>CM053784.1:536933288-538145788 GCA_028749045.1 Cupressus sempervirens
TCCTCTTCTTTAACCTTTTTCTCTTCTTCATTTTTTTCTTCTCTCCTCTTCCTCCTTTCTTCGGGTTTAGTAGCAGCTTCTTCTTTGTATATTTCTTCAAGAACATCTTCAAATGTTTTGTACAAGTTTTTCCATACTCTTATTGTTCTCTGCACAACTTCTTGAATTTTGTTTTGTAGGATGGAGAATGCCCTATATTTGGGTGCAAACCTTTTATTATGCTTTTTGATTACTTGAGTTACCTATTCTTTTATCAAATTAGGTAGTAAGTTTGCTAGGGTTGATTCCCTCATCTCTTTCTCTATCTTTAGGTAGAAATGCCATTTGTCTTCTATAGTTTTAGACAATTCCTTTGGCAATTGTCCATCTATTTCAAGAGGTGTATACTTGAACTGTACCATAAATGCATAGACTGATTCTTCTATGCTATTTTGTTCCTCTTTACTATAATTATTGAAATAAATCTTTTTTGTTGCATTTAAGTCTCCATTCCTTATCTTCTTACATAATATATCAATTGAAGACTTAGGAGAACTTACCTTTTCAGTGTGATCTTCTTCATCAGTATCAAGTTGGGCCACATATCTTTTCCTTTTCTTTGGATCTTCCTGTATCTTTTTTTTTTTCTACTTTGTGGCTTCTTCTTTAGCCTTTTGAGTAGAGGCCCTTGTTGTAGCTCTGGTTGTTGGCTTCTTTGGTATTTGCACAGTAGCTTTCTTTGAGGGGGGCTGAAAGGTAAGAGAGGTCTTTGTTTTCCTTTTAATGAGTCTTCCTCTGATGGGTGCTTCCTTGGTTTCTATTTCCTCGGCACTCTCATCTTTTTCTTCTCCTTGTCTTTGAGGTAGTTCAAGTGGCTCTTGTTCTAGCTCACCTTCTTCTTCTCCTTCAGTAATCTCTTCTTCTTCACCTACTGCACTTGACTCTCCAACACTAAATTTCTTCTTTATCTGCTTTACCAACTTGTCCTTTTCCTTTACTATTGAGGCTATCTTGAGTTTTGTAACAACTCTTGATTTTACAATGTCATATGTCCCAAATGCCTTGGTAGATTTATCCATTTCCTTTGCAAGTAAAGTTGTGATGGCTGCAGAAGCTTGGTCAACATCAAGCTCATATCCTAATGGTCTAAGCCATCTTGTCCTTGGAGGGACTACTTGAATGTAGGTGTAATCAATATCAAAAAGAAAACATATGTCATTTATATGCTTTTCTACTAGTGAGACTGGTATTCTCATTCTGTTCTTCGTTGCATTTTTGAAATCCTCAAAATAGATAGACATTTGATCATCAAAGCTATCTCCCATTTGTGCAATGAAATCATTAATTTGATCAACAAAGGTTTTATTTCTACTCCAATTGACTTTACCAAATGAAGGGAATTCCTTCATTACATAGAAGAACATACAAACCAACACTGAACCAAATTTACACTGTGATCCCTTGGATTTTCTAATAGCTCCAAGATTTTCATTGATATGTTGCAACAAGAGTTCTACAAGATCATAAGTGTGGTCTTTCTTTACAAGTTTATGTGCCACATCAACTGCTATGCAGGGTACACTATTTAACCTACTAGATTGGTAGAACTTATGTGATATGATCCTTACAACAAAATATAAAAGGGGATTAGTTATGGTGTCTATAGTCATTGCTCTATTGTTCCATTTTGCTCTTGTGTTCTTCTCAATTGTTTCCTTCTTTTCGCTTCTTAAGGTCTTTGGCCAATCTAGGGTTGGAAAGCCAGTAACCCTATGAACCATTTTCTTGGTAATCTTGACTTGCCTTTGTTCTAGCCAAAATGATCCATCATGGATTTTGCTAAGTATAATGCGTATCCACTCATTTTTTAATATGATTGGGAAAATTAGGGCTTTGGTTAAACCCTTCTTTTCTATGATAGAAAACTCATCTTTCAGAATACCATTATCATAGAGTTTTTCATAGGCATTAAAGATTTCCAAATCTCCTATGGCTCCTATTTTACAATTATAGCATTTTCGCACATCCTAAACCATAACAACTTTTTCAGGGATGGAAAATAGGGTACCAGCTAGATTGTTTTTTTATGCAACCTCTGGTATTGGTCTAAACTTAGGTTGCTTAACTTCGTTGCTGACAAGTTGAAATTCATGACTCATTTTCTGTTGGGTCATTTTTGAGCTTGTCGCTATTTGTATCCAAACTAGGGTTTTAACAATTTAAAACAAATTTTTCAAACTGTAAAACTCGACACTTATGGGAAATGCCTGAATAGATACTTTGATTGCTTGGGTGGATGTTGATTTGCTACAAATCACTGATTGAAAGCTTGAAAATCGCTCAAACGTGCTCAAAATAATTGTTCTTCATTTGAATGAATCAAATTTTACTTTTAAACAATAGAGGAAACTTTTTCATTTAATGAATTTTAGTATCTACACCTGTCACTCGACTTCCAAATGTTCTTCAACTCGACATCCATTCGGCAGCTATATTTACTTGGCATCTACTAACTTTTTTGATAACTCAGCATCCAAAGCAGTTTTACTTGGCATTTAAAGATGACTCAGCATCATTGTTTGAATTTAAGTCTTAACATCTTATCTTATGCTTAATTCTTCTTTTCAATGCTTCTTTGTCTTAGAACTGATGTATGATATAACTTTGTATATCAGTCCCATATATCTCCCTTGTGCATAGTTTGATGAAGTGTGATCACTTGACCTGTTAGGTGAAGTGATCCCTTTTCTTGATGTACTGCACTCATCTTTCTTCTTCGAAGTCTTATTCATTTGTCCTCTTATGACATCAATCTTTTCTTTTCCTTTGATGGCTTCAGTATTTGGTGCTTTGGCCCTTGTAGGACAGTTCTTGCTGGTATGACCATTCTTCAAACAATTGAAACATGTAGTTTGGCTCAACCATCTTTTATAATTTCCCTTGAAATGTGTTCTTATGTAGTTCTGGGGTGTATGCCTATATTCTTGACAATAGTGAAAACTGTACCTGGTGTTATAATCCCAATGGTAGTGACTTTCATTCCCTTTTTCTGATTGATATGATGTCCACATGGGCTTTGATCTGCATTCAAATGCCCTATGTCCATATTTCTTTGAGTTATGATAATGTCCATCAAATCTTTGTGTTCTTGGGATTTTGAATCTATAGTCTTGTGTCATATGTCCTTGCATTTTGCACTTGTGACAGTAACTCTTGCTTTTATGTGTGTTTGACTAATTGATTCTTCTACTCCTAAAAATATTAGCAGTATGTCTCTTTTTATTATAGTAATGACAAGTGGGTTTAGAATCTTTACCTTTGTCACTTCTTTGCTCAACACTCTTTGATGATTCACCTACTTCAGTACTATTGTATCCAAGTCTTGATGTATCATGGATTGATCTTGGGAATTTTAGTAATTGTTCAAAGTACTTTATGGCTTCACTTGACTTGTTGAGATTTTTTGCTATCTCATTTTCACTATTCAGTTCATTCTGTAATTGCTCATTCTGCATCCTCAGAGTAGAGATCTCAATATCTTTCATATTGAGTTCATGATGAAGGTTCATCATTTGAGCAAGTGTATCCATCTACATGTTTGAGATCCTTGTTAATTCAGTACTCTTTTCTTCCAGTCTGTTAGCAAGATTTATTTTGTCATCTTCCATCATGACTCTATCTTCAACTACTCTTTTCTTTTGTTCAATGATTTCACATAACATTATGGCCTGTGATTCATGTTCCATCTTGAGAGATCTTATCTCATTTGCTTGAGATTTTTTTTTCTCCATCAATTCTGCTATTGCTACATCAAATTCTGTAGTGTCTCCATTGGCAAACACTTGTGTGGTATCAATCTCCTTGCAGTGTATGTCATTTTCAGCTATGGCTATCTCCTTTCTTCTTTTAAAAGATTTTCTTAATTCCACTCTAGCTTCCTCTACCTTTTGTAGAGTGAGATGCACATCTATTACCTGGTTTTCAATGATCTTTCCAAGTTTTAAGACTTCCATCCTTAGATATTTTCCTCCAAGCTGTTAGGCTTCTTTTTTAGAGCAACTATGCTCTGATACCAATTGTTGGATTATCTTATTGGAAAGAATGCTTCTGAGAGTGGGGGGGTGAATCAGAAGTACTAGCCTTTTAACTATTTCAAATCCTTAATAAAATATTTTTAAAATGAACATGTATGCATATAAATATTAAGCAATCATAAGAAACAAATATGCATCACCACATAACACTTAAGATTTGGTAACCTAGAAAGCCTTCAAAAAGAAGAAGGTAAAACTGGGGTGGGGATGATACCCACAAAATCACTGCGGTAATAATGTTTAACCACTTATGATGGTCTACCTTGTTAAATGCCTACCCTGTCAAAGGCTTTACATTGTATCAATAGTGACCTGGTTAAAGGATTTCAAACACTTTACATGAAGTGTTACCCTGTTAAAGGATTTAATCACCTATTGAAAGGATTTACAAAATAGCTGCTAAGCTAACATATCATCATAGGATTTACTTTCTAATACAATGGCTAAAGAGTATTAGGTATGATAAACCTGATGGCCTAAAATCCTTTGATTCCTAAATATAGGCACTTGATATGCTCTTCTATGATCTTGATCCTCTTTGAGATCTGATACTCTTTTCTGTTAAATAGTTTTTCCTACACACTTTTTTTTTTAACTCCCCTTCTGTATGGGATTTTTTCTTCCTTATAAAGACATTCAAAGATTTAGGATTAGGTATGGATCTATGATACATATTTAATCTCTAATTTTTTCTTATTCTTTTCACATCTCTTATTGGTTGCATGCCTTCTCCATTTTTCTTATTGGTTGTATGAAGATTGCATAGAAAATATAAATGATTTGATCTTATCACTTAAATCTTCTGAGATTTGTCTTATGTCAACTATGAAAATGGTTTACATCTGAGTTTGTGAAGTTTCAAATTCATATGTTGATTCTGAGTTGCTCGACACTTACTATTTCCTAATGCTCAGCACCTACTGTAACTTGACTTCTGTACATGCTCCTATCTTGCTCGACATCCTTTAAGATTCAGCACCTAAATAATGCTTGGTACTTAGATCATTCTTGGCACCTATACTTACTCAGCACCTGATCTTCACTCGAAACCTAAAGACTACTCAGCACTGCTCGGCACTTGTTGATTTTCCTGACTTAGCACATGTTGTGGCTCAGCATACAAGGTCTACTCGGCTTCAATGTGAAGTGTGATTAAGTCTGTTGGCACTCAAGTGTCAAAAATCATTTTGAGGTTAACAATCTCCCCCTTTTGACATGAGTGACAAAAACACTTAACTGATATTATGAGTATATTCACTAATCTACTTGGTATATACAGAGGTTGAGAAAACCTTTCTCAAAATTTTGTAATTTATAATATATATATGTACCTCAAAATTTGTGTAACTCCCCTTGAGTTGATTGTTCCTTTATCTATTCTATTTGGTCTCATAATATCTCTCATAATATCTCCACCTATGTATAATATCTTTTCTCCCCCTTTTTGACACTTATGTCAAAGGGTCCTAAATAGTAATGCTATGTTTGGCAAAAAATGTCTTGTTTGCCTAAAGAGTATTTGGAGAGATGCATCCCAATTATTTGAGGCAATATCCAATGACTTTTTTTGGATTGCAAGCTCTACTGTGAGATCAGCCAGTCCTTCATTTGTAGAAATATTAGGATCCTTCTTTAGGACTATTTCTGCATATATTTTCTCCTTGTGCAAAACTTTGAAGTGAGGAGTAATGGAGGCTTGAATTTGTATCATCTTTTCTTTGATAGTGGCCTCTTCTATTGATAATGCAGCTAAATCCCTCTGAGTGTGTAATGTATGAGCAAATTTCTTTTCACTCTGTGTAGGATCTGAGGGTAGTTGCGTGCTGGAGAGTTTTAATTTACTCTCAAGATTCAAAATTTTTTGATTTATTTTGTGTGTAAACCTAGAAAAATCACACAATTTATTGTAAAGGGAAAATATGTTCCCTAATACACTTTTTACATTTTCTAATTTCTTCGCTAGGTCAACCTATCTCAAAATTATATTATTAGCTATTTTCTAGTTGAATTTGCCTAAAAAATTCTTTTCTGACAATTCCATTAGTTTTACATTAGTATCATGGTCTTCATTATTTACTTGGTCAACTATATCAGATAATTGCCCAAGTATTGGCCTATTTGAATCTGGAGGTTGAAGACTACAAGCATCCATGAATATATCTTTTATTTCATTCATTGCCTACTTGTATTTGTAGTCTTTTCTCATTGCCTCTTGTCTTCTCCTCTTATCCAATGCACTCTGTATTTCATTCATCTTTTCCTCATTTAGAGTGCTTGAATCATAATAAGGTATTTTGATTTCTTCATCAAGCTCAGGAATACCATAATGGATGGTCCTGGCTACCCTTGTAGAACTAGAACTTGGTGTATTGTCATGTAAAGTTATATTTTTAGTACTCTTCTTATGACATGATTTGGTGGGAGTTGTTGTTTTGAGTAATTCAACCAAAGTTTGTATTGCAGACTCCTCTTTATTCTAGGTTTCTTCCTTCTCCTCTTCTTCTTTCTTTTCTTCTTCTTGTTGTACTACTACTGCTGGAGTTGTGCTCACTATCTGAACTATTGTTTGTGTGATTACCTTTGTTGTTGCACTCAGCTCCTGATGAGTTTGAGTGCCCAATCTTGGTCATGACGGAGGTGGTAGAACTGTAACTCTAGTAGTTTGAGTGATTTGAGATGGTTGTTGTGATGGCACCTTGACCTCTTTAAGTTTATTACTAACTCTTGAAGACTATCCACACTGAACAATATGGGATTTGTACACAATTGTGCTTGTAGATTCATTTGGTCAAGGATCTTAGTAAGATTCACTGTAGTTAATGGATTGATGTTTTGACATGTAGTATCAACAATATCCTTAATCTTTATGATTTTTGTAGGTGTGGTAGTTGAATGAGATGAGCTAGGAGGTGAAAGATGTATGCCTTGCACACTTGTTTTTTCATCTGTTCCTTTGTCCTTATCTTTTCTTTCCTCCTCTCTTTCTTTCTTATTTTCCTCTTCTTCAACCTTTGTCTCTTCTTTAGTTTTCTCTTCTCTCCTCTTCCTCCTTTCTTCGGGTTTATCAGTAGCTTCTTCTTTGTATATTTCTTCAAGAACATCTTCAAATGTTTTGTACAAGTTTTTCCATACTCTTGTTGTTCTCTGCACAACTTCTTCAATTTTGTTTTGCAGGATGGAGAATGCTCTATATTTGGGTGTAAACCTTTTATTATGCCTTTTGACTACTTAAGTTACCTGTTCTTTTGTCAAATCAGGCAGTAAGTTTGCTAGGGTTGATTCCGTCATCTCTTTCTCCATCTTTAGGTAGATTTTTATAGGAAATGTCAAGCCCTTGATGATAGGAAATGTCAAACTATTGATGATAAGGAGATTTTTATCAATGAGTTTGTCATGCCATTGATGATAGGCATTATTGAAATAGCTACTAGTACTCATCAAAATTTTTGTGATAATATTACTTTAAAATTTTTTTTAAAAAAATTATAGTCTATGATCATATTGAATTGTATATTCATCAAATATGTTGTGATTGCTTATCATTGTATCGAGCATGGATGACTATAATATTCTCACTAAATGGGCTCACTATATTAGGCTAATAACAGTCATATGAGTGTTGACCCATGGTTCCTATCGAGATGACAATCATATTATTGTTACATATGTTATTGGCATATCATAGTAATCAATAGTACTATATGGTTAAGGCAATTAACATATGTTTATTGTGCCTTGTTTCACCCAAAATCGTGAAGATGAATAGATAAGACTACAACAATGAAGTCTAATTGCACCTTTTTGTGCTTCATTGTTGATCACTAACCAATTCCTCTATTTGCTTCGTTGTCAATATTCCACAAACCCTTCAATCATGGGATTTGGCTTCCATCTATCTCTGATTCCATTTCCACTCCTTCAATTGTGTTCATCTTGTTTAATCTATCTTATATTGGCCTCAAAAAAACCTAATATCTTTTTTTTATCCTTTTTGCTCAACCTCTCTCCTTATTGATCTACTCTCTTTCATCATTCACATCCAATTTATTTATCATCAAGTAATGCATAATTATTTTTTGCCACAATGTTACATTTATGAGTATAATTGGGATTTCAATGTAACATCTAGGTGAATGAAATATTATTCTCCAAGGATTCCTAAAAGAAGAACCAAAATGAATTACCTCTACATTATTGCAATATCAAATAGTGCAACACTTTTTAACTTCTTTTCTTATACCAAAAATGAGCACTCATCAACATATGCACATGTTCTATTTTTAAAAATGGTTTAACAAAGGTTGACCACAAGTAAAAATAAATGAGTGCTTATGATAATGTATTGTCAAATAAAGTGAAATATTTATGAGTAATTAAATTATGATCTAGTTAAGTGTTTTATTAAAGAATGTCACTTTGAATAAGTAGATATTTCTATCATGATTCAATTGTTCTGATTATAAGTCAAATTTGTAGACCAAAATTTCATAAGTAGAAGTACGAATGAACCACATGAGCTCATCTTTGATAAGAATGAAAAGTCCACTATAGTAGTCTTGGTTTGAGTTAAATCATTCACCCCCTAGGCATCAATTAGATGTAATAATTGCTAAATGATATTCTTATCAAAGTCTACCATAAACACTAATTTCTTGGGCCTTCATGAAAAAGCATTCTTTGCAAACTTCTTCCAACCTAGCCCTTGTTAAGACTAGTATGACCATTCCCACAAGGAGAAGACCTTGGAAACTATTAGAGCTTCCAACACACCTACAATACCTGCAAGGCTTAATTCCATGAAGATAGAGATCTAATGTAATTCATGAAGTGGGATACTAAGCTAAAAGTTAAGGGGCTAAATCATGATACAACACATTTACCACATAAGCTAGTCTGGGTTGATTTTCATGGTTCATGTCATTGTGTTATTTTGTTTCTTGAATGCAACTAGATACTTGGTTTTTGATAATTAAACAATTTGATATGTTATTTTTTAATTATACACTTGATAAATTATACAAAATGGAACTTCAATGTTAGTAAGAAAGTATCTATTCACTCTGTGATTTTAAAAAAATCTTGGACATATTGCAAGCTAATTTCTTGTACCCAAGAAAACTAAGATTGCTATGACAAAGTAAGTGAAACAAACATTTTGAGAAGCAACATATGACTCACCACACATTCTTTAATATATCAATTAAAGACAAGATTGTGTGCAATGATGGTTCTTTCAACATATTTATGGGGAAAGTGATCTAACCATGTTGGTGTTGGATACAATTGGTTAATTGAGTGTTGTCTTTGATGTTACACAAATGTCATATCAGTCATCAGATAGAGTCTACCGAGCTCAGAAGGTAAGCATAGTAGTTTACAAAGTCTACTGAGTGTTGCTATATATTACACTGTAAAGATAGCTTCTACCGAGCTAACTTGGTTAACGAAGGAAGTTCAGTACTTACCGAGCTCACTTGGTGATAGAAGGAAACTATGACAGAGTATTTATCGAGCTGGAAAGGTAAGCAAAGAAAAGGTAGTGTTTACCGAGCTGGGAAGGCAAGCGAAGAAAAGTTAGTGTTTACTAGGCTGGGAAGGTAAACGAAGGATTTAGTATTTACCAAAGGTAAACGAAGGATTTAATATTTACCGAGTCATGAAGGTAAGTGAAGGATTTAGTATTTACTGAGTCAGGAAGGTAAACGAAGGATTTAGTGTTTACCAAGTTAGGAAGGTAAATGAAGGTTTTAGTGATTACCAAGACAATTTCCACCGAGCTCACTCAGTCATCTATGGAAACTCAGTACTTACCCAAGTTCTCCCGACGATTGAAGGGTTGTCACGAAGTTCGTTGTATTAACCGAGCTCAATCGGTTAACACAGGAATTATTTTCTGAACAGTATTAACTAAGTAGGGTCGGCCAGTAAAGGGATTTGTTAGTTTGTAATTTTAATTATTTCTAGCTGACTATTGTATATTGTTTGATTATTGGTCAGTGATTTGAGCTGACTAAGATAACCTGGAAGGTATATATGGTCACTCAAGTTGCAAATGAAAAATAGAGAAGTGTGATTATGAAAAAGTTATGAATGCAAATTATAGTATGAAGAGGCAAATGTTGAGAAAAGTCTAATGGAGGACCAGATGTGTTAAAGGAGCTACAAAGTTGTATTTGATTAGTAAGGATCCAGTCAAGCATAATAGAGATCTATAATCAACAAAGATAAGTTGCACACTATATCAGGTCATTTCATTGTTGCTTTCTAACCATTGTAACAGTGAACTCAAAATCTCTTAACAGAGTTGGTTTAACATCCATTCTATAAATCCTCTAACAAGGTGACAGTTCAGTTGAATTGTTCTAAAGACCTCTAGCAAGGCCACTCCTAACAAGGTGATTAAATCCTCTAATAGGGTCACACGTAACAGTGTGTTTTGTAACCTTTAATAGGGTTGGCTCCTAACAGCGCTCACTTCAAAAGAGTGAAAAATAGTAACTAGTTACATTGGTGGTTTTTCCCATATTGGGTTTCCACGTTAAATCTGGTGTCTCTAGTGTTCATGATTGCTGAATTGTTTTGGTTATCAGTTCTTAATAATTATTAGTATTTGTTGCATTATCAAGTTTCAGTATCTATAACTAAGATCAAGATTTTAGACATCTAAGGGACTGTGAAATGTTTTTGTGGTAACTGATTCACCCCCTCCCCCTCTCAGTTACTCCATTCTCATTTCCAAAAAAATTGGTATCAGAGCTTTTTGGTGCTTACAGGAAAGGATTTCAAGGTTCTAAGCCAAAGATCAAGATGTCTTACAAAAGAGAAATTCCAAAACTTAATAGAGATAACTTCTCAGTATGGCAAGAATTGATGAAACTTCATCTGGCTACTGTTGGTGATACTAGACTAAAATACCTTGAAGAAAAATATGAAGAACCTTTTGGCGCATTATTAGTTAATGATATTGCTAAAAAGAAGACTCACAACAATATGATGATAGACATAGCATCTGCTCTTAGCAATGAAAAATTTGATGACATTAAAAACTACAAAACTGCCTTTAACATGTGGAACAAGCTAAAGGAGATCTATGGAGGGGATGATAATGTGAGAAGAGAAAAAGCAAAAAGTCTAAGAGGACAATTTGATCAAATGAGGATGAGACAGGATGAAAACATTGCAAAGTATGTTGAAAGAGTTAAAGCATGTGTAAGTGCAATCAGGGCAGCTGGAGGTGACATCAAAGGAGAAACAGTTGTAAGAAAAGTTCTCAGAACCTTGCTTCCCATTTATGCAATCAGAGTCTCTGCAATACAGGAAAGAAGGTGTGAAGAAAATCATAAGATAAATCTTGAGGCCATAGTTAGAAGACTAACTGCATTTGAAGTAGATAACTTTGACAACTATGTTCCAACCTCCAAAAACATTGAATCAACATTTCAAGCCAAAATCTCACTCAAAGAGAAAAGAAAAAAGAAGATAGAATCACAGTCAGAAAGTGAAAATGAATCAAGCCAAAGTTCAGACAGTGATCTCGAAGTGATTGAAGCTCTACTAGCCAAGAAATATTCTAGAGGCAGAGAAAAATACAAAGGTAAAGTTCCTCTTATCTTCTTTTCTTGTGATGAAATTGGTCATATTGCAGCAAGGTGCCCAAACAAGAAAAATAATGATGAAAAGAAAGATCACAAATGGAATGGCAAGAAAGAATTTAAATCATCCAAGAACAAAGGTAAGAAATCATGTTTCATGGCTGAAAATTCTAAGGATTCTAATAATAGTGAGGATGAAATTGTTTATATTGCTGTTAAAGATGACTCTGATAGTGACGAAGATAAAATGGTTCTTATCTCTCATGTAAGTAAGAATGATACATGGATTATAGACAGCGGTTTCTCACATCATATGACTAGTGATAAAACTAAGTTTGATCAGTTTGAAGACTATGATGGTGGCAGTGTGAGGTTTGGTAATAATGAACCTCATTTCATAAAAGGAAGAGGAAGAATCTATCTATCCAAAGAACTTATATGTAATAATGCCTACTAGGTTGAAGGTCTTAAACATAATTTGCTAAGTGTTGCACAGTTACTAAATACTGGATTCAAGGTAGAATTCATGCATGGAAAGGCGAGACTGTTGAATGAGCAAGGAAAACTGATAGGATCTGGGAACCAAACTAAAGGTAACTTGTTCTATCTAGAACTTGGTGAATGCTCATGTTTTATTTCTCAAATTGAAGAGAGTTGGTTATGGCATAAAAGGTTGTGTCATGTCAATTTTGATAATTTGGTAAAAATAAGAAAATTCAAGAAAGTAAGAGGCATTCCTAACATTAAGAAAATTGAGGTTGGTCTATGCAAGAATTGTCAGATTGGTAAAATGGGAAAAACTAGTTTTAAAGGTAAAAACTATCAGTCTAAAGATATATTAGAAATTGTGCATACTGATTTATGTGGACCCATTGGAATAGAAAGCTATACTGGAGAAAAAAATTTCATTCTTTTTGTTGATGACTATTCAAGAATGATGACTATCATGTATCTAAGGAATAAATCAAAAGCATTTGAGAAATTCAAATGGTATTTGGCAAGAGTTGAAAAAGAAACAGGGAAAAGGCTGAAATGTTTAAGTTCAAACAGAGATGGTGAATTCATTTCACATGAATTCAATAACTTTTGCATTGAAAGAGGTATTAAAAGATAGGTTTCAGCACCAAGAACTCCAGAACAAAATGGAATAGTTGAAAGAAGAAACAGATCCATTATGGATTGTGCAAGAACCCTGATGATAGAAAAAAACATTGCTATCAAATACTAGAAGGAAGCCATCAGCACTGCAGTTCATACCTTAAATCAAGTACAGTTGAAGAAGGACTCATTCAAGACTCCCTATGAATTATGGGAATCTTGATGAAAGAAAAAGCACAAGTGGAGGAGCATTCTTTCTTGGAAAGAGATTAGTTTCTTGGACAAGCAAAAAGCAGAATTGTACATCCCAATCTACAGCAGAGGCAGAGTATGTTGTTGTAGCAGTAAACTATTCCAACATTGTTTGGTTTAAGTAGTTATTATAAGGAATGAAGATGGAAATCAAAGAACCAGTTGTTATGTTCTGTGACAATACTAGTGAAATCAATATATATAAGAATCTAGTGATGCATTCCAAAACCAATCACATAGCAATAAAATATCATTTTGTCAGAGAATTGGTGCAGGACAAGGAGATCAGACTAGAATATTTGCATACAAAGGAACAAATTGCTGACATATTCACAAAGCCACTACCTAAGGATACATTCATGTATCTCAGAGGTAAGTTAGGGGCCACTCCCCTATCTGAAGTTCACTAAAATAAAGTTTTAAGTGATGCATCAACCTATGAAAAGTTGAAAATCTATCAAGTTGATGCAGCAGAGTATTGAAGTCATTGCATATGAATCTGTATATATGGTACATTGTAATCCAGTTGAGAGTACTTTTGGCATACAAAGAAGAGCTTTTACTATGTTGTATTATCTTTGGCATGTGTTTTCAAAGAGGGAGAGTAAAACTGTAATATCTATTCTGAAATTTGTAAGCATTTGTAGAGGGAGAATAAAACTGTCATATCTTTCTGTTATACAATTCCTTCACAGAGGGAGATTACTAAAAGAGGGAGAAGTTTCTATCTAAGAAGGAGAAGTATTATGTTGACACATTGTGTTCCACTATAAGAGAAAGACTTGTTTTCAAATTTCATTCTGCTATGACATGTTGTGTTGCCATCAATGCAAAAGAGGGAGATTGTTGGATACAATTGGTTAATTGAGTGTTGTCTTTGATGTTACAAAAATGTCATATCAGTCATCAGATAGAGTCTACCAAGCTCAGAATGTAAGCATAGTAGTTTACAGAGTCTACTGAGCATTGTTGTATATTACATTGTAAAGATAGCTTCTACTGAGCTAACTTGGTTAACGAAGGAAGTTCAGTACTTACCGAGCTCACTCGGTGATCGATGGAAACTGTGACAGAGTATTTACCAAGCTAGGAAGGTAAGCGAAGAAAAGTTAGTGTTTACCGACCTGGGAAGGTAAGCGAAGGAAAGTTAGTGTTTACCGGGCTGGGAAGGTAAAAGAAGGATTTAGTATTTACTGAAGGTAAATGAAGGATTTAGTATTTACCGTGTCAACAAGGTAAACGAAGGATTTAGTATTTATCGAGTCAAGAAGGTAAATGAAGGATTTAGTGTTTATCAAGTCAGGAAGATAAATGAAGGTTTCAGTGCTTACCAAGACAATTTCCACCGAGCTCACTCAGTCATCCATGGAAACTTAGTACTTACCAAGTTCTCCTGGCGATTGAAGGGTTGTCATGGAGTTCGCTGTATTAACTGAGCTCAATCGGTTAACACAAGAATTATTTTCTGAACAGTATTAACCAAGCAGGGTCGGCCAGTAAAGGGATTTGTTAGTTTGTAATTTTAATTATTTCTAGCCGACTATTGTATATTGTTTGATTATTGGTCAGTGATTTGAGCTGACTAAGATAATCTGGAAGGTATATATGGTCACTCAAGTTGCAAATAAAAAATAGAGAAGTGTGATTATGAAAAATTTATGAATGCAAATTATAGTATGAAGAGGCGAATGTTGAGAAAAGTCTAATGGAGGATCAGATGTGTTAAAGGAGCTGCAAAGTTGTATTTGATCAGTAAGGATCCAGTCAAGCATAATAGAGATTTGCAATTAGCAAAGATAAGTTGCACACTATATCAGGTCATTTCATTGTTGCTTTCTGACCATTGTAACAGTGAACTCAAAATCTCTTAACAGAGTTGGTTTAACAGCCATTCTATCAATCCTCTAACAAGGTGACAGTTTAGTTGAATTTTTCTAAAGACCTCTAGGAATGCCACTCCTAACAGGGTGCTTAAATCCTCTAATAGGGTCACACCTAATAGTGTATTTTGTAACCTTTAACAAGGTTGGCTCCTAATAGGGCTCAGTTCAGAATAGAGAAAAACAGTAACTAGTTACATTGGTGGTTTTTCCCATATTGGGTTTCCACATTAAATCTGGTGTCTCTAGTGTTCATGATTGCTGAATTGTTTTGGTTATTAGTTCTTAATAATTATTAGTATTTGTTGCATTATCAAGTTTCAGTAATCTGTAACTAAGATCAAGATTTTAGACATCTAAGGGACTATGAAATGTTTTTGTGGTAACTGATTCACCCCCTCCCCCTCTCAGTTACTCCATTCTCATTTCCAATAGTTGGAGACTTCAAAGTTGGAGCATCCCCATCTATAATAATGATAATATAATGTCTATAAGAGACAATAATGAAATGATACAAAATTAAGTTATAACTAAAATGCTTTTAACAGGGAAACTAGAACCACCAATTTTTTAACCAAATCATAAAAAAAGGGATTATTAGCATAGTAACAAACCTCAACTATCAATATTGTCAAACTCAGGCACTCTAGCTTAAGTTTATTAATTCTATTACTTGGTACCTTGCCAGAAAATACTATGCAACCATGATCAATTAGAATTATAATAACAACTTTAAGAAGTACATATAGTTAGATTCAAGTAAGGATGGGTGCTCTCACCTTTTTTGAATTAGCTAGCTCACGGGAAGGTAGGAAACTAATTGGGGAGAATTTGGCAAGAGGTATAGATCTTGGAGGAGTTGGAGGGAGTACTAAGAAGAATTTACAAAAGAATGATGGGACAGAAGGTATCTTTATGGCCAATGTGGACAATGGTAAGTCTATGTGTGATTTAGAGACATGTTGTGAGGTTTGAGACCCTCTCTTGGATTCCCCTTCTGCAGTTCATGCGCCAAGGCAAGTTTTCAAGAAGGATAAAACCCCTTTGTTTATTGTTGAGACCAATAAGGAAAATTTTTTTGAAGGGCCAAAGGTAGGGTTTTCAAAGCAAAGGACTTGGTCTTCTCTTTTTGGCAAAAAACCTAATGGTAAATCATCCTTTCCATTGGTGACTACTAAATCTTGTTGGGAGAAAAGTGAGTTTCAAATCTTTATCTTAGTTCCTTTAGTTGATTTTTCTATGTCTTCCATGGATTTTACCCTAGTGAGAAAATTTTTAGGGGCTAGACTAGATTTAGATTCTCTGAGGAAAATGGTCAAACAAAAATGGGTTATTAAAGGGGATGTAAATATTGCTCCCATGTTGAATGGATTTTGCTTATTTATTTTCAACTATAAGGAAGATATGAATCTGGTTCTCTATGAAGGACTATGGTCATTTAGGAAAATTTCTCTCACTATTAAAAAATGGGAGCCTAATATGGATTTATCAAATACTTTTTTTTTGACCACTTTGATTTGGGCTAGACTCCCTAGCCTCCCTTTACAATTTTGGCAGGAAGATATTTTCAAAGGTATTGCTAGTTCATTTGGTGAACTGGTGGTTTTGGATAATGCTATAGTAGCTAGAACCAAACTTCATAGTGCTAGGCTTTATGTTAAGTTGACAGACCTGAATCATCTTTTAGAAAAGGTGGGATTAATTTCCAAGCTTGGAAAGAAAACATATGAAATTATTTTTGAAGATCTTCCAAATTCCTACTATGCCTGTAAAAAATAGGCTCATTTGGTTAAAAATTGTCCCAATAAAAGTAAGAATCATTCAAGAACTGAAAAGGAAGTAAAGAAGGCTAAAGTTTAGAAGAAAGTGTGGAAACCTAAAGTTTCTCACCTAAAAGAGAAGGAGGAGATCATGGATTCAAAAGATCAAGATGAAGCCACTGATAAAGATTTTGAGAATAGTCAAAAGAAAAGGAATAGACCTATGGGGAATAAACCTGTGTTACAACCTAAGAAAGAGAACTCTAGAAAAGATGATAATGGATCTATGTTTCAATCTATGAGGATAAAACAAAATATAGAAGACTTGGAAAATTTAACAAAACAAATTGTTATTTATCAAAGGATGGAAGATCAATGGGGAGATTTAGATGAGAAAGAAATTCTTGAGGAAGGGGAAATCCTAGCTGACTCTAGACTTTTGTTAGAGGCGACATATATTACTAAGAGTAAAGATATTGTTCCTTTTTGGAATGATCTTGTCCTAGAAGTTCTAAAGGATGAAGGAAAAGACTCAAAGCACAAACCAAATCAAAGGGAAAAGGCTTAAAAAAAGACCAATATAGTTCTTAAGGGGTAAAGACTAGAAGTAGTAAAGTGGATTAGCAAGTTAAGGTGAAACCAATTGATCGTACCCTAAAAAAATTTGGAAGTAGAGTGGATCGGAAAACAAAGGTGAAACCAGATGTTGGTATCCTAGATAAACCTGGAAGAAGATCCTCTAGCAAAACCAAAGAATTAGAGAGTATGCAGAACATTGCTAATGGAAGATAAGCAACTATTCTAGATTTTACCCTTAAAAAATAGTAATGAAAATTATAACTTGGAATATTACGGGGTTGAATAGCATCCATAAACTTGATGTTGTTAGGAATTTTGTTAGAGAGAAAAAGCTAGATTTTCTTTTATTGCAAGAAATAAAGATGGATAAAGAGAAAGATGAATAGATTAAATCCTTTATAAATTACTAAATAAATGCTAGTAGTTTAGAAGGCGCTTCAGGGGGAACTCTGATGTTATGGAAGAAAAATTATTATTCATGAACCATTTTTAATGCTAGTAAATATCTAATGGTAGCCAAAATCACTAACATTGATCATAAGGATGATTGGTATATTATCAATATATATGCTCCCAACAATAAGAACTGTAGAAAAAAGGTCTAGGATACTCTCTCCAATATAAAAAGTAAGGATTATCTTGGTTGATGGATCATTATGGGTGATTTAATGTTCCTTTCTATGACCATGACAAAAAAGGAGGAAATGTGAGTCAACTAAAAGGTAGACTAGATCTTATGGATTTCTTCAACAAGGAGGGTTTAATGGATATGGATCTCCATGGAATCCAATTTACTTGGAGTAATAAGGGAGTTGGTAATGAATGTATTCAAGCTCATCTTGACTATGCTCTTATCTCTCCTGACTGGACAAAAAATTTCATTTGTAAGTTGGAAACCTATTAGAAAATTGGGTCAGATCACTTTCCTCTAATCTTTACTATTGCAAAGATAAACTTCAAGAAAAACTTTCCTTTTAGATTTGAAAAGATGTGGTTGCAGCATCCTCATTTTGAAAGAAAACTGGCTAAATGGTGGAATATACATATTGAAGGTACTGCTCTCTGTAGAGTAGCTTCTAAGCTCAAAAATGTTAAAAAAGAAGTTAAAATATAGAACAAAAACTATTTTGGTAATATTTTTAATAACAAATCTGCTATCAAGGAAGACATCCAAAAAATTTAGGATAAAATTCAGAAGGAAGGATACACTCCTAACCTTATTACAAAAGAAAATGAAAAGTTGGCCCAATATCATGATATCATTCCTAAAGAAGAAATCTACTAGAGACAAAGATCTAGATTGATATGGTTGAGTGAAGGAGACAAAAATACCAGAGTCTTTCATCTCTCTACCCTCAAGCATAGAGCTAAAACTCACATTTCACATATGAAAAAAGGGGGATCTAAAGATTACTAAGGATAAAGACATTATGGAAGAAATGGTTTCCTTTTTCTCTTGTTTAATGACTGCTAATGCCAATATTAATCTAGACCACCAGGCTGATTTTCCCAAAGTGATTCCACCTTTGGTTTCAAAGGAAAAAAATAAATTGTTAAGCTCTATTACCAAAGATGAAGAAATTTTTTAAGCTGTTTGTTCTCTAGGAGGAGATAAAGCACCTTGTCCAGATAGTTTTCCCACGTTTTTCTTCCAAAAATTATGGAAACTTTTTGGAAAAGATGTTTGTGATGCTATGAAGGAATTTTATGGAGCAAAAAAAATGCTAAAGGAAATCAATTCCACATTCCTCTGTTTGATTCCCAAGAAGATTGGAGCTAATTCTCCATATTAGTTTAGACCAATCAGCCTTTGTAATTCTTTCTATAAGATTATTTTCAAAGTCCTTACTTCTAGACTTCTTCTGGTGATTACTTCAATTATTGCTAATTAGCAAAATGGCTTCATCCTAGGTAGAAAAATTCTTAATTCTGTTATCTCAGCCCATGATAATATTCATTCTTTGTCCTATTCCAATAATCAAAGGTTTATTATGAAAGTGGACATTGCTAAGGCCTATGATAGAGTTGAATGGGCTTTTCTATCTAAAATTTAACATGCTTTTGATTTTGACCATAAGGTTGTTGGAGCTATTTATCAGTTGATTTCAACCTCTTTTATAGCTGTATTGGTCAATGGTAGTTCTCATTTTTTCAATCCTTCATGTGGTCTAGGACAAGGAGACCCTTTATCCCCCATTCTTTTTTTATTATGGTTGATTTTTTGGGGAGATACATAGGGGATTCAGTTCAAAAAGGTGTTATTAAAGATTTGCATCCTTCTTCCCAACCCCTTATTTTCTCTCATGGTTAGTTTGTTGATGATACAATCTTTATGGGTAAATCTAAAGTCAATGAAGCTAGAAACCTAAAGCAAGCTCTAAATTTGTATTCTTCATCTTTGGGTCAATTAATTAATTGGAATAAAAGTGTTGTGTTTTTTATTAACATCCCTATTCCTAGATAGAATAAAATTGCTAATATCCTTGGGTGTTCTATAGGATCTTTCCCTTCAATCTATTTGGGTCTACCTTTAGGTTTGAAAGTCCTTGATTCCTTCTAGGAAGATCTCATAAATAAATTCAATAAGAAGTTGGTAGGCTGGAAAGGAAATCTTTTAAATCAAGCAGGTAAATTAACTCTTCTCAAAGCTTGTCTTCAAAGTATACCAACTAATGCTTTGACCCTTTTTAGAATTTTAGTGAAATTTGCAGATAATATTGAAAAATTTCAGAGGAATTTTTATGGAGTGGGACTGAGGAAAAAAAGAGACTACCTTTAATTGCTTGGTACCAAGTCTCTAAGCCTATCAAAGAAGGTGGACTGGGAATCAGGACAATAAGAAGTATGAATAGAGCTCTTTTGGCTAAACAAGGATGGAGAACTTATCATGATGAAAAATAATGGAGTACTATATGGAAACATAAGTACCTTTTCAATGTTAATACTTTATCTTATTTCCTTTCTTCTCCTGATGTCCTTCATCCATCTACCATATGCGGAGTAGTTTAGGGGACAAAGAATACTCTTGGAAAGGGTTGTTCTTGAAAAATTGGAAATGGGAAAAAGGTGAGATTTTGGAAAGATGTTTGGTTAATGGATCATCCTCTACTAGAAGACTTTCAAGATACTGCTCAAGTTGACATATGTAAGCAAACGTATGGCATTTTAGTGAGTCATTACTGGCATAACAATTCTTGGGTGAAATTGACTGATACTGATCAAGGTTTCAATAACATACAATTAAGTTTGAATTATTTTTCTCTATATCCTACTTATGAGGATGAGATGATATGGAATGTTAATCCTAGTGGTCAGTTTAAAGTTTCTACTCTCTTTACTTCTAGGGAGAACGGTAATCATCCTTTTTGGTCTCAATCTTGGATTAAGGGTCTCATACCTAAAATTAATATTTTCTATTGGATTATGCTTCAAACTAAAATCCTCACCTAGGACAATATGCAAAAAAGAGGTATTAATGTGGTAAATAGATGTACCCTATGTAAAAATGGATTTGAAGATAGAGACCATTTGTTCTTGAACTGCTCTTACAGTCAACAAGTTTGGGCAGAGATTCTTAATTATTAGAATATAACTTGGGTTCATCAAAACAATATTTAACTTTGTTTTAAAAGTTGGAAGTGTCCTTCTAGGGATCTTGATGTTGAACTGATATGAAAAATAACTCCTCCCCATCTCTGGTGGAGTATTTGGAAAGAAAAAAATAATAGAATCTTTAGAAATAAATATTTGCTAAGATAAGTGCTTGGACAAAATATTGTTACAACAATAAAGGAAAATTTTTAATCTCAGAGGAAAGCTATTCAAACTTTTCAAAATGACAATCCTTTGTGATCACAAGGTCCTAATTTGAAAATTGATAATCCAAGATTAACTTCTAGATGGAATACTCCTTTTAATGGATGGATTAAAGGGAACTTTGATGGTGTTGCAAAGGGCAATGTGGGAAGAGTAGGATGTGAAGGGGTCTTAAGAGATCATGCTGACAATATAATTGATTCCATTGTAGTTCCTACTGGTAATTCTAATAGCCACATTGTTGAAGCTATTGCTGCTCTATACACTATGAAGTTAGCAGTTGATTCAGTTACCCTAAACTATGGTTGGAAGGTGACTCATTAAATACTATTAACATGCTCAATAAAAAGAATTCAATTACTTGGTCAATTGAGCCAATGGTCATGGAGATTAAATCTCTAATTAATAAATTTTAAAAAGTCATAATATCCTGCACTTATCATTAGGCTAATGGGGTAGTTGACTGGGTTGCCAATTATGCAATCTAGATGGGTTATAAAATAACATGGATTGGTGAGCTAAAAAAGCATGTTGATCTTAAAGCCCTTATTAATTATGATGTTACTCATGCAAAGGTGGGAAAGATATGCCAAGATTAGAAATTTAATGATTTTTGGTAGTGGGTCGATGGTTGTCAGTGTTCCTTCCCCGAGGAGGTACATTTATGTGATTACAAGGTGAGATTTGCACATATCATCTCTGAAGTGGGTTTTATGTGATGTGATGAAAATTTGGTATCTATTTAACTTGTTTTCTTTTAGCTTTTCACTACTTCTAGTTCTAGCCATTCTCTATAATTCTCTAAAAATGGGAGGTGAGCCATGTAAACAAGAACCAAAAACATGCAATGACTTGAAGGCTAGGAAGGATGTTTGGAAGATTTTGCAGAAGGGGAAGGTGACCAATTATTTGGAATGCCTTCATAGGTTCAAACCACATGTCACCATAGCCTTTTTCAAAAACTAGACTGAGGATAAGGTCTCTTTACATGGTGTTACTATGAAATTGACAGAGGACTTCATAGCTGAGATCACGAGTTTACCCATGGAAGGCATAAAGTTTAGTAAACAAATCAGCATTTAAAATGCTACTTTCAAAAAAATTCTTAAAATGGATGCTAAGGAGAAAAATCTAGAAAAAAGTGGAGATTTCTATGATTTATAGCAGATAAAGGAAATTTGGTGGGATGTTCTCTCATGTACCCATGAGTATTTGATTTTGGATGGTAGAAATAAAAGAGTACATAAATTTAATTTTGCCTTCCTTAATCATTTTAGACATCAGGATAGACTTTTTTTTCCTTTCTATTTGTGGTTTTCTTTGCTTCAAAGTTTGCATGCTCATAGGAAGAAGGAGTCGCATCCTATTTTACATGAAGGTTTAATTCTCCTAATTGAGGGTTACTATAAAAGTAAGTCCATTGTTTCCACTCCTTCATTAGATAAAAATAAAGGTTTTGTTACTGATTCTCATTCTAAAAAGAATAAGAAATAAGAGAATGTTAAGGGTAAGAAGAGGATTCTCAAACAAAAACCCTCGCATTCTCAAAAGGACAAGGTGGAAGTGAACACTAAGTCTAAGAAATCTGAAAGGAAAGAGGATGATACTCCAGAGAAAGAGGAAAACATAGATGTTGGAGATTTTAGTTCTAACCTAGAAGGTTACTCAGAGAGCAAAGGAAAAAGTAGGAAAGAGGATGAGGAAGAAAACAATGAAGAAAACACAGAACAGGGTAATACTGGTGAAAAGGGTAATCAAAGTGATACTGATGCTAGTGAAGAAGAGATGGAAAAGGCTAAAGAGGACCCCTATTACTATGAGGTAGGAGGATCAAACTATTAAGATTGCTTCACCCACCAAAGAGGTTGTGGAATAGGACAAAAATGAGGACCCTACTACTATAAGGGAGGAGGAACAGACAGATAAGATTGCTTCTCCCACTAGAAAGGTTGTGGAAGAGGACAAGAATGATTTGCTACAAAGGGAAACTATGCTTTCCTTTTTGCATTCTACAAAGAAAAAAGCTGATTCCATTCTACAAGTTGATTCATGAATATATAATGAAATAATGGGTCTGAAAAAGAAAATGGATATTGTGGAAAAAAATCAAGATATTGACCATGCTAAAATTAGTCAGTTGGAAGTGTAGGTGATAAACATCCCAAACAAACTGAAGGATTATGAAAAAAACCTCTGTATGCTTATTAAAGAAAGTGGTCATAAAATGGAATAGGTGACTTCCAGTATCTACGCTACTACCACTAGTCTTGGAAAATGCACAAATGAAGAGATTATATCACCAGGGGGTCCAAGCAAGAGAACCAGGCAGAATTCTAGGAAGCGAGCTCAGGAGACTGCTAGTGTTTTGGCTATTGATTCTATTCAAGACACTATAGAGATTATAAAAGAGGTTGTCAAAATGATCAAAGAGCTGCAATAGTAGCTCTTACTAGGTTTTGATCTCTAGTTTTTGTCTCAGCTTTTGGTTTTTTTCGCTGGTTGCAGGTAATGGTTTATGTTTTTGGTCCTATTTACTGGTTTTTGTCTGGTCTTTAAACTAGGTTTCGGGTCCTTGTAAAACCTGAGTACTTTTATTGGGTATTTTATGTGGTTTTGGGTCCCTATAAAACCTGATTTTGATGTTGTTTCTTAGTAGGTTTCATGTCCTTGTAAAACCTAGTGGACTTTAATGCTTTATCTTTTCTATTTTTGTTAAAGGGTTTCAGGGCCCCTTCAAAACTTGTTTTTACCGTGATCTAAAAATAACAACTCTAAGAAGACTAACATCAACATGTTACCAATATGGTTGAAATTAGAAGAGATCAATTTTAGTGAATGAAGGCATGACATATTTCAACAAAAGAAACAAAACATTACTTTTAATAACATCAAAATGTAGAATGTAGAAATTTAGTAGAAAAGGAACTCAATGGTAGAATGTAAATAGTGAAGAATCATTGTCTATAGCAACTTAAGCATCCATATGTCTTTGATTTCTCTCCCTCCCATCCAAAATAAGATTCAACCACTTTGAATCAAGAACGTACATACAAAAAATTCCATATGCATGGACAATAGGAAAAGCTAAAAAAATCCAACACATTTACATTGGTGACCTATATAAAAAACATGCTACATTTTTCAGCTCCACCTAATGCCCTATGCATATTGATTGAGATTACATATTGAGCTAGGGCCTCCTTCTGCATTGCCTATGATGCAGGGAGTTCAGAGAGTCATAACTTTTGACTCGAATTTGGGTTTTCTTAGATTTTTTTGGATTTTTCAAAATTTATAGTTGAGGTGGATTCCAACTCAACCACCACTATTGGGGCTATTTCGATTATTTTTTCGAGAACTAGAAATTCCATTTTGATCTTCGAATTTCAATTTTAAAATATCTTAGGTGTTTTTTTATTTTTCTACTTTGTAATAACTTCAAAATTTCTTTTTGAATTTTGGAGATTAGTTGGCAATTTGCATTTTTGGTTTAAAGGATAGATTTAGGAAACTTTGAAATTGATTTCAAAGGTTTTTTAGAAGTTACCAAAAATGGCATGTTTTTCCTATTGTCAAAATCTACCAAATTTGGAAATTTCCTATTTTTTGTGGTAGTTGTTATTTAATAGAGTTAGATATCCATGTATAATTAGTTTTCAAGAATGAAGAATTGAGAGTTTGAATATGTATTGTGTTTTGTTTTAAATTTATTAATTTCTCTGTGAGTTGAGATTGGCCGGCTACATCAGCCCGAAACCAAGACAGATGAAACAAATAAATTAAAAATAAAAATTTAATCCAAAATACATATTTATGGTATAGATTAAACCATTAATAGGTCTTAATAGAGTCATTAAGTTATTGGATGATTAGTTAAGGGAATTGGTGTTGGTTCAATAAGTTTAGTGGTTTAAGAGGATATGTTTGATGTGATAAGTTGTATCTCATTGGAATAAAGAATATGTCCCTGTACATGGAAAAATGTGTTAAACCACTATGCTTTGGATCATGGTGGTATCAAAGCAAGGGGTTAGATCCTTTCAATTTGGTGAAGGTTATAAGGAAGTTTGGGAAAGATAAATATGGAATTGATAAAATCAGAAAGAAATATGCTTGAAGCATACAAATCTTTCAAGGAATCCTTGAGTGATGGAAAGGAGAAAAGAGAGAAATATGAGAAGAGGATAAAAAATTGTGAGGAAAGGAGGTAGAGCTACATTGTTGAGAAAGAGATAGATAATGAGGCTTGATCCCATGGAGAGGAAGATGGGGTTGAAGAAGAAAAAGGATAAACAATTTGAAAATGAGCTGGTTCAAGATGTTTAAGTACTAATGGATGGTGAAGAAGATGAAGAACCTAGTGTTGAAGAGGTTCAAGGTGTTGAAGTAGATGTGGAAGACAAAGGTGCTAGTGAGGACAAGAAGGAAGAAATTCCTATGTGGCTTGAGTATGATGAGTTAGTAGCATTTGGGATAATGACAAGTCCTTTGAGTGAGGAGAAGGGTATGGAGACTAATGATGTAACCTTCATGTTGAATGGAGACTTAAAATGCTGAAAGGAATGGCATGAGGTAAGTGACAATTTGGTAGAAGAAATGATCTCAGTAACAAGCATGCAATGGTTTTGGTGATAGGTCATGAGAAGATCATCAAGGTTGTTTATGCTTCAAGAATGAAGATTGGATATGATGTTGTTACCAATACTAAAGAGTGTCTTTGGGTGGCACATTTTGTGAGTTTATAGATGTATGCAACTATGATGATGAAAATAAAGATATCTAACCAAAAGAAGAGTACTGAACAAGATGTATTATTCACAATGCCAAGGAAGAATCTTCCTAAGACATCTACCCCCTAAAATGCTTTTGCGTGTGTATAATCTCATAATATAATATTACCTTTAGGCAATGAGATTGGATATTTTTATAAAGGTGAGAAAAGTGTGTTAGGTGGAGTTTGGTGATGACCAAAGGATTCAATTAGACATGTCCACATCAACATGGAAGAAACGAAATTCTCCTATTATTCCACAAAATTTAATGGGATGAAACCTCATATTGGATGAAAATTGCCTTTGCATTGTTTTGAATCCTTGTGTAGAAAAGACATTATCATACTATCTTGACCATGATAGTGAAAATAATAGTAATATATTGATTCATTTTCCTTTTCAATTAAAATTATATCATGGTTCTCTTCATCATCATGATTAGATGTGTGGCTATCATTGCCTTCACCATCTTCATTAGTTGCACTAGTAACATCATCTTCAATCTTTTTCTCTAGAACATTATTAGTTGTGTCAATGCCAACATATTCAATTGTGTTCTTTGCCTTAGGATCATCTTCTTCCATAGGAGCATTACCTTCTACTTCAATATTCACACCTCCATGTTCCACCAGTTTAAAATTCACATTCACCAAAAGAAATCAAAATCCTTTCCCCCTTCAATATCATCATGTTGCCTACAATTTATCTGAGTCATTGTGATTAAAACTCTTTGATTATTTAAGCCCTTACATTTTTTGCAAGGACAATAAAATTTTCTAACACATTTTCTTTTGAACTAAGATCACAATCTAGCAATTATCACTTTATTTTGTTCTGGGTTCATATTGTTAGGTGTGTACTTTCTTCACAAGTAATTACTCGAGGGCTATAAAATTATATCAAATATAAACATATAGGCATTAGTAGTATCTTGTATATAATAATTGAACAAAAAAACACTTAAAATATGTTAAATCTTATCATTCCTTAGCTCGGCTGCTATAGTAAACTTTCAATAACATCAACTAGTAGTCCACTATCCTAAATATAACAAACTTGTAGAATGTAAACATTAACAGTAAATCCACACAAGTTTGGCACTAGGATTTAACATGGAAATCCAATTTGGAAAAAACCACCAGTAATATGTCACCAATAATTTTATTCTTCTAAAATGAGCTATGTTAGGAGCCAACCCTCGTAAAGGTTTACAAAATACAATATTAAATGTGACCTAGTTATTAAAGGATTTAATCACCCTATTAATATTGGGCTTCTTCTTTTTTTAAAGAGGGGTAAATTCTTTGACCTAGAGCTATGAACCAGTGAGGCCACAAATAGCAGACCTCATCCCCATTAGATTTGAACCTTGATGGCAAGGATAACAACTCAACAACTTAACCATCACAACATACCACTGTTGGCAAGATTCTCTATGTTAAAGGACTTTAGAATATTCCATTAGAATGTCACCTTGATTAAAGGATTTACATATAATTCTTAGGTCAACCCTGATTAAAGGATTCCAAATATTGATACAATGGTTAGAAAGTAACAAGTTTGATCTGTCAAGTACAACTCACTTTATAAATACATATCTTAGATTAGCTCACAAGAGAATCCATTGGGTGGCCTTCATTGTCATCTCAGTCTCTAATTTGTTTGGAAATTGTTCAAGAAATCACTCTTCACCTCTTGTCAACTCATCTCAACCTTTTTCTTAAGTTTTCCAATCAATAGCATCAATAAATATTCCAACCTTCAACCACTTTTTGAAATTTATCCCTTGTACCTCCTTAAATAGATTTGATCTTTTGTCACTTAAACACCATTGTAGATATTAGGGTTTATGATTAGATTCAACACATACAATAAATATGTTTTCCTTCTTGTTTATCTTTTTCTTTTCTAGAAACTTCTCTTGAAATCCATTCCTTAGGTCACTTACCTAACCCTTTTCCTAACATTAAATGATCTAGGTCATCCATCCTTATCTTCAACATACTTTCCATATTATAATAAATCAACTTAGTTGGCTAAAAATTATGAATTCTCATAAACCATTAAAATGTTGTTCCTTGGCCAACACTATGTTTTGACACTCAATCAATACTGGGTTACTCAGTCACTACTAAATTTCTTGTTTAGCACATATATTATCACATGGTCAATATTGATGCTTGGTCCACACTATTTCTGGTAGGCACTTAGTGGCACTCAGTCAAAACTAGAATCACTCGACATATACTTCAAGTTTCTTAATCTTATGCTTTATTTCTCAATCAAGTCTATGCATTTGATCTATCTTTGATCACTTCTTCAGGGCTTCATTATAACTATCTTCTTGAGTTGCAACATGATTTAAACAATCATTTTGTCTTGCCAAAGTCCAACTAATCAAGTGTCCATTGTAGTTATCTCTTCATAACTCAACCTTTCCTCTAGATACTTTTGTTATGACCCCCTTTTCAAATCCTCTTCATCAATCATATAGATATGACACTTAGATTAAATAGAAAAATGTCTCACCAATAAGGTTTGACATCAATGACAACATTTAAAAAAATTCAATTGTAGTTTCCAATAGTGATGTGAGATATTGAATTATTTTAGCTAAGAGAAGTTTGGATGAACCATATGGGGAATATAGCACTAAGAATATTTACATTTATAATAAGGGTTTTTTTTAGAAAGCTCCCCATGATATCATCCTTTCACAAATCTCCAATTATAAGACTATCCAACCACATAAACCACTATTAGAACAATCTTTAGAATTACTTTAACACAGTAAGATTATGGAGAGAATAGTGATATTAACCATAAAAAATAAATTAAATAGTAATAGGCATATCTTAAATCTTAAAATTTGTATGTCATTAGGCTAAAATGATACATAGATGGATGCACATGTGATTTCATTCATAAATTTATCTTTAGTAAGGGTAATATTCATTATGTTAAAGTAAATTCTAGGATGGGGAGTATGCCCTCTAAGTTTGGGTGACTTCCAAGAAGAAGTCAAAGAAAAGGGGGGGAGGATGTGAGACCCCTCCTCTCTACCACTTAACAAATCTTAACCTTTAAAATATATTTTTCTATAGGAGATTGGACTGGAGTTAGACTCAAAGTAACATGGACTTGATATTGTTGTTATGTTAATTTATATTCTTATGATGCCCTATTATACGGATTATGATTGTTGTGAATATGGTGAGCATAATATTGTAATAGGTGTTGGATTTTATATTGAATATTGAATTATTCTTTGGAGGCATTAGGGGTTGACTAGATGTTGTGAGTGCTAAATATGGGCCTCTAATTTAGCCACACACTCCAACATGGTCTTTACTTTCCAGATTCATCAAAAAAGGAACATGAGATTATCTATCCTAAATTTTTGAGCAATGTGACTTGATGCATTCTAACTAAATAGGGTTTTACTATGTGCTCTTAGAATTTAGATTTTAGTAACTAGACCAACTAGAAAGAAGGATTTAATCTAGAATGAATGTGTGGTCTAGAATAAGATGATTGCAATTAATCTTTTCTTTGTGATTTTTGATCTAAATAAGTAGACTAATCTAGATGATTATGCAATTTGATCTAAGAATGATAAAGGAAATTGAAGCTAAATGGATGCATATCAATCTAAATGAGAATAAAGCTATGAATGAAAATTATACATGAATGAAACCTTGAACATAGAATTCTTGAGTACTTAAACTAGTAGCACTTTGATATTGAAAATTGGGATCCCGAAATGAGCGATAAGAGGTTCGTTTTATAAATCCTAGAACTAATGTATGGTTGAGATCAAATAAGATGAAGGATTTGGATTATAGGAGAGTTGTGTTCAATTGGAGGAATTTCCATAATTGAAGGAGTTAATAGGTTGCTTTTGGATAAGACAAGGAATTAACTACCTTGTTCCCTTTTCTGATTTTGAGTTAACTCACAATTTCAAATTTAGAACTCAAGAGAGAATTTGAAGATAATATTTGATTTATTTAATTAAATATGTCCTCATAGTTGAATATTCTAATTAATTGGATAACTAAATCCAATAATTAGGATGAGGGTGTTTAATTGAATAAAATATTATTTGATTCCTTTTTCATGTGTATTAGGGGATGTTTTAATTTAATTAAATGTTCTAGAACTTTTAATTAAATTAATATATTTTATTAGCTAAATTAAGTAAATATTAGGAATTAAATAAAATAAGTGATTATTTCAATTTTAAGATTTTTTGCAATTTGATAATGGGATCAAGTAGAGACAATTGGTTTAAAATGCCTAGTAAAATAGGAATTTGTTGATTAGAGGATTGATGTGGTATGATTGATGCACCAAAAGTGGTATGGGATGGCAAGGTGCCAATTTTGGGGTATTACATTTTGCACCTCTTGGAATTGATGTGTGAGCAATCCATTGACTCAAAGAAATTGAAAGTCTAAAGCATAGAACAAGAACTAGAATTGCTTCCAGGATTGATGATATTTTTAGGGTTATTTCCATAATCAAGCTTAACCCTCTAAAGTCTAGATAGAACACCTACATATCGGTCCAATAAAACAAAGATTGTTATGATTCATAAGATTTTCCCCAGAATGAGACTCAATCCTCAAGAGTTTTGGTTAGAATGTCCTAATACTTGTCCATTAAAAGATGACAAGATTAATCACAATTCATACGATTCTCCCTATAATGAGGCTTAATCCTCAAGAGTCTAGGTAGAACACCCAAATACATTTCCATTACATAGTGACACTAAGAAAGCTTAGGACTATCTTTAGAATGAAGCTTAATTCTCTAGAGTCTGAATAGACCACCTAAATACTGGTCCATAAGAGAGATAACAAGACCTATCATGAATTGTAAGATCATACCTAGACTGAGGCTTAACCCTAAAGAGTCTACACAAAAAGCCCAGATACTTGTCCATCATGATATGATAAGGATTGTTATGAGTTTTATCAACATTTTGATAAATTATATGATAGATAGAATATGATGCCAAATAAAAGGAATGAAGATTCCCCTAGTGAAGAGATGTCCCTAGCAGTAAGAACTTTGAGCTCAATTAGATTGATACAAAGATTGATCTATAATAAGAATTGTGATAATTCAGTAATGTAATCATCCTACCCCCAGGACCAAAATCAAAAGATGGCAAAAGAAAATAGTAATATAGGGCAATAGTTTGAACAATGAAGAGAAAATTTGAAGATGTGGGAGCAATTATAACAGTTAAGAAGAGATTCCAAAGAAACTGGAAGCAACTCACAAAGATGTGAAGGATTAGTTGACCAAGTTTGACCCATGTTTTACCTAGTTTGACTTGTGATGAATTTTTTGACATATCAAGAAAAGTTGAATGTTGAGAAGAGCCAAGCATAAGAATATGTCAAAAAGATGGAATGCACAAGTGTAGGATCATGTCGGTCCTAAAAATTTAAGACATGAATTTGAGTTTTCTATGAGGTGTCAAATTTTGATTTTAATCCAAAAAATGAGTTTAGATTGGTCCAATTAGCTAAGGGGGTGGGGGGTTTGATCATTTGTGCAGTCAAGATAAAAATGTGACATGTGTACACTCTACCTCTCATTTTTTTAGATGTAAGTGAGTGATTCATTGAAATAGTATTAAATTATAAATCTAAGATGAGATGCTAGCCTAAGCTAGATGCAATCCTAGGACTTGGTTACTGAACCCATAAGATATAGTTTTCATCACTAAGATTTTTTTTTAAGGCCAACATATGTCATACAAAACTCACTAACATTCCAATCATGAGGATATGAATATGAAATTAGTCATGTATATTTTATGGAATATGATGTAAGCATTAAGGCACAAGGAGTTAGAATGACCTAAACATATTTTCCTATCAATTTAGCAAGAAAACATAAGCATCAAAACATATAGGCTAGGATGACTAGAATGTTTCTTGCATACAAGCACGCCAGACATGGAAGATATCCTTCTTGTGCTAAGTTATTAGTAAGTATTATATCCATAACAACCCTTATGTTCATAACCTAAGAGACTATTGTGCTAAGTATACTCGTGGTGACCCATATGCACACTTCATAGAACAAGTAACAATATATCATGATAGAATAGATAACACACTCAAATAGACAAGGAGAAGATGCAAAATCACCAAATGTTTCATTTAAAATGAGTCAAGGCACACATGGCCATCCAAGATGAGATATAGGTTCTTATAGTGGACAACCATTTTATAGTAATCCTTTGGATCATTGGAACTAAATAGTAGACAAAAATTAAAGAAAAGATCATGCCCCCAATCCTTGCTTCTTTAGTCAAAATCTAGCATTCTAGAGTTTCTCATGAGGGAATGATAAAGAAAAAAGAAAAACACACAAAAGAAAATCTCAAAATATCCCATTTAATTTCAATGTTCAAGTTTTAGTTTTGATTTTAATATAACTTGATTGATGTCAAAACATGTCTCTAAGAAATCCTTGTCAATAGGATCATGATAGTAGGTAGAAATAATTAGAAAAAATGGTGACTGACGCATAAGAGATCTCAAGTAGGGAGATCTCTTTAGTAGTAAAGTGACAATAGCTAGATCTAGTTAGAATAACTAGTGACTGACACAAAACAGTATCTCAAGTAGGAAAATTTGTTTAGTAGAAAAGTGACAATAGGTAGACAAAATTAGAAAAACTAGTGACTGATGTAGAAGAGACTCTCAAGTAGGAAGATCTCTTTAGTAGCAAAGAGATAGTAGGTAAAAATAGTTAGAACAATTAGTGACTAATGTGGAAGAGACTCTCTAGTAGGAAGATCTCTACAATAGAAAAGGGATAGTAGGAAAACATGGTTAGAACAACTAGTGACTGACATGGAAGAGACTCTCAAGTGGGGTAGGGGACATTGCCCCCTAGACTTGGTAGATTTCCTCTAGGGTCTAACTAGTTTCAATCCATGTTGATTCAAGATGAGTCTAAAGATAATCGAGAATGCATGTGCCAATGGAAAGCAACAAACTAAAGTAGGAAAATGTAGAAAGCAAGGAACAACTATACATGTGCTAAGAGATGCACACATTGGGACATTTAGAAAGAAGAGGCATCTATTTACCAAATTTTTACCTTCTTGTTAGAAATTCATTTTTTTCTACCATGATGCCTGATTGCCAATTTTTCATCAATGGTACCTTTTTTTGTATTTTTCTCTTTTTGATTTTTTTTGGTTTTATTCTTTTTTTATACTTTTCCTTTTTTGTATTATTTTTTTCAGTGTTTTTAATTATCATCAAGGTGCATGTTTGCTAAGTTTTTACCATGATGGTAGATTACTTCAGGTCTTTTTCCAATTTTTATATTTTTTATGGGACATCTAATTATGTACATAGAGCTTCTAAAGATATCTTAGCTATAGAATTCTTTCAGATGAAGGATATTAATCAACTCCTTTTTTTTCTCCTTTAGTGGTTGAGAGTTGATAGGTGCATGATCCATACACAACTAAGACAAATTATGTGTTAAGCTTGTTTGGCTAAAATTTTCCTTTCTAGATGCATTATTGTTGATTCTTTGGGTTTTCTCTCAAAATGAGATCACCCACTTTGAATTCTCTAGGTTTGACCTTCTTATTGTAGCTCTTAGACATTTATTTTTTATAAGCTTTAACATGATCAAATGCCACTTGTTGATGTTCATCTATTAGTTCTCACTCTTGTAGCCAAGATACTCTATAGTCATCATTAGTGATGAGGCCTTCAAAGAGAGACATAAAGTAGGAATCCTGACCTTAATTGGTAGCACAACATCTGCTCCATAAATCAAAGCAAAGGGTGTAGCCCCTATAGGTGTTCAGATACTTGTTCAGTAAGACCCATAGTGTAGGGTTAATCTAGAGATTCTAATCTCCTCCAAATTTGTTGATTGTATTATGTAGGATTTTAAGGATCATCTTGATATATGATTATTCCTATCCATTACTCTATTGAAGACCAATGTTGAGTGATTTTGAACTTAAAACATAATTATTTCATATCCTTATTCTTGAATTGCCCCTTGTTGTCATTTATAATTGTAGAGGGGATACCATATCAGCAGATGATATAGTTGATGAATACACTTGGGTTTACTTTCTTCATAATAAGAATGAAGTGTTGGACAAATTTCTAGCCATCAAGACTCATGTTGAAAAAAATTCAAGGAAAGACATCAGATTTCTAAGAATGGACAATGGAAGTATGTATGTGAATAGAAGACTTACAAAATTTTGGAGGCTTGAGTGAAAATATCTTCAGACTCCACCAGCATTCAGTTTGCATAAGATAGATGTTGCAGTGTTGAGGATCTAAACTCTTAACCCTATGGCAAGTTGCATGATACAAGCCAAGTCTCTAGATCCATCACTTGAAGTCAAAGTAATCTCCAGTGTCACTCACATTCTTAATAGGTCTCCTCATCCAGCCTTAGATGGCAAGACATCTTTTCAGGTATGGTGCAGTAGAAAACCTATTGTGACACACTTCAAAGTCTTTGGTTGTCCTACATGGGAAAAGATATCTTCTAGGGGATGCAAGGCATAGTCACCTCAACCTTGTACTTTCATTGGTTATGGAGAGAGTGCAAATGCATATAGACTATTGGATCTAGAGACACATCAATTTTTTATGGAGAAGGATGTACACTTTGAAATGTAGAAGTTGATGAAACCCAACTTCATAGTGCACCAAGATCACCTGCATGCAAATAGCTTGCTGAAGAGAAATCAAAGACGGAGCAATTCAACAAAGTGAGAAAAGATATTTCACAATAAGAAAATGAAATTGCTATGTGAAAATGATATGAATTTACAATAAGTGACATTGAATATAAAGGCCTCAAGGAAGCTTGCAGAACAAGCTAGAAAGTAGTAGAAGATAAGGTTGACAACTAAGCATATGTCCACAAAAGGTGGAATATCCTTAATCAAGGTGAGGAGATAAGTATGACTTAGATAGGAAAAAACTCCCTTGTTGTCAACAAATCATCAACTAAAACTAACACATAAATGCATTAGCCTAAGTAAACTTAAGTAAAAGAATAAATAATTATTTACTCTAACACCCCCCTTAAGTACAACTTAGGGGAATGCCTTAAGCTCACAAACTAAGATGAAATTCATAATGGATCCTGGCGACAAGGCTATGTAAGGTAACCATGTACAATGCAAAGAAATACAACCTCTAAAAATGGGAAAAGAGAGAAAACCACATGGGAAAAACCCTCTCGCAAAAAGAGGTAAGAACCTAGTGAAGGATTAAGAAGCCCCCAACTAGAGGAATGTTCCATAAAACAAGAACAAAGAGTGATCATGAAGAGCATCATTGAAGCATGAAGAAGCTTCAAATTCTATCATCAAAAAGACATTGTTGATTTAAAGAAGCTCCATGGAAGAAGAAGGCATGAATCAAACGTATATATATGGTAGATGATCCATCTCACTGAAATGCATAAGTAGCTAGCCACTGCAATTGCCTAGTATATAAGATCTACTAGGATCAACCATTGAATACATAGCTCACACTATCAAACCATCAAATCAAGGAAGCATTAGAACACTAGAATAACCTCCCTTAATGTAGATGGTGTGAGATGACTAGAAACTAAGAAGATGAGCCAATATCCTCTATAAATAGAACCAAGAATGATGAGAGAGGTGAAGAGGTACAAACACCTATAAAGGCATGGTCACACTAACTCTACATGAGGGAAAAAAGGAAGAAGGCACAAAAGTGGCAAACAACTATCCCTCCATGGTGCTTTATAAAATAGTACAAGTAGAACTATCTCAACAATGTTTACAAACTTAAAATGCAAGAGCTGCACTTTCTCTTAGTGTGTGTACATAAAGATTCTTACAAATGATAGCTACAATGATCATAAAAGGAAAAAAAGTTGATACAAAAGATAGTATAGCCCAAAACAAAAGATCCCATACCATGAAAATGATCCTCAAACCTGGAACACCCAAGATATCCACCATAGAACAAAAATGCCAAAAACATGATAGAAAGAGAATAATGATAGCATTTCTAAAAGTATGACAAAACCAACTTTCAAAAAATATAACATTTTTGAAAAACAAAGATGGGATGCAAAAGAAAAGCTTGTCAAAGTCAAAAAACAAACCTTTAGAATTTGACTACAAAAACAAGAAAAAAAAACTGCAAAAAATCTAAAAATACCTACACCAATGTCTCTGTCTCGAAAGTAGCTTTCTAGCACTTCTTTTGGATTAGAAAAATACCTCTGTATGCTCAAGTTATGCCCAAAAAATTGTGAGTAGGTCAAAAAGGGACCTAGAGTTCCTAGCAGGGGTGTTGATGCAACACTCATGTCATGTTGATGTCAAAAAAATGGTAGCTTAAATTTGATGGCCTAGGGACCATCACAGCAAAAAATATGCCACATGGCATCCACAAGGCAAGTGACATGGCAGGGTCCACGTGATGGATGTCAAGGTGGCACCCATGCCACATGTCATTGGTGGACTAGTGCTAACTATGCCAAATATCTCCATGTAGGTGCTATGTTGTAGAAGTGGAGTGGAGCAGTGAAAATTGGCAGAGGTGGCACTATAGATGAGCAAAGGTGGTTGGAATAGGGGGCACTGCTGGGCCACAGTGGAGGGTAGACAGTAGTCAGGCTATGCGCTAGCTGTGGTGGTCCTATAGTGGTGTGGCCAGATACAGTAGATGTCAAATTGTGTGTAGGATGCATGGAAGTATCCCCATAGTGGTGTAGTGGGGGCCACTTGGTAGTTGTATTAAATTTGATTTTTTTTCCCTAAATTCATTTGTACAAGTCCATATGGCCCTCGAACTAAAAATTTTTGCCTCCCAGAGCTCCTGTCACCAAATTTGACAAATTTTATATGGATCTTGACTGTAATAGGCCTTCTAAACTCAATGGCAGTGTTCATTTAGGCCCAAAGTGCTCTGAAAAAATGTTTCTCACCCAAATTGAAGAAAAAATCACAAACAAACTAGGGTGTGTGTCTCTAAATTGCAGCTTCAAAAAACCTTCAAATAAGAAGCAATAGGGAGGCTCTGATACCATGTAGGATTTGATAAAATCCAACACCACTGTGTACTAAGATCACCTACATGCAAATAGATTTCTGATGAGAAACCAAAGAAGAAGGAGCAAGAGCTTGGAGCAATTCAACAAAGTGAGAAAAGATATTTCACAATAAGACAATGAAATTGCTATGTGAAAATGATATGAATTTACAATGAGTGACACTAAATATAAAGGCTTCAAGGAAGCTTGTAGAACAAGCTAGAAAGTGCTAGAAGATAAGGTTGACAACTATGCATATGTCCATAAAAGGTGGAATATCCTCGATGAAGGTGAGGAGATAAGTATGAATTAGATAGGAAAAAACTCACATATTGTCAACAACTCATCAACTACAACTAATAAATAAATGTATTAGCTTAAGTATAATTAATAAATAATTATTTACTCTAACAGTTAGTAGAATAAATCATAATAAAAAATTGAAGTAGGGAACTTGTATTATTTTTCTTTATAAAATAAAAGAAGCTCATAATTGTTTTCTATTTGAAACTGGAGAGGGGTTGCATCAATAAAAGATAGGGTTAAATTTGATGGTCATACATTTGTCATAGAAATTCAAATTTTCCCTAGAATGATGATCAAATGATTGTCAATTTTAAGCTAGTAAAATGATGACATCAACACACCTTCAAGCCTCTAATGACATCATGATGATGTCAACATGTACGGATCATACAGATGGGTGATATGGAAAAGTAGGGCCCTGCTAACATGTCTATATGGATCGCTGACTAGGCTACTAACTTGAAATGTATGGATATGACATGGCTGATAGATGGATAGATGATGTGGCAGTCCACGTAGATGATGATCATACTATCATACTACTAGCATGGTGTCATAGTGAGCTGCTGACTAGGCAGATGTAGATTCATCCAATAAATAAGCATCACATGGTATCTTGGAGATTTTTCATGTGTCCTATTTCAAGAGTGATGCATGTCATAGGGTTGTAGCAGATGAAGGTGCCATTTTTTTTTATTATTATTGAAAGTGCTAACTATGGGTGGTCGAAACTCTAAATGCATGGGTGTCAGATTTAATACAGCAGTGCCAGGAAATGTTTTTACAGGGGCTGAAGTTTCCTTGATTTAGTCCCACATTTGTAAGAAAAGTGCATAAAGCACTGTTTAAAATGAAACTTCTACTGGTGTATATGAAATGAGCCCATGTGGTTAATGGAAGGTAAGTGGGCCACCGGGGAAGTTGGTCAGGCTAGTAATAGGATTATGTCATTCCTTCATCAGATTTTTTGAAAGCACTCGGTCTGGTGGCTTAGCCCACTAATTAAAATGAAATTATTCCCTATTAGAAATCAAGAAAGGAATCTTCCTCACAAATAAATTGTAGAGTTAAGGTGTGAATGCCTAGTTTTGCAAAAAAAATCTCTAACTGGGTAGCTAAAAAATCTATAATTACCCATATCAAAAAATAAATTGTAGAGATGAAATTAAATGAAGATCTGAAAATAAATAGTTAGATCAATTAGATCATACTTGCTGTGCAAATCAGTGCCTTTGGGTGCCAGTTTGCAAAAAAAAATTGTCTCATAATCAACTTTTTCCCAACATAGAAAAATTTATAGTCGATCTACACTGAATCAACATTCTAGACATAATGGTGAGGTTAGATCTGACTCTAAAAGCTCCCAATTTTTGTAGATACTCTAGATTTGGGTCAAGATGCTACAACATGAATAGTCTCGAATGGTTATGTGATGAGAATCTCTCCAAGCTCTAACACCATGTAAGAATTTGGCATAGGCCAGAATTCACCCAAGACCAAAGAACTCAAACACAAGCACAATAGTAGACCAAAGAGAGTATGATCAGAATGACAATAGATTGATTCAATATGTCATATCAAGAGTACACTAGGAGTGCCTATATATAAAGGCATCTAGAGAGCTTCTATAATGCATAGAAGTTAGCATCATGATAAGTCATACAACCAAGCACATGTCCACTAGATATGGGTTATCTTCCATTAAGCACAAAAGTAAGCGTGATGATGTGAGGATAAGCCTACAATGGTGTAGCACACAAATTAGTGGTGTAGACAACATAGTTATTTGCACTCCTAATTTATCTTTTCCCATGTAGGACAACTGAAGACTCTAAAGTGTGTCACTATAGGTTTTCTATCGTACCATACCTCCAAAAGGTGTCTTTCTATCTAAGGGTGGATGAGGAGATCGATTAAGAATGTGAGTGGCATTGGAGATTGCATCGACTTCAAGTGATGGATCTAGAGACTTGGTTTGTATCATGAAAATTTCCATAGACTTAAGAGTTTAGATCCTCAACACTCCAATATTTGTCTTATGCAGACTGAATGCTGGTGGAGTTTGAAGATCAATTCCTCAAGCCTGCTAAAGTCTATAAGTCTTTTATTCACATACATAATTTCATTGTCCATTATTATAACTTTGATGGTTTTCCTTGATTTTTGTTCAACATGAGTCTTGAAGGCTAGAAACTTATCCAACACTTTATTCTTGTTATGAAGAAAGTAGACCCAAGTGTATCCTAAAAAGTCATCAATGAAGGTAAGTATTTAGCAACCCTAGCTAAATGCAAAAGGACCTGCTAATTCCATGTGAACCATCTGTAGAACACTTGGTGCTCTTGAAGACTTTCATTTCTATAACTTCCCCTCTGGATGCATATCCACTAAATCTATTGAATATTTACTGTGAGAAAAGTTGATTTGAGGTAGACGTTTGACCATTCTATTTATGCAAAGTTGTTGAAGATAGCGGTAGTCAAGTTGACCAAATCATTGATGCCATAATTGGATTTGAGAATTTGATTGTGATAACGAGGCCTTTGAAGGAGACTTGGGCACAAAATGGGAGAAAGAGTACAACCTTTTGTTATGATTCACTTTCTCCACTACAACCAATGAGTCATCTTTTAGATTGTGCAACTTTACTAAGTTTGGAAGGAACTCAACTCTAGGTCCATCTCTAAGGCAAGTGATTTGGTAGATTGATAAGAGATTTGAACGTAGGTTTGGAACATGGAGAACATCTTGAAACTCTCCATTTTCCATTTCCATGTTTCCTTTCCCTTCAACTTCCATTTTACTATCATCTCCCACAAAGATGTGTGGTACCTTTGATTGCTTCATTGAAGAAAAATCATCCTTTGAAGAAACCATATGATAGGAGACACTTGGATCAAGTATTCTATTGGCTCCTAATTTAATAGTTTTGAAAATTACCAAGAAACCAGACAAATGCATCTAAGGCTAGCAAATTCCTATGTTGGTTACACTTGACTATACTCCTAGGCCAGCTATAAGACATAACTCCTTCTTCACTTTAGGCTCTACAAGACCTAGGTGGGTTAACCTTGAGATTTTGATGTATGGTACCAGTGCAAAATATAAATCTGAACCTATTTACTGTAGATAAAAACACCTTATATCTCCTAATAACTCATGCAATAACACAGATTTACAGTAGCAAATTGCAATCTATGAAATCAATAAGTTGAGTGAGGGTTAATTCATTTCAGCCCACTACAAGACATGAAAAATTGAATTTATTTGAATAAAAGATTTGGTACAAATGACATTCATATCATCTTGCATCTGATTTAGTGATTAGTGTCTTATCCATTGAAACATAGAGTCATTACCAGCAGGATGACCTAACTTGTTTGCATTACAATCAAGTTTATCAACTGAAATCCCCAAATCCCATTCTTATGCAATATCCCCTTCATACAGCCAAAAACCCTATCAAAAAACTGAAGCATTTACCTAACTCCTTGAGTCAGAAGCAACAATAGATTTGATACACAACTCATCCAAGCTACCTTAAATCAAATGAACCTTATCCATTTAATCACAAAGTTAATGACATATAAAGAATTAGGAGACAGAACAAAGAAACTCAAATAATTCTTGTAAATCCCTTTTTATATTCATCCATGCAAAGACAAAATACATGAACTGGTAATACTACATGAAACTCTAAATAATTCACATAATCCAGCATCAATCTCCATTTATCTCAGAAAACAACACATGAGAATAAACTAAAAATTTGCACAAGAGGTGGATGTGTGGCCTTCACTGCTAGAGCACAACTCAATAGATAGGAAGCAAAACCATCTACAATCCTTGGTTTCAACAGTAAAACACTAGAACCCTACTGGTATTACCCAGAGAAAACTACCAACAACCTTGTAAAAGAGAAGAAGGAAGAAAGATATAGAAAAGAGGCAATTCTCGGATTGAATCTACAATTGACAAGTGTCCACTTGAAATTCCCTCTCTTTTCCATGAAAAGACTCTCTCTAATCTCTCCCTTCAACTGGTTAATCAAATCCTTAACCAATTTGGTTGTCAAAAGCATAAAGTATCTCATAAACTTGATGGAATAAGTAATTGATTTTATTCTTGATTTGGAATGACAAAACTTGGTTAAAATCAACTTAAGAAGGGTAAAAACATTTCCAGTATTCATTTTAGCATCAACAGACTCCAAGATATGTCCCCCAACTGATTTTGACACTCCAAAATGGATTTTACCCCTTTTACTAAGAATGCCCCAAAAATTACAAAATTTCTTATAGTGTGAACCGGTGAGGACATGTGCAAAACTTGACTTTAGAAATAGAAAATTTAGATTCTCCCAGTTTCGGTGGTATATTGGAGTGCCAGTTTTTTTAAAAAAATGTTTAGATTATGCCCATTTTAAAATCAGGCCTTTGCTTCAGGAATAATCAATTTAAATAAATGCATTTGAAAAAATTTAAAATTTCCATAGTTTGAACTATAGAAAGTCACCCTTTTAAAAAAAATTTCTCAAAATTTCAAATGAATGTTGAATGCTCAGATGGAAAAATATGTTTTTAATTTATTTTTTTTATAACTCCCATCACCACCCAAGCATTGCCATGTGTCAATCATCAACAAGCTAATCAATCTTGGGCAGGCCCCACAACATTACAACATATCGTCAAATTTTTGGATTTTTTGATGGCTCACTATGTTGCTTGTCAGAAAATCCACCATTTTTCAGTGGTAACATGGTGACCACCAAATTTTGGTCACATTTTTTGGCATACTGCTTTGCTCACTCATGAGGTGCCACTTGGCAGCTTCTGGTTCATTGGAGACATCTAGGCATGACACACAATAGCACTTGCCAAATTTTTGAGTTTTTCTTGCTAGTCACTACCTCACTAGCTAGAAATCCTAGGATTTTTTAGCTAGCAAGTTAGCGACTAGCTAGATTTTACATTTTCTAATCACTTGGCTAGGTTGACATCATCAACCTTTGGACTACATGTTAGTTCAAAATATATGCTTTGACCTGGCTGACCAAAGGCCCCACCTGCGAGTACATGACTCACAAAAAGCATCTATTTTAAAGACACTATACATTGTGAGTCCAAAACTATTTAAACATTAAAATTCCACTCCTTACAACAAATGTGGGATAATAGTTTTTTAAGAAAATCTTTTGCCCCTGTCTGCTTGCACCACAGAGACCGCTTCTCTCTACAACATGCTCTTTTCTTTTCTTGCTATTCCTTTAATATATATGTGGACTCCTACTTATCTTCATTGTGTGTGATTGCCTAATCATGTGTACATATTGCCTTTTTTGTCAGGCTCCCCTGTTATGGCATTGAAGCTATATTGCTGAGTGGCTTAATCTCACATTAGCTATGGGTTTGGATGCCTTTAAAAAGGCTATAGTTTTCTATTCTGCCTTAGTTGTTGCTTCTCACATGGGCCTTTCATTCGCTAACCTAGCCCTCTTTATCTATGGGCTTTCTTGTTTAACGTGGCGACTACCTCCTGCCATGGGTCTGTTCTTTGACATGGTGCTGACTACCCTTTTGATTTTTATTTGGTGCCTTTCTTTGTCTTTGGAAGCAGACTTGGCCTCGATTTTTTTGGTGTGGGAGCTCCTTTGATTGTCCTTTTCTTTAAGGTGCATCAATTTCATGGCTTCACATCTCTTTTGTATGTGCATTGGGTGGTTTTTCCTTTGTGCAGGACTTCTAACAAGTCTACTCCTTTGAACAAGTTCCTCCTTTTATTTAGCATGGAGGTCTTGTTCTTATAATGCATGAATATCTTTCATTTGGACTACTTTTTTCTAGTGCCTCTCCTTCATCTCTTTTACTATGGTTTTGACTACATTTTGCTTGGTTGACTACCCCTATTCTGGTATGTTGAGCACTTTATGCTTTGTTGGCCAGTCTTCTGACACTAGATGCTCTATTTTATTTTTGCATGACTGCCTCCAAGCCTTGGACTAGCTTCTTGGTGGCTTCTAGTCTTGACTAGTCATTTCTCCTTTGCGTGGAGCAATTTCCTCTCCATGTTGCATGCAGATGGCATGTGCTTTCAGCCATGGAAAAATCTAGGATGAGAAATATTTGAGTCATCAAGAGATCTACACATGTAAGTTGAAACTTTATTTTCCTCATGCTCTGCATCTAGTAGAAGATGTTGTCTCATATGGTTCTTGAAATTTCTTTGCAACTTCTTCAAGTCGATCCATCTTAGAACTAAATCTGGACCATCAAATGCTTGACATAGAGAATTTGGATAACTAGTCATAAAACTTTGGCATCGGGATTTTTTTTATCAATGTATCCTCTTTTTCCAGCTTCACCACAACCAGTTTAAAAAAATTATGGGGAATTATAGAAGAACATGAATATTTATCTCTTTCAAATGATTTATCTGAATCAAAGATATCTCGAAAACACTTGATATCACATTCTCCCAATGTGTGGGCTAAACTGAGCTTATGAACATGAACTACTAGTCCATCAATATGGAAAGTGAAAACTTCATCATTTCCTCATGTTGATGTTCTAAATGTCCATCATAAGGCATATGAAGGCAATAATTTATTTTCATAAGGAGTTAAGAAACATTAGTTCAAACACCACATTTTGCATTATAGGTTTCCCCTTCCTTTGTATTTCAATGTGTGCACTCCTTCACACTCATTTTACTTGCAATAATGAGATGTCCATATGAGCATATTATAATTGTGTAAAAATTTGCAATCACCTATATTAACACACCTTCCATCTCCATTATTCCACCATTTTGACGAAGTTAGTCAGGCCCCAAAGTGGGTCCTGCTAAAAAAAAAATGTTTTTAAACAACTAAATCCTCAAATTGACCTTCAGAACATCTCGAACTGATTTAAAATCAAATGTGACCACTGAACAATCATTTATAATTCATTTTATCGCTCTTTTGCAAACTGTCAATTTTGCATTGGGAGGTCCTTTGACTGGCCTTAAAAATTGACACAAACATCTGACCAAGCTCTAAAAATTGGGGTTCTGCACATTTTTACCCTGTCAAATCTCTTCTCATGAAGAATTTAGGGTCAAAAAATATTCACTGTCAAAGTTCACCTCTCAAAACTGCCTGCAAGAAAACATGTCAGAAAGTAACAAATTGGGTTTGGATTTGGCTTTGAAAACTAGGCAAATGGACACTTGGGAAGACAAAAATTGGGGCAATGGTTTACTATCATGAGGTGACTATGAATTTGTGATCTGGGCTCATGATGAATAATAGGACACAAATGGCGATCAGTCAAAGTAGGCTACTTTGATTTTCTGATTGGAAATAATGATAGAAAATCATTTTTTGCAAATGGAATTGACCTAGAAAAGTGTGCAGACAAATTCATCATGACTTGAAAATAGACACACTTAAATTATTTTTAGAGAAAAAAATAGTGGTACAATCCATTCTTCCTCACCTCTAATAGATTTCAAATTATAACATCATGAACAAGGGTACCAAACAATCTGCATTTGTTGACACCGGTATAACTTTAGAAATTGCATTTGGAACCACATTTGAAAACTATTCAAATGGATTCATCATAAGTTGAAACTTGAAACATAACAAGTCTTTGACCTCTACAATGCAACACAAAAGGAAATTTAGCATTTTGGTCAACTGGTCAAAAGTTATAGGAAGTCAAACAGGGCTTCCCAAAATTCTAAACTAATTGAATTAGCATGACAATATTAAATGACCAACTTTGAGGGATTCAAAACCTAGTTAAACGGACTCAAAAATGACTCAAAATCTAAAACATAGGTTCTTGGATATGGGCACTAGATACTCTCAAAGTGGCAGGCCATGACACATTCTTGGGTGTGAGATATTCAATGGCAAGCACAGCCTCCTATGACTGTTTGACATTTAGGGTAAAAATGCAGATTTGGAACTAGTTCAAAACAAGACTTAACAAAATGGCTTGGAATGACATTTTATCATCATGGAACATGTAGATGGGCTAAATCGAAGGTGTTAGAAACATTAAACACCTCTTAGGCCTCAAAGGTAAAACCAAGTACAGTCAAATCAAAAGCATTTATAGGGCTCAATTTCTCAATAGTACTCAAAATTGACCATGCAATTTTGAGCACCAATAGTGGCTCTGTCTAGGGATGCATGTCCTTTGTGGGCATGGCAAGATTTCAGATCTCTAGAGAAGCAGACCACACACCTAATAGTAAAAACTCCTCTTGAATAGCTTTATTAAAAGCATGGAAAAACTACACTACTATGTACAAGCAATGGCCCTGGGCCACCAAAATTCAACAAAATTGTTTACCTCTATTGTATACCTTATTCTCATCACCATTTTCTTGAGGTAAACTGAAATTCTCATCCTTCTTTGTTCCACCAAACATATCAACATTTTCAATTAGCTCATTAGGCAAACCAAGACTATCATGATCTTCATAGTGTGTATAAAAATTTGAATTGCTTTCTTCATCTTTCTGACTATGAAAATATGAATTAGCATGATCACTACTAACATTTGACTAAAAATGATCATCACTAACTCACTCATAGATACCTTCAACCAAAAACACAAAATCTTGGTATTCTACTTCATTCAACGAGTTACATGAATCAATTTGTAACTCACATTGTGCCTTTGGTTGTGAATAGAATGAAAAATCTAATTTCTCCTTGTTTGCAATATTAGTACTCCATAAATCAGATTGAACATACATTGTATTGTCTTCATGTTCTAGCAAATGATTAGATACTAAATCACAAGAGTCATCACAAAATTTCCTTCTAACAATATGTTGATCCGTATGAAAACTTTCCTCAAACAACTCACTAGGATAAACCATTTCATTAGTATTACTTTTCTTTTCATTTAGGCCATCCAAATGTATCTCATCTTCATGAAAATGAGAAAAACATGAACCAGCAATAGACCTTATCTCTACATCTTCATTTTCAACATAGAAGTCATCATGTGCATTGATGTACATATTACCATCACATACACCTCCAAAATTTGAAAAAGCATATTCTAAAACTGGAATTGACTTCACTATATGAAATTGAAAAATGTTGCAAAACACAAGCATCCTCAAATAGATTAGCATACCTTTCAAAATCATGAGCCAACAAGTCATAAATCTCATCAACACTTAACAAGATTTCACTACTAGTTTCTTCTCCTTAACTATGATCATTATCTAGATAGCTTGACACATTTGTAACAACAGACTCATTAGTAATATATTTTGAAAAATCAAAATTCTGATCATCACATACATCTTCCTTTTTAGACAATACCTCAACAACTAGCATTGTAACACATTCACATTCATCACTAGAAGAAAGATTATTACTGCTATTACACTTTTCCTTTTCTTAACAATCATCATCATAAAAAGATGAATCCACATTATGCATGTCATCAATCTGTTGATTATTATCCTCTAATTCATAAAACTGAGACTCCTCATATTCATATTCACTTTCAATGGACTCATTGCATTCACTAATATTAGACTCATTAGCCATAAAAGCTTGGATTTCATAAATCTTATCTTGGCTGGCCAATCAACTAAATTTGGCATAAAAACTTCTAAGAGTACCATTGGCCATGAAGACTCCTCGGGTCTAAAAAACTCATCAAGATTCATAACTACAGATTTGAACTTCATATAAATTTGAAATCCACTATGACCCTTAATATCACCAATTCTACTTCTTAACATTAAGACGGTCTTATCATGAATCTTTCTTTTCAATCTAGCAATATTTTCACGAACACTTTCAAGAGTTGGCATATCACTTTCAGACCTAGATTCAGAATCCATCTTATAAAATTTTAAAACTCCTACCTCTTTTTCTTAGTGCTGAAACCACTAGATGGAGGCAACCATTTCATTCATTCAATTTTCATGAGAGACAAATATATGAAAATTGAAATACCTTTATGTATTGTTGTCTGAAACTTTAGATCTGCTAACTGGCATAGGTGCAAATATGAAACCCTTTACAACATAGATAGAGTCCTTTGTAGAGTCGCCACTCCTTGAAGAGGAAAATGAAATCACAGTTGTGATTCAATCTTTTGACATTGATTATATCAGCAACAAGCAACCACATAAACCATTAATCAATAAACTTATAATTTCTCTTTCCCAACAAACTAGATCTGCCCACAATTATTGAAAGCTTTTGATATTAAAATAAACCATGCACTGGTATAGAGATTTTAACTAGAGTCACTACTCACACTTGGTGAGAAAAGATTTAAAACAATTTACCACTTGTAAATCTCAGATTAACAACTTGCAACAGATCTACACAACCTCCTACCAACTTCAACTTTAAACATACTTCAAAATATAAAAACACTTTTACTAAATCTACCTCTCATAAAGTATGTTGGAATGTACCAAACCAATCTCCTGTTTAGTGCTGGAAAATCCACTTGATGGAGAAACTTTGTAAAGCTTACTTTCATGGAAATAAAATCACATGAAAATGTAAATACCTTTCAATACTAATGCCTACAACTACCTCAATGCTGCAAATAATAGCAGACTTAGATCTTATCTAGATTTAGTAACACTTGCACTACATCTCACCTAATTCTTTCACCCATTGTCAAGAACTTGACATGAACTCTTCAAGTCTTCTTTTCAACTGTTGCATCCTTTAGAATACCTTCACATTTTGAAGCACTGGTGCAGAGATATAAATTTGAGTTGCCACTCACTTAGTGAGAAAAGATTTTTGAAACTTGCCAAACATAACAAGCTGGTCCAAAATTTGCAATAGGTATTGGCAAACTTTATATAGCAACATGGGAATTTCACACTCTTGGCAAAGTGAAAGAATATGACATTATCTCTAAATTTTGACAACTTATCAAAATGGAAATTGACTTTGATATTACAAATTATTCAATTCAATCAAACTACTATTGTCAATGAATAAGGACACTTGGGAACATGAAACTTCAGCAAGGAAACAAGAAACACCTCTTGCTATATATATTCTATATCCAATTTGTTTCATGCTAGAGATTTTGGTTCTTTCTGTATGAACCTACCCATCAGAGTCACCATTTTGTTGGCTCTTAATTTAATAGTTTTGAAAATTATCAAGAAACTAGACAAATACATCTAAATCTAGCAAATTCCTATGATGGATACACTTGACTGATATCCTGGGCCAACTATAAGGCATAACTCCTTCTTTACTTTAGGCTTTGCAAGACCTAGGCGAGTTAACCTTGAGATTTTGATGTATGGTACCAGTGCAAAATATAAATCTGAACCTATTTATTGTACATAAAAACCCCTTATATCTCCTAATAACTCATGCAATAACATAGATTTATAGTAGAAAATTGCAATCTATGAAATCCGTAAGTTGAGTGAGGGTTAATTCCTTTCAGCCCACTACAAGACATGAAAAACTGAATTTATTTGAATAAAAGATTTTGTGCAAATGACGTTCATGCTCTTCATGACCCATTTTCTTGCAATAAGCACACTTTTTTCTTATCTGATTATTGTTGGCAGATGATATGTTGGTGTAAATAAGTATTTATTATTTACACCTACTTAAGTTTACTTAGGTTAATGCATTATTTTATTATTTTGCATTATATTATTATTTTATTTTGTGAGACACTTAGGATTTTTTGTACTCTTGTGAGTTGTCATGTTGACAACACAGGAGTTCACACTTCTTTTATGCACATGGTGTCTACAACATAGGAGTTAGCACACTAACTAAGCACATGGTGTCTTCAACTTTGTCATTCTTATCCACTCATCTAGAATGATGGATAAGACATGTGCTTAGTTGTCATGATGCTTATCTTATCTCCTGGTTCTTTCTAGAGACATTCTAGGCACTTCCTGAGAGGCCTTTATATACAAGCTCTCTTAGTGTGTACAATCATCATATACTGAATAGAGCAATATATTAGGACATACTCTGATTAATTGATCATATCCATTTTTGGTCTATAGTTCTGCTTGTGTTTGAGTTCTTAGTTCTTGGGTCAAATTTTCAATTAAGAAAATTCTTACATGGTATCAGAGCTATACCAAATTCTTCCATGGTATCAAAGCTTGGAGATTTTCTCATCACATAACCATTCAAGACCATCTTCTTGCTTCAGCGCCTCAGCCTAAATCTGGAGTACTGCAAAAATTAGGAGTGTCTAGAGCTAGATCTGACCTCACCATTGTGTCTGGAATGTTGATTTGGTGAAGATCAACTATAAACTAGGCTATCTTGGCCCAAAGTCAATCTTGAGGGAATATTTTTTTTGGCAAATCAACACCTGAAGGACTGATTTGTAGCATTGGTATGATCATTTTAGATCTATACATTTAATTTTTAGATTTTCTTTTTTTCATCTGCATCTCTGCTATTTTCCTAGATCTACATTATTTTTTTGAAATTTTTTAGCCATAGGGTCAAAAATCCTCAAATCAGATTTTGCTTCATTCAAATTGGACATCTGAGGCAAAATCTAGAGCCATTTGTTTGTTGGAGGTGCAGCGACGATTCAAAAAAAATAACAATAGCAACAATTTCAAACAATGATATCTCCCTCATACGGACTCCTTTTTGTGAGAATTTTTTTTTTCTTGTGGCAGAATTTTGTTATCTATACATTGGTGTAGGTAGTTTGAGATCTCTATTCCTATATTTTTATACAACTTGCAAATCTCAAATATTTCCACTTAAAATGCTCTGTATGGGCTCATCTGGACACATAATCAGGTTCTTTTTTTTTTAAGTGCATTTTTTAATCTACTTTCCATATCTAAAATTAGATTATAGGTTCTATAGATAGAAATACTACTTTTAGAAATAGGCCCTAAATTAGCAAGTGGCTATCAAGTGCCTAAATGATACATTAAGGGGATTCTTTGATCCATTATTCTTATTTTTTGGGGGTTCATTGATTGATCTCATGTAGGAGTTTTATTTCACATGTCAGCATTGAATTAGACCCAAGTTGACAAAATGAAACTATCACAAATGGAGTGATACACTCATTCATCATCTAAGAAGAGAGCATAAGGAAGTATTTCCTTATTTATGTTCCAACAAATTGATCTTTGACACTAAATAATAGTCACCTATTACTAGACTATTCATTATCATTTGTACCATTCTCTCTTTTTCTAATTATTATAAGGTGGTTGCCAAGTTTTGGTATCCATATGATCTTTGGATTTATCTTTGGGAGACATATGGAAACCTAAACATTCCTCTATTCCCACAAGATCTCATACCTCCAATTACAATTAACTACTCTTTAGATGAGATTGTACCTCTAACTCCTTTTTCTCCTACTGATCCTATTCTAGCCACAGATGCTTCATATTTAGTGTAGTAGGACATTTTATGTCTTCCTACTTTACCTTCATGAGATGACTTCCTTCCAGCCATTGCACAGCTATTTGTGGAGTCTAACATTGAAGATGTGGGAGACATCCTAGATGATATTCATCTTCTCTTTGAGGTGAATACTTCATTCATTACCACATTGATAGATTCATGTACTTTAGCACAATAGGGTACACTTGGTCTTCCAGCCCTAGGTGATGACTTTTTGTCTAACATTTCAGATCTATTCTTGGAGTCACACATAGCCAATTTGGAAAACTTATTTGATGATCTACTACTTCTCTTTTTTTAGGATGATCCTTGTACAGTTGTTGTGAGGGCCTACTCTAACCCTCATGTCCATTCTCTACATGATTAGTCTTTTTGGGCTGATGTGATTATGGATACTTATGAATAGTAGTTTTTGGAGGTCTTTTTATCATTTGAGAAGACTATTGCTTTTTTGAAATAGGTTCTACATCACTCCTTGTTTGATTTACACTTCTTCTTAGCAGTTTTGGAGGAAGCCATCATCAACATCGACACAAGTACACCTGAATAGGTTTTAGAGACACCATTCATCTTAGAGATTCCTTCTCCATACAATGGATGCATCTCCTTTATACCCTTGCATTTTTTTCTTCCAAAGGTAGGAACATCATTCAAATATCATGGATCAACTTCTATGTCAAAGAATTTCTCACTGATCGACACATTACTTTTAGGGGTGGACTACCTCATCTTCTTCTTCTCTTTTTTTGCAAGGACTTTTTCCTCTTAGGGGGTTTTTTCCTTCTCCATTTTTCTATTGTATATACTACATGTATGCCATGATATGGGGGGGGGGGGGGGGGGGTGGGGGGCAGGGGTTTGATTACTCCATCCCTCCATGCATCCCTTTTCATCTCTCTTTTTGGGGGAGGGTTTTTCTGATGAGGTTTTCCCTCTTTCTCTATTTTATGAGAGATTTCATCTTCATTATGTACATGGGTACATAATATGGCCTAGTAGCTGGGACCCATCATGCATTTCATCCTAGTTTTCATAAGCTTAAGGTCATTCCCCTAAGTTTCCCTTAGGAGGGGTGTTGGTGTAAATAAGTATTACTATTTATACTTGCTTAATTTTAGTTAGGTTAATGCATTATTTTATTATTTTATTTTGTGAGACACTTAGGAGTTTGTGTACTCTTGTGAGTTGTCATATTGACAACATAAGAGTTCGCACCTCTTTTATGCACATGGTGTCTATAACACAAGAGTTAGCACAGTAATTAAGCACATGGTGTCTATAACCTTGTAATTCTTATCCACTCATCTAGAATGATGGATAAAGCATGTGCTTAGTTGTAATTATGCTTATCTTATCTCCTAGTTCTTTCTAGAGGCATTCTAGGTGTTTCTTGAGAGGCCTTTATATACAGGCTCTCCTAGTGTGTACACTCATCATATACTGCATAGAGTAATGTATTAGGACATACTATGATTAATTGATCATGTCCATTTTTAGTCTATAGTTGTGCTTGTGTTTGAGTTCTTGGTTCCTAGGTGAATTTTGCTCTTAGGAAAATTCTTAGATGGTATTAGAGCTATACCAAATTTGTACAATAATCACAAAGAGGATACCATATCAATAGATGATATAATTGAGAATGCACATTGCCATAATTTTTCCATTAGCTTTGGCAAGAGGGACTGCTTCTACCCACTTCACAAAGTATTATGTAGAGGTAATTATGAACTTGTGTCCATTTGAGGAGGATGGATGAATCTAACCCATCAGGTCAAAATACCATTTCTGAAATGGCCAAAGTGTGATGAATGGAATAGGATTCTTAGTAGGAGAATGAATTATATTATGATGTAGTTAACTTTTTTTGCAAGATTTAACATATTGTGTTGCATCTTTATCCATTTCAAGCCAATAGTAACCATCTCTAATAAATTTGTGAGCTAGTGTTAAGACATTGGAGTGGGATCCAAAAATGCCTTTGTGTATGTTAATTAATGTGTATTTTAACTCTTTAGGTTCTAGACACCTAAGGAGTGTACCATCAAGACCTCTCCTATACAATTCATTAGCGATGATGACATGTCATGAAGCATTTTAGACAAGGTGACCTTTTTCATTTTGGGTTATATTATCTAAAATTATTTTGTCACTTATGTAAGAGAATATGTGGTGGTAGTGGGATGATTCATATCCAATGATAGTACAAATCATCCAAGATTTAGGAGTATCACAGGCTAGGTGGGGCAATGTCTCCACCAAGAATTCATTTCTGAATTCACTCTCTATTATTTACATTATTGAAGCCAAAGTAGTCATCACATCAGCTACCTTATTATCTTCTCATGTAATTTGTTGAAAGGTGATGTGTGCAAATTATTTCTTGAGATCATCAACCACTTTCTTTTAAGGAACAAGCTTCTCATCTTTCATTTGATAACTTTCATTTACCTAGTTGATTACTAGCTATGAGTCACCAAAGACATTTAGCTCATCTACTCACCATTCAAAAACAATCTTCATTCCATTAATTAGAGCCTTGAATTTAGTGATCTCATTTGTAAAAGGAAATAATCATGTAGACTTTTGTTAGAGAGTATTTTTGAGGTGTGATGAAGATGCCAATACTAAACCCTTATTGAGTAAATGATCTAGAAAAGAGCATTGTCCATGTTTGTTGTGTGAGAAGCAAGATAGACTCATCTAGAAAATCAACAATCATTGGATGAAAATTTTTCAAAGGTGCCTCGACTAGCTAGCATGCAATTGCTTTCCTTTTGATAGCCTTTCTTTCCACATACTCAATGTTAAACTCACTAAGTATCATGACCCATTTTTCTAATCTTCTTGTGAGAGTACCCTTACCTATCATATATTTTAGTGGGTCAATCTTGGCAATTGACTTATTGTGTGAGAAATCACGTAGTATCTCAACTTCTTTGAAGAAAATACCACTACCAAAGAGGCCTTCTCAATGAGAAAATAGATCTTTTCATATGAGGCCAGTATTCAACTCATATAGTACATGTAGCTCTTTTCTTTTCTTTTTGATCCTCTTGAGCTAGTAAGGCACCCAGGGCTATATCAATGACTAAAATATACAATAAGAGTGGTTTCCCATGTATAGGAGGCATTAGTGTTAGAGGATTTGACAAGTACTTCTTGATTTTTTTAAGCTAATGTCACCATATTCATTCCATTTATAGATCACACCATTTTGAAGAGTCTTAATGAAAGCATGTGACTTATCTGCTAATTGTGAGATAAAAAAACAAATAGACTATAATTGACATTCAAGTCCTCTCATTTGGATGAGATTCTGAGGTCGTAGAATTTCTATAATAGCTTGGACCTTTTTAAGATCCACCTCTATGCCTTTTGTTGAAACAATGTATCCTAGAAACTTTCCAGATGTCACACCAAGTGCACACTTTTTTGGATTAAGCTTGAGACTAAATATTTCCATGTGATTTAATATAGGACCTGAAACTTTAAGGTGTGTACTTCTTTGCATGGTTTAGCCAAAGTATCATCAACATAGTCCTCCATTGTTTTGTGCATCATATCATGAAAAATTGTGGTGGCATCCCATTGATATGTAGCATCAATTTTTTTTAACCCAAATGGCATCACATTCGAATAGAAAGTACCCCATGCACATGTCAAAGAAGTATTTTCTTAATCTTTAGGTGCAATTTTAACTTGATTATATCCTAAAAAATCATCCATCAGTGAATACATCTCATACCCCACTATCAGATCAATATTGGGTAGTGGAAAATCATCCTTAGAGCATGCTTTATTTAGATCACTAAAATTAGTATTGATTCCAATAGATTTATCATGTGTGGACATAGGGACTATGTTTGAAATCCATTGGGCGTTGACAATGGCATGAATGAATCTTACTTTAAGAAAAAATTCCAATTTAGGTTTGACCAAGAGTGCATCTTCCATAGTTTCTATCACACATTCTACATCTAGTGCAATAGATAGATGATTCGTGATTAAATCAAGATCTAGCCTGAAGATATCTAAATAATTTTTTGCAATATTGATTTTTTTTTCTTGGAAGAATACAATTAAATCTTTTTTCCTCAACAAATAGAAATTGTGCAAGATGGATAAAGTGTGGATTTTCTTCAAGACCCAAATTCATTGGTTGAGTGAATTCAATATGCACTGATGACCATTCTTGGAAGTGACTAGGAAGTGCATCAAACATCTCATCATTGGATGCCTCGGAGAGGTTTTCTCATATAGATATGTCTTTTATTTTTACTATTTTTGGTATTTTTAGAAATGAGTAAATCATAGTATTAACTGAGTAGTTTCCTACGTTGACAATGTTAAATAGGTACTTAATCCTAGTATTAATCAAGTATCAACATATTACACTTGTTAATTAATTGACTAATTAAGGCCAAATAGTTGGATGTTTAATAATTATTAGAAAAGGTATTCAAGATAACTTAGAAAATCTTATGATATGCAAGAAGGGTCAAGAAGTGTGTGAGACAAGATGAATATGTGATCAAAGAAAAAAGGGAAGAGTAGCAAAGTGTGGAAGATAAGAAGCAAAGATTATTATGATCATCAAGGATATAGAGATCAAGCTAAAATAAATATTTCTTCACTACTACAATGGTTAGAAGGTAATAGTAATTTGACATAGTTTATGAAGCAACTTCTTTTGTAGATTTAGATCTCTATTTTATCTTGACATCTAGATCCTTGATGGTCATAATATGAACTTTGTTACTTATCTTTCACACTTGTTTGTTCTTCCCTTTTTCTTTGATTACATATTCATTTTGTTTCACACACTTCCTTTGACACTTCACTTCTTGGCCCTTCTTTTATATCACAAGATTTTCCATGTCGGCTTGAATACCTTTTCAAATAATCATTAGGCATCTAGCTTTTCAGACTTGATTAGTCAATTAATAACAAGTATAATTTGTTGATATTGGTTAATATTGCGATTAACTATTGCAAATGTAGTATAGACTAGGTGACTAAGAAGGGGATGTAAATCAAGAACCAATAAAACTTATACTTTAATTCACCAATTAAACAATTACCATATAATCCAATCTAATTGCATGCATGAAAGACTGAAATCAAATGAAAAATTCATAACACTTGACACAATATTTGGTAACCCAAAAACCTTTCAAATAGAAAGAAAAACTCAGGTGGGGATTATAACAACAAGCTTTATTACTACAATATAAAGATAGTTTTTTAAAGCTTACAATTGATCACTTTTGGTGATATGCCTTATTAGGAGCAATAAGGATTATTAGGTCCACCTTGTTAAAGATTCATAACATAAAACAAAGTATGCACTCTATTAGGAGATTTGGAAAAGATTATCAAGTCCACCTTGTTAAAAGATTGTATTGATGCACCTATTAGGATGAATCAATGGTTGATCATTGATTCACAACTCAATTTGTTAAAATATTCCTTTGAAAAATAATGATCACCTTGTTGCAATAGATAAGAATCTTCTTTTCCTTATACTACTTGTAGCTTTCTTAATTCATACTTATCTTCTTCTTTCTTGATATTCTCAATGCATTGAATATGATAAGATGTATCACATATATACCAATCTAATTGATTACCTTCTAAAGTTGGCTACAATTCCTAATTCAAACAATCTTCACAATGTCAGCTCACTATTATAAGTCAAGTTCTAAAGACCACTTGAGTTATTTTATGACACTCAGAAACACTGTCAACACTTGGTAAGATCTAGCACTCGATTGGTGTTGATGCTAGTTCACATTGATTAGTCAGAGTAGTAGGAACTTGGTCAGCACTTGGTGACTTGGTCAATACTAAAGAACTTGGTAGACACTAAAATACTTCGTTGATAATGCATGGCTCAGCCAACACTACCCCCATTCACTTCATTGATATTATCAGCTTGATAGACACTGATAAGCTTGGATAGCACTACAGAGATCAATTAACACTATATCTTTTATTTCTTATACTAAAAAGTTTGGTAGACTTTGTGAATCTTGTCTTGTATTGCACTTTTCCTATGATGCTTAGTAGCAACTACAAAGCACCAGTTATACTACATTCTATTTCAAATTTTTGGTAGATACTGTGAAGCCTGAGAGACTCTTCTTTATACATATTGATCTATGTAGAAATGTAACCAACTAACTAAGTGTTAAGTCACTAATAGACAAAATATTTGACCATAAGGTCAACAATCTCCCCCTTTGGCATTAGTGACAAAAAAACTTATCATACCAAAATACTAAACAATCAAAATATAAGTCAAAATTCCCCCTGTCAACATATATGGGTGTGCAACTCGATTTTGACTATTGTCTATGTTTGCTTCTCGGTAACCTCTAACTCTTTTTTTCTTCTTTGTATAAACATATTTCATACTGTACATGTATTTCCTTCCTTGTTTACATGTATCTTCTCCTTGATTTTTACACCAAGAGGTGTTCTGTACAATCAAAACACAAATGCCCAGCACGAGAATGTGCCAAAAAAGATTCTCTGTCAATAAAAAAAGAACTGGGAGCAGTTACAAACTTCTAAATTAAATATTAATTATTAAATCATAAAATAAAAAGAATTCTCAAAATAATAGCTGGCCTAAATAATAGGAAGCCAAATGGATGCCGAAATAATAGGCTCAAAAAAGTAGGGCCCAAAAAAATAAGAACCAAAAAATAGGGGTGAAATAATTTCAATATGATTTTATTTTTTGTTAAATATAATTTTGCATGCACATTCATGCTTATTTTTTGTGGGGAGTCCGAAATTTGAAAAATTTTTGTGAAATGTGAAGAGACATCTATTGGGGGATATGAGGAGCCTCTCAGAAGTTATAAAACAAAGGCTCCTTATTTCATTTTCATTTTATGTTTTTGCAGGAAGGAAGAGGTGGAGGTTATTGGAGGATTAGATTAGAGTTTTTGAATAGGAGTAGATTGAAGTTTTGGAGTAACTTTTTTGCCGGTGAGATTTTTATTTTTTATTTACATTTTCATTTAGATTTAGATGTAAATGTAAATTGAAATTCAAAATTAGTTATAATATTCTACTTTGATTTAGATTTCAATTTTAATTAGTTTCATTTAGATTTAGAATTCTATTCATAACTATTTAGGCTTACATTTAATACTTTAGTCTTGCATGTTTGATTTAGATTTAGATTTGTATTCAAAATCTATTTGATTTATATATTTTATAATACTTTTTATTTACATATTTTAAAAGCGCATGTCTCAAATTAGTTTTATATTTGCATATTTCATATTAGTTTTAGATTTGCATATTTCAAAATAGTTTTGGTTTGCATGTTTTAGATTTGAAAGTTTCATAATAAATTTACATTTGCATGTTTCTAAGTATTTATATTTTCATGTTTTAAAGTATAATTTTATCATTAATCTGGATGAGAATGCCACCATATCAATACAATTTGTATTTTATTGAAGTTAATGATTTATTTATAGTAGACGAATCATATATTTAGTATATATTTTATCATTATTCAATTATAAAATAAAATAAAACTCTCGAAAAAATAGTTGGCCAAAATATTATTAAGCCAAATGGATGCCAAAATAATAGGGCCTGAAAAGAGGGGCCAAAAAAGAGGGCCCAAAAAATAGGACCCGAAAAAATAAGGCCAAAAAACTAGAACCCAAGAAAATAGGGCTAAAATAACTTAATTAAAATTTTAAATATAAAACATTTTCTTTTTGTTAAATATATTTTTGCATGCATATTTGTGCTTTTTTTTTGTGAGAAGTGGAGGAATTTGAAACAAATTTGTGGAATGTCAAAAGACATCTATTGGGGGATATGAGGGTTCTCTCATAAATTATAAAATAAATGCTCCTCATTTCATTTTCATTCTGTGTTTTTACAAGGAGGAAGAGATGGAGATTATTGAAGCAAATTAGAGTTTTTGAAGAGTAGATTAAAGTTTCATATAGTTTAGCCTTGTATGTTTGATTTAGATTTAGGATTCAAAAACTATTTGATTTAGATATTTGATAATACATTTCTTTTGCAGATTTTTAATGTGCATGTTTCAATTTAGTTTTACATTTCCATGTTTTACATTAGTTTTAGATTTGCATATTTCAAAATACTTTTAGTTTCCATGTTTTAGATTGGTATGTTTCATAATAGTTTTATATTTGTATGTTTCAAAATATTTATATTTTTAATGTTTCATAATTAAATTTAATTGTTGATGTGGACAGCAAGCTCACCTTATAAATAAAATTTGTATTTCATTAAAGTTAATGATTAATTTAAAATAAATGAACCATATATTTAGTTTATATTTTGTCATTATTTAATTAGATTATATATGTGTTTTATTTAAATATTTTTCATAGTATATATATATTAATTAATATTTATGTTTGTAATGTTTGAAAAGTGGAAGACAATGCCACCATATTTCAAACATTACAATCTAACTATTTCATTTGAAATAGTTTTGATTTTTATTTATGTTATTTTGAACATTATTCATTTGAAAGAATTTATGTTAACTATTAATAGTTTTTCATTCTAATTTCCATATGTTGATTTTTGTTTATAAGTTTGCAAGTTACTATTTCAGTTATGGATACCTCAAATAGAGAATCAAACATTATTGGATACTAGAACCTGACTACTTCAATGATCTCAAATAATTTCTTTGAGATCGAGTTTGACAAATGCCTACAAATAATTAAAGAGGCGTGCACAATTATAATTAAAGTTGTAGAGAAGCAATATTTCCAATTGACGATGCTGAGGAAATGGAAGAAATGCATATGGAAGATGCATAAAAAATTTTGTGTGACACATCTACAAAAGTGGATGAGTTTCCCTCAATGATGAAAGAAGTATTTCACAATCATTTTTCAAATAAAGGTCACAAAAGAATCCTAATCATTTAAGAATGTTACATGTATTTACACCATAATAGATATATTTTTTGTATGTAGTTCATTCTTTTCTCTGGTTTCAAATTTTTACTTCTAATTAGTTATATTGGTAGTTTTATTTCCCTATTGTTCAATGTAACTTTCATAGAGAAGAGAACAAGACAAAATAAATTTATTGTTGTACAAAAAAATTCTTCAATGGATGTAGCTACTAAATATGTTAATTAAGAAAGAAAATCATAAGTCTAAATAGATTCCTTAATGATAGGAATATTTATTAATCATAATTCTTAATCATTTCAATAAAAATTGCATTAAGATTATTAAAAATTCAACAATATATAATGTTCTCACATCATTATAGAGAAATAATTTGTAACGCTACACAAAACAAAGATAAAAACTATGAAACCATGAACAAACATAAAGAACCATAGAAAAAAAAATTTATTTAATCATCATATTACAAGAACAAGTATAATGATTGAATCATTCTCAATTCAAAGACCTCAAAATATAAGAATATATCATCTAAATAAATTTCCATAATGTTGATAATACATAATGAGTTTAGTACAATAATGAAGAATAGTATCATTCAAAGACACATAAGTCCAACATATGGACTTTACAAATATCAAATTCAGTTTCAAGAAGTAACTTCAACAGTCTTCCTTAGCACTAATTATTCAACTTGAACACCTGAAACATGCACAAAAATGCAACACAACACAAAAAGAGGGATCAGTACATTCTGCGTCAAAAAGTGTAGTCCACCTGCATACATGTTAGAATAACATATATAAAACCATAATGCAGATAACTGAACCAAATAACATAGTGCACTTTAAAAATTAAAATGCAATAAGTAACCATCTTCATAAAAATGCAAAATTAAACTTGCACTAAGAATAACCAATTAATGAACCATATATATACTAAGGTGTCATCACTATGGTGCTAAGATACTGCATTCATATATGGTAAGCCCATAGACAACACATAGTGGGATTCTCTATAGTACTTGTGAAATGACATAATAGAGACTTGCCTTGTTCTCCGTACTTAACCTTACTAGTTCAAGTCATAGGTAAGGCCAATTATCTTTTATTTATAATTAACCCTCCCAATTCATCTTAAAATTATCACTAAATTAATTAATTGAATAGGATAAATCGATATTTAGCCACCTCAATATACATTCATTACAGCTATCCTTAAAATACACATCAATCAGATATTCTAAAACTGCACGTGCAATGAATAATAGTCAAATTTCTCATGACTTTACATTCTTCATTTTTTAAAATCTCATCTTCTACTACCAAACTTGAAAGTAAACTCAATTTATTATAACATCAGAAATAAATACTATAATAGTACGATCTCGTAAATATAATTAAACTGTTGCATTAGTTTAACGATATTTACCAGTCGTAGTACTATACTACTTATCTCTACTGTTATAACAAACTAAGCTTATCCTTCGAATTCACCAAGATAGTAATATAATGCACATATGATATTCTTACTTTGAATAACTTATCATAAAACATATATATCATAAATCTTTCTTTTCCATCGAATACAATCTCCAATTCAATATTGGATAGAAAAACATCATCAACATAATAGAATTCCAATTTGCACACATATAATTGTCACTTCAAAAAAATAATATAAATACTACTGACATATCTAAAAATGCTTCAAAACAAATCCAATTAAATCATATCTAACAAATCCCAACAGCATACAGTTAACTAAATTTTCCAAGCTTTGTTGTTGTTTTAAAACAAAAAGAATATAATCGATGATACCGAGTGTTCAAACAAACTCACTCCATTTTTCCAAAATGCATGTTTTGACCCATGGACAACACATTTAATATTTAGAATTTCCAATATACAATAAGATAAAATGCGACACAACATAACATGTTTCCATTTTACACAACCTCAAGCAACTGTTATAATGGAATTTGAACTAAACTATGATGTTCAAATAGTGTATCGGTTGTTAACATGGAAATTTTCAAACATTACAATAACCATAAAAATGCTATGCTATTTACATGTTAATTTAACATTGTTTTGGTTTCATATTAACTATTTGACAATATGCCTTTGCCCTCGACTACGGTTATGAGTCAATAATTTAAAACAAACTCAAGTCTGAAGCTGAATCTCTCACCTATTTGTTGCAAATAACAAGTGAGCATTGAAATATGGGTTCACACTGCGCTTGACCCTGTTAGAGCCGAGTACCCACATATAACACAATCACAAAATATAAAAAAATGTTGCAAGCATAAAACTCTGACCATGTTAAACTTGGAGATAAAATATATGTTTAGAGCAAAGCAAAAATTTATACATACAGAGACACCCGATTTAATTTTTTCATAAATCTACATTCAAAGATGGATATATACATATAACAACCTCCAAACTGATATCTCCACATTCAAATATGGGTATATGTAGGGCTAAGCATTGCACACAGTGCCATGCTCTACACATATCCATCCTTGAGTGTCAATACACATAATGTAAAACTCATAACCATATACAACATGCTAATTGAAATAACTTTGTAATTCCAAACAGAGAGAGAGTAGGGTAAGAAATTGCCCCTACATGAAAACTAAAGATGGGAAATGCTCTGCAATCCAACTTGATGTGAAAGCCCCAAATGCCGAATCAAATTGATAACAATCTCCACACAGTTGACACATAACAATTCGCAAATGACTTCACAATGGGATGTAGCAGAAGAATCCCAACAATAACCAACATTATGTTGATACCTCAGCAACAAGATTACAAATGTTAAGCCAAGCAATGTAATGCAGCCCAATTTTCGGCCCATATTCTGCAAAAAACCTGATTCACAACAAGAAATGGCTAACCAAACCCTTAGTGCCATCAATCCCCATAACAAGCATTCAATACACCATATGAATCACAGTGCCATGTATTTGGCACTACCAAGTCCACCGCCATGAATTTGGCTTTCAACAAAATGACTATGTTTTCCTCCTTCAAGGCAATCAATGCCCATTTAAGGTTTCTTAATGCTTAAGGGGTAAATAAACCCTTTTAAAAAAAATAGAAATGTTTATGCCAATCTCCACTTAGGGTGTTTAGACCCCTATAAAAAACAAGTATATATATATGCAACTGCAGTTCTCAAACCCTTTAAAACAAAATGAATATAAGTTTTGTAATAAAAACCATCTCAAGGTTATATGAAAATAAAGTTTTAATCCCTTTATAGTCACATGTACGTAAATACAAAGACAAATTCTAAATATATATATCCAGCAAATTAACATTCAAATTAAACATACAATATATTTACTTTCTTTCCAAAGCATTCAAACACAGAATGTTGTTTACAATGAGTTGAAAACATAATGAACATAATCAATACCCCACCAACATGCAAATATCAATATGCCAGTTCAAATCACAAAATCCTAAATCACAATCATTACCAATAGCATAGTTCTAAATAGAAAATATGTTCAGCATCAGTCTCATCATTCAAAGACAGTAATATAACCAAGTACTTCAGAATTACAAACATAACAACTGAAGGGTATCTTATAATAGCAAGGTCCTAATTTGCAGAAAAACTCAAAGTAGTGGTCAAGCATGACACCCACCCCCACTAGGATTCAACTTTCTCCTCGAAGTCAGTAAACAAGAACGGGTGAGCTGCTCTCATCATCTCAGTGTCCTCCCAGGTAGTAGATGCTTCATCATTGGGGTCCCATAGGACTTTTGCCTGCCTTATTTCTCTTCCTCTTAAACTCAAAGTTCTACTTTGTATGATTTGCACTAGTTCTAGCATAATTTGTCCATCCATAATCTGCAAATTTTTCCAATCAAGCATGTGAGCAATATCAGGTATATACTTATGCAAAACTGAAACATGAAATACATTATGAATGCATGAAAGACTCAGTGGCAAGGCAAGTTTATAGGCAATAGGTCCAACTCATTCCAAAATTTCAAATGGACCCACAAATAGAGGTGCTAACTTGGATCCCTTTCCATAACGAATTAGAATCTTACGTGGTCTTACCCGAAGAAACACTTTATTATCCACCAAGAATTGATGGTCAATTCTATGCTTATCAACATATTTCTTCTATCTATCCTGAGCAGTAATAAGGTGCTCTCTGATCCTTTTAACCTGCTACTCCAAATCTTGCAACATATCAGGTCCTAAAAGAGTCTTTTCCTCCAAATTATCCCAACTGAGAGGTGTCCTACAAGGTCTTCCATACAATGCTTGAAAGGGTGCCATACCAATGGAACTGTGATAACCATTATTATAAGAAAATTCAACCAAGTGTAGATACTCCTCCCATTTATTTTGTCTATCCATTATGTACATCCTAAGCATGTCTTCCAGAATTTGGTTGACACATTCAGTTTGTCCATCTGTCTTTGGGTGATAAGCTGTACTAAAATATAGCTGATTACCTAACTCTCACTACATAGATCCCCAAAGAGAAGTAAACACTGGATCCCTATCAGAAATAATCTTTTTAGGAATACCATGTAACTTAACTACCTGTTCCATATATATCTTGGCAATCGTTGCTACATTATAGGATGATCTTACTAGAATAAAGTGGGCAACCTTAGAAAAATGGTCCACTACCACCATAATAGCATCATGCCTATGAGTTGTAATAGGCAATCTAGTAATAAAATCTATAGAAATGGTGTCCCATTCCCATTCTGGAATATTGTGTGGTTGCAATAATCCTGTAGGGTGCTGATGTTCATCCTTAATTCACTGACATTCCAAGCATCAAGCCACAAAATTTGCTGTCTTTCTTCATTCTAGGCCAATAGTAATGTTGCTTAAGATCACCATGCATTTTCTTGACACCTAGATGAGCTGAATATGGTTCTTTGTGGGCCTCAAACAAGACTAGATTTCTCAAATCACCCGACTCAAGAACGTACACACTCCCTCTAAATAGAAGTAAACCCTCAAAATTTACTAAATATCCCTCAAAATACCCTTCCAAGATGCTACCACTATCAATAACAGCCTTAACATCCTGAAACCAAAGATCTGTGGAAAGATTCTATAAAATCTTATCCTTAAGATCCACTGTTAGGATCAAAAAAGATAATTCATTTTGCCTTCTGCTAAGTGCATTAGCAACAATGTTTTCTTTCCTTTGCACATAACTAATCTTGAAGTCATATTCACATAGGAACTCTATCCATCTTCGTTGCCTAGCGTTGAGGTCTGGTTGTGTGAATAGATACTGAAGGCTTTGCTGATCAGTATATAACTCAAATCGTTGACCCAAAAGAAAATGCTGCCACTTGGTCAAAGCATGCATGATCGCTACAAGTTCGAGATCATGAGTAGGGTAATTCACCTCATGATTCTTTAGCTTTCTGGACTCATAAGCTATAACAAGTCCTTCTTGCATCAACACTGCCCCTATGCCATCCAATGATGCATCAATGCAAACCACGAACTCCTTAGTTGAATCAGGGACTGCCAGAACTGGTGCACTAGTCAAACATTCCTTAAGTTTTTGAAATGCTACCTCACATTCCTCTATCCACACAAATTTCTTCCCTTTTCTCTAAAGAGACATGATAGGATGTGTTATTCTAGAAAAGTTTGACACAAATTTGTGGTAATACCTTGCTAAGCCCATGAAAGTTCGAACCTCGAACACATTCGTAGGTACGGGCCAATCTACAATAGATTGAATTTTGGATGGATCTATAGAAATTCCATTCCTTGAAATGATATGACCTAAGTAACAAATCTCTAATTTGAAGAATTCGCACTTCAAAGGATTGGCATATAGTTTGTTCCTATGAAGGCATTCCAAAACTTGATCTAAATGATGGTCATGCTCCTCAGCAGTGTTAGAATACACCAAAATATCATCTAGAAATACCACTACAAACTTGACTAAGAAAGTTCTAAGCACACCATTCATTAGGCTCATAAAGACAAAAGGTGCATTAGTTAACCCAAAAGGTACTACTGTGAATTTGTAGTGCCCATACTTGATGCAAAAATTTGTCTTATGAATATCAGCTTCCTGGATTCTAAGTTGATGATACCTAGATTTCAGATCAATCTTCAAAAGGACTCGAGCACCCTTGACTTGATCAAACAAGTCATTAATTCTAGGCAAAGGATACCTATTCTTAACAGTGACCTTGTTTAACTATCTATGGTCTATGCAAAGTCTCAAGGAATCGTCTTTCTTCTTGACAAAGATTACTGGAGCACCCCAAGGTGATACACTAGGACGAATTAAACCTTTCTCCAAAAGCTCCTCCAACTAAAATTTAAGTTGAACCAGCTCTTGAGCTATCATTATATATGGAGTCTTGGAAATTGGTTCTGTTATTGGCACTAAATTGATTTGAAAATCAATTTGTCTTCTCAGAGGTATTCGAGGAATCTCTTCAACAAAAACATCCAAAAAAATTTGTAAGACTGGATGATTGACAGAAGAACCTTTATCCATAGAATCTTCTAGATCATTTACCGATATGGAAAACAAACTACAACCTTTTCTAGTAGACCTTGCCAATTGCTTGTCAAAAATTGTCCACAAAGAGATGGGTCTCTTGATACCAGCAATAACTCTAGCTAATCCAACATCATCCAAACAAGCGATTGTCTTATCCTTGCAATCCATAATAGCTTGATGTTGTTCTAACCAATCCATTCCCAAAACTATGTCATATGATCCTAAAGGTATAACCCTAGGCTTCAATGAAGTAGTAAAAGGTTTCATTTGAATCTTACAGTTAGGAGTAATAATATCAGCATTCACCCTAGAACCTGACACTAACTCCACTTGCCATCTTTTTCTTGCCTTAACCACAGGAATTCCACTATATGCAACTAAAGCAGAAGAAATAAATGAGTTTGTAGCTCCAAACTCAAATAAAATAGATAATTTCATACCTTGAGTATTACCCTGAGCTTCAATAACCGTGTTCTAGTGTTCAACCTGCTTCTGATCTAGGGTAGCAAAAACATGGCGGTTCTTGACAGAATCACCAACTGTCACTTCAGACCTAGCTAGCTTAGGTCCAACCTTCAGCTTGTCCCAATTAGGGCACTAAGACTAATAATGACCTATTTGACCACAATGATAATACTCAATAGATTTCCTAAATCCCATGTTTTGACCAGAAAGACTAGGAGATGGATTATTACTCTACACACTCTAAGGTGGCTGAGATGGTCTAGGCCATTTTGAACCCTTGGAGTTCTTATCAAACTTCCTCTTCTTGAATTTCCCAACTGAAGATCTTGATTTTTAACTATTCTAAGGAGGCTTTTGATTCTTACTAACATTCAGGGTAGGTAGATCCATGCTAGTTTTGTATGAAGTCCCATGAAAGCCTGACTTCATCTCAATCAGCTTTGCTCACTCTGAAGCTTCTTGCATAGACACAGGTCTAAAAGTTCTCACTTCCTCCCTAACCTTGGGCATAAACCCCCTGATGAAATGTTGTATCATGGCCTTATCATTTTTTTCCTAGCTAGAAAATTCTTTAAGTTCGTAGAACCTATGTTCATAAGCTTTCACTAGACTGCATAATCTGAAAGAACTCCTCTGCACGGGCCCGATGCCAATATTCTAACATGAACATCTCCTTGAAATGCTCTACAAAGAGCTCCCAAGTAACTAAAGAGATATCAATGCCAAGCTTCTCCAACTCATGTTCCCACCATAAGGAATCAAATCCCCTCAAATGCATAACCGTCTATCTTAATTTTACATTACTCAAGTAAGGATGTAAGATAAAGCACTTCTCAATATTCAAAAGCCAAGCCTCTACTACAGTACCCTTTCTGTACCATAAAATAGTGGCCCTTTTACCTTTGAAAGATCCTTGAACTGAGATCTAGCCATTAGATCATCCTTTATAGGAAGGTTAATACCCTACACAAGAGGTATCCTAACATTTGCTCCCCCACCAAGAATCTAGTTATTAGTCTCCATATTATCGAGACATTCTAGTATCCATTGAAGTACCATAGCTTGATCTGCCTGATTATCCTGGTTGTTTCCAACCCCAACTTTCTGATCAAACTAATCATCCATAACAATTCTCTGGTGCCTAGAAACTCTACCATGGCCCATACCCCTACCTCTGCCTCTTCTAGCAAAGTTATCATCAGGAATGTCATGACCTCAAGCTCCTCTAGTGATGGGAGGCATGATAACAACCTAAAAACAATTAACTATTTATAATGCATTGATGACAAGAAAAACCCTATAACCTAAGAGTCCTAGTTATTCTAACCGCGCTCTAATACCAAAATGTAACGCTACACAAAACAAACATAAAAACTATGAAACCATGAACAAACATAAAGAACCATAGAATTTTTTATTTTATTTTTAATTTAATCATCATATTACAAGAACAAGTACAATGATTGAATCATTCTCAATTCGAATACCTCAAAATAGAAGAATATATCGTCTAAATAAATTTCCATAATGTTGATAATACATAATGACTTCAATACAATAATGAAGAATAGTATCATTCAAATACGCATAAGTCCAATATATGGACTTTACAAATATCAAATTCAGTTTCAAGAAGTAACTTCAACAGTCTTCCTTAGCACTAGTTATTCAACACCTGAAACATACACAAAAATGCAACACAACACAAAAAGAGGGCTTAGTACACACTAAGTTGAAAAGCATAGTCCACCTGCATACATGTTAGAATAACATATATAAAACCATAATGTAGATAACTGAACCAAATAACATAGTGCAATTTAAAAATTAACATGCAAGAAGTAACCCTCTTCTTAACAATGAAAAATTAAACTTGCACTAAGAATAATCAGTTAATAAACCATATATATACTGAGGTGTCATCACTATGGTGCTAAGATACTACATCCATATATGGTACGCCCATAGACAACACATGGTGGGATTCTCTATAGTACTCATGAAATGATGCAATAGAGACTTGCCTTGTTCTCCGTACTTAACCTTACTGGTTCAAGTCATAGGTAAGGCCAATTATGTTTTATTTATAATTAACCCTCCCAATTCATCTTAAAATTATCATTGAATTAATTAACTAAATTGGATAAATCGATATTCAGCCACCTTGATATACGTTCCTTACAACTATCTTTAAAATACACATCAATCAGATATTCTAAAAATGCACATGCAATGAATAATAGTTAGATTTCTCATGACTTTACATTCTTCATCTTTTAAAATCTCATCTTCTACTACCAAAATTGAAAGTAAACTCAGGTTATTATAACAAAAAAAAAAAACTATAATAGTATGATCTCGTAAATACAATTAAACTGTTACATCAGTTTAACGATATTTACTAGTCGTAGTACTATACTACTTATCTCTACTGTTATAAAAAACTAAGCTTATTCTTTGAATTCACCAAGAGAGTAATATAATGCACATATGATATTCTTGCTTTGAACAACTTATCATCAAACACATATATCATAAATCTTTCTTTTCCATTGAATACAATCTCCAATTCAATATTGGACAGAAAAACATCATCAACATAATAGAATTCCAATTTGCATGCATATAATTGTCACTTTGAAAACATAATATAAATACTACTAACATATCTAAAAATTCTTCAAAAAAAATCCAATTAAATCATATCTAACAAATCCCAACAGCATACAGTTAACTAAATTTTCCAAGCTTTGTTGTTGTTTTAAAACAAAAAGAATATAATCAATGATACCGAGTGTTCAAACAAACTCACTCCATTTTGCCAAATTACAAGTTCTGACCCATAGATAGCACATTTACTATTTAGAATTTCCAATATACAATCAGACAAAATGCAATACAACATAACATGTTTCTAGTTTACACAACCTCAAGCAACTATTATAATGAAATTCGAACTAAACTATGATGTTTAGCTAGTGTATCGGCTGTTAACATGGAAATTTTCAAACAAAACAATAACCATAAAAGTGCTATGCTATTTACATGTTAATTTAACATTTTTTTGGTTACATATTAACTATTTGACAATATGCCTCTGCCCTTGACTACGGTTATGAGTCGATAATTTAAAACAAACTCAAGTCTGAAGCTAAACCTCTCACCTATTTGTTGCAAATAACAAGTGAACATTGAAATATGGGTTCTCACTATGCTTGGCCCTATCAGAGCTGAGTACCCACATATAACACAATCACAAACTAAAAAAAAAACTGTCACAAGCATAAATCTCTGACCATGTTAAACTTGGAGATAAAATATATGTTTAGGGCAAAGCCCAAATTTATACATACAGTGACACCCAATTTAATTTCTTCATAAATCTACATTCAAACATGGATATATATATATATATATAAATTTCCAAACTGATATCTCCACATTCAAAGATGGGTATATGCAAGGCTAAGCATTGCACATAGTGCCATGCTCTGCACATATCCATCCTTGAGTGTCAATACACATAATGTAAAACTCATAACCATATACAACATGCTAATTGAAATAACTTTGAAATTTCAAATAGAGAGAGAGTAGGGTAAGAAATTGCCCCTATGTGAAAACTAAAGATGGAAAATGCTTTGCAATCCAACTCGATGTGAAAGCCCAAAATTTTGAATCAAACTGATAACAATCTCCACACAGTTGATACATAACAATTCACAAATGACTTCACAATCGGATGTAGCTGAAGAATCCTAATAATAACCAACATTATGCCGATAACTCAGCAACAAGATTACAAATGTTAAGCCAAGTAGTGCAATGCCGCCCAGTTTTTGGCCCATATTCTACAAAAAATTGACTCACAACAAGAAATGGCTAACCAAACCCTTAGTTCCATCAATCCCCATAACAAGCATTCAATACACCATATGAATCATAGTGTCATGTATTCGACAGTACCAATTCCACTGCCATGAATTTGGCTTTCAACACAATGACTATGTTTTCCTCCTTCAAGGCAATCGATGCCCATTTAGGGTTTCTTTATGCTTAAGGGGTAAATAAACCCTTTTATAACAAATAGAAATGTTTATGCCAATCTCCACTTAGGGTCTTTAGACCCCTATAAAAAACAAGTATATATATATATATATACATATATATACATATATATATATATATGTATATATATGTATATATATATATATATGTATATATATACATATGTATATATATATATATGCAATGCAACTGCAGTTCTCAAACCCTTTAAAACAAAATGAATATAAGTTTTGTAATTAAAACCATCTCAAGGTTATAATTCCAAACCAAACCCTTAGTTCCATCAATCCCCATAATAAGCATTCAATACACCATATGAATCATAGTGTCATGTATTCGACAGTACCAATTCCACTGCCATGAATTTGGCTTTCAACACAATGACTATGTTTTCCTCCTTCAAGGCAATCAATGCCCATTTAGGGTTTCTTTATGCTTAAGGGGTAAATAAACCCTTTTATAAAAAATAGAAATGTTTATGCCAATCTCCAATTAGGGTCTTTAGACCCCTATAAAAAACAAGTATATATATATACATATATATATATATATATATATATACACATATATATATATACATATATATATATATACATATATATATATATACACATATATATATATATGCATATATATATATACATATATATATATATATACATATATATATATATATATATATGCAATGCAACTGCGGTTCTCAAACCCTTTAAAACAAAATGAATATAAGTTTTGTAATTAAAACCATCTCAAGGTTATATGAAATATAAAGTTTTAATCCATTTACAGTCACACGTATGTAAATACAAAGACAAATTCTAAATATATATATCCAACAAATTAACATTCAAATTAAACATACAATATATTTACGTTCTTTCCAAAGCATTCAAACACAGATTGTAGTTTACAATGAGTTGAAAACATAATGAACATAATCAATACCCCATCAACATGCAAATATGAATATGCCAGTTCAAATCACAAAATCCTAAATCACAATCATTGCTAATAGCATAGTTCTAAACAAAAAATACGTTCAGCATCAGTCTCATCATTCAAAGACAGTAATATAATCAAGTACTTCAGAATTACAAACATAAAAACTGAAGCATATCTTATAACAGCAATGTCCTAATTTGCAGAAAAACCCAAAGTAGTGGTCAGGCATGACATAATTTTCATAAAATTGACTCTTATATATTCTTTCACACTTTTAACATCATCTAAATTGTTATGTTGTTACTTATAATTTCCCTTTCATGAATTAATTTTTCCACTATTTGAGTCATTTGTATAACATATATCCCAAATTTGACCATAGTTGTACTCTAGATATTCCAACACTATACCTAAATATCATACTTCCCTTAACTATGTCCGTTATTTTAGTGTAACACTTAACCACTTATTAAGCCTAACCATAACACTGAGTGTCATGTAAATAAAATTGTAAACCTTGGAACCTAACTTTAACTCTTACTTTATATATGATTGTACTAATCATTTAGTAAATTATATACCTTAGCCTAACCCTATATGTACAACTAACTAGAAATAATATTATATTTTTTATAAGAGAGAATATGTATATACACACACCTAGAGAGAGAGAGAGAGAGAGAGAGAGAGAGAGAGAGAGAGAGAGAGAGAGAGATTAGGGTTGTATCTAGAGAGCATAAAGGGGGAGACAGTTTAGGAGGAGTATCTAGAAAGCAGGGAAAGAGAGATAAGTGGGTGTATCTAGAGATTAGAGAGATAGATTAATGGGTGTAGTTAGAGAGGGAGGGAGAGAGAGGGGGGAGAGAGGGGGGGGGGATTACATTAATAAAAATGTTGATAACTTTTATTAAAATAGCAATAATCATGGGCACTCTAATAGAACTAACCCGCATTAAAATTTAACTTGTCACTTATCCTAACACCAAGGTAAAGTGTAATAATAGCACTAACATCAGCTATAATATGATTAGTAACCCAAAAATTACATTAACTGCAATAATAACACAAACCCTAACTCTAACTAGATAATTCTAATTTTAACCCTAACACTAACCCTAAACCTAACTCTAACTCTACCTCTAATTCTCCCCTAACCCTAACCTTAACCCTTTATAATTCTAAATCTAATGCTAATTCTAACCCTAACCCTAATTCTAGCCCTAACCCTAAGCCTTACTATAACTCTAATCCTAACTCTAATTCTAACTCTAATGCTAATTCTAACCCTAAATCTAACCCTAATTTTAACCCATATTCTAACTCTAACCCTAACCCTAACTCTAACTCCAACTCTATCTCTAACCTTAACCCTACCCCTACTCCTAATTCTAACCCTAACTCTAACTCTAACTCTAACCCTCACTATAACTATAACTCTAACTCTAATTGTAACCCTAACTCTAACCCTAACTCTAACCCTAACCTACCCATAATCCTAATCCTAACACTATATATAATTCTAATCCTAACCCTAACAGTATATGTAACTCTAACTCTAATCCTAACCCTAATTCTAATCATAAACCCAATCTAAATTCTAACCCTTACTCTAACTCTAAACCTAAATCTAACCCTAACTCCAGCCCTAACCCTAAATGTAACCCTAACCCCAAGTCTATCGCCAACTTTAACTCTAACTCAATCCCTAACTCTAACTCTAATTCTAACCCTAACCCTAACCCTAACCCTAGCATTAATTCTAGCCCCAATTATAACCCTAACACTAACACTAACACTAATGCTAAAACTAACACTAATTATAACCCTAACCCTAATGCTAACCCTAACTCTAACTATAACCCTTATGCTAACCATAATCCTAGCCCTAATCCTAACCTTAGCTTTAACTCTAACTCTTGTTCTAATTCTAACTCTAACTCTAGCTCAAATCCTACCTCTAAATCTAACCCTAACCCTAAACCTAATTCTAACCCTACGTTTATTTGTAACCCTAATTCTAGCCCTAACACTAATTCTTACCCTTACCCTAACCTTAACTCTAACTCAATGTGTAACCCTAATTATATTTGTAACCCTAATTCTAACCCTAACCCTAATTCTAACTCTAATTCTAATTGTAACTATAATTCTACCCCTACTCCTAACCCTAACCTTTATAACCCTAACTCTAACCCTAATTCTAACCCTGACCCCAATTATAGCTCTAACCCTAACCTAATTTTAACCTTAACTATAACTCTAATCCTATCTCTAACCCTAACTATAACTCTAACTCTAATTCTTACCCTAACCCTAACCCTAATTCTAACCCTAATTCTAACTCTAATGCTAATTTTAATCCTAACCCTAATTCTAACCTTAATTCTTACCCTAAATCTAACTCTAACTCTAACTCTAACTCTAACTCTAACTCTAACTTTATCTCTAATTCTATCCCTACCTCTAATTCTAACCCTAACTCTAACTCTAACTCTGACTTTTTTTGTAACCCCAACCCCTATATTAACCCTAACCCTAACTTTCACTATAAACCTACCCCTAATCCTAACCCTAACACTATATATAACTCTAACTCTAACCCTAACTTTCACTATAAACCTACCCCTAATCCTAACCCTAACACTATATATAACTCTAACTCTAACCCTAACCCTAATTCTAATCCTAATCCCAACCCTAATTCTTACCCTGACCCTAAATCTAATCAAGTTACTTTAACCCTAACCCTAACCTAACCCTGACCACAACTCTATGTCTAACTTTAACTCTAACTCTAACTTGAACCCTAACTCTAACTCTATTTCTAATGATAACCCTAACCCTAACCCTAACCCTATTCCCAATTCTAACCCTAACTCTAACTCAAATTCTAGCTTTAACTCTTATACTAACACTAGCACTAACACTACCTCTAATTTTAACTCTAACTCTAATTGTAACCCTAGCCCTAATGCTAACTCTAACCATAACCCTAACACTAACCCTAACCCTAATTGTAACACTAATTCTAATCCTAACCTTAATTCTAACCCTAAATATAACCTTGACTCTAACTCTAACTTTAGCTCCAACCCTTATTTTAACTCTATCTCTAACCCTAACCCTAACTCTTATTCTAACACTAACTATATTTGTAACCCTAATTCTAACCCTCACCCTAATTGTTACCCTTACCCTAACCCTAACTCTAACTCTAATCCTAACTATATTTGTAACCCTAATTCTAACCCTAACCCTAATCCCAACTCTAACTCTAATTTTAAACCTAACCCTAACCCTAACCCTATCTATAACTCTAAACCTGACCCTAACTCTAGCTCTAATTGTAAACCTAACCCTGACGAGAACCTTGACTCTAATTCAAACCCTATCCCTCACCCTAATTTTCATCCTAATGCTAACCCTAACTCTAACTCTATAGCTAACCCTAACCTTAACACTAACCGTAACCTTAATTATAACCTTAACCCTAACCTTAACTCTAACTCTAACCCTAACTCTAACTTTAACACTAACCTTAAACATAAACATTAATTTGTCCCTAACTCTAACTCTAAATCTAACTCTACCATAATTGGACTCTAACCATAACCCTAATACTAATTTTAATCCCAGCTCAAAACTTAACCCTAACTGTAACTCTAGAACCTTAACCCTTACTCAAGCCATAACCCTAACCCTAGCTCTACTATAACCCTAACCCTAATGATAACCATAAGTCTAACCCTAACCTTAACAATGAGCATAACTCTAACCCTAAACTTAACCATAAACATAATTATATCCCTAACTCTAACCCTAAATCTAACTCTACCATAATTAGACACTAACCCTAACCCTAACCCTAACTTTAATCCTAACTAAAACCCTAAACCTAATCCTAAATCTAACCTTAACCTTGACTCAAACCCTAACCCTATCCGTACAATAACCCTAACTTGAGCCCTATAATAACCCTAACCCTAATCATAACCATAACCATAACTCTGACCCTAACCTTAACCATGAGCATAACTCTAACTCTTAACTCTAACCCTAATTCTAACTCTATCATAATTGGACTCTAACCCTAACCCTAACTTCAATCCTGACTCAAACCCTAACCTTGACTCTAACCTTAACCCTGACTTTAACCCTAACCCTAGCCTTACTATAGCACTAACACTAACCATAACCATAACTCTAACCCTAACCCTAACTCTAGCCCTAATCCTAATGCTAACCCTAACCCTTGTTCTATCCCTAAGGTTAACATTAATTGTAATGGTAACTTTGTCCCTAACCATTAATCTATGTTTGACTATAACATTTTACATTACAATATGCCAAAAATTAAATTTCTTTTTTTTAGTCTAAATTAAACTCCATAAATTAATTTATTTTTAAATAAAAAATTGAAGCATAATTTTATAGTAACTTTATACAACTCTAATTAAAATTAATTAAGAATTTTATAATAACCTTATCAAAATATAAATAAAAAGTAAATGTTTTTCCTAGTGCACCGTGACTGCCACTAACTTATATATACCTATATATTTATTACGCCGAGAGTAATCATTCTCGAGGCACCCTTTTTTTCATAAATCATAAATTTTGATTAAAATACCCTTGGGATTAAATAAAAATAGGTGCCTCGAGAATGATTACTCTCAGCATAATATATATATAGGTATATATAAGCTAGTACATATGATATGCATTCCCCCTTGATGTTGCCAAAAATGCCAAAATTTCATAAGTACAAGGTAGCACAAAAATGTGAAAGGAAATCATTGTGTACCTTCAAAATTATGGACATTGTTTTGTCCCAATTATCTTAAAAAACTATGTGTGAAAAGCTATCTGCACCTCTACTGATAGTTTCATCATGTGATTAGCTATACAAAAATTATTTTCATGGATCAATGTTTTAGCATTGCATCCATATTGGGAAGTATCATGCCCTATATTTCTTATAATGTGGCACTTATCCTAGCTTCTTCCCTCCTTAATTTTTCTTGTAGATTTGTTAGATATCTAATTTTCACAAAGTGTGTAGAACTACAGTTAAATCAAGTGACAACTAATGTGCACTTTCCTTCATATCAAAATCTATCTTAGATAGTTTTTCCTTTATTTCCTTAGTGAAGTTTGATGGATCACTCAATTTCATAAATAAAGAAACATCATTATTTACATAATTTTCAAAATTTGAAAGAATGGTGGATAACTCCATTTGCTCAATAGAAATCTTCTAAGCTACCTTCTCCAAAACTTTATTTTCAAACTTTCTTTTTGTCCTCTGTAGAAGTTTGTCTTGTGCATCCATTTCCCCATTATACTTGTGAATAATGTTAACAAGTTGATCCAATATTGGTTGTTTTTAATCAACCTCAATGTTCAATACGTCAATAAATAAGCCCTTTGTATCTACAAGCACTTGGTTCTTCTTTTTCTTCTCCTCTTTGAGCTTTTTTTGTTTCCCCCTCTTCTTATGCAGCTCACCAAGGGTATCCATTTGATCAGGAGTCAGATTGGAAAGATTCCAATCTAGTATTACAATATCTTCCTCTAGATCAATTTATTTAATAGATTCTTCTACCTCTTTACCCTTTTCCTTATGAATAATAGAAGGAATAGTTTCCTTATCTTTATTTAAAACTTCAATGCGTGGTTGAGGATTAACCTCAACTATCATTGCACTTGCCAAAATAGAAAAAAAAGTAGAAATAGTATCAACAATAGTTATGAGAGGAAAACTTACTAATGGTGGGTGTGACTTGGTTAGGCCTCATGCTGAGATGATTTGAGCCTACTGCTCAATAGATGAAGTGATTGAAACTTCACTCATCATTATACTTAGTAGTATTTCTCCAATAGTTAGTTGGGTGCTTGGTGAAGTAGTTTTTACTACAACTAACTTGGTAGTAGCCTTCTCTTATCTAGGTGACTCTAAGATTTTTCTTAGAGAGAGTGGGAGGGAGGCCATTATCTGTTTTGCTATCTTTTTAGGATCTAAGTCTTGAATACTCTGAATTTTAGGAAGATCTCCTCTTGCTATGTCTTTATCCTCTTCATCCTCTACATCATCTCCTTCAACATTGTCAATTTCATCATCTTCTTTGTCTTCATCATCATTATCATCTTCATTTTCATCATCTCTTTGCACAATCTCCTCACTAGGTTTATGCAATCCATAGATGTTCTTCCATGCAGTTGTGTTGGAATGCACAATAGGTTTAATGTCTCTAGATAGGATTAGGAATGCATTGAATTTGGGATCAAATTTTGTTCATTTATTTCAATGATTCCTTCACTTCCTTATTTGATAGACTCAACATAAGTTGTCTTAGGGTTTGTTCTCTAATGCCCTTGGAAACATTGGCTACATTTTCCATTGTGGTGTGATTTCCTTCAAAATAACATTAGGAACCTATTTGGTTAATCCCTTATGAGAATACTTCCACTTAGCCATTTTAGCCACTAAGGCTTCTTCAATTAGTTTCTACTCCTCCTTGGTCCTTATTTCATACTTCAGGAATTTGAAGTCTCCCATGCCTCCTCCACTTTACAGTCTTGTTAGTCTTTCTGGGAAGGTAGGGGTAGACCTCTTAAAGACTGCTTCCTCTTCTCCATCTTCACCCAATTTCAACTTTTTTCTAGACTTTTTAGGTCACCAAGTGAATAGAATAGGAAAGCACTTTGTAGGTTTGATTATGATAACATTTCCTTTCTTCTTGGGTGCCTCCTCCTCTTTAGGTTCTTCTTCCTCTATTGGTTCTTCCTCAGCTTCTTCCTCTTCCTCAATGTCATCTCATTTTCCTTCTATTAACAAGAGAGGAGAGTTGGACTTCTTGGTTTCCTTGAGATTCTTTTCCACTTGTTTTCTTCCTCTCTCCATAGCTTGAGGAAGTTTGATCTCCAATGAGATCCTAGCCTTGCCTTCCTCATAGGTACCAAAGTATGGTGCCTTAGGGTCCACTGGCTCATTTACAAGAGCTTCAATTATGTCTCTTTTATCATCTATATTAACTTTATATCTAAGAGGCTTAACCCATCCCACTCTTGGCCTTACTAACAAGATATGCACTTTGTCACAATCCACCAAAGAGTAGATATCTTGCTCATAGTCTTCCACTAATTTATTGGGAATTCTATATCTACTTTTGATTTTCTCCTTGAAATTTTATAAGTATGCATCTAAAATGATTTAAAATTATCATCCATTTTTGCTATGAATTCACTGATTTGATACACAACTAGTGTATCCTTCTTCCATGCCACAATGTCTTTGGAAGGGAAAAACTTTTGTACATAAAATAATAAGTAGGTTAACAAAGATCCAAACTTACATGAATTTTTCTTTGATGATTGAATGCTTTCCATGTTTTTTCTATGTTGAATGAGTTGTAGCTCAACAAGGTTGAGAGATAAGTTATTCTTGACAACTTTGAAAGCTAGGTCAATAGCTTTGCATAAAACATTATTCAGATGACTCGAGCTATAGATCTTGTGGACTATAATACAAATGTAAAACTTGATCTTTATTTTAGTTACACCATTCAACTTCATGTCTCTTTCATCCCACTTGACAAGAGTCTTCTTCACGAATTTGACCTAACCTAGTGTTTTGGTGCTTTTCACCTTATTCAGCACTAGCAACCCTTTGATTCTATGAATCATCTTCTTGGTGATCTAAATAGGTTTATCCAACCACAAATGCATTTTGTGAACTTAGATGAGGATTAAACTAATCCATTTCCCTTGTAAATCTCTTGGTATATGTAGGATATGCATTAAACCCTTAATTTCCAAATGTTGTGCTCTAGTTTCAAGCTTCCGTCCACATACATCTCATTGTATACCTAGTTCATTGCTAGGGTTCCTATTTCTTTAATAGAATAGTAATAATATGACTAGATATTGTGAATAAAGAGTACCTTGGGAGGAATCTACAATTGAGCTCCAAGTAGGTCAAGTTCTTTAGCAATCATTAGACTTAGTTTAAATGCAAGGGCTTTACAATCAACTCCTTGAACCAACATCTTTGAACCTTTCTTTACTTTTCTGCTAGAGGATGTCATACTACTTGGTAATACTTCAAATGTAAGATATAACTTTGAAGAAATTTCCTTCAATCACTTGGGGGCTCTGTAATACTCTTTGCTCTATTTTCTCTAAAAATCATGGTGAAACAATAACCTTTAATATCTCCTTTTTACTGAAATTTTTTTCTTGAAGTCACCATTAATGCATCATGCAATAGTTAGCTACATGATAGGTTGTCTAACTTGGCTAAGTCTTCAATACTTGGAAGATACCTTCAATTTGGTAAGGTCTTCAACTCAGCTAAATCTTCAATTTAGAAAAGTCATCAACTCGAAAAGAACTATGTTCTCATCATCTACATCCAATCTTGGTTAGGTCCTGCAACCAACATTTCTTTGTAAGGTCTTGGGACCCTATCTTTCTCACTAAATTCTAAGACATCACTTCACTTGTCATCTTAACTTGATGATCCTTGTGCATCTAAAATGTTGATATGGATCCTCTACTTGCTAACTAGAACTGATGTGAGATATCTCCTTCTAAATCATATTTTTGTTAATCTCAATAGATAACTAGTTTGAGATGGTTGAGTCACCTAGCTCATTGAAGCTCATTGACTTGGGTCTCAAAAATTTTAGGACTCTAACTTAATTTCTTAGGAGATTTCTTTACCCATTGCTACCTTATTTGACTTTTGATATTGTCAACCTTTTCTTTCTTTTCATCTTCAACTCTTCCTTGATTCATACAATTCTTGGCAAGATGTCCAAGTTTTATAAATATAAAGTTCATCTCTTTTTAGTGACTTTATTTCTTGTGTGATGTTTTATGCAATTTTCTCCAATGTGCCCAAACTCACCACAATAGTGACATCTACACCATGTCTTATAATCCCAACCAAATATAGCTTTGACAATTTTTTGTAGTAGGTTCCATTTATTGGTCTTGCATTTTGAGGATTTATGCCCTTATTTGTTGTAATTGAAACACTTTCCTTCAAACTTAGGTTTCTTTGTGCATTCAATTTCTCTATGTCCTACTTTGTTACAACTATAACACTTTCCATTGAACTATGATTTACTATTGCTCAAACACTTATTTCATGTATGTCCTATCTTCCCACAATGATTATAAGTAGTTCTTTTTTCTTTTGAGCTCCTTGCCAAGATGATTCACATTCTTCTATGTATCCTAATCTTTCTTTACTTTTGTGTCTAAATTGAGTTTGCTTATCTAGTTGATTAATGCTTTCTCAAAATTTCATTATCCTCTCATTGCTTTTCTTCTCTATGCTAAGCTCATTCTATAATATTTCATTCTCTCTCCTCAAGTTGATAATCTCTTGATTTGTATCATTGATTTGATCAATTAGATATGCTTGCTAAAGAGATAGTTCATAAATTTCATTGTCCTTTTTTTCTATCTTTTTAGTTAGTAATATTTTCTTGTATTTTTCTTTGTCCATTTGTTCCATGTCTTCACACATTCTAACTGATTGAATTTATTGTTCTCTTTCCAAATTTTTGACTTTCTCATGAAGAGTAAGATTATTTTCAAGTAGATCTTTGATTGTTGCATCATCTTCATTTGAACTTATTTCTTAAAAAATGTCTTCAATTCTTTCTTCAAATTAGAGATTTTCATTCATTTATATCACAAGATCTTTTCTTCATTTCACAGATTAAGAGAGATGCTCCTTCATTTTCTTGAATTGTTCCATGGCCAACTATAGATCCAACTTTTCACTTTCAATAGTTTTCTCCAATCTATATACTTCCATTGTCTCTAACATTTTCTCAAGCTGCTAAACTTCTAATGTGAGAACCAATTTCTCTAATACCAATTATTGGAAATGTAGTATAGACTCAATGACTAGGAAGGGGGTGGTGAATCAAGAACCAATAAAAATTATATTTTAATGCACCAATTAAAAAATTAGCATATAATCTAATCTAATTGCATGCATGAAAAGACTGAAAGCAATGAAACATTCATAACATTTGACACAATATTTGGTAACCCAAAAACCTTCCGAATAGAAAGCAAAGTTGGGGTGGCGATGATACCCACATGCTTTATTACTGTAGTTTAAAGTTATCTTATTAAAGCATACAATTGATCACTTCTAGTGATCTTCCCTCTTAGGAGCAATAAGGACTATTAGGTCCACCTTGTGAAAGGAATTACAACATATAATGGAGTATGCACTCTATTAGGATATTTAGAAAAGATTGTTAAGTCCACCTTGTTAAATCATTTGACTAATGCATGTGTTAGGATGAATCAATGGTTTTATTTATAATCTATAACTTGATTTTTTGAATGAGATTCCTTTGAAATACAAAGATAACCTTGATGTGATAGATAGGACTCTACTTTTCCTTATACTACTTATAGTCTTCTTAATTCGTATGCATTTGTACCTTGCTTGATATTCTTTGATGCATTAGATATGATAAGATGTATTACATATATACCAACCCAATTAATTATCTTCTAGAGTTGGCTACAATACCTAATTCAAACAATCTTCACAAAGTTGGCTCACTATTCTAGCTCAAGTTTTGAAGACCACTCAGGAGTTGTTCTGACACTCAAAAACATTGTCAACACTTGAAAAGCTCTAGCACTTGGTTTACATTGATGTTCATTTACATTGATCACTTAGAGTAGCAAAAATTTAGTCAGCACTTGGTAACTTGGTGTACACTGAAGAACTCGATAGACACTAAAATACTTGGTTGACACTTCATGGCTTAATCAACAATGCCTTCATTCACTTCATTAACACTATCATCTCAGTAGACCTTGATAAGCTTGGGTAGCACTATAGAGCTTGGTTAACACTATATCCTTCATTATTTATACTGAAGAACATAGTAGACTCTATGAAGCTTGATTTATACTGTACTTTTCTTATGATGCTCAATAGCAACTGTGAATCATGAATTACACTACATTCTATCTCGAATGTTTAGTAGACACTATAAAGCTCAGGAGACTCTTCTTTCTACATATAAATTTTGGTAGCAATGTAACCAACTGACTAAGTGTTAAGTCACTAATAAACAAAATATTTGAATCTTCTTTTTACATATTAAGTTTTCTAGCAATGAAACCAATTGACTAAGTGTTTAGTCATTAACAGACAAAATGTTTGACCATAAGGTCAACATTAACCATTCAGTTAACACTGTTAATGTAGGATCCCTTTGATGCCTGATACTTGGTTAACATTGATTTATTCATTGCCTGACTTGACTCGATTAACACTAAATTTATTTGATTACCCAAATTTTCTTGGCTAATATTGTCATTCCTTTATTTCCTGACTGTGTTCAATTAATACTAACATTTGTGTAACAACAATGACAATATATAATTTGAAGAATTGTTTCCAATAATCTCCCTCTTGGGTATTGATGGCAATACCACATGTCAACATATAATGATAATACTATGAATAATTTAATTATATCCTTAGTTTCATTTTGATTCTCATCCATACCAACTCCCTCTATAATTCTAAATGGATTTTTCTTGAAAACTTCCAATTGAATTCTCCCGCTTTCATTCATCATCACTTTACTTTGTACTTTTGTCCTTTTTCTCTTGTTTTGTTGTATATTCTCATCATTTGTATACTTTTCGTCTTAAGATACTAAAATATCCCTCTTTGAAATTAAATTCCAAAGGATACTTTGAATTTAGTATGTACCTTTTTTAATCATATACAATATATTCTAAATTTCACACCTAAAGTGTGACAATCTACACCAACTTGATAGGTCTTAAATGAATCTTAGTTAATACATCACTATCTTGTGCTTTAGTGAGCATCAGATAGGGGAATAACCCCTATTTTATCTCATAGATACATAAATTCATCCTTAGGTAATACCTTAGTGAATATGTTTTTTATATGCTCCTTGGTGTTCACATATTCAAATCTTACCTCTTTGTCTTAAACCAATTCCCTTAGGTAATGATACTAGATTGTAATGTATTTTGTCTTTACATGCATCATAGAGTTTTTGGATATATTGATTGCACTTATCGCAATAGATAACCACTAGTTCATTTATTTCTTCCTTTATTCCTTTCAATAATTGCTTTATCCATATTATGTTAGAATAGTTAACTACTACAAAAAATATTCTACCTTTGTTTTCAACTTAGAAATACAATTATGCTTCTTGCTTTTTGATGATACTAATCTCTTTCCAAGAAAGTGTTCTCCTCCACTAGTGCTCTTTTTTTCATCAATGCTTCCTAGCCAATCTACATCAGTAAAGGTTCTTAACTCAAAGTTTCCTCCTTTTATATACCATAAACCATATTCTTTAGTTCCTTCTAGGTACCTTAGAAACCTTTTTACTACCATCATGTTATTTTCTTTAGGATTTTCAGAAAACCTTGCAAGTATGCCAACTACCAATGTAATATTAGGTCTGGTGTGTACCACATATTAAAGTTTTCCAATCATTGATCTATAGGTAGCCTGATTTACCTCCTTTAAATCCTCATTCTTTAGTAGTCTATGTCTAGAAGACATAGGTGTTCCAAATAGTTTGGAATCTTCCATTCTAAATACTTTCAACATTTCCTTAATGTACTTTGACTGAGTGATGTATATTTCATCCTTCATTTGATGAAGTTGTAGGCTAACAAAGAATTTTATTTCTCCAAAAATACACATCTCAAATGCTTTTCTCATTTCTTTGACAAATGATCTGTATAACATCTCATGTCCCCTAAATATGATATCATCCACAAATATTTGTAGTAGCAATATCTTGTCTTGTGATCCTTCCTTTATATACAAATTACAAATATCATTTGTTCTTTCAAAACCAATTCTTACTAGATATCCATGTAGCTTTTTATACCATGCTCTTGGAGCTTGTTTTAGTCAATCTAGTACTTTGTGTAGTTTTCATATCATATCTCTTTTGTTTGGATCAATGAAATTGTTAGGTTCTTTAACGTAGACTTCTTCCTCCAAGATTCCATTTAAGAAAGTTGATTTTACATCCATATGATATACTTTGAATTATTTATGTGAAATATAAGCTAGTAGTATTTTGACTCCTTCAAGGATTGAAATAGGGTCAAATGACTCTCCATGGTCAATACCTTCTATCAAGATTCAAAATCAAAGCCCTAATTTTGAGTAACATTAAGAAAATAAAGCCCTATAAATGCTTTTTAAGTGCATATGTACCAGGCTATCCATTTGAAGCCTATGAAGTGTTCAATGTTCCTAGCACCTTGCATTTAGTATTCCTATTGTTCCATGAAGATAAATTGTCATTCCAAGTCATTTAGTGAAGTCCTATTTTGAGCAATTGTCAATTCTGCATTTTCACCTAAGTGTCAAATAGCGATAGGAGGCAATTCTTTCATGTGAACATCTCGCATCCAGTAATGTTTTATGACTCACTACTTTGGAAGAGTTTAGTGTCCATATTAGAGAACCTATGTTTCAAATTTTGAGTCATTTCAAATTCGTTTGACTAGGTTTTGAATCCCTCAAAGTTGGTCATTTATTGTTGTCATGCTCATGCACATTGCTCAAAAATTTGGGAAGCCCTATTTGACTTGTTATAACTATTACCCAATTGACTAAAATGATGAAATTCCCTTGATGTTGCATTTTAGAGGTTAGAGACTTGCTAGGTTTTGATTTTGAGCTTATGATGAATCCATTTGATTAGTTTTTGAATGCAATTCCAAATGCAATTTCTAACCTTTTACTAGTGCTGAAAGGAGCAGATAGATCAGTACCCTTGTTCATGATATCATATCTCAAAATTTGTGATAGGTGAGATCAAATGGATTGTACCACTATTTTGTAGTCTAAAAATACTTTAAGTGTGCCAATTTTCACTTTTTGATGAATCTATCTACATGCTTTTCTAGGTTAATTCCTTTTACAAAAAATGTTTTTCTACCATTGTTTCAATCTACAAAATTTTGAGTAGCCCACTTTGACTGCCTACTATTTGTGTCCTATTATTCATCATGAGCCCAAATTTCAATCCATATTCTCCTTGTGACATTAAAAAAATGCCCCAGATTTCATTTTGCCAAGTGTCGATCTACCTAGTTTTTTAAGCCAAATCCAAACACAATTTAACATTTTTTGACATGTTTATCTGTAGGTGATTTTAAGAAGGAAACTTTGACAATCAATATCTTTTGATTGAGAATTCTTCATGAGATGAGATTCAATAGGGTACAAGAATGTAGAGCAGAGAATCAGTATGTCAGATTTGAGAGCCTGATCAGGAGTTCTGGTCAATATTTAAGGCCAGTTAAAGGACCTCCTAATGCAAAATTGAAAATTTAGAAAAATATGTAAAAGGAGCTTCAAATTCACTTTTAGTGGTCAAATTGGTTTTAAAACAATGCAAGAGGGTGAATGGATCAGTTTGGCACATCATTTCTTTGAAAATGAAAATTGTTTAGCTAGACCCATGATTAGGCCTAACTGATTCCATCAAGCAGAGAAGGCCATAGCATGAGTAGCAAAGCTCCCATGTTTAAAGTGGAGATGCCCAGTTCTATTTGATCATTACAAATACAATATGAGAAAATGTCTTTATGTGGAAATTTTTTGGACAAGCAACATGGTTGACTTGGTGCACATGTATGATTTAAAAAGAGATCGACATCAATCCCAAAGATCAATCTCAAAGATATCATCATTTAGCAAGTTGTAGAGCTTCCCCATTAGAGTATTTACCAAAATCAAGTTGCACAAGTTATTATATTTGGTGTTGATGCTTTAGGATACACATGGACAAATTATATCAAATTGATTTTGTTCATGCATTCAACTTTTCTTTTTCCATCACACTTCTTTTTGGGATGTCAGCAAGATCCAAAAATTGCATGGCGTCAAGAAGTAGGGGTAGTGTGAGTTGAGAAATGACATGAAAGAAGTCACAAACAAAGGCATCATAAAAAATAGAACAACCCATGCATGAAATGCAATGAAACCCACACAAGGGGAAATCTGTAATGAAGAGGAGAGTCCACATAGTGAAAGGGTGGAAGTCCACACCATGGAATGGAAAAAAAATTAACCTGAAAATAGATAGAAGAAACACCCACAGATAAGAGGAAAAGTGCAGGGGTTTGAGCTCAATCTCTTAATCCCACATTGCTAAAGTGGGGATGCTTTTTTGTCTTTAAATACAATCTCACTCACAATGTATTTTATCCAAGGACATTGGGATTTTTGAAAGCCAACGATTTCAAGCGAGGCCCATGTGAGTAAGTGCTAGCTGGTAGGTCACTTCAGGTAATTTTGGATGAGCATGCAAAATGGAAAGATGCTAGAAAGGTTTGAAATAGTGTCAGAAAAGTTGAAGTTTCTGGTGGTTTCCATGTCACCACCAAAAAATGGGAGGGTCTCAATGGTAGCAACATGGTGACCTCCCAAAAAGTTAAAATTTTGGCAAGTGACTCATCGAAAAACCTGAAACCTGGTGAAGGCAAGTTGCAATCACTCAATGATGATGTGGTGATATTAGCATGAATTAGATAATGACAAGTGGCAGCTAGGTAGTGTGTGCAGTGATGAGATGATGAGGTGGATAAATGACTGGTTGATGACGTGGCAGAGAATGACATATGCCATAAGGTCATTATGTTGTTGATGATGTGGCATAATGTTGACTGGGATAGCAACATAGCAATCAATGATGTTGTAATACCCCGCCAAGGGATCCAAAGAAATAATCTAAAATATCACTAAGTTTGCCAAACAATTTTTTTTTTAAAAAACATGAAAGTAAAACCATTCATAACATTTGCAGAAGCAATAGTAACATCCGACTGAAAGTAAACATAACATAACACAACATAATAGATTACATTCTTTAAAGATCCCTTAACATTGAATTACATCTAACATCACATCCTTATAAAATAACAATTATACATCCAACATTCTTAAACCATATACAAGTGTCCTTTTTGTAACTACATTTTAGTTTAGCTCAATCATCCACTGTACATGTTATAAGGTATGAAAGGCTTAAAAGAATAAACATCCATGTAGATAAACTACATCATCATAATTACTCCAATCCATGATGCCATAACATAAATGAAACCATAAACAATACTTGATACATCATCACAAAAGATATAAACATCCATCATAAAAGATAACCATATATCACAAACATAAATAACTAAGTGCACGGTTCCTCCCAACTATAAATAGCATCATTAGACCATTATGGATCCTATCCATCCCTCTGTGCATAACATTCCAAAGCATCGAAGAGATCATCGGTATTAACATAGTAGGAATGTCACTCCTAAAACATCCTACATCATATGCAGAAAGTAATCTAACATGCAAAATAAATCATAAGATATCATCATCTAACATATGCAAATCATCAATATAAGAAACATACCAGTAAACAGATCCATCATAAGGTATATCATCTATCATAATGCTCCAAGAACATAATGAAGATAAATACCAACCAAGAATACTCCAGCCACTATGTCTCGGATAGATCTCAGATGATAAGAGTGATAAAACACTACCACCCGACCGCGTGGAACCTAAGTGGTCCACTCCCACTGTGCTGAGGAGATAATCTCAAGTCCCAAACAGGCTATCCAAAACACATAGCACAAATCTCCATAAGTCCAGGAATCCTAAAAGTATACTATCTCAAAGGTTTCAATCACAAACCGACATCTAATCCTAGAGGAACAACAATAAGTACACCACTAGAGGTACTCAAAATCTATAGAGGAGATTCAAGCTACATACTAGGGAGTGTCATCACATAGCTACTTGAGTTACCCTGGACTAGTCTCTTATTAGACCCTGGACCCTCAACCGTTGAGTTACCCTGGACTGGTTACTCTAAACCCTGGACCCTCAACGTGGCACATGTGGAAACCAAAAAGCCCTCTCAAGAAGATGAGGCACTCATCCCATCCTTAGTCTATACAAGCACTCAAGGCATGGGTGGTTCAATAACTCTAACTTATCTTTTTAGTGTGTTTTCCCCCCATAAATTTTAATTACTAGATTATCACTTATTACATAACTTGCATTAAGTTACCTTGGTACTAACCACTTTGGGCCCCAGACCCCTATGCAAGCCACTCCCATAGTCATGTACCTAGACAACCTCTCCTAAGCACATAAATCCATAGTTGTGTCCCCATACCACAACACTCATAAAGATCAAACTCGGTTTCGTAACAAGCAACTTGATAATAAGATGGTTCTCCCATCCAAGAACACATAAAAGAACCACAAAATATACCTCATAAATATAATCTCCAATATGAATCACAATATCCATTGGTTCTTAACAAGAAACCAAAATATATCTCAAAATCATACTGATCGAAGACTCCAAAATGGTTGATTCAAAATATGTCACAACATAATATCATCAATAAATAAATCAACACTTTAGTCTCATCATGGCAACTAGAAAGTAATCCAAGGATAATTGATCGATGACTCAAAAATGATTAGCTCAAGTGTCTCATACACATATAACTTAGCTTCACCCAAGAAGACTGATAAGCAATAACAATCAGCAGTTACAAACATCTCATAGAGCATTCCATCGCATAACCATGGTTGGGTTTATAAAGATCAAGACCAAATAAGATCAACATGCCATCACATCTCATAACCCCCGAGCCTCTCATAACAACCTAAGATTGGACAACACTAGTCAACCCAAAAACCTAAAACAAGAAGCATAGAGAATACACGATGCAAACACATGTTTTAGTTTTGCTATATTACATAGTTGAATCAAGTGTAGAGGTTTTCAGTTTCTATTTGCAAGTATACTTCAAGTGTATAGGATTTATCATTTGACCTACAAGTCAACCCGTTTGTTCTCCGATAGCATTATCCTTCCATTATTTAAAAATAATATTCTAAGAATAGCTTAAGGGTAAATACTTTAGTCATTAAACTGATCATCATTGACCTTTAATTAAATTGTTCTCTTTATTTAACTAAGATCCATATTCTAATTGATTAACTCTTCTTAAATGTTACTTCATCTTTCAACATAAATCAAGGATCATTAATCGTTATATTATAAGAAAGCCAGTTATCAATCTTTGAATAAGAAGATTATAACTTCATTAAAATGATCAATTAAATCAACCAATTAACATAGGTACACAATCCATGATCTTTTAACATTCTAATAGTTCTCAATTAAATATTACTAAGTCTCACCATTAAAATATCTAAAGTCATTATTCAAGTCATCAGAATAAGACTTATCAACTTCAATATATACACTTAACAACTTCATTAAAATAATCATATCAATTGAAACTCTATTACATATATTAATTATTAACTAAATCTAATTAAATCTATTTAATTAATTTAATTAATAATTACATATCCATGGCAACGTTCCAATTAATATCAGTTGACTAATAACTAACTATAAGTTGTAAGTTATAAGTCAACTACTATTTTCAAATTTAAAGTATATTCTAGGTAGAAGAGATTCCTAATTCCACCCATTTTATATTTAAATAATAGGTGCAATTACTCGTAGTAATTGATTATTTTAAACTATCAAAATAATACTTATCACTTTTCAATTAATCAATCCATTGCATAACTTAATTAATTAATTAAACTAATAACTCAATGATTATTATCAAGAAAGAAGACTTCCTTTAACCCTATAGTTATCCCGTTTAGATAGTATAATCCTCTTAATGTTTTGAAATCAACCTTTCTAAACTCAACTAAGGGTAAATGTTTGAATCATTATAATTTAATGTTCTCTCAAGAGATGATTCCAATTTAATCATAATATAATGAATTTCCTTTCCTCTATCTTGACCAATTAGCCTCGTTAAAACTATTTATACCATCACTCATTAATAATCTTATCCATTAAATAATGATCTCATTAATAATTAAATTATTTAATTCCACTTATTAATATATCTTTTCTTTTAATTTTCCCTCATTTAAAATTCCATTTACTTAAATTGACTAATAATTAATTACACTTCTTCTACTATTAACTAATCTTAATTAAATTTGATTTAATTAGATTAGATAATAAATCATATAAAACTAATGCATATTAATAAGATTCTACTAAGGGAAAATTACAATAATATCTTTAATTCATTCCATGCTTTGATATATTATTTTTTTGTGAGGTTTAAGCATAAAGAACTCTTGGTTATGGAAAATGGAGAAATATATGTCCTTGAATAAAACAATCCTAGTACGAGGGCCATATCTCCCTAATGAACTGTTGGATCAGGCTGAAATTGAAATATGTTGGAGAGGGCCAAGTTGCACCAATTCTAACTAGAGCAATCAAATAAATTCAATCATGATAAAAAGTTATGAATGACTGAGTTCGGGTCTATCAAAGGGGCAACAACAGAGCAGTTTGTGATGAATTAAGAATTTCTCCTAAAAGGTGATTGTTCTCTAAATTTACCCATTCATCCATCTAATAGGTTTGTTCATACGCATCTAAAAATATAATTGATAGAAAGATTACATCTAACCATTCAAATTTTCAACTTAGAATTTCTATTTTAATTTCAAATCTTGTCTATCTAATTTCACAATATAAATTCGAACCCAAACCCGATTCAGATCTAATTTCTTTCTTAAATTGAAGCTAGGGTTTTCTAATGAGTTCTCTATTGATTTCTTCACACAAGGAGAGAATCAACATGCAAACCTGAATTAAACATTCATCACAAGAATTATCCAAGCAGTCATCTAGCAAACACGATGAAGACAGGAAGAGAAAGAGCGCAAATAGAATAAGCAAAAATCACGAGTGCACCTGGACACTGATGCTAATTTTCCATGCCTCAGAAGTCCATAGAAAAGTCTCTTCCTTCTCCAACATTCACAATTCCTCCAAGATCCAAGCCAACCAAAATTTCCACATGACTAGAAGTGCTTGAAGAAGCATAAGAGCATGTAGAAACATATGAGCATGTAGTAGCATATGAGCTTCTCAAATGCATGTAAGCTTTGAAGCTTGATAAAACACACTAGGAGAGCCTCTATTTAAAGGCCTCTAAGATGCATCTAGAATGTCTTTAGAAACAAGTAGAAGATAAGCATAACAACTAAGCATGAGTCTTCTCCAACCTTCTAGATGATTCATAAGGTTGTAGACACCATGTGCTCAAAATAAAATGCTAACTCCTAAGTGTAGACAACTTATGCATTCTTAGAGTGCAAACTCCTATGTGAGAAAATATTAAAATAATCCACATTAATTTATTTAATATTTGCTTTACTCTTTTTAATTTAATTTATTTATTATTTTTAGATCTCATGCACTAACTTTAATATCTCTACATATTCTTATCTTAATATATTTATATTTTAATCACATAAAATCTAGAACCTTTTAATAATTTTAATATATTTTCCACTTTTTAAATTCATTTTCAAAACTTAATTGCTAAAATATATATTAGCTTTAATAATATTATTATTTAGTCATTATTTAAAAATGAACTCCAAACACATTATTATTAAAATAAATATTGTCACATTCCAAATTTAAACTTATAACTTTTATCTTCAAATTTAATTATTTTATGTAATTAATTTCCCAATTAATTAAATAAAATAAATATTAAAATATCATATTAATTTTCCATTAAATTAAACCATTAATTAAATCTTTTAATTAGGCTTAATTAATAGAAAATACATCAAAGACTCACAAGGTAAAAATATGAAAACCCATCATAGCCAAAATACATACAAAATCAAACCAAGGGTTAATATCATGAATTACGTCATTCGATGCATTCGGAGGGTACTCAACTCAGATAATTGTCTTAATTTCCAATAAGAACAAATGGCTTAAAGGGTTGGAATTTGGACTTGAGAATTTATCTCCCCTCTCTTATCATTGATATAATGTGATAGGGTACACTCATCTTGGCAATTCAGGGAAGTCAATACTCAGTACCTGTAACCTGCATAAAAACTATGCATGTACAAGCACAATATATACTAAATGAAACAAGCAATGGTAGGAAGTGGTACATTGTGTAGATATCAACTAGTAGGTGACTACGACTTCCTTCCTTAACCACATCAGATATGCCATACATAAGAGCAAACACACACACCATACACATGCAAGTATGGGGTAAGTATCCATAAGAAAACATATGTGATAATAAATCATCTAACTAATCATCATCAATAGCTAGAAACAACATAATAATCATCATCAATAGTTGCAAAAACTGAAAATAATCATCATACATACATGAAATATAAGGTACCAAGTAACCTCATCATAAATCAACTGAATCCATAACACTATCTGAAAGTCTCAAAACAATGCTGCTAACCATCAACATAAATTGGCCCTAAAAGAGTTCGACAATGATAACAAAATTGCAAACTAGGGTAGGCACTACAGATGTGGTGCGATGATGTGGTGTGAGGACCAATGAGATATTGACACATGGCAACCAGTTGGAGGGGTTTGATGACTGTATAGGTCAAAGCCAATCAAAGGTTGACAAGTGGCAGTTTGGTCAAATCTTGGTTGACTTGAATGGCACAATGAGGATAAAAATAAAATAATTTTAAAAGTGTCATTTTCAATTATTTTTGAAAAGGTAGTACAAGCAAAGATTTTAAATTCAAAGGGATCATTTCCTAAAGTTTAACCTTTAGAAATTTTAAATTTTTGAAAATTTAAAACCAGACCAAGTACCTTTAGCAGGGAAGTACTATTTTTTCAAATCAACTTTTAGGGGGTTTCTTGTAGGAAAATATAGTGATATTATATATCGTCAAAATTGGGAGAAGACAGACTTTCCAATAATGAGGTTAGTTTTTGCAAAGGTGCTCACTAGTTTGAGTTATAGGCAAAAATGTAAAATTTTGGGCCTTCTCAATGAAATGAGCTAAAATTGAAAATGTAGTTACAAGATTGGTAAAACATGGTAAGAATGTAGTTGGGGTAAAATTTGATTACTTTTATTCAGTGTAAACCCAAATTTTAACCAGCATTTTGGGCAAACAGAATGGTATTCATCATTGAATAGGAGATTTTTCAAGTCAATTATAGGAAAGTAATGAAAACTAAATTAGATGAGGTGGAGAGAGAGATTAGAGAGATTATTTTCACTAAAAAAGAGTGAATTTCAAGTGGACACATGTCATCTTTAGATCATATCCAAGAATTCACTTCTTGTCTATATCTTTCTTTCTCTCATCCATTGTGCGGGTTGGTTCCAGTTTTGGGGAGAAAAATTACTCATTACTAAGATACCATTCTTTAGCAAATTCTCTTATATGAACAGTATTATTGTAGATTATAAATAAAGTTTAGATCTATTAGGTGTTTCTATGTTTTGATTTCATTAATTTGAATGTATTATTTCAAAGAAATGAATACGAATGAGCCATAATTTCTTTAGTCTCATTATGATTCTCATCTCATATCTTAGTAATCTATAGTCTTACATGGTCTAGGACCAAAGAGTTGAGATCCATTTGCATTCTTTTAAGGTTGTATGCCATATATGTTTTTCTATTGGAACAAAGAGCCAATTAAATTCTTGATGTATTTGATAGGGTTGTTGATTGTTTGAGAAGGATATTTCATGAGAATGAGGTCTAAATGAACACCGATGTCTGATTCACAAAGTGATAGGATAGATCCGATGTCTTGATATATGAAATATATCATTGATATCACAAATTCATGCATTAGATTCATGGAATTAACCAATAGATAAGGCACTAATTAGCTACAAGATCATTTGTTCTTACTATTTCATATTTGGGGTTTTGTTGAATTCAACATTATTAATCAAATGCCTTTCACCTTCATGTCAAAGAGATGAAAAGGATGCCCTCATTCAACTTGTGCATTACATAGAGTTGTAATTTTCTACTATACTTATTTTTTATTGCATAAGTTATTAGGAGAAATAAAGGTTCTATCTTCTTTGTTAGATTCAGGAATATGTTTTTGCACTAGTACCATATTAATTGAATCTGAGGTCCACCTGCCTAGGTTTTGTAGAGCTTGAAGTAGAAGAAGGATCTAGCCTTATAGTTGGCCCAAGATTGCATTTGAGTGTATCCATCATAGGAAATTGCTAGCCTTAGATGCATTGGTGTGGTTTCTTGGTTATTTTTAAACCTATTAAATCAGGAGCCAACAAAATGGTGACTTTACTGGGGAATTGCATACAAAAGAAGCTGAGATCACTGGCATGAAATAGATTGGATATAGAAAATCCTTGCTAAAGTTTCATGTCCCCCAATATCCTTTTTCATTAACAGTAGTAGTTTAATTCAATTGAATAAATCATAATATTAAATTCACTTGGCATTTTGATAAGTTGTTGTCAAAATTCAAAATTAATGTCATGTTCATTCACTTTGTCAAGAGTGTGAAATTCCCACATTGTTGAATAAAATTGTCAAATACCTGTTGTAAATTTTGGACCAGCTTGTTATGTTTTGCAAGTTTGGAAAATCTTTTCTCACTAAGTGACTGGTGACTCAAATTCATATCTCTATACCATTGCATTGTGAATGTGAAGGTATTTTGAAGGATGCAATAGTCAAAAAGTAGATTTGAAGAATTCATCTCAAGTTCTTGACAATGGTTGAAAGAATTAGGTGAGATGCAATGCAAGTGTTACTAAATCCAAATAAGATCTAAATCTGTTGTTATTTGCAGCATTGAAGTATTTGTAGGAATCAGTATTGAAAGGTATTTTCCACTTTCATGTGACTTCATTTACATGAAAGTAAGATTTACAAAAGATTCTCTAACAAATAATCTTCAGCATTAAGTAGGAGATTGTTTTGGTACATTTCAGCATACTTTATGAAGAATAGATTCCCCAAAAGTGTTTTTACATTTTGAAGTATGTTCAAAGTTTTGAATTGGTAGGAAGAATTCTAAATCTTCTACAATTAATGAATACTAACAGTAATCTTGATGATTGAGTTTTAGAGTTTGTGATAAATGTGAAATTTTCTTTCACTTGGTATGCAGTCCATGGATAAGAATTCTAGATCTGTTTCTACCAAGAGATAAATTCCATTATGTTTTGATGGCATTCATGTTTTTCCAAACCTAATGCCATATAATCTTTGGAAATATTTTCCTAAGTTTAGTGGGAACCATGAAAATTCAGCCAATCATCATGCTCATAAATTTAGTGACTTGGTTGGTGATTTTGAAATTGCCTATGAAGATGTTCATATGAAGTTGTTTGTTCAGACTTTAGAAGGTGATGCTAGGGATTGGTTTTCCTTTCTCCCAGCATGTTCAATTTCATCTTGGGATGAATTACTTTCAGCTGTCATGAAGCAATTTAGGGAAAGAGTAAGCATCTTTGATTATTTTTATAAGTTCTTGAAAATCCAAATCAGGAATGGTGAGTTAGTTCGTAAATTTAATGTCAGATTTGCAAAATTTTTGAATGACATTCCTAAGAGTTATAAGTTGAATGATCAAGTGTATCTAGTGGTTTATCTTAGTTCATTTGATTTGAAGATGAGTTGCCTATTGAGAGATAAAGAGCCTAGGGCTTTACATTAGGCATTCATAACGGCAATAGAGATTGAAAATAATGTAAAATATGGCTTAATTGAGAGTCACTTCTCGCAGAATGTTTGTCGACAAGATGAGCTACAAAGGAAGAGTCGATGTCATAGAGAATTTTTAATTCTAGATCAAAAAATTGGTACCCCTACTATTGTATGTAATCTCATTGAAAGTTTAGAAGTAAAAACATGTGCAGATGAAGACTCTTTGTTGCAAAGAGGAGTTGATTCTTTTATTGTTTAAAATAGTGCATATGTTGGTAATATCATAGCAGTAGAAAATAGAGTTAGTTCACTTGATTAATTGTACATACAAGATGTAAGTTCAATCATTCCTTCTTCTATTGGTGATTTTCTTTATGATGATAACATATCAAATCAAGAAGAGGAAAGGCACTCATCTCAATATGAGGATGAAGAAGCTAGAAGTGATGTGTCAAGTGATGAAGGTGAAGTTGCTGATCTAATGTATTATGAAGAAGCATCATGTGAAGACAATGATGAGAGTCCTTACTTGAGTCAAGAAGAGGAAAATGCTAGTATATGTTCATCTTTATGTGAATCAAATGAAAATTGGGAAGAAGAAAGAAATCAAAAAAGTTGTCACTCTTATGCTAGTAAAGATATGAGTTATTTTTATAAATCTAAAAGTGAAATTCCATTTCAGCATCATGCAAATCAGCTAGATGTTGAAATATTTGAAGAATATTTGTCTACATAATGTGAAGACAAAGAGATTATCTATAAGGATGGCTCACCTAATTGTGTAGATGAATTTCTTAAGGATGAGTGTAGTGATAATCAGCATATAAGTGGTCCTAAGGTTAATGCATCAGCCTTTATTGGTAAGATTAAAGATAATTGATTTCCAAGACAATTGAATCACCTTCCTGAAGACAATGAAAGTAACTTTGATTTATATTCTACATGCTTTGTTGATGGAGTAGAAAGTTAGTCTTCATATAGTTCTGATTTTTCTTCACATGCTGAAAGTCTCCACGAAGATGAATTGGGTAGTGGTTTTAAAGTGTACACTAATGCTTTATATGATGAAGATCCTAATGATGATTAGCCTATATTCTGTCAAGATGTTCAAAAAGGATCACTACATGGAGTTATCAACTCATTGTTTGAAGAAGACATAGAATTTTTAGATTTGATTGAGGATGGGTTTAATGATGATACATTATCCTACTATTGTGAGAGATTAGATTGTTCTTCTTCTAAGCTTGATAGTGATTATGATGATGTTGCATCACATAATGTGCATAACAAGGTGTTTGACAAGGTTATTAGTGAAAATCAGCATGCACCTTGTACTAAATTTATGATGAACACTTTAATGTGAAAACTAATCCATTTGTTGATTATGAAGAATAATTTGAAGATCCTAGATTAGTTTCAGATTATGACATTGATGACATGTGTGAATACAAATCTGATTATTCAAATGAATACTCTCCAATTATGCATAAGTCCGTATACAAGTCAAAGGTATGTATGACCCTTTTCCCCATGTTGAATATGATGCCTTTATATTCAAGACTAGTAGCATGCATGATTCATTTGTTAGAGAAGGTCTTCAATTTTAGTCTGATATTTTTTAGCATGCTGATGAGTACTTTCATAATGAGCAAGTGGTTGAGAATGAAGCAAGTTTTTATATGCATTATGGAAATGAGGATGTAGATTCAGTTTTGCTAAGTGGTGAGTTTTGAGATGTTGATCTAATTGGTGAAACTAATAGGAGAAGTATTTTTAGTTTATGTCACAAGAATGTCAATGAGAATCAGATTTAAGATAGAGGTAAAGGTTTTTGTTGACGTTTAGTGGCCCAGGGTCATCATGTGTATATAATAGGAGTAGTAGTTTCTAACTTTCAATAAAGCTATTCGAGAGGAAGTTTTTGTGTATGGTCAACTTCTTCCAAAGATCTAAATCCTTGTCATGCCTACAAGGGCCATGCATCCCTAGATAGAGCCACTGTTGGGACTCAAAATTGAAGCCCTGATTTTGAGTACCATTGAGAAAATCAAGCCCTATAAATGCTTTTTAAGTGCATATGTACTCAGCTATCCATTTGAAGCCTATGAGGTATTTAATGACCCTAGCACCTTGAATTCAATATGCCTATTGTTCCATGAATATAAATTGTCATTCTAAGTCATTTTTTGAAGTCCTTTTTTGAGCAATTGTCAATTCTACATTTTCACCCATGTCAAACATTGATAGGAGGCAATGCTTTCATGTGAATATCTCACACCTAGTAATTTTTTAGGACTCACTACTTTGAGAGTGTTTAGTGTCCATATTAGAGAGCCTATGTTTCAGATTTTGAGTCATTTCAAATTTGTTTTTCTAGTTCTCAAATCCCTCAAAGTTGGTCATTTATTGTTGTCATGCTAATGCACATTGCTCATAATTGTAGGAAGCCCTATTTGAATTGTTATAACTTTGACCCAGTTGACCAAAATGATAAAATTCCTTTCACTTGCATTTTAGAGGTTAGATATTTGCTAGGTTTCTATTTTGAGCTTATGATGAATCTATGTGTTTAGTTTTCGAATGCGATTCCAAATGCAATTTCTAACCTTTTACTGTTGTCGAAAGGAGCAGATTGATTAGTACCCCTATTCATGATGTCATATGTCAAAAATTTTGATATGTGAGATTGTACTACTATGTTGTCCTCTAAAAATACTTTAAGTGTGCCAATTTTCACTTTTTGACAAATTAGTCTGTACACTTTTCTAGGTCAATTCCATTTGCAAAAAATGTTTTTTTCCCATTGCTTCAATCTGCAAACGTTTGAGTAGCCCACTTTGAGTGATTTCCATTTGCATCCTATTATTTGTCATGATCCCAAATCATAGATCCATATTCTCCTCATGAAAGTAAAAAAAATCCCAATTTTTGTTTGCCCAAGTGTTAGTTTGCGTATTTTTTTGAAGCCAAATCTGAACACAATTTAGTGTTTTCTGACATGTTTACCTATAGGTGATCTTAAGAAGGAAACTTAGATAGTCAATATATTTTGACTGATAACTTGTCATGAGACAAGATTCAACATGGTGCAAGAATCTAGAGTAGAGAATTAGTATGTCAGATTTCAGAGCCCGATATGGTGTTTTGGTCAGTTTTTAAGGCTAGTCAAATGATTTTCTGACGAAAAATTGACAATTTGCAAAAAGATGTAAAATGAACTTCAAATTCACTTTTAGTGGTCGAATTGGTTTTAAGACAATGCAAGAGGGTGAATGGATCAGTTTGGCACTTCAGTTGTTCAAAAACAACAAAAAAAATTAACCGGACCCACGTTGGGGCCTAACTAATTCCATCAAGTAGAGGAGGTCATAGCATGAGTAGCAAAGCTCCCATGTTTGAAGTGGAGATGCCTAGTTCTATTTGATCAATACAAATACAATTGGAGAAAATGTCTTTATGTGGAACATTTTTGGACAAGCAACATTGTTGACTTGGATCACATGTACGATTTAAAAAGAGATTGACATCAATCCCAAAGATCAATCTCAAAGATATCATGGTTTAGCAAGTTGCAAAGCTTCCCTATTAGAGTATTTATCAAAATCAGGTTGCACAAGTTATCATATTTGGTGTTGATGCTTCAGGATATGCATGGATAGAGTTCTTCATGTTCATTGGGTAGAAAGGTTAGAAGATTGAATCATCTTTTGAAATTAAGAGAAATCTAAAACTCCATTGCCATCCAAGTCAAATCTGCAAATCATTTTCTTGCATTGTAGGAGGTCTTCTCCAATAGGAATGAACCCCTTCATGGAAAAAACTTTTTGGAGCTCATTACAAGAAATGTAGCCATTTTTGAAAATACTGAACGCATCCATTAATTTTGCGAACATGTTATTTTCTTCATCATCAATGTGAATGTTTAGGGTGGACCATGGACAACATAGCTCTATTGAACATGTCTGCCGATATTATTTGTATGCTTATTTTATCAAAGAATGGCTAAGGAAAGGTAGCTGTTGATGGGAAAGTTGAACACAAGTTCAACATGAAACTGCACCATCAAAACATTGAAGACTACAATAGGTTGTGTCATGAGAGAACAAACAAATTTAATGTCAAGACAAGAAAAAATTAGATTATAAATAGTGACCATGGAGGAGGTTACAATCCAATGCAAGGGATGATGGATTTTTCAACATTTTTTTCAAAGGAAAAAAGGGTGTTGTTGCACCAATGAAAATTCAGGAAATGAAGAGAACTAGAATGGATAGAAATGATCTAGAGAATATTCTATTCAAGCTTTTTGAGTGACAATCTAACAAGACTTTGAAACAACTTGTAATAGAAATAGATCAGCCTCAACAATTTATAAATGAGATAATAATGGGGCTTGGCAATTACAACAAAATGAGTGCCTATCAAGGAACTTATGAACTAAAACTTGAATACAAGAAAACTATAGAAGACATGGAGGTGGATTAGTTCTTTGGCATTTGGAAAGAGAATGTCTTTTCACAAAGTTGTTTACAATGACCCTCTTTCAAAGTTTCTAAAGCATGCATTGAATGGAGGTGTCAAGCATTGAAAGGAGCTGATAAAATAGAGGAAGATTTGTATTTTTAAAACAAAAGACACCCACATTAAAGGCAGAGCCCCACGCAGAGCACTTCACATTCAAAAGTGAGGGGAGCCACCCATAGCAAAGAAGAAGACCATGCTAGGGAGATTAAGTAATGAAAAAACATGCATGTCAAAGGTTTTAAAAGGGGAGCAACCCAAAAATAGGAAAGGAAGCCTATCATGCATGGAGGAGGAAAAGCCTATCAAATAAAGAACCCCATGCAAGGAAACAAGCCACGGCATAGCAAGAAGAAGTTGTGGGTTAGAAGAAGGACAGTGGTAAGAGTAGGGGAGCAATCAACTCCAAAGTAGTTCACAAAATAAAGTTATAGCATAAAGCGAAGAGAAATCCCATGCAAGAGAAGGCATCGAATAACAAAAGCTCACGTTAAGTTAAGAAGAAATCATAGGCCAAAATGATCATAATGATGAACGTGGCTTTATATAAGACTAGCAACTAAACTTAGGAAGAGTTATCCTTGAATGGATGGATAGAGAAACTGAAATTTATGAAATTCAAAATGAGGCAAAGGGTGGAGATATACTCAAATTGATTATGGTTATGCATTCAACTCTTCTTTTTCCATCACACTTCTATTTGGAATGTCGGCAAGATCCAAAAATTGCGTGGCATCAAGAACAAGTGCAACATGAGTTGAGAAGTGGCATGAAAGAAGCTACAAAAAAAGGAATTTAAAAAAAATAGAATAGCCCATGCATGAAATGCAACAAAACCCATGCAAGGGGAAATCTTCAATGAAGAGAAGAGTCCATGCAGTAAAAGGGTGGAAGCCCATGCCATGGAATGGCAAAAAAATAACCTACAAATAGATAGAAGAAACACTTGCAAACAAGAGGAAAAGTGCAGGGGTTTGAGCTTAGTTTCTTAATCCCACATTGCTAAAATGGGGGTTCTTTTTTGTCAAAATGTATTCTATTCATGGATGTTAGGCTTTTTTAAAGCCAAGGCTTGCAAGTGAGGCCCACGTAAGTGAGTGCTAGCTGGTAGATCACCAGAGGTAATTTTACACAAGCACACAAAATGGAAAGATGTTAGAAAAGTTAGAAATGGTGACAAAAAAGTTGAATTTTTTGGTGGTCACCATGTCACCACCAAAAAATAGGAGGGTCTCGCCAGTAGCGACATGGTGACCTCCCAAAAAGTTAAAATTCTAGCAAGTGACCTGTTGAAAAACATAAAACCTAGTGAAGGAAAGTTGCAATGACTCAATGATGATGTGCCAATGTTAGCATGAATCAGATAATGACAAGTGGCAGCCAGGCAGTGTGTGCAGTGATGAGATGATGAGGTGCACTAATGATTGGGTGATGATGTGGCAGAGGATGAAACATGTCACAAGGTTGCTATGTCACTAATGACATGGCATAATGCTGACTGGGATAGGGACATAGCAATCAATGACATGGTATGGTGATGTTGTGTGAGGACCAATGAGATGTTGAAACATGGTGCCCAATTAGAGGGATCTAATGACTATGCAGGTTAAAGCCAATGAGAGGTTGACAAGTGGCAGGCTAGTCAAACCTTGGTTGACCCAAATGGCATAATGAGGATAAAAATAAAATAATTTTAAAGTGCCATTTTTATTTTTATTTTGCAAAAGGGAGCATGTGCAAGGTTTTAAATTCAAAGGGGTCATTTTCTAAAGTTTAAAATTTAGAAATTTTAAATTTTTGAAAATTTAAAACCAGACCAAATACCTTCAGTAGGGGAGTAATGTTTTTCAAATTTACTTTCAAGGGGTTTCCTATAGGTAAATATTATATATCATCAGAATTGGGAGAAGATGAACTTTCTGATTATGAGTTAGTTTTTGCATAGGTGCTCATTGGTTCGAGTTATAGATAGAAATTTAAAATTTGTGACCTTCTCAATAAAATAAGCTAAAATTAAAAATGTAGTTATAGGATTGGTAAAACATGGTAAGAATGCAGTTGGGGTCAATTTTGATCACTTTTATTCAATTTAAACCCAAATTTTTGCCAACATTTTGGGCAAACAGAATGGTTTCATCATTGAATAGGAGATTTTTCAAGTGAGTTATAGGAAAGTAATGAAAACTAAATTAGATCAAGTGGAGAGAGAGATTAAAGAGATTCTTTTCACTACAAAGGAGAGAATTTTAGGTGGACACATGTCATCTTTAGATCAGATCCAAGAATTCACTTCTTGGCTATATCTTTCTTTCTCTTATCCATTGTGGGGGTTGATTCCAATTTTGGGAAGAAAAATTACTCACTACTGAGATACCATTCTTTAGCAAATTATCTTATATGAACAACAGTAGTGCATATTATAGATAAAGTTTAGATCTATTAGGAGTTTCTATGTTTTGATTTCATGGATTTGAATGTATTGTTTTAAAGAAATGAATACAAATGAGCCAAATTTTCTTTAATTTTATTCTGATTCTCATCTCCTATCTCAGTAATTTGTAGTCTTATATGGTCTAGGAACAAAGAGCTAAGATCCATTTGCATCCCTTTAAGGTTATATGTCATATATGTTTTGTTGTTGGAACAAAGAGCCAAGTAAATGCTTGATGTGTTTGACAGGGTTGTTGATTATTTGAAAAGGATTTTTCATGAGAATGATGTCTAAATGAACATTGATGTCTGATTCACAAAGTGATAGGATAGATCTGATGTCTTGGTGTATGAAATATTTCATTGATATCACAAATTCATGCATTAGATTCATGGAATTTCCCAATAGATAAGGCACAAATCAGCTACAAGATCATTTGTTCTTACTACTACATATTTGAGGTTCCGCTGAATTCAACATTATTAATCAAATTCCTTTCCCTTTAATGTTGAAGAGCTGAAAAGGATCCCCTCACTCAACTTGTGCATTTCATAGAGTTGCAATTTGCTACTATACTTCTTTGTTATTGCATAAGTCATTAGGAGAAATAAGGGTTTTTATCTGCTTTGTTAGATTCAGGAATATGTTTTTGCACTAGTACCATATTAATTGAATCTAAGGTCCACCCACCTAGGTTTTGCAGAACCTGAAGTAGAAGAAGGGGTCTAGCCTTATAGTTGTCTCAAGATTGCATTCGAGTGTATCCATAATAGGAATTTTCTAGCCTTAGATGCATTAGTCAAGTTTCTTGGTTATTTTCAAAACTATTAAATTAGAAGCCAACACCTTCTTCTTATGCATATCCTTTGCATAATAGTCTTTCCTTGTTCCTTATTACTTCTCCTTTCTTATTTAACTTATTTTTTAATACCCATTTTGTACCAATCACATTTTTATCCTTAGGACTAGGTAGAAGAGACCAAGAATTATTCTTTTTTATTTTCTCAATTTTTTCATTCCTTGCCTCTATCCAACCTTAATTTTCTAAAGCATATTTTATAGATCTAGGTTCGAATACACTAAGAAAGAATGTACCTTTTAATTTGTTCCTTGTCAGTATTGTTGAGTTATTATTTTACATGATGCTTAACTATAGGAATCCTTTCAAACTCCTCTCTTGAAAAGATAATCTTGGATCAACTCCAAGATTCTGGAAAATCCTATGACCTACTAGAATCTACTCAATTGAAGATAAATGTGTTTTTTCACAATGAAGCCTTTGCTAGTTTTAACCAATTTTGAATAAGATGTTTGATGTGTTGTTGTTTTGAAAAGAAACTACAAAAGAGATAGATCTTTGATATTTTATGTTTGATGATGAATGCAAGTATATCAATGCAACTATATGAATAATTGTTTTAACTAAGTATTAGAAAAGAAAATAAAAAAGATAAGGTAATGAGAGATTAAATAAAATAACTTGAAAGGGAAATTTCTAAAAAACATTAACCATGGTAACAACATGTCTATGAGTTAAATTGTCGAATAGATTGGGTAGTAAATCAATCAAAATAGGAGCATCACTTCCTTAATTATTGTCACACAATCAAATCAATGCAATAAAACCATTTGCTTCATTATTGTTCATGAACATGCATTCACAAAAATAACACACTCCAAAAAGAATAACTACACTTTGAATGAGAGCACTAATAGCATATATTAATACATCAAAATAATGGCCTGGACTACATATTACATCCATGTATTTATAAGAAATCATGTATTATTTTTTTGTTGAGAGTGAGAGCTCTTAAAATGAAAACACATGCTAAAAAATAATAAAAAAAATTTAACGATATACAAACTAACTCTCTAAATGGTGCTAAGGAGGTCTCCACCCTTGTTTATATCAATTAATGGGTGTGTGAGCCTTTACATGACTTAAAGAAAAGAAATAAGTGCCAAAATTGACTTTTTGGAATCTAGATTTTTTCCTTTCTTATCCCAAAGAGATATCTAGATGTTTATTATTGAATTTCTCTATGATCTCTTCTACTTGGGTAGATTTTGGAAAATTGAAACTTGCATATGTATCTTTAACTATTTACCAATAGTTGCTAACCTCCATATGGGTTTTCAAAAAATCCTCAAGTTTAGTGTCAAGTTCCAACAATACCTCTTCAATCTTAAATGCTTTCTTGATATCTTCATCAGATGAAGCATCCTCAAAATTTCTTCAAAATTGTTGGATAACTTATTGCACTAATTTTAGTTTGTTTTTTACTCTTCAAAAATCTCAAGGGTAGCAGTGCCATAGTACTTCTCTACTTCCAAAATATGCTCTTCAATATGATCTCTTAACCTCTGAATATCCTCACATAGTCCCTCCATGACCTTATTTCTCGTAGTTATATTCTCAATCAAATCATTGAGGTTATCAAGATCTTTCATTGTATATACCTCCATGAGTGTATGATGCCTTTAACCTTTTATTAATGTCAAATCCTATAGGTCTTTTGCCCAAGTATGTACCTCATACATTAACCCAAAATCTTGGTTTACTATGGACACTAGTTTATCCTTGCTTGACTGAACATAGTGCAATACGTTCAAGTTTCCCTATATTATTTGTACACCCTTCTCCTAAAAATTGCCATGCCATTACTATCATGCTCCCAAAACTAAATCCATCTAGATAGTCCCCTTCTCCCTTCTCTCAAGTGTTGTAAGAAGAGTGATATCTAAATGATTCAAATCTATTGGGCCCACTTTTCCATGCAGATAACCTCTCATAAGCTCATTTTTTCTCTGCAACATTAGTAGTTCAAACTCATTTTTGTCCATGTGCTTAAACACTTCTTTTATGCCCATAGTAATCCCAGTACTTTGGTGGTATCTACTATGGACCTTCCTTATAGGACCTCCTTGATTTAGTAATTTTTAGGAGTCAAATCCTTAGTGTCAAGATGTGGAGGAGGGATGGCTATGTGTGGAGGTAAGTCCTAATCTTGGTTCTTTGTAATGAAGTTTAGTGGTCATGCATCACCCATAAGTGGCTTAGGCTTCTTGATCAAAAATTTGCTAGCTCATTCATTCCCTTCTCAGTAGTTACATTTAGCTACCTCTTTTTTCCAACCATGACCTCCCTCTTTAGCCAAGAAGGTGTAGTGCTCACTGGAGGCATATATTTGACTAAAGAGGAGATTTACACTGCAGATCCCTTTCCCCTATTAGTCCTCTTTGGAGTCTTTTCTCTTTGAGAGAGATCACCAGTTTGAGTCTCTATATCTACTTGGGCTAAGGTCCTAGCCTTAGTATTGTGAGAAATTTTTTGAGGTTCCTCATGTATTTTATCCTACTTTGATACTTTATTAGTTGGCATTTTTTGGGGCTCTTTTTCCTCCACTACCTATTTTTCTGAGTCTATCATGGGAGGAAGTTGAATTTTTGAGCTTTTTTCTAGGAATGACAAATGCTAAGATGGTAATGGTGGTAGGCCTAGAGGTCCTTGAGGCAGAGGTGCTAATTGGTTTGATTCCTCTCCTAAGAATTATCTTATAGGAGTATCTTGTATCTTCTCCCCCACCATCTCAGTGGTCACCGATAGGAAATCAAAATCTAAGAGTTCAAAGATGTTTGTCTCTTGATCATCCATATCTATGACCCACTATTGTTGCTCATCCTCTAATGTAGTAAACTGAATAGGTTCTTTCGAAATGGATGGTGGCATTAAGGTGGAGCTTCTTCTTCTTTCCTCTTCCATGGCCTTTTCCAATTGAGTCCTCTAACTCAAGGGGACATATTGAAATTGTTCCCCTTCCTTTCCTTTCACTTCAACTTTAGGAATGGTTTCTAGCATCTATAGAGGAGGATTATTCCTTTTATGTAATTTTCTCCTATGTGACCCTCCTATAGTGGGGTCAAACCTGGCCTTCTTAGGAGCTAAGGAGGAGGCTATTTCCTCTTGGCCTATTGATGGAACCCTTTGTTCTTCATCTTGCTTGAGCTCCCCTAACTTGATGGAAACACTTGTTGAATCTCTTGGACTTGAGCTGCCTACTTATCTTGAGGCTCTTCTTGTTCAAGATTCTACTATGGTTGTCGAGGTGGTTGAGGTTTAGTTGTTTTTTTGCTACCCTTTGCCCCTCTCTTCCTTTTTACTCCTCTATCTACTTCAAACTACTAAATTTCTTGCTCATGCTGATGAACCATTTCTAGCTTTACTAGTGATTACACCAGGATAGTTGGTACTCTAAATTTTATGCCTTTGCCTTTGGTAGGTCATTTTATGGCTTGTAGAGGAATAGCCTATGAAACTAGATCAAGCTTGAAAGCCTTCTTGATTCATTCCCTAGTCAATTATACTATGTGGAAAGCTCTACTATTGATGTTCACATTCTCATCCCTACCAATCTCTACATTCATGATTGGCATATCATAGATGGTGTCCCGATTATACTGTTGGTCTAATTTTTCACAATCTAGAGGAGTTCCAAATTTTTTGTTGAAAAATCATTTAAATCTAGTATCCTATAGTATAGGGTTTCTTTCCTTATAATTTTCAAATTTGATGTTACCCTAATCATGTCATGGTCTTTGTGTTGTTTGAATTCTATTAAATTCTCAATGTTTGTCTCCAAAATAGTCATTAAAATGCCCTAAGTGTAAAAACCATAGGTTATTTTTTAATTTTTCAAAAGGGTTTGTAAAAATGCCTAAGCTCTTCTCTTTATAGTCTTATGGTGTTCAAGTTTCCCATAAGAATGAAGTACCTTCTTGTTTTTATGTTTAGGGTCATGCTTCACTGAGTGACGTTAAGGTGTAAAGGGTTTTAATGCTTTGGAAATGGTCTTATAGCTCTACAGTGATAATTTGAGCAGGTGAGCAAAAGGGTTTTGATAAGGTATTTTTAGTCATATGTTGTTCTATTAAGCATGAGCATAAAAGGTTTAATCGGAGCTATGTTAGATGGGTTTACAGGCATACGAGTAAAGTGTTGACCGAAGCGGCAAAAAGGTCTTATGGTTTGATCTATGCACTTTTGTTACACTGAATGGCATAAAGGTATAATGTCCTGAGATAGCATAAAGGATGGCTCATGGGAAGAGATAAAGGGTTTTATGGTTCTACATGTAAGAGGGACTTGTAAGAGCAAAGTGAATTTTAATTTTTTTTACATGCCTTCACTGCTTTGACTTGCAAGTAACTGTGAAGTAATTTTATAAAGAGAAGCATTCTAGGTGGGACATGTTGATTTGTCAGATGGGCCCTAATGAGAACAAATCAAATGGTGACACATCATACATGTCATATGGGCCCAACCCACATAGCAGATAACTTAAGTTCTTCATTTTGCATGTGCCTAAAATCAATGATGATGTTCTTTTCTATTTTTTTGAGATCTAATCCAGGTTGTTGATAAGTGAAAAGATAAATTTCTCATTATGCCTTTACAATTGCATGATCACCATATGAACAAAGAACTATTTCATTCCTTTCTCTATGGTTATGAGTTAATTCCAAGCATATAATCATAAAAGATAGATGACGAGATGAAATAAAGGCTTTACACTCATACGAGAAAAGTGAAACATAAGAACATAATGTGAATTAGAAAGGATTTTCAATTTTTTGACTATGAGATAACCTAGAGAGGTGTGAAGGAGAATAAGGGAGTAGTAAAAAGCATTATGATGCAATGGGTAAAGCCTTAAGCATATGACTGGAGGATGGATATGTAAAGTGTTATGATGTCCCAAGTAATGAAGTGAGTGTAGTAGCGTAAAGAAGCTTTTTAAAGATTTTAGTGATACGTGTGCACATGAGCATAAAGGGTGAAATGATGGTTGTAAAAAAGGCTTTATGTTCATACAAGGAAGATTTGAAACATAAGAACATAAATACCTATTGAGGAGGCTTGAGATTCTATGGTGTAAGGGGTTGTGTAAGAGTGTAAAAGAAATTTCAATACAATGCTTAAGAAACCCTAACGCTTCTACACTTGGAGTATTTTGAAGCATCACCAGACAGATGTAAAGGCTAGCTAAGTGTGTCTCCAAGGTTACAAAGATTGAAAGATTTTGACTCAGGGTATAAATGGAAGACTAGAATTTGAAAAGAAAGTGGCTGAGGTGTCATGTCAATTTAGAAAAAAGGAAAAATTCAGCATGGCTAAGTAAAATAAAACTTTGAAAAGTACATCAAGATGAAATTTCATGATTCACATTCCTTGTTCTTAGCCTACGAGGGTGGTATTAAAAGCTCATGCATGTAGAATTTATTAAAAAATTTGGTAGATTTTATGATTAAACCATAAATATTTGATTGAACATTCAGAATATTTCCATTTCAAAGAATTTGTGTTCATGTTCTAAAAAAATTCTCCAAGTATCCATAGTCTCGTGATTTTTGTGTTACTATTGTAAGAGTTCAAAATATAATTGCAGAGAAAATGGCTAACAAGGAAGTCAAGGAGGTTCTTGCAAAAGAAGTAGAGGTCAAAGATGAGCGTGACAATGTTGTAGAGGTCACACCTGAAGGAAAAAGAAAGAAGGGTGTTGTCAAAATAGAGAAGAAGTCAAGGGTTAGGAAGCCAAATAAGCATGTAGAGGATTGGCTAAAACTTCTTTTAGGGTCATCCAATGCCATTTCGACAAATGACCACATTTTCAAAGACCCTTATTTTCTAGTTAGGGATGCAAAATGCCCTAGGATTGATGGTTTTGATCTATTTTTATATTTCTACCAAAACAACACTAAAAACATACTATTTTACAACCCATGGAACCGAAACATGGCAAAGTTGATATTCCTAGAAGTGTTTGTTTATGTGGACTTGTTAAAGGCACTGATAAATTCTTACAATCTAGTCACAAGAAATTCCAAAGGCATAACAGGAGCTTTTTGTACACACAAGATAGAACTTCTTTTGTAGAAGCTTTTGGATTAGAAGGGAAAATGGATGTGCCTATTGACATTGAAGACTTGCAAGGGAAATTTGGGAGAAATAAGACCTATTTTGTGAACAATTTGATGCTGCCCCACAATCCCTTATAATGTAAAAAAGGTAGGGCTGATTCCAAAGAAGGTTGGGGATCATTTTCCTTTGAGAAAGTTCAAGAATTACTTCAAGAATATTGTATATGGACTGCACAAAGTTCTGGGAAGTGATGGTGTAGAGGATTGTGTCTATGGTTCCTTATTTTTGATGGCATGTGACATAAAAGATCCTTTTCACAATAAAGAATATGATTATGTGGCATTCATCATGGACAACATGCATAATCAAATTGTCAATGCAAAGAAGGGAGAATTGAAGGATTTCAAGTTCCATCATTACTCACCACTGATGCACTTGATCTTGTAACAACATTGGTTACATCAGCCAGGACTTCATTAGTCAAACTTCTAATGAATTTGGTGAGTTACATGTGCAACTATGGACTCACATTTGGGATAGAGATTTCCATTATTCAAATGCACTTGTGTTCTTTAATTTTTTTGGTTTTGTGATTATGAGGCAATTGGACCATACTTTCTTTAGGGCCCCAAATATTTTTAAAACTTTTCTTAGACCCTCTTTCTTGGATGAGAAAAAAAATTAGATCAGATATTTTTGTTTGAGTGCACATTGATGATAGTATATGCATGCCCATAGCCTCCTCACATTCTGCCCAAGTATTTACCCCCTAGATTGGCTATTATTGAATTCTTTTGGCAATTTTTATTAATGAACAAAGAGATGATATTTCCTTCTTTGCACAAACCCACATTTGTTTGTAGAACTTTTAAGGTAGGAGATTTTGAAATTGGGAAGAATGTATTTGAAGAATTGAGTGAATACCTAGGTCAATATAAGTTTTCCATTGGACCATATAGGATGTATGTCCCTAAGAACTACATTACAAATGAGGTTAAAGCCATCAGGGGTTACATTCTCCCTCCTAGCAAGCCAACCCCTATAGAAGATTTAATTGCTAACATAGTAGCAACAAGGGAGGTTGATGAGCTATTAGGAAAGTATGGTGAAATAAGGAAGGTGGAGGAAGCCTTAAGAAGGACCAACCCTAATTTTAAGGGTTTTTAAACAGAGATTCCATGCCCTAGTAATTTGAGAAATATGGTAGATAACTTTGATTATATCATGTATCAAATGCCACATGAGCTAGAGGGAGAGGAGGCCACTATGAATAGAGAATCCCCTAAGCTAGGTGTGCAATTAGAGGTTGATGTTGAGGAGGAGCAGCCATCATCTTCAACTTGGGTGCCAAAGGGAAATAAGAGGCAAAAAATAATGCAAATCCTAAAGAGGGTGGTGGGTAGGGCTTTACAATTAATGCCAGCAAATTATGAGTATTCTACTAACATCAGGAAAAATTACTTGCATCAAAGGGAAATAGAGGCAAGAAAAGCCTCTAGTGATCTACAAGTTGTAGCTTCAAGATTGGATGACAGACTTATCCAATCTAAAAAATTTATGGAGGATGATGATTTCATTAAATCATTAGAATTTTTTTTTAAATTATATAAAATAAAATAGAATGAGCTCACATTGAGCATCATGCTAGGAGAGGATCCTAAGAAGAACAAAGAATTGGTTGAAAAACTATTGGCTTATGATCCAAAAAGTGAGAAAATGACCACTGCAAAAGCCAAGGAGTTGGTGCATAGGAGTGGTATGATTTTGATATCGAATTGGGATATTGAGAGCTCTTTTCCTTGATCAAATGAGGAGACAAGACAAAACCATTAGCTATGAAGCTAGTAGCAGTGAGGGACTAAAGAGGGGGTTAGGATTTAATGTAGAGACAAATACCTTAGTAGTATGGAGTGCTACCTTGGACACCAAAAAACCTAAAATGATGGACATATAGGAAACAACACATGGGAAGATGATTGTTTGGACATTAGATAATACTATTGGAAAAGAGATCTCTAGCCTGGTAAAACACTTTACACTCATAAATGAGGAAAAGGTAGACCAAATTGAGGATAGGTTAGCTACTATATACAATGAATGTCTAGATGTCAAAAAATTGTATGAGGAAGAGCTCAAGATGAGATTTGTGCAAAAGAAAAGGATAAAGGAGTTGGAAGGGAAAATTCAGAGCCTAGAAGCAGAGGTGGCATCCTTAAAAGAACAACTTAAGGCTACAATAGAGGCATAATATGCACCTAGACAATTGGAAGAGGAAAGGCGCACTGTGGAAGTAGAAGCCCAAACAGAAGATATACATATAGGGGTGACAATGTTTTTGCCTGTGGTGAGTGTGGAAACAAAGGTTCCTCAATCTAATAATGGAGCAAAGAGGGGTATAATGATTAACATGCTAAGTCATAGGATAAGCATATTGAAGAGAATCTCTCAAGATGCATATAATGCATTCATCAACTTACAATTTGCAGAACAGATGTGCAAAGAAGTAGTAGGATGGCTTGATCCAATCTTCTAACAATGGGGACCCTACATCCAATTCTTTGATAGGTTAATACCTTTGGTAGCCAAGAAGCCAAACCTTCCCGATAAGGTTGTTGTTGTTAAAGAGGGCATGGACACAGTAAATGATTTATTGTAGTTCTTCATAGGGAAATTGGCAGCAATTTAAAACAAGATGAAAGTGCTTACAAGTGTTTTTATTCTTTAATTCTTTTTGTCCTTGATTCTAACAACCAAGTAAAGGATTCAAATGAATGGTCTAATTCTTTTGACCATATTTTAGACTTGCCAGACATCCATTTTTAAGGGTGATATTGATGAAATTTCTTTTAATGAAATTTTTGATACTTTATTCAAAATTGAAATTGAAATGAATAGATTCATCATAGAGGGGAAAATGGTTACTAATGCTAGGTGGTAGAAATCTATAGGTGAATTAGCAACAACCAAAACATGTGAGAGGCCCACCAAAAGAGAATTCATTTTATGGGAAGAAATCACAGAAATAAAGGCTTTACCAATAAGGGGCAGTTAGAGAAAAAGACAAAATTAAAGATTTTATGCTCCAACTATCATCTACAACTATTTTTGTTGTTTCTTTCTGATTTAAGGCATCATGGGTATTTTGAAAAAGGTTGTTGTACTTATTGTTGTAAAAGAACACCTGTCAAACACAATTTCCCTTTGCTTGTTGCAACTCATGCTTATATAAATGACTTTTCAAGACATTGTGAGGTTTTGAATACTTGTATGGTTTTTCAATTTTCAAGAAAGCATAGTAGGTCCAATCATGTGTAGTTGTTTTTTAGTCTACTTCCAATTATGTATTTTCTAATGATAGATAGAAATGATAGAATTAGTATAAATTTCTGTATTTCTCATCAAGTTTCTATTGGTTATTGTATTAGTCAGCAAAAAGGATAATGCAAAAGGGTATTTACACTAGATCTGTGTCACCAATTTATGTCTCCATTTCATGAGTTTGTTAATTTTGAGATCATTTGAATAAGGTTCAATTGATTGAATGTAGTTTGGATGGGTTGTATTATTGTTATATTGTTGCTTTTGATTCAATGGATTATGTAAATGCTTCAATAAATTAGTAGAATTCATGAGTTTATGAAAAGGATATTTCACAAGAATAGAAATAGGTGATTAAAGTTGATAAATTCAATTATAATTTAATTGAACAAGATCTCCTACTAATAGTTGATTCTTTGCTCCCATGCATAAGGCACTGGTCATATAAATTAGAAATTATTGAGAGTAAATTATGCTTATACATGTCAAAGCAATTATAAAATGAAAATCAAGTTCATTCCATTTTATTCAAGGTAATAATGGTGGTCACTACTCATTTATATTTAGTTTTTGAGTCTTAGGTAGCTACTATTTCTAGAAATATTTGTAAACCATAGGAGAATTATGACCAAATCTACTTATGGGGGATGCATATAAACTTGAAAGCATTAAAGAATTTGGTGAACTATGTATGTGCCTGAAGATAGAAGATGAGAATCAAAATAAAACTAAAATAATTTTGATACAATAGTCTGCATTAGAATCATCCCTAGGTATACCTGCCTTGGTTTTGTAGAGCCTAAAGAGTAGAAAACCATCCTTGACTTTGTTGAATTTGGGCCCAAGTGGTTTGCACATGTAATTGTCAATAGGAATTGGCTAATCCTTAGGTTATGTGAGCATTATCACTTCGATATTGAGCATTTTGTTGTTTAGTAGTTTCAAACACCAACATATACAATGGATCCAAGACATCTTCAATGTCTTTCTCAATAGCCTTGAGTAGGATCTTCATTTTCAAAGCCTTTTCTAACAAATATAAATCCATTCTACAATAATAACTTATTTGGATATCACAGTCATCTATTGCATTCATCGAGTGATCCTTGAGTGCATCTTCATGTACAAATGGCTTCCTTGCCAGATGTTGTACCATCCCAATATTATCAAAGTATGCGTGAAGGAAGTTGTAATCTTCTAAGGGATATTGATCTCATTCTAAATCAAAGGTCATGATGTATTATTTTTACTTGACTTCAAAAGAACCTATGGTGATTGGCCACAGCCATGTCTTTTTGTGTTTTTTCCTCAATTTGTCATATGTAGATATTAGTTTCTTAGAAATCTCCAATTGAAAGAGTCTATCCAACGAATATCTTGGGGACTTCACTAGGTTCACTTGTGTGCCAACTACCCTTAGGTAGGTGAATATTTTGAACTTAATGTAGTAGGCACCAATCTTTGTGATTTTAGCTTCTACCTCTACTAACATCATTTTTCCATAATCACCCTCAATGAATTAGATGATTGCAAATACAAATTTTTCATTCACTATCTTCTATTATTTTCTCTAATCTAAAAGTTTATTCTTCACCAACTGACAATATACCACATAGGAACATGTATTAGTATATTGCATGCTACCCTTATTATAAATTCCTATGTAATTAGATGTTTTAGATGCCAATAAGTACACCAAATATAATGTCATGTAAAATTTGGAGTCAGCCTTAACAACCCTTAGTAGCTCATCCAAGTTATCACTCAACATTTTGGCCTACTCAATTAGTATCTTGGTCATTTAGATGGTTTCTATGAAATGGACCATCCAGATATTGAGATGTCTAGATATAGGTATACCCATGACTTTGCTTTAAAGCATGATGGCGTATCCCAAATCATCCTTCATGTATTTTTAGGTCATGTCTACTTTGTCAATGATATGGCCCACTGGTGTTCTATCAATAAAAAATGATGACTAGACTATCTCTTTCGCTTCCTTCTCATGATCCTGATACAATCTTTCTACTCCTTCATAAGAGGTTGAAGGTTAAGGACTATCTCACCCATGACACTCTTGACAACCTTCTCTTCAGTGACATAGTTTTCTATAAGAGCCATAATGAGTTCTAAAGACTACATAGAAGTAGTATGTGATACTACATTGACTAATCCTAACTAGATGAGTGCTGACACCATTGCAGATCTTTCTCTTGTCTTATTGCAAATTGTAAGGAAGGTGTTCTAGTCAATATGTCCCAACTTAGTGTCTCTAATATTGGTGTGTCCATCCTTGAAGCGATATTTCCTTGGTGTACCTTGATATTTAAACACTAACAGTATTGGAGCAATCTTTTCTGTAAGTGAGGATGATGAAGATGCTATTTTATCTACACAAAAGAGTAGACATTAGTTCATAAAACTACAATCAAACATAAACAAAAATCCTAATCTATAAAAAACCTAGCAAAATATGCCACAAAATAGTGAAAAACTAGTTAATCCACCCCCTATAGCCTTGATATGAAAATAAGCACACCCTTACAAGTGTACTTAAATGATCCCTCTATGACCATTTAGCATAGTTGCGCACCTACACACATGTGCACCTAGGTGAGGTGTGAGAATGCATATGTGTGCAACTATGCACATGCAAAAGGAAAGTACAACAAAAGAGGGGAGTAAAAAGGATGCACACATATGTACCTTGATGGGGTGCACATTTGCACTCCCTTTTTTGCATTTTGAAGAAGAATGGAAGGACTAAGTTACTCCCCCCCCCCCCACCTCCTTCTATTGCATTTTTTCTAGTTTGCTTAGTCTTGAGGTTTGAAAAGAAAAGATGTGTGTTCTCACCTAGATTACACCCTTATTTTGAAGTTTAACTTTCAGCAATATAGTGAAACATGGGATGATCCTTGGCTTGTGGGTATGCCATGTTGAGGTGTGAACATGCATATTTGTGCAACTATGCACATGCAAAAGGAAAGTACAACAAAAGAGGGGAGTAAAAAGGATGCACACATATGTACCTTGATGGGGTGCACATTTGCACTCCCTTTTTTGAATTTGAACAAGAATGGAAGGACTAAGTTACTCCCGCCCCCCCTTTTATTGCATTTTTTTTAGTTTGCTTAGTCTTGAGGTTTGAAAAGAAAAGATGTGTGTTGTCACCTAGATTGCACCCTTATGTTGAAGTTTAACTTTCAGGAATCTAGTGAAACATGGGATGATCCTTGGCCTGTGGGTATGCCATGTTAAGGATCAACCTCCCGTACAAAGGGTTGGCTTCCCTTGAATCACCTATTGAAATTGACTTTAACTTTTTAGGAAAAGGGTAGAGATAGTAAACATAAAATGAATTTAGGTGATTCACCAATGTTATGAATTTAATGCAACTTTAAAGGGAAAACTCACAAGTAAAATGAATATAACAACTTGATCATAGAAAGACCCTACCAATATTAAGTGCATGAAATGAAAAAAGGTGTGGAATTTAAAAGAAGGAAACTTGTTCACAACTTTTGAACCAAGACTACACACAAATTACTCTTCTTTTCTAAAAACTATCTCTCACATGTCTCATAAATACTTAACTTTGAAGCCAAGGATTTGTTAAAATCCACACTAACTTAAAGCTAGCAAGACTTAGAAGACAAATGAAAAATAATATATAAGACCAAAGAGGATCATTTTTGCATATTTATTTAATAGTAGCCAAAATGCTCAAAATTGCATTACAAAAGGACTTGAGCTGCAAAACACTATCTCTCCAAGGAGGTAGAATTCAAGAACTCACAAGGAGGTAGAATGTAAGAGCTAGTTCAAAAAATGCTCAATAATGGGGAATAAATAGATTTGAATCCCACAATTTCATCATCTCCTCAAAATAGAATCATATCCATGATCTCCCTTAAATTAGCTAGAAGGTGTAATTTGTTATGTCAATGAATCATGCTGAAATCTGAAATTTAAAATCTCCCTCAAATCAGCTGGTAGGTGAATAAAACAAAGGAAACTAATCAGAAAGCTTCCATCACTTGTGCATAATCAAATAAAATTACTCCCTCAATTTTTTCATTTAAAAAATACATTTAAATGGAATGATTTATAAGAATATCATCCATTTAATTATTTACATTAAATGCAAAAATAAAATGCCCACCTTCTACACTTGCATGTTTTATCTTGCCAACTTCCCCAATTTGCATTTGAAGATAACATTTAAATAAAATGATTTATAAAACATCATTTTATTTAATTTTTTACAATAATATTTAGTCAATTAAAATGTCCTTCTATTACCTAGTCTTTTAAAAACATGCTTCAACATTCTTTTTAATAGAATAGATTTTAGAAAATGGATTATATGACCCCATAAACATCAATAAAAAAAAATTGAAAACAACAAAAAATTTTCCTAACATCAATATCTAACTCCTCACCAAGTTATAGGGTCATATGAATCCACATGTGGCCATACTAATTTTTTAATTCTTGACTACAGGCTTAGGAAAAAGTCATAGGCAAAGTTTTGGCACTAAAAAGAACATAACTCTTTCATTTCTTCATGAAAATGCCTCAAACTTGATTTAAATTTTTAAAAAAAATCAGAAACCTTTCAATTGAGCATGATTTTATATTATCAAATATTCATATATAATAGTACCATTTGTGCAAAGTGTTGCAACAGTCAAAATCAGAAACCAATAAATCTTGTACACTTCCTATAGCAACTGATAATTTCATATTTATTCATTCTTCAAGTTTCATATTCCTCACAACATATATTTTTATTTATTATCCATTTTACTTCATATGATTCACTTATGTTTCACATTGAATATAACCTCATGTAGCATTCATCCTTATTGAGCCTGCAAGGTGAAAATTAGATAACATTTTGGCAACCTCTGATGGATGTCTGTCTGCTAGACATGTGACTAGTTGCCTTAGATATCCATTAGGCATAGAGACTTCTTTAAGTAATAAAAATAGAAACAAACCAAACTAAAACTAAAATTGTGCTCTCAGTACTTATGGAAAATGAAAATTGAAACACTCTACCCTATCGTAAGTTAATCAATCATCAAAATTCCTCAAATACATCCATTTACTAATTGGTTGAAATAGCGTCCTTTTCTCACCAACATAGGGTAGATTTCATGCCTCAATGAAACTGAAATGATATACCATGTGGCTAAACTAGTCAATTGCACTTGAAGTATGACATGAAAATAATAGATCGGCTTGCATACCTCTTGAAATTGGTCAAAATTATTACCAATATCGGATGCATATAGAGATAAAATTTGTTCTTGAATGTCTAAAACTTCCTCCTTGATATCCATCCTCACCAAATGTCTGATTGGGCAGCCTTTTGTATGGAAGAATTTTGGATTTTGAACTCTATCAAATGTCTTGTCAGCCATCACATTAAGCTGATTTAGAATATTAATTTCAAGAGAATTAAGAGGTGTGGATATTATTTCATATCCCTCATGTTTGTGATCAAGGCTTGAAAAATCTATTAATCTACTCATACCCTCAGCATTATAAATAAAATAATTTTCAAGCATTGAATTCTCTTGAACTTGAAATTTCATAATAGTCTCCTCATCAATAACTTCTTAAATTTGATTTATCCCTTTTGCTAATCTTGAGGGGTGTCTAATTCCATAATGAATGTTTCCAAATCATCCTAAAAAATATCTCCATCTTCATCATTATCATTTTCAATCTTGATAGACAAACAAATCTTATATACCTCTTGATGATTATCTTGAATAACCAAAGCAACCAAATCATCACCCACTTCCTATTGTCCTAAATTCAACATGAGTAGATCTTGGTGTTCCTATTTTTCATCATGAACCTCATATTCTTCCTCACTCACAAAACTAGAAAGTCCATTAAACAAATCAAATGGCCTTTGAAAAATGTCATATTTTCCACTATGAGATTCTTCTTGTTGAGATTCATACTCCTTGAATTCAGCTTGTTGCTTAGGAAGGAAATCTTTAAAACTCAAAAAGTCAAAATTACAAACCTCCTTCTCATGCTACATTGGAATATCTGGAAATGACTGATCTTATGGAATGAGCTTTGCATATGGAAGTATTTTTTGAAGTATAGGCTTATTTTCTTCATGGATGAGCATATGTCATTGGATTGGATTCTCATTTAGGATTGTACTTTGCCATTCTTTCTTTGCAAGATTGTAACTTAGGACACTAGGAATCATAGGCTTAGAAACCTCTTACATTATAAGCTGATTTGAAATATCATTATCCACTTGACTTTCTTTTAGTTTTTTTATATGTAATCGCCAGTCTTTTAATAATCACTTTTTTGATCTTCTAGCTCTTTGTCATGAATTTCCTCACAAGCTCTTGACTTCCTTCAAAAATATTCTTCATACTTCTACTTTTGCATCTTATAATGGTGCACTCTTTCAATAAGAAGTGCCTCATATTTTTGTTTTTGAGCCTTATACAATTGTTATATTTTAGAAAAAAGCCCCTCATATTGTTCCCTTTGTTTTGCTAACTACTGCAAATGAATGTCATCCTAATAAACAAGCTCCTCTTGCCACATATTATACTCATGCTCCCTTTCTACATCCCTCATTTGCTCTTGAAAAATTGTAAAAATTTCAGCTATACTTGGGATATGCTGGGAAAAAATTATGAATTTTCTTGTGGTTTTTGATAAGCACAGGAAGGATGATTTTGGAAATCATTATGATAACTAGGAATGAACTAGCTCTCATATGGTTGTTGAAAATGTTGCATTTTAATAATATCTAGCTCATTGACCAAGGCCTAGAAATTTTTTTGCATGTTTTGGTTTTCTTCCTTAATTTCCTTCAACTCTTGGTACTGATCTAAAAATGGGCAAGTTATGCTAATGGCTTAAGCAAGGTTGGAGAGTTGTTGAACAAATGAAACTTGTTGATGAGGTTGGTATGGGCACTGAAAGATATGATTTTCATAAAATGAGCAATGGTAGGCCATGGTCTTATGCATAGGAAGAAAAACAATTAATGTTTAGATAAACCATAGGGACATGGGAATATTTTAGAAAAATAAGACTTCACTTTTATAACAGCAGCCAAATCTTCTTGAAACCAATGAATTGCCATTCTAGATTTGCCAAGCATGTTCCTTTCTTGCCTCCAAAGACTATAAAACTAATTTCCACACCAAAAATTAGTATTCTATGGAAAAAATTGGACTAAAACAATCCATATTGTCCCACCGATGTGCCAAAAACTATTTTCACCTAGATTGCACCCTTATGCTAAAGTTTAACTTTCAGCAATCTAGTGAAACATGGGATAATCCTTGGCCTATGGGTATGCCATGTTAAGGATCAACCTTCGGTACAAAGGGATGGTTTCCCTTGAATCACCTCTTGAAACTGAATTTAACTTTGTAGGAAAAGGGTAGAGAGAGTAAACATAAAATAAAATTAGGTGATTCACCAATGTTATGAATGTAATGCAACTTTGAAGGGAAAATTCACAACTAAAATGAATTTAATAGCTTGATCATAGAAAAATGGTACTAACATTAAGTGCATGAAATGCAAAAAGATGTGGGATTTAAAAGAAGGAAACTCATTTACAATTTTTAAACCAAGACTACACACAAATTACACTTATTTTCTAAAAACTATCTCTCACATGCCTCATAAATATTTAACTTTTAAGCCAAGGATTTGTAAAAAATCACACTAACTTAAAGCTAGCAAGACTTAGAAAACAAATGAAAAATAATATATAAGACGAAAGAGGATCATTGCTGCATATTTATTTGGAAGCAGCCAAAATGCTCAAAATTGCATTACAAAAGGACTTGAGTTGAAAAACACTATCTCTCCAAGGAGGTAGAATTCAATAACTCACATGGAGGTAGAATGTAAGAGCTAGTTCAAACAATGCTCAAGAATGGGGAATGAATAGATTTGAATCTCACAAATTCATCATCTCCTCAAAATGGAAGCATATCCATGATTTTCCTCAAATTATTTGGTTGTTGTAATTTTTCATGTCTATAAATCATGCTAAAATCTAAAATTTGAAATCTCTCTTAAATCAACTGGTAGGTGCATACAACAAAGGAAACTAATCGCCAAGCTTACATGGCTTGTGCATAATCAAATAAAATTACTCCCTCAATTTTTTTATTTCAAAAATACATTTAAATGGAATAATTTATAAGAATATCATCCATTTAATTATTTACATTAAATGCAAATGCAAAAATGAAATGCCCACTTTCTCCACTTACATGTTTTATCTTGCCAACTTCCCCAATTTGTATTTGAAGATAACATTTAAATAAAATGGTTTATAAAAGATCATTTTATTTAATATTTTACAATAATATTCAATCAATTAAAACCCCTTGAGATTTGGGCTTTTACAATTCAATTATCTAGTCTTTTAAAAACATGCTTTAGCATTCTTTTTAACAGAACATGTTTTAGAAAATGGATTATATGACCCCCTAAACATCAATAAATTTTTTTTTGGAAAGAAAAACATTTGTACCTAACATCAATATCTAACTCTCACCAATTTATAGGGTCATATGAATCTATATGTGGTCGTATCAAATTTTTAATTCTTGACTACATACTCTAAAAAAATTTCTAGGCAAAGTTATGTTACTAAAAAGAGCATAACTCTTTCATTTCTTCATGAAAATGCCTCAAACTTAATTTAAATGAAAGAAATATCAGATACCTTTCAACTGAGCATGATTTTTTCATTATCAAGTATTCATATATAACAGTACCATTTGTGCAAAGTGTTGCAACAGTCAAAACCAGCAACCAGTAAGTCTTGTACACTTCATGTAGCAACTGACAACTTCATATTTATTCATTATTCAAGTTACATATTCCTGAAAACATATATTGAATTGATTATCCATTTTACTTCATATGATTCACTTATGTTTCACATTGAATATAACCTCATGGAGCATTCATCCTAATTGAGCCTACAAGGTGAAAATTAGATAACAATATTCTCATGTTCACCTTGAAGAGGTGAACATGTGCGCACCTTTTCTAGACTTCATGTTCTTTTTTAGGTGTTCATGAATTAAACAAAGTGCACAAAAGCACATTTAGCAGGTGTGCATGTGTGCATCTTTGGTGGCTAACACTTGTTTTTTTTTGTGCAAGGTTGAGTGCACATTGAAGGGTGTAGAGGTGTGGTTGCTAAGGGAGTGCAAAGACATGTGAGGTGAAAAGGAGGGGCCCTAAGTTTATATAGACCCAAGCCTAGGTGCACAACATCTAGAGGTGCACACCTACACGTGCATAGGTGCACATCTCTAAATAGAGATAAGTGTCCACTTGCACACTTAGCACACCTAGACAAGGTGTACACATGCACTAGAGTGCTAGTGTGCATTTATGCACTAAATACTTAGAAAATTCCAATTTTCTCCTTCTCTGACACCTTGAACTCACCCAATCAAAGTTTGAGGCTTGACCTAGACTCATGAAGAGTTCTAAAATGACCTAGACCCTGAAGTAGGGGTTTGGGGGAAAAAATTTATACTAGGGTGACCCAATTTTTAGGAGAAATGGGTATGCATTGTGAAACCATAACAAACAGCCCCAACAAAAAGGAAGAAATGACAAAGGCATTTCTTTACCAACAAACATTCTTCTGACATGTGTCAAATAACAACTAAATACTGAACACTTCAAATACCTTTCAAGTTCTTTGATAGTCAAAACTTTTGAATCTCAGATCTTCAAGTTCAATGTATACATAGTGTATTCATTACCTTTGACATTCCAAAGTGCATGCAGTCTATCATGAGCCTATAGGAGCTTGAAAATAATCCTCCACTCCACCAATCCATTCATTGGGAAACCTCATAGATCATGTGTATCAATCACTATCTAAACAAATGAGAGAATCTATTTAGAGGGTTCTTGATGGGTTATCATATTTATATTTTAGGTCTTGAGTAATCTTTTGGATCCTTCTTCATAGAGCTTGCATGTTTCCATTTGATTCTTCCATGGAGTGATGTGTATAGATTTTTGAATAACCATTTTGGAGGGCATATCTGTATTATCAAACATCTTTCTTAGACCTTTTGGAATCTTTCATTCTTAATGCCATCATTATTTTTGTGTTTTCTTTATATACCCTGACCATTCTTAGACTATGTGGCCAAGGCATTGGTATCATTTCTCATATTCTTTCATTAGTTTGATAACCTTTGCATTCCACTTTCAAGAACTTTTGGGAAATGTCATGGGAAAGAGTGACCTTAGCAATTCTTTGAAAAGACTTTTTTTCTAAAATGACAAGTTTTGAGCTATCCCTAATTGTTGTCAACCTTGATTTGAAAATACCAAGATAGTCAATCTTATAGATTTGAAAGGTGTCGAGAACTATCAATCTACAATTCTAATTTGAAAACTAAAAGTGCTTTATGAGTGAAAGTAACATATGTTCCCTAGTTGGTACAAGAAACAAAATCATCTGAATGCTTTGACAAATAAATACCTCTTCCTAAAAGTAGAAACCATAAGGAGTGATCTATGAAATGCATCAAGAATGAGTCTTGATTGCATCTAACCCCTAGACTCACATGAATTTGAAAGAAAAAACACAACTAAAATTAAACACACAACTAAAAGAAAACACACTTGCAAAAAATAAACTCACTTGTACAAAAAAAAATTATATATATATAATTTGGTTTTTTTTTATTTGGTTTTTTTCCTCTTAGGCCTCGGAATTATATTTTAAGAAATAGCCATTGCTAGGCAATGGGACCAATTCCCCTTGTAAGGAACTCATCCTAAAATATTTTCTCCCAAAATCTCTTCAATTTGATAAGGGCCAATCCATAATCATTGAAATTTACTGTGACTCCTCATATTTTCTTTTTCCTTAGCCTATAGGACAACAAGGTTATATATTCTAAACGATTGTATTATGGCCCATTTGTCAAACCACTATTTGATGACAACCTGATGTTTCACCATATGCTCCAAGGTTAATTTTCTTTTCTCATTCAATTCCAAGAGATTCATTAATCTGATCTAAGATCTATCCATGCCCTCAATGTACCCCTTCATAAATTTTAGTACTGGAATCCTAAGATTAAGTGGGAACACTGGTTCTTGTTCATATACAAGTAAATAGGGAGATTTCCTCAAACCAATTTTTATCCTCATTCTATATGTCCATAATGGATACTTTAGCTAAGTATGCCAATCTTTTGGATTTTTCTATAGCAATTTTTTTATCATTGTAATCAAGTTCTTATTAGTGGACCCAGCCACACCATTCCCTTGGGGATAGTAATTAGAAGAGAACTTGATTATAACCTAATTTTCTAGTGCTCATTGAGTAAGGAAGATCGACAAAAATGATGATTCATTATCGCATAAAAGAAGAACGACATACCAAACCTCATGATAATGTGTTCTTCTAAGAAATATGTAACCACCTTTCCAATGCAATTTTCAAAATCTTCAACTTTTTTCCAGTGCATACAATAGTCTTTAGTTATGAGGGTGAACATATATATGTCCTATAGATGATGGTGGTTTTACTAGACTAATAAAGTCCAACCCCCACTTAGAAAAAGGGCATCCCTCGAACACTATTTGTATGGGACATAGTTGGATGCCTCTCTCTATTGGTGCTTGTCTAAAAAATGTGGCAAGACCATACATGTTCAAATGTATCCTTAAAGATGGTAGTCCAAAAATAACTTGATCTCAAAATTATATGAGCTATAGCTTCTGTCGATCTATGTCCCGTGCCATACCTATCATGAAATTATTCCTAAACTTCTTTCATTTCTTTGCATCCCAAGTATCTCAAATAAATTTCCTCGTAGTTCCTTTCACAAAGTTTTCTATTTTGTACCATATAGGATTCATATTTCATCTTGAGTCCTCTGTGCTAGGAACTATTCATTTATTTTGGGTATTGATTTTGTAAAACATAGTAAATAGTATATTGTTTCCAAACATCAGTGATTATTCCTTGATCAATATCCACTTGAGACACCATGATCTTTTGTTGATTATTAGTGATGATTTCATTAACAAATCTAATTTTTTTTATCATTACCAATCTCATTATTAGCTATCATCTTGGTCAACCCTTTTCCTCTTACCAGTTTCATTGGTCGAATCTACAAAGCAAACTCTTGCAATATAGCCATCCATTTTCCTCATCTCTCACCTAATTCATTTTGCATTAGCAATGTCTTAACTACAAGATCAAGCACAATTGCATATACCTTGCTCCAAAATATATAATGACAAATTTTATTAACTACTTTTATCAATGCATAACACTATTTGTCAAGATTGGAATAGTTCAACTATGCATTCTTAAGAGGGCAACTCATGAACACAATAGGTCTCTTATCCTCTTTGTTTGTCTTTTAAGTAAGAATCCTAGTGCATGAATGTTCTAAATCAAATGAATAGATTTTGAATGGTAAATCATAATTTGGACTTACAAGAACTGGGTCCATAGAGATTTCCACTTTGATGTCTTTAAAAGATTTCTTTATTTTAGGAACCCAATCACTCTTTACTCCTTTCTTGAGAAGGTCATTGAGAGGATGTACTATCTCAAAAAATCCACTAATGAACTTACATATGAAATCAATTTTCTAAAGAAAGATTTCAGCTCTTTACGACTATGAGGAGGTGACAGATTAAGAATAGCCTCTATCCTTTTAGGATCAATAGATATCCCAACTTCAAAAATAATATGACTAAGAATCTTTCCTTTCGTGACCCCAAATAAACACTTTTTGGGATTTAGTGATATACCATACCTTTAACAATGGTTGAACACTTGTTTCAAGTTTGCAATATGAGTACTCCTTTCTTTAGAAGATATATTTAGCTCGTCCATGTAGATGACTATGCATTTGTTTATCAGCCCTTTTAATGCTTCATTCATCAATCTTTAGAATTTGGCTCCCACATTCATTAGTCCAAAAGGTATCCTTTGGTATGCAAAGGTTTCCCATTTTTTTGTAAATGTAGTCTTCAACCTATCTTCTTCATCTACCATCACTTGGTTGAATCTAGAATACCCATCTAGGAAAGACATCATTTTAGACCCATTCACAATTTGTAACACTTTGTCAAGAAAGGGAAATAGCTAATTATCCTTCTAGGAAGCCAAGTTTAAATTTTGAAAATTTACATAAAGGCAAATTTCTCACTGGGACCAAGTTAGCAACCCATATAGAATGTCAAATTGGAAAGATAATTTTAGCATCTAGTAACTTTTTCACTTCTTTCATTATCAAAGGCTCAATTATAGGATTCATTGGTCTCTGTCTTTGATGAAAAGGTTTGGAATCATACTTCAATAGAATGTCATGAGTGATGATCTTAGGATCATAGGTCTTAAGTTCTTCATAAGTCCATGCTATGACATCTTTGTATTTTGTAACCAATTAAAGTATACTTTCTCATTCTTGAGGGTTGCGAGCCTTACCAATTCTCACCGTCTTTGGATTACTTTCTACATATGATGTAGTATGTGTTTAGGAGTGGCATTCCTACTATGTTGATACTGATAATTTCTTCGGTGATTTGGAATGTTCGCACGGAGGGATGGCTAGGACCCACAATGATCTAATGATACTATTTATAGTTGGGAGGAACCGTGCACTTAGATAATTATGTTTGATGGTATATGGTTATCTTTTATGATGATGCATCATGTATGACATGTGGTTACAGTTACTTTATTGCATCATGGATTTAGAACAGTATGATGTATTTTATTTCCACACATGTATATTCTTTTAAGCCTTTCATACCCTATGGCATGTACAACAGATGATTGAGCAATCAAAAATATAATGTATGCACATTGTACTTTTCATTATTATTTCATATGGATGTAGTATCAAATGGATTCATTAATAGTTAATTTAGATGTGATTCAACCTTAAGGGATCCTTAAATAATCTTACCAGTTATGTATGTATGATCATGTCTACTTTCTGTTGGATATTGTTATTTCTTTCACTACTATGTTATGATTGGTTTTACTTTCATGTTTTAAAAAAAAAATGTTACCTAACTTAGTGAAACTTTAGGTTAATTTGTTAGATCCCTTAGCGGGACATTACATTTGTATTAGAGCCCGAGTTTTTACATTGGGAGCTCTAGGTATTTTTGGAACAAACTAGGACTTTGAACTATTATGTGTATCTCTTTCAAACTTGAAACTAGGCGAACTAAAACAAAATCTAAAACTATTACTTGCATATGTATCACATTTCAACACTTAGGTTTCAAATCTGAAATTATACTGAAAACCTAAACATGGGCAAAAATGAAAATTGAAACTTATTCTGTTTTCAAAACATGTATCTTTTATCTATGTTTTAAGGTAGTATGCCTTTGATTATCTTTGTGAGCATTATGTTTCTCTTGTTTAGAATGTATTAGGGGATCTATTTTAGTAGTTGTTAAAAGAATGAATGTTGGATCAATATGATTTTGGGTTTATCATTAAACCAGAATCATATTGCTCTAAGTGTGTTGTAGTGTCACCAGTGGAATAATATTTCTCTACAAGGGGAAAGGGTTCAATGGGACCTGCATAGTGAATTCTTTAGTATTATCATTCATGTAGGCTTCCAAGCATAAGCCTAATTCTAAGGGGGATGGATGTAGTGCCTGTCCCTAGCTCACATTTTTGTTATCATCGACGAACTTTGTTATACTAGTTTTGTGTTGATAATTAGTAGCATTGTTTTGAGATTATCGGATATTGTGCTATGGATTTAGTTGATATGATGTGACTATTAAGACTCTACATTTCATGTATGCATGATGATTATTACATTATTTCTAGTTATTGATGATGATTAGTTAGATGGTTATTATCACATGTGTTTTCTTATGGATACTTACCCCATACTTGCATGTGTATGGTGTGCATGGTTGTTTTCTTATTGTTTGGCATTTCTGATTTGGTAAAGGAAGGGAGTAGTAGTCACCTGCTAGTCGAGATCTACATGATGCACCACTTCCTACCATTGGCTGTTTAGCTTAGCATATATATATTGTATGTACATGCATGGTTTTTATGCAAGTTGTAGGTACCGGGTATTGACTTCCCTGAATTGCCAGGATGAGTGTACCCTATTGTACTATCTCAATGGTAAGAGAGGGGAGATAGATTCTCAAGTCCAAATCCTAAACCCGTAAACCTTTTTGTCCTCTAGAGGTAGGACAAGTATCTGGATATTTTACCTTCTGAATGTGTCAGATGACATAATTCATCATTTTAACCCTTTAGACTGATTTTGAATGGATTGTTCTATGATGGGTTTTCATATTTTATCTTGGAGGTCTATGGTGAATTATATATTAATTAAGTCTTAAATTAAAAGATTTAATTAATAATTTAATTATTTTGGAAAAAATAATATAATATCATGATCTTTAGATGTTTTGATTTTAATGAATTAAATGAGAATTAATTGAGAAAAGAATTAAATAAAAGAAATTTAAATTAATAATAATAATAATAAAATAATAATAAAGTAATAAATAAATAATAATAATAGAAAAGATAAAAGAATAAAAATAAAAGTTATAAGCTTGCCTAGGAGTAAATGCACCTCTTGATTTCGCATATGTCAACAACATAGGAGTTAGCGCAAAAATAAGTACATGGTGTCTACAACCTTGTGACTCATCTAGAAGGTTGGAAAAGACTCATGCTTAGTTGTCAACACCTTTTGGTTGTTTCTAGAGACATTCTAGGTGCTCCCTGAGAGTTCTTTATATTCAGGCATTCCTAGAAGCTTAGGGAGAATGTTTGGAGGACTCGAGAACATTGGAGAAGGAAGGAGCTTGCTCTACGGAATTCTAAGGAGAAGTGATGTAGCATTAGTGTCCAGGTAGACACTTGTGATTTTGGCATATGATATTTTGCTTCTTGCTCTTCCTATCTTCTTCATGTCTTTTGAATGCTTTCTGAGGATTTTCATATCTTGATTGTATGCATTTTGTCATGGGTAGTTAAATTCTATATGAGAAATCTTCATATGCATAGATCTGAGGAATCTATGGGGCTAGGGTTTTCAAATGCATATGGACAAACCTATTAGATGGATTAATGGGTAAATTTAGAGAACAATTATTTTAAATGAAAAATTCTTAACTTATAGATTTGGGAAGCCCTTCTTGTTTAAGAAAATTATTATATGTTTTCTTTTATAAAAAAAAAATACATATAAGTTTAAATCTATATATATATATATATATATATATATATATATATATATATATATATATATATATATATATTGAAAATGTGGTAGTGTTGTTTATCGAATATATATATATATATATATATATATACCTATACATATATATATATATATACACATATACACATATATTTATATTTATATTTAATTAAATGTTGCATATTTTAAAATCGCAATGGAAAACATTTATTAAATCCGAATCCAAATCACTTTGAAAAAACATTTTTTAGAATGAAACAATTATTGAAATTGTTTAATTATTATTTTTTAAATATAATATATAACAACAAATGGGGGGGGACGAGAGTTCACAACCCACTCCACCCCCTTCTATTTATGACTGGTGGTGGTCTTTGGCATAGTCGTACCTACGACTATGGTCGCACGGTCGATTACAGCCACAACCTATCCACACGGCCCTCTTTATAATATATATGATAGTGATTTAAATCATTTCCTTTTAATGCGCAGTATGATGTAGGGCTTTATTAATACGTTTTTTGGTTAAAATGTTTGTGCAATGAAATCAATTTTAAATATATCAATTTTCATACTTAATGTCATTAAATATTAATAAATTTTAAAATATTATATAATCTATTATTAATAATTATTAATTATTATATTTATTAATTATTATATATATAATAATTTATAATTATTAATTGTTGTATTAGTTGTTAATGATATTTTATTTATTTAATAAGATATCAAATAAAGATGTAGTTATAGTTAAACATTAAAATAAATTAGAATTTAAGAGAGATGGGGATGTTTAATAGAATGCGAGAATATTTTTAAAATGATTATAAAATTAGTTGCAAATGATAAATGATTTAAATAGATAATTCTTTCTAGATTAATTTAGAGGGAATTGATCTTTTTAAAAGAGGAATTGTTTATCAATATAGTGATAATTATCATAGATTTATTTGAATATAACTTGTTAATAGTTATTATCAAATTATTAATTCCAAATTTTAATGGAGTTGTTAATATAGTTATGTAATGGATAACTAATTTAATTTATAGATAAAGTTAAGGAACAGGGTTTAATTGAATGATTATCGATAATATCAGTGTTAGGGAAATTGTGAATTAGTTAATTGGAAATTGATAGGCTTTATTCTAATGATTTGGATAATGGAAGTTGTTCTTGGAATCAACAGGATTTTATTTAGTTGCTAGTTGTTGGGACTAAAAATTGCATGGTTAATTTTGAGAACCATTGAAAAAATCAAGCCCTTAAATGCTTTTAAGTGAGATTGTACCCGGTTGTTAGTCTGAGGCCTGAGAGGTGTTTAACGTTTCTAACACCTTTCATTTAGTGCATCTATGTTTTCTATGAAGTTAAACTAACATTTCGAACCATTCTGCGAAGTCCCATTTTGAGCTAGTGTCAAAATTTGCAATTCTGCCCGTGTGTCAAATAGCGATCAGAGGCCCAGTTTGCATCTAAATATCTCTTACCCAGGACTGTGTCATGACTAGTCACTTTGGGGATTATTAGTATGCATATTAGAGAACCTATATTTCAATTTTCAAGTCTTTTTGAATCCGTTTGACTAGGTTTTGCACCCCCCAAAGTTGGTCATTTACTGTTCTGTGCATTTAACTAGTTGTTCACAATTCTGGGAAGCCCTGTTCGACCAATCATATCTTTGACCCAGTTAACCCAAATGAAAAAATTCTTTTTGCATTGTGTTCTAGGGGTAATACACTTCATATGTTCCAATTTTGAGATCATGTCGAATCCATTTGATCAGTTTGCTAACATGATCAAAAACCCAGTTTGCATTGTTTTGTTACGGCTAAGGTATCCAGATTGATCCGTACCCCTGTTCGGCATGTTATAACTTTGATCCTGTGATTGGCTAGCCTAAATGGATTGTACCATTGTGTTGTATCCTAGAAATCTTTGAAGTATGCCAGTTCTTAAGTCATGATGAATCCATTTGCATACTTTCTTATGTCCGTACATTTTCCAAAAATCACTTTTTGACACATTTGCCAGTTAAAATTTCCAAGTGCCTGTTTTCGAAAATTCGCCAAATGTGCCCTGTGATTCATCATGAGCCCAAAACATGAAATTATATTCTCCTCATGGCAAAGAACTTATATCCTAGTTTTCAAAACCCCAAGTGATCAATAACCCAGTTTATAATGCCGAACTCGAGCCCAGTTTATGTTTTTTGCCTGCAGGGTAATTTAAGTATGGATGTTCGGCAATTAAAATCTCTTGACTGGGAATCCATCATGGGTTGAAAATTTGCAGTGTAATAGAGTATGCGGGATTGAATACTCATGCCAGTTTTCGTAGCTTGGTAACTTGATTGGATCAAGTTTTAATTACAACCGGCAAGCCTCGAGACACTAATTCACAATTTGTAGAATTGATTAAAAGTGAGTTTCAAATAATGAATTGATGATCATTATGCATATGATTCAATTTTATGACAAAGTAAATGGTGGAAATGGTTTCTTAAAAGCAAAATACAAGGAGCATGTGAAGATTCAAGAAAGAGAGAATTTGGAAAGTGTTCTATTAAAAAGGTTTAGAGGATCACAATATGATGCTGATTTGCTGGTAGATTCAAAAGATAGTATTAATCAAAAAATTTCCACATCAATTAAAATCCACAAGCACAATGAAACTTTTTGTTGTGAGTTTGCACATTGAATTAAGGAAAAGATTGCATAAAAGTTGCTCTCTCCCACATTGTAGTCTCAATTTGAAAGTTGCAGCTGAAAGGTAGTTTTCAACATAGAAGATGTGCTCCATGTCTGAAGAAAACAAAGAGGACAGCAGCAAACATCCATAGAGGAAGAAACAATCCACGTTTCTAACAAAATGTACAGATTTGTTGGTGAAACAAAGCTCAAGGCAGCATGTGATTCACGTTTTTGCAGCAAGCAATGAATAAAAGACCATATTTGCATAAAAAAGGAAGCAAACAACCCACATTTTTCAAGCCCATGGCTTCTCCGAAGGTGCATCCACATTTTTTAAGGGGGCAGCAGCATTATAAAAGACCATATGCATAAGAAATGACTATTACCATGAAAAGTTCATAGATTCATAGCAAAAAATGACCAGCAAGATGGAGCTCCACATTTAGAATAAGCAACTCATGCCAAAGGAGCTGGATAGCTCTTCATTGTGTAGAAATCAGCATCTATAGGAGAGTTGAGGAAAATGCAGCAAGTATTATCCCACATTGAGTGGGAAATGATTTTCTTATGTCTTTAAATACAAAGGCTTACACATCTTATAATGTCTAAAAGACAAGAGGCTTTTGTGAAAGCCAGCTCATGTGCATGGGCCTATGGTCGGCCAGCTGGCAGGACTCAAAAGTTAAATTTTGAAGCAAAATCCAAAAATGCTGCCGGAAAATTCAAGTTTGCCAGAAAATTCAAATTCGACCGGAAAAGTCCAAAAATTTGGTGGTCGCTACCTCGCTAGCCAAAAAATCTTAAAAAATTCGGCTAGCGACATAGCGAGGTCGCCGAAAAACTCAAGAATCCGGCAAGAGTCAACAGCCAATCAGAAAGTGACACGTGGCATTGGTAAAACCTGGAGTTGACCCGAAATTAAAGAGGCTAGAAAAAATAAAATGATTTTAAAATTTTCATTTTAAAATTATTTTGCCAAGAAACTGACATGGACTTTTTTTTTTAAAATAAAGTTTGAACTTCTGATATAGTTTTAACTTTTGAAAGTTCATATATTTGTGAAATATTGTCATAGAGACATAAACAGAGGCCTAATTTTCAAACGGCCATATCTGGAGAAATTTTTAACCAAATTAGGCACTCCAATATACCGTTGGAACCGAGAGAACTTGAACTTTCCAAATCTGGAGTTTGTTTTTGCACAGGTGCTTCTTGGTTCAAGTTATAGGACAATTTGTGAAATCAGAGGCATTGGCGACAGAACAGGCTGAGTTCTTCAATGATAATTAAGATTGGTTAGAGGATGGTTTTAGTGGTTAGTTGCAATCTTAAGGTGAAGAAAATCAATTTGAGGTTGTTTCCTTGGCTTCTTGAAATCACATTGTAACTAGTTTTTCACTTCTTACCATGAATGCATCAAGAATCAGTTGCATCTTTTCATCATTACTTTTTCAGATATTTTGATGCCTTTGAGAGGTATAATGATGAAGATTTGATCTACCAGTTGATAGAGAGAGGGAAGAAAGAGGTTTTTCAGTTACAGAGGATTGGATTTCAAGTGGACACTTGGCAATTGCATATCAGATCCGGGAATTCATTTCTTGCTATATCTTTCTTTCTTTCTTCACTTTGAGGGGGTTCCAGTTTTTGGGAAGAAAAAGTTCATTGCTGTGATACCATTGGGGATTCCAGTTTTTGCACTGTGAGACCATTGGTTCCAGTATTTTGACATGTTTCCATGACTGTGACACCATTTTCTTCAGCAGAACTCTCATGTGAACAACATTATAGAGATAATATAGATAGTTCTGAGATATTAGGTTGTTTCATGTTTTAATTTTATGCATCTGAATGTATAGTTTCAAGGAAAGGAATACATATGAGCAACAATTTCACTAGTTTTGTTTTGGTTCTTGTCTCCTGTCTCAGCAATCTGTAAGTCTTATGTGGTTTTGGAACAAAGATTTGAGACCCATTTGCATCCCTTTCAGGTTGTATGTTTGATGTATTTTGCTGTTGGACCAAAGGGCCAAGTAAATGCTCAACATGTTTAAACAAGGTTACGGGTTGTTTGAGAAGGATATTTTGTGAGAATGAGACCTAAATGAACACTGATGTCTGAATCACAAGGTGGTTGGATAGATCTGATGTCTGGGTATATGAGATATGCCCTGATGTCACAGATGTATGTTTTGAATTCATGGAATTGCCCAATGGAGTAGGCATTGATCAGTTATAGGATCACTGGTTATACTGTTGCATTTTTGAGGTTTTGTTGAATCAACATCTTTAATCAAATGAATTTCCCTTTCATGTTGAAGAGCTCTAAAAAGAATGCCCTCACTCAGCTTATGAATTTCATTGTTTTGCATCTAGCTACTGCAGATATACATTATTTCATAAGTTATTAGGAGAAATAAGGGTTTCTATCTGCTTTGCATTAGATTCAGTGTATGCTTTGATAACTGGTACCATATAAGGAATCTAGAGGTTCACCCGCCTAGGTTTTGCAGAGCCTAAAGTGCAGAAGGAGTATAGCCTTATAGTTGGCCTGGTGTCTGAATGAATGTGTTGATAATGGGAGTTAGCTGCCCCTAGATGCATCTTGTTCTCATCAGGGTAATTGGAAATGGGTAACATTTTCAAACTCCAACACTAGTAACACTAGTTAATGTAAACTATTGCAGGTGATATTATTGAAGTCAAAGGAAATGGGTTCAATGGTTTAAATAAGTAAATAATTATCTTCTGATTATTTTAGGATATTGTTTTAAAATAATAGAGGGATAATTCTATGCTTAATTCAAAGGGGATAGATGGGTTGACTTGTATTAAATGAAGAACCTTATACACTTGAAGTGTGCTTGCAAACAGAAACTAAAACCTCATACTTTATTTAACTATGTAATTTTAGCAAACCAAAACATGTGCTTGCATTGTGTTTTCTCTATGCTTCTTGTTTTGGGTTTTTGGGTTGATTTGTTTTTGACCAATTATAGGATGTCTACTAGAGCCTCGAGGGTTATGATTGTGATGTCATGATGATGTCTTTAATTTCGATCTTTATAAACTCAACCAAGGTTGTATGCTGACATGCTGATTGATATTGTCTTCAGTCTTCTTGTGTAAGCTGTGATCTATGTAACCTTTTATAAGATGTCGATCAGTTGTATTTGGATTACTCTCCAGTCCCTTGATGGAATTGAATTTATTTATTTGATTTTGATGATGTCATGTTGTAACATGTTTTGACTTAACCATTTTGGAGTCATTCAATCTGTATTATTTTGAGATTCTTTTTGGTTACTTATTAAGAACCAATGATTATTGTGATTATCAAGGATACCTTCAATTGCCAATAGAGAACTATTATGGTCATGATTATCTATGGATGCTTTTCTTTTGCTCATGGAGATTTGATGCTCTTTTGTGGATTATCTTTTGGTATTTTTCCAGTTGCTTTTATAGAACTATGGTGATTCTATGATTTATGATTCCATGAGCTTAGGGTAGGTTATCTACTTGTAGTGTTAGGAAGTGGCTTGTAATGGGGTCGAAGCCCTAAGAGGCTGCCAGGGTAAATCATTGTAAGTTGTCTTAATAAGTGAAAAAACTCACACCTAATACTCACTTAATGAACCTAAAATGATAATTGTTTTGTTCTTGCCCATGCCTCGAGTGCTAGTACAGACTAGGATGGGAGTAGAGAGAACACTTGGTTTCAACCTTGCATTCCATAGTATGCCTCATCTATATGAGAGGATACTAGTGGCTGCATAGGGATCACTAGGGGGTTGGGGTCTATTGGGAGACTACCAGGGTAACTCTAGCATGATCCATGCCATGACACTTTCTCGCTTGCATAGTAGGTTTCCTACATGTCTTTGTTGTGCCTATGGGATTAGATGTCGGTTTGTGATTGGAACCTTTGAGTTAGTATACTTTTAGAAGTCCTAGATTTAGAGAATATTTGTGCTATGTGATTTGATATCCTATTTGGGACTTGAAATTATCTCCTCAGCATGGTGGGAGTGGACCACTTAGGTTCCACGCAGTCGGGTGTTAGTGCTTTTCCTCTCTTATCATTTGAGACTCGTTTGAGACACCGTGGTTGATGCATTCTTTGTGGCATCTATCTTCATTTTGTTCATGGATTATGATGGTGGAAATGTATCCTTACATTGATGATTTGCATATGTTAGATGATGTTGTTTACTTATCTTATGCTCTACTTTACATGATTGGATTTCTTATGTATATGTTGTAGCATGTTAGATTACTTTCTACATATGATGTAGTATGTGTTTAGGAGTGACATTCCTACTATGTTAATACAAATGATCTCTTTGGTGATTTGGAATGTTACGCACAAAGGGATGGCTAGGACCCACAATGGTCTAACCATGCTATTTACGGTTGGGAGGAACCATGCACTTAGATAATTATGTTTGATGGTATATGGTTATATTTTATGATGATGCATCATGTATGACATGTGGTTACATTTACTTTATTGCATCATGGATTTAGAATAGTATGATGTATTTTATTTTCACACATGTATATTCTTTTAAGCCTTTCATACCCTATGGCATGTACAGTGGATGATTGAGCAATTAGAAATGTAATGTATGAACATTGGAATTTTCATTATTATTTCATATGGATGTATTATCAAAAATAGTTAATTTAGATATGATTCAACATTAAGGGATCCTTAAAGAATGTAACTAGTTATGTATGTATGTTCATGTCTAATTTTAGTTGGATATTGTTATTGCTTTCGCCACTATGTTATGTTTGGTTTTACTTTCATGTTTTAAGAAAAAATGTTACCTAACTTAGTGAAACTTTAGGTTAATTCTTTGGATCCCTTAGTGGGGCGTTACAAACTAATTGAGAATATCCTTCAATTATGAGAGCTTTGACATCTTTCTCCAATGTTGAAAGGAGTTTTTGAATCAAGGCTTTATACTCTATAACATTTTTAGTACGTTTAAATTGTAAGTAATATGTTGTATAAAAAGTCTTAACTTTGGGATTAATTAGTTCAATACCTACACCAACTCCTAATCTTCATTTAGAGTCATCAAACTTGAGTGTCTAGATTGACTATTGTTTGGGCTTTCTAGTTTTGTGCTTATTTGTATGTAGATTTTCCTTCACTTGGGTTTTAAATTATTGTTTCTTTAGGACCCATTGCAATCTTTCACGTGGTAGACTTGGTGAGTTGCAATAGTTTATCTTTGACATAGGGGTCATTTGTTTCTCTTGTTGATTTTAAGTGTCCCTAATTAATTTGGTGATCTTATCAATTTGGGGTTTTGGATGAACAACCACTAAGGTCCAACCTTGGCCTTTCATGAAATATCTTCTCCTCTAGAATTTGATCATCCCATGTGGAGGTTTAGAAAAACTTCCACCATTTGAAGAAGTGTCACTATATGATGCATTAGAATCTTCTTTTACTTCTTCATAAATTTCAACCAATTCAAATGTGCTTGTAGAACTTGAACTTTCCTTTTGTACCTCATTTGGAATTAGACTATCTTTGGATTTCATTATCTGAGTGAGTACCCTAGTGACTACTTCCTAACAATGTGAGTATTTAAATTTTCAAAGATTGACTTTGTGTAACGAATAGAATCCTAGAAGAAACAAAATATTTGGGTCTACTTCCTCACCTAAGCATTGTAAGTTTGCAACCATATTGTCTACAAACTAAGTGATGAGTTCCTCTTTTGGGTTAGGGATCATAGATTATTTATTCATATGGTCAAGCTTCTCAACTGAATTTATGTCAAGAGACATCACTTTACAGGAGCCTAGCTCAGCTTGAAAAAATACTACTTAATTTGGTGCATTGTATTTTGTGATCATTTTCTTCAGCTTTGGCTCAACATCAATCTTGATCTTATTATTTAGTCCCTTCCAAGGTAGCCACAATTGAGTAAATTAGTTGAAAGCCATCCTCTCAAGCACTTTTTCCATTCTCTACTTAGCAATGATCTCTATGTTTTAGGAATTTTGGGGCCTACAGTTAGCTATATTATAACATCTTTCAATACCCCAATAACTATCACCTCTATCTTGTTGAGTTGTATCACTATCTAATTTGAGGGTTGAGGAGTAACTCCCAACCTTTGATCTATTGAAAGTGGCATGACATTGTAAGAAGATCCTAAATCTATAAGAAAGTTGTGTAGATTCTTCCCAAAAATTCTAAGACTAAGCAACAAAGGAGGCACTTTGGCCTTGTCTTTATAAATGGTAGGCATTACCTTAGAAGTATTGACTTGTTGTGATGTTATCTTTTGAGGGACTATGTTCACATTTGGTTTTGTCTTTGCATGATCAATAGTCCTCAACACCACTTCCCTTTGATTAGGATAATTTTGTAACATATCAAACATGGACATATTAGCCTTGGTTCTCTTGAGATCTTTTACTATATTATACTACTCAGTTGCCCATATAGGATTATTTAGGATTGTAGTTATGTTCCCTTTCCTTTGATTTTGTTTCCCAAAGTAGGCTACTCTAGTAGGTACTAGATTGTTATTATCTCTTGGTAACTTTTATAATTATCATTTTTAAAGTTATAATCTCTTCTGGTTGAGGATTTGATTCTTGACTAAATGAAAAAGTGAATTCTTCAGTAGCTAGTTGTTCCATTTGAGGATTCTATGCATAATCATAGGAATCTAACATCATTGCATTGTATTGCATACAAGACTCACCATTACTGCCTCATGAGTTCTAGTTCATTTGTTGATTTCCATAAATGAGCCACCATCATTAGGTACATTTTGGTTATTGTCATACTGATTGATTTCCCAGAAACTAAGAGTTGTTGTTATTGTCAACAAGGATGCTTCCATTGTTAGGACAAGTATTCCATTGTCAACTTTTCCTTTGGAAATCATTGTTGCAATCTAGAGGATTGTGATTATTTCCTGCATTTTTGTTTCCATTTTAATTCTTATTGTAATTCTCACCATAATTTTTTTTGTAAGGGACTGCATTCTCTCTTTGAAATTTTTTTTTCTACCCTTTTGACAACCTCAAATGGGTTAATTCATTGGTAATATGAGACATTTTTTTTCTTCATTTGACCAATCTTAGATGTGACATTATTTTTTGGTTCAGTGAAATTTTTTTCCTTTTTCCCAAAGAAAGAAGCTTTTGGAGGTTCATATCTTGGATAGGCTATGGCTAGAACTGGTACAACTAGTACCTATTGTAGTGGGTCTGGATTCATTGGAATGAAATGACTAGGCATCAGCAATGTTCCATGAGGATATGTTAGTATCATTGTAGTCACTTGAGATGGAACCATCAATCCTCCTCCATTAGGATTGTCTTGCTTGGTAAAGGTAATTACTTTTTCAAAAAACTTTTCTAATTTTTTGATGTTGGTAGTAGGTAGTCTTTGTAGAAAGATAGTCGTGAGATGGTCCATAGCATTCAGATAAATCTAGATTGCAACTTCAACTAGTATAGTATAAGGTGTTTCCAACTTGTGGAAAGCCATATGAAAGTGATAATTAAATGTGAAATAGTCTTTATTGGATCCCTTTTGATTGATATGAACTAGTGATGTATCACAACTAGGTTAAAAAATGTTTTGAATTGTTCAAGGAACAAATTTTTGAAGGTAGCCCAATCTTGGATACATCCTAGTGGAAAATTCACATACTAGTTGAAGGAAACTTCTCTCAATGAGTATGAAAATAAATGGAGGACCACATACTCTTCCTAAAGTTGCTTCCAATTACATATTTCTTTAAAGACTTTGATATGGTCCTTAGTTGTTTGTGTTTCTCCATAGATAAACCTTGGGAAGAATTTCTCAGGATTCTTGATAAGGTCATTAAGTGCACCATGCAAGTTAATTGGTGAATCTACCATGTTTTCAAAGAAGGCCATTGGTGGAGGATTTGGTAGAACAATGGGTGGAGGTTGGTTTAGAGGTAGAACTCGAGATGATAAAATTTGGAATGGAAGTGGTAGAATTCAAGGCAATCCTTTATTAGTGCAAGGCTTACAAAAATGATTGAGTTCTAAGAACTATGGCTCACTATCACAAGATCTTAAAGCTCACTCAAATGGAGGTGATGGATTACAATCTTCCAACTTACATCAATTCTAGAAAAAGCACCCTTCTACAAAAGTACACTTCCTCAAAGTAGTGTACCTTGCACATGTATGCATCTTGTGCACCTTCTGATAGTTTCAAATAAAAAATATTCTAAACTTTCAAAAAATTTAGAATTCCAAAAGAGAAAGTTTTTTTTCTCTTCCGAATGGTATGAGGCCCTCCCTCTAGCACCACTTCTATTGAGCTATCACTTTTCATGATGCTTAATAGTAGGAATCCTTTCAAACTCCTCTCCTGAAAGCCTAATCTAGGATCAACTCCAAAGTTCTAGGCAATTTTGCAACCTACTAGAATCTTCTCAATTGAAGATAAATGAGTTTGTTCATGAGGAGGCCTTTTGTACTTCTAACGAATTTCAAATTAGATGTTTGACATGTTGTTGTTTTAAAAATTAAATACAAAAGAGATATATTTTTTGTATTTTTTGCTTTATGATGAATACAGGTTTATCAATGCAACTATATGAATTCCTATTTTAACCAAGTGTTAGTAAAGAAAATTACAAGATAAGGTAATTAGATTTTAAAGAAAATAACTTGAAAGGGAAATTCCTAACATACATAAACCATAGTAACAACACAATTGTGAGTTAAACTGTCAAAAAATCAGGTAGGAAACCAATGAAAATAGGAGTAGTGCTTCCTCAATTCCACTAATGCAATCATCAATGGGTACTTATTAATAACCAAAATAATTTCACTTCTCATCGAATTGCAAGGCCACAGAAAGTGTGCTCATGTGAGACAAGAAGCTATGCATGAACAATAGGTGATTTTTTCTCCAACTCAATATGTCAGTGAAATTTGTTAACAGGGGGAAAACATGAGAACTAAAAGGTTGCACAATAAAATCAATGCAATAAAACCATTGGCTTCATTATTAATGAACATGCATTCACAAAAATAACACACTCTGGCCAAAATAACTACACTTAGAATGAGAGTATCAATAGCATATATTATTACATAAAAATAATGGCTTGAAGTACATATTACATCCATGTATTTAGAAGAAGTCATCTCCTCTTTTTCTATTGAAAGTGAGAGCTCTTAAAATGTAAAAATATTCTAAAAACTAATAAAATAAATCTAACTATATACAAATTGACTCTCTAAATGGTGCTACATAGGTCTCTACCCTTGTTTATATCAATTAATGGGTTCATGAGCCTTTACATGACTTAAAGCAAAGAAAGAAGAAGTAGATAAGAAGAAGGAAGGTGCAAGAGGATCTAATAGTCACTGAAATCTCTGAAAATGGAACCTTGACCTTCTCTAGGTGTTTCTAGGAGTTGAACTTCCATCAGAATGCATTTTTGGTGTAAGGAAAGCTCTAAATTAGGAACTAGCTGGTAACTATCAACGCACTATCACTTTTTCAAAATTGTTAGTGCATCTTTATGAATAGTGCACCTTGCACACCTTGAGACAAGTTTCGAAAAATCCAAAATTTTCCCAAGTGTCAAAATTGAATTTCCACCATCTAGGTTTTTTCCTTCCTTATCCCAAAGTGATGTTTGAATGTTTATTCTTGAATTTCTCTATGGTCTTTGCTACTTGGGTAGCTTCTAGAAAATCCAAAGCTACATATTCATCTTTAACTATTTGTTGGTAGTCACTAGCCTCCATACGGATTTCCACAAAATCCTCAAGTTTAGTGTCTAGTTTTAACAATACCACTTTAGTTTTGAAAGCTTGCCTGATATATTTATTAGACGAAGCATCCTTCAAAGTTTTTTGAAATTGTTAGACAACTAATTGCACTAATTTGAGCTTTTTTTTTACTCATCTTCAAAAATCTCAAGGGCAGCAGTGTCATAATACTTCTTTGCTTCTAAAATATGTTCTTGAGTCTAGTCTCTTAGCCTCTAAATATCCTCATGTAGTCCCTCCATGATGTTATTACTAGAAGCTATATTCTCAATCAAATCCTCAAGCTTATCAAGCTCTTCCATTATATGTACCTCCATTAGTACATGATAACTTTGACCTTTTATTGATGTCAAAGTTTGTAGTTCTTTTGCCTAAGTATGTACCTCATCCATTAATCTAAAATCCTAGTTCACTATGGATACCATTTTATCCATGCTTGGTTGAATATAGTGCAACAAGTTTAAATTGCCATTTATTATTTCTACACCCTTCTCCTCAATATTATTACATCATTGCTTACATGTTCCCAAAAATGAATCCATTTGGAAAATCCCCCTCTCCCTTCTCTCCAATGTCATAGTAAGAGTGATGTCCAAATGATTCAGATCTATTGGGCACACTATTCCATGTAGATAATGTATCATAAGCTCAGTTTGTGTCTATAGCATTAGAAGTTTAGACTCATTTATGTCCATATGCTTAAACACCTCTTTTTACACCTATAGTAATCAATACTTTGGTGGTCTCTATTGTGGGCCTTCCTAATAGGACCTCATTGATTTGATAATCATTAGGAGTCAAATCCTCGGTATCATGATATGGAGGAGGGATGGCTATGTGTGCAAGAAAGTCTTGATCTTGGTTCTTCATAATTAAGGCTAGTGGTCATGCATCACCTATAGGTGGCTCAGACTTCTCAGTGGCTTTTACTAGCTCATCCATTCCCTCCTTAGTAGTTATATTTAGTTGCTTCTTTTATCAAAACATGACCGCTCTCTTTAGCCAAGTAGGTGTAGTGCCCATTGGAGACATATATTGGACTGAAGAGAGGGTTTGTACTATAGGTCCCTTTCCCTTATCAATCCTCTCTAGAGTCTTTTCTCATTGAAAGAGATCACTAGTTTGAGTCTCTATACCTTCTTGGGCTATGGGCCCAGCCTTGGTATTGAGAGGAGTTTCTTTGGGTTCCTCATGTATTTTTACCTCCTTTGATACTTCATTGGCTTGCCTTTATTGGTGCTCGTCTTCCTCCACTGTCTATTATTCTAAGTATTTTATGGGAAGAAGTAGCTTGATTTTTCCTAGGAACAAAAAATCTTTAGATGGTAGTGGTGGTAGGCCCAGAGGTCCTTGAGGCAAAGGTGGTAATTGGTTCCACTCCTCTCCTAGGGATTAACTTGAATAGGAGTATCTTGTATCTTCTCCCAAACCATCTTAGTGCCCCCTATGAGAGGTCAAAGATGTTTGTCTATTGACCCTCCATATCTATAATCCACTGTTGTTGCTCATCCTTTGAAGTAGTAACTAGAATAGGTTCTTTCAAAATGGATAGTGGTGTTATGGTGGAACTTCTTCTTCTTTCCTCTTTCATGGCCTTCATTAAGTGAGTACTCTGACTCAAGGGAACATATTCAATTTGTTTCCCTTTATCTTCTTCCACTTTAGTTTCAAGAATGGTTTTTGGCACTTGTGCATGAGGGGTATTTTTTTCTTTAATTTTCTCCTATGTGACCCTCCCACATTGGGCTCAAACCTAGCCTTCTTAGTAGCTAAGGGGGAGGGTTTTTCCTCTTGACCTACTGATGGCACTCTCTATTAATCCTATTTCTCTAACTTCTATTCCTATCTTCATGGAGAAACTTTCTCAATCTCTTGGACTTGAGTTGTCTGCTCATCTTAAGGCAGAGTTGTTCAATATTTTGTTGTGGTTGTTGAGATCGTTGGGGCTAAGTTGTTTGTTTGGTACCCTTTTCCCCTCTCTTCTTTTTTACTCCTCTATCCACTTCAAGATGATCAATTTCCCACTCATGTCGATGAACTATTTCTAGATTTACTAAAGATTGAGTCAAGAAAATTGGCACTATAACTATTACATCTCTACCTTTGGTAGGTTGTGTTGTGGGTTGTATGGAAATAGCCTATGGAATTAGATTGAGATTGAAAGATTTCTTGATCCATTTCCTAGTCAATTGTACTATGTGGTGGGCTCTATTATTGATGTCTACATTCTCATCCCTTCAAATCTTTGCATTCATGATCAGCCTATCATAGATTTTGTCCCAATTATACAATGGATCCAAGACATCTTCAGTGTCTTTCTCAAAAACCTTGAGTTGAATCTTCATTTTCAAGGGCTTTCATAGCCAAATATAGAGTCATTCTACAATAATCTCTTTATTCAGATATCATAGTCACCTATTGTATGCATCCAGTGATCCTCTAGTGCATATTGATGTATGAACTACTTCCCTATCAGATGCTACACCATCCCAATATTATCAAAGTATGGGCAAGGGGAGTTGTGCTTTTCTAAGGGATATTGATCCCATTCTAAGTCAAAGGTCATGATTTATTGTTTCTACTTGACCTCAAAAGCACCTATGGTGATTGGACACACCCATGTATGTTTGTGTTGTTTCCTCACTCTATCATATGCAAATATGAGTTGCCTAGCAATCTCCAATAGAATGAGCCTATTTGAAGGATATCTTGGGAGCTTCATTAGGTTCACTTGTGTGCCATCTACCCTTAGGTAGGTGAATATTTTTAAGTGAATTTAGTAGGTGTCAATATTTTTTATCATGGTTTTTTCCTCTATTGACATCTATTTGGCATAATCACCCTCACTGAATTGGATGATTGCAAATATAATCACCACATAGGGTCATCCATTAGCATCTTGCATGCTACCCTTTTTGTAAATTCCTAGGTAGTTAGTTGCTCTAGATGCTAATAGCTACACCCAATATGATGTCATATCGAATTTGGGGTCGACCTTAACAACCATTAGTTGCTCATCTAAGTAATTACTAATTATTGTGGCCCAGTCGATTGGTATCTTAGTTGTTCAAATGGTTTCTACAAAATGGACCATCTAGATATTGAGATGTCTAGCTACTAGTAGAAAGCATAATTATGTATCCCATGTCATCCTTCATGTGTCCCTAGGTCATGTCTACTTTTCTAACTCTATTGCCCACTAGTTTTCTATCAATCAAAAATGATGACTGGATTATCTCTTTGGCTTCCTTCTCATGATCTTGATACCATCTTTCTACTCCTTCATTAGCTATGTGTACATATTGATTGGCTCTGGGCAAGTGGAAGACGTTCTCAATACTTTGAGGTCTAAGGTCTAGGACTATCTCACTTGAGAAAATCTTGACAACCTTCTCTTCAATGACATAGTTTTCTACAAAATCCATGATGAGTTATGAAGATTGCACAAAAGTAGGATGTGACACTCTATTGACTAACCCTAACCAAATTAGTGTTGACACCATTGCAGATCTTTCTCTTGGCATATTAGAAATGGTAAGGAAGGTGTCCTAGTCAATATGTCCCAACTTAGTATTACTTACCTCAGTGTGTCCATACTGGAAGTGATATTTCCTTGGTGTACCTTGATATTTGAACACTACAAATTTCAAAGCAATATTTTTTGCAAGTGAGGATAATGAAGATGTCATTTTATCTGCACAAAAGAGTAGACATTAGTATAGAAAGCTATAATCAAACCTAAACACAAACCCTAATCTATCGAAAACCTAGCAAAAAATTCTTCAAAACATTGAAAAATGCAAAATAGTGCACCTAGCACACCCTTATAGGTGTGCTAGGTGCACTTGAATGGTCCCTCTATGACTATTTTAGCATTGTTACATGCATGCACCTAGGTGAGGTGCCCACATACACACATGCACAAGGCAAGCGCAATAAAAGAGGGGGAGGAACTTATTCCTTCAATGCCTGTTCAAAATGCAAAAATGGTGTGCACATGTGCACCCTATTTGCTTTATGATGCTTTCGAAAGGTGAGCATGTGTGCACCTTTTGAAGGTGTGCTCATGCACACCTTTCCTAATTTTTTTTAGTTTTCTTAGTCTTAAGGTTTGAAAAGAAAAGGTGCGCTCATGCGCACATTGAAGATTCTAGATTTAACAGTCTTTGTTAGGTTTTTTTTTAGGTTTTAACAAATGAGAAAAGGTCCATACATGCACACCTTGAGGAGGTGTGCATGTTCTCACCTTTGGTGTCTAAAACCTATTTATTTTGTTTTGCATCTAGGGTTGAGTGCACCTTGAAGGGTGTGGAGGTGTGGTTGCTAAGGGAGTGCAAAGACAAGTGAACGAAAAAAGAGGGGTCTTAGGTTTATATAGACTTGTTCCTGGGTGCACAGCCTCTAGAGGTGTGCACTTATAGATATGTGCATCTCTGAAGGGAGATAAGTGCACACTTGCAGACTTAGCATAGTTGCATACCTAGACAAGGTGTGCATGTGCACTAGTGCATATTTATGCACTAAATACTTGGAATATTCCAAATACTTCCTTCTCTAACACCCCAAACATGCCTAGTCAGAGTCTAAGGCTTGACCTAGACTCATGATGAGTTCTAAAATGACCCAATCCCTAGACTAGGGGTTTGGGAGACAAAAATTATAGTATGGGGTCCCTATTTCTAGGAGAAATGGAGCATGTATAATGAAACCACAACAAGTGTGTCATCTATCTCTCCTATTTGAAATATAAGATAGGCTAAGTTACTAAGAGGGTATCGGTGAATTAGTAACCAATAAAACTTAATCTTAATTCACCAATTAATATTTCATATATATTATGACCTAATTACCTGCATGAAAAAGTAAAAGAATTAAAACATGCATAACACTTTGACACACAATATGGTGACACAGAAACCTTCCAAATAGAAAGTAAAACTAGGGTGGGGATGATACCCACAAGCTTTAGTGATGCAATATATATTTGGCCTATTAAGGCTTACAGTGATCACTTCTGATGATCTACCCTATTAAGAGCAATAAGGACTACTAGGTCCACCTTGCAAAATGATTTGCAAACATATAGTAAAGTATGCACTTGGTAAAGAGATTTACAAAAGACTATTAATTCTACCTTTTGAAAGGATTTAATAGTTCCACCTATTAGGATGAACTAGTGGCTAATCTCTGATCTACAACTTGATTTGTTGAATGAGATTCCTATGAATTTAATGATCACCTTGCTATGCTAGATAAAAAAATTTATGCTCCCTATACTATTGTAGCCTTTTTACTTTGCACTTTCTACTCTTAGTGTCTTCTTAATATTCCATTACATCTTCATGTTTGGATGTGATATAATAAATTACATATATACCAATCCAACTTATAATTAATCAAAGAAGACTACAACTCAAGTTTCACCAATATACACAAAGTTAGCCTAATTGCAAGTACTTGGGTTCTAAAGACAAACTCGGTGAGGTTCTGACACTTGGCAACCATTATCAATGCTTGGCATCATCATGCACTCGATAGACATAGAATCTTGAATCATACTAATAACTTCCAAGTAGTCTAAACTTAGTCTGTACAAGTGACTTCATGACTACTGTGAAACTTGACATATAAACTAAATCACTTGGTTGACACTGCATAGCTCGATCAACATATCACTATGAGCTCAGTATAAATTGAATCACTTGGTTGATATTGTATAGCTCTTTCAACACTAGATTCACATTGTTGAAGTTACGAACTCAGTAAGCATGAGAGAACTCAATTTTTACTGAGAATCTTGATAAACACTATGAAGCTTGATTTACACTGATAATCACCAACCTAGTAGATACTGCTTGGTGTGAACTGAATGTTGTTCCTAGAACTCGATAGCAACTATAGAACTCAATAGAGCCTAAATTACTTGGTTAACACTACCAACTATACCATAAGCTCAGTAGCTACTATTTATTTGAATTAGTGTGTGTGTGTCACTAATAAAAAAACTTGACTATAATGTCAAAAATATCCCCCTTTGGCATTAGTGATAAAAACACTTATCAATCAAAATTGAATTCTAAAAAATTTCAAAACAATCTTTAGTCTCCATTATGAGTCTTCAACTTAGTAACATACTTTGTTTTTGAAATTTTTCAAAATTGCTTTTGTAAGAGATGTTTTTCTGAATATCTATACATGTATATGTATAATATTATGATGCTCCCCCTTACATATATATTCAGTATACTTTACACATTATACACATCTTCTCATTTTCTCCCCTTTATTACATCTTTCCATATTCTCCCCTTTTATATCACATCTTCTCCCCTTTACAATATACTTTTCATGTTATATACATCTTTTGCCCCTTTTGACATAAATTCCAAAGGTGTATTGTACATTGTAATGTCAAAATGTGACAAGAAGTCAGGATGTACCTTTAGAATTAGTGACATTGTTTCCTCCCAATTTTCTTGCAACACCTCACTTGCATGCAATGTAATTTGAACTTCTGTTGATAATTCCATCTTATGATCAACTATGGAGAAGTTATTATCATGGATGATAGTTTTAGCATGTGTAATATGTTTCTACAATACATCCATGTTTGGAAGAATCATGACTTGTATGTTTACAAGTGTAGCCCTTATCATGGTTTCTTCCCTTATTAATTCTTCTTACATATTACTCAAAAGTTAGATCTTTGTGTAATGTGTAGAACTATAGCTCAGGTCAAGTGCCAATTTTTGTGCTCTTACCTTCAAAACTTCATCTATCCTGGAGAGTTTACCTTTGATTTCTTGTGTGAAGATGTATGTATCATAGAGTTTATCAAATAGAGAAGTGAAATTTTTGGTAGAGGTTTCCAATGAGCTTAGAAGAGTAGACAAGTCTACTTGATATATTGCAATCTTTTGTGCAACTTGCTCCTATACTTTATTTTTGAATTTTTTCTCTGCTCTTTGCAACAATTTCTCTTGTCCATTCAAGTCTTCATTGAATTTTTGGACTACTTTTATTGATTGAGCCAAAATAGGTTGAGAAGTATCAACCTTAGTGCTAAGTGAATCTGCAAGAATATTCTTTGTATCTTCAAGAACTTAAAATTCTTTGTTCCTTTCTTCTCTAAGCCTTTGCTACTTAGCTTTCTTATACAAAAGTTGTCCTACTATATGCATTTGTTTAGGATTTAGATTAGAGATATCCCAATTCAGGATAACTATATCCTCATCAAGATCAATATCTTCTTCCTTATCTTTGTCTTTGCTAGAAACATTTGTGCGTAGCTTAGGCTTGCTCTCAACTATCTTTGTACTTATTATTTGCATGCTCAGAATAGTAACAATAGTGGAGGTGGATGGATTAGAAAAAAAAGTAGATATAGAACTGATTGATGAAATACCTTGTTGCTAAGTAATCACAACTTATGAAGAAGGAAGCACTGATTACTTAGTAGATGAAGCGTTGGTCACTTCAGTCAATGAAGTACTAAGCTGAATAGGTGCAAATATTGGTTGAGTGTTTGGATTTGTAGTGCTTGACACAACCAAATCATCAATAGATTTATCTAGCTTGATGGCTTTAAAGCTTTACTCAGAGAGTGAGGAAGTGAGGCTATAACTGCTACCACAATCTTGTTAGGTTTGGTCTCCTCAATGGTCTTCATCTTAGGGAGATTCTCCTCAGTGGCTTCCTGTTCTTGTTCCCCATCATCTATATTATCATAAATTGTTACTTCTTCATCATCATTGTCCTCTTCATTTTCATTTTCACCTTCATCATCTTTATCATTGAAATTAACAACAAATTCACTCTTCTTAAGAATATTATAGATATTTTTCCATGTATTGGTTGCATTCCTCACAACATGTTCAATGTCATTGACTAGTATCAAGCAAGTGTTAAATTTTAGAGTAAGTTTTACTTCATTTTGTTTGATGGATTCTTTAACTTCCTTGTCATTGAGACTCGACATGAGTTTCCTTAGAGTCTGCTCATATATATCTTTTGCAATTTTCTTGGCATGTTCCCATTTTGGCTTGATTTTTTCCATCAGTTCATTGGGATTTTTTTGTGCAAGTTGGTTTGGTGAGTATTTCCATTCAACTCCATCGACTAACATCTCAGAACCTTTCTTTGTCTTGCTACTAGAGGATGTCATCACTTAGTATGGTTTCTAAAAACATAGAAAACTTCAATAACAATTTGTACATATTGCTTGGATGTACAAAATTTGCTCTTCACACAAGGTCTTAAAATTCATGGGACAAATAAATTTGATTTTTTGCTTTTTTCCAAAATTCATCTTTCAATCACCATAAATGCTCAGTACATTTGTTTGGTTGATGACATATTATCTTCCACTTAGCTTGAATTAATTACTCGATAGAGTCATTCTTGAAACCCAACCTCGCTCAGTGAGGTCCAAAATTCCTTGGGTGCTCAGTGATCCTTTTACATCTTGAACGTTGATATGTATCTTTCTTGCTAGTTGACTAGAACTGATGTAAGATATTTGCTTGAAAATCTTAGGTCTAGTTATCCTTGTGAGAGATCAAGTAGAAATGTTTGAGTCACCCAATTCTTGAGTGACATGTTCTTCATTGCTCAAACTTGCATCCTCAAAATATTTTGGAATCCACTACTATCTCATCTATTTTCTAATGTTATCATCCTTTTCTTTCTTTTCATCTTTAATTCTTCCAATGTTCATACAATTCTTGGCAAGATGTCCAAGTTTTGTACAGATAAAACATCTTATAGTGGTGTCTCTTGTCCTCATGTGATGTTTTACACAATTTATTCCAATGTGTTCAAATTCTTTACAATAGTGGCATATGCACTAAGTGTTGTAGTCACAACCAAATATAGCTTTTACAATTTTTTATGTTGGGTTCAATATCTTAGCTTTGCATTTAGAGGATTTTTGCCCATGCTTATTGCATTTGTGAAATTTGCTTCAAATTTAGGTTTCCCTTTGCATTCATTAGCTCTATGATCATTCTTATTGCAATTGTAGCATTTTATAACATCTCCTCTAATTATTTTTTCAAGTGCATGATGTCTTTTGACATATTTTTTCAAGTTTAGGTTCTTTCCTTCTTATTTTTGAACTAGGTTCACTTGGTTTTCCATGCTTATGGTACTTTTTATTTTTCTCAAGCTCCCCTATCTTTGACTTAGATTCCTTTGGTTGTGACTTGGGTTCCTCCAACTAAATTAACTTTAACTCGAGTTACATTACTAGTTACTCGAGTTGCATTGTCTCTAACTCAGGTTTCACTAATGAACTAGGTGACTCAATAGGCTCCCTTTGTTGTTGCTCTACATCAACCATTTTTTACTTGGGTAAAGTCCTAGGTTCCTCCTCATAATAAACAAACTTTCTATAGCCTTCAAGTTCCTTGTTGCTCTATTCTTCTCTTCTTCCTACAAACTCATCAATCTTCACATGCGCACTTTCTATAACTTTGTGAGTAGCAAGATTCAAACATTTGTATGCCTTACTCTTATTGGAGTAACCTAGAAATATGCCTTCATCACTTTTTCTATAAATCTTTCATCTCATTGTATCTTTCAAGATATAACATTTTCTTCCAAATACTTTGAAGTAACAAAAATTGGGCTTATACCCATACCATAATTCAAAATGTGTTTTGTCTCTACCTTTCTTTAGTTGAACTCAATTTAGTGTATGAACTATTGTGTTGATTGCTTCTCTTCATTATTTCGGTACAAATTTTTTCTCAATCATTAATGTTCTTGCACACTCCATGATGGATCTATTCCTTCTTTCTTCTATACCATTTTTACTTTGGAGTTCTAGGTGTTTATACATGTCTTTTGAATCAACTTTCATTGTAGAACTCATTAAATTCATTTAAGATGAATTCAAATACTCTATATGATCTTAGGAATTTCAAATTCTTTCATGCTTCATTCTCAATTCAAGCCAAATACCATTTAAACTTTTGAAAAGCATCATATTCATCTTTTAAGAACATTACAGTCATCATCCTAGAATAGTCATCAACAAATAGAATGAAATATATGTCTCCACACTAGCTTTCTATACCTATTGGTCCACAAAAGTTTGTATAAACTAGTTCCAAAAATTTTTTAGAATTGAAAGTCTTACTTCTCAAACTTCTTTTACTCATCTTTCCAATTTGACATTATTTACACATGACGATCATAGGTTTCTTTAGATTTGATATGCCTCTTACTCTTTTATTCTTGCTTATGGTAACTAGGTTATTGGAGTTAACATGGTACATATTTTTATGCCATAGCCAACTTTTCTCTATTTGTGTGAATAAACATGCATTGTTTGTCAAATCTAAGTAAAACAAGTTTCCTTTTATTTGATTACTAGTCCCAACTAGGTTCCTTTTACCATCCAATGGTTTGGATTTTTCATTCATGAATTCTACCTTGTATCTTATATTTTTCAGTTGTGCCATACTTAGTAGATTGTGTTTTAGTCCTTTAACCCAGTAGGCATTGTCACATTTGATTCCATTAGTTAATTCTATAAATCCTTTTCCTTTTACATAACATGGTTCTATTGACATTATAGTCAAGTTTGTTTATTAGTCACACACACACACACACACACACACACACACACACACACACACACACACACACACACACACACACACACACACACACACATAATCAGATGGTTAGTAGCTATCAAGCTTATAGTTTAGTTAATAGTGTAATTAAAGTTGTACTAAGTTCTACAGTTGCTATTGAGTTCTAGGAACAATATTTAGTTTGCATCAAGCAGTATCTACCAAGTTGGTGATTATCAGTGTAAACTAAGCTTCATAGTGTTTACCAAGTTTCTTAGTGAAAATCAAGTTCTCTAGTGTTTACCAAGTTTGCAACTTTAGAAATGAGAATCTAGTGTTGATTGAGCTATGTAGTGTCAACCAATTGATTCAATTTATATTAAGCTCACATTAATATGTTGACCAAGCTATGTAGTGTCAACCAAGTGATTTACTTTAAATATCAAGTTTCACAGTGTTCATCGAGTCATCAGTATAGACCAAGTTCAAACTACTTGGAAGTGATTAGTATGAACAGAGCTTCTACATCTACCTAGTGCATGATAATTTCAACCATTGACAATGGTTGTTGAGTGTTCGAACCTCACCAAGTTTGTCTTCAAAACTTGAGTACCTGTTGTTGGGCTAACTTTGTGTATTTTGGTGAAACTTGTATTGTAGCTAACTTTGATGAATTTTAAATTGGATTAGTATATATGTAATGTATTATATCACATCCAACAAATTATTTGAATATAGAGGGATATGAATAAGAGCATAAGTGTGAAGTAAAAAGGCTATAAGTAGTATAAGGAGCAGCAAAGATTTGTCTATCATAGTAAGGTGATCATTACACTTCAGAGAAATTTCACTTAGAAAATCAAGGTTGATGATTAGAGATCAGCCACTGGTTCATCCTAATAGGTGGAATAGTTAAATCCTTTCACAAGGTAGACTTAATAGTCTTTTGTAAATCTCTTTACTAAGTGCATACTTCATTGTATGTTTGTAAATCCTTTTGTAAGGTGGACCTAGCAATCCTCATTGCTCCTAATAGCATAGATCATTAGAAGTGATCATTGTAAGCTTTAATAGGATAAATTTATACTATAGTATGAAAGCTTATGGATATCATCCCCACCCCAGTTTTACTTTCTATTTTAAAGGTTTTTGGTATACCATATTGCGTGTCAAAGTGTTATGAATGTTTTAATGCTTTTAGTTTTTCATGCATGCAATTAAATCATAATACACATGAAGGATTAATTGGTGAATTAAGATTAAGTTTTATTGGTTACTAATTCAACCCTACCCTCTTAGTAACTTAGCCTATCTTATATTTCCAACAATTGGCAAAGCTTTGTGGTTCTCAAATAAGTTTAAAAACTTGAGCAAAGATCAGAGGCAATGGAGGTATTCATACTTGATAAGGCTATTGATAATGAAAATCTAGATTTGGAATTGGCTATTGGAAAACTTAAGAAAGAAAAGAACCAAATCTCTTAATCCCTAAAAAGAAGAAAAGATCTTTCAATATAGATGAATGAAAAACTCTAGTCTAAAGAAAGAATTGAAGATATCCATTTAGGAAGTAATTCTGATGAACCCAAAGAAGCAATTATAGAACTATTATAAAAGAATGGTAACCTTCAAGAAGAAGAAAGAAAGCTAAAAAGAGAACAAGAAATTTAGTTAGTAAGATTGTGTGAAGTCATGGAAGAGAAAAATAAGATAAAAGAAGAGATAGAAGGAAAGAAAAATGAAATTCAGCATATATCCCTTCAACAGGTAGACTTCATTGATCAAAACTTACGAATTCAAATGAAGAAATCATGAATCTAAGATCAAAAAATGAAAGATAGCAGTAAGAACTAAATATTGGAAAGCAAACCAATGAGAGGATGATGAAATCTCAAGTAGACATGAATCAATTAAATAAGCAAAGTCAATATAGAAAGACAGGAAAAGCAGGGATTAGATATATAGAACAAGGTGAATCATCCAAGTAGGGAGCTCAAAAGAATCAAAGACCTACTTTCAATCACTATGGTAAGCTAGGTCATACATCAAACAAATGTTAGAGTAATGGTAAAGCTAAATGCAATGGAAAAATCTATAATTGTAATAAGCACAGTCATAGAGCTAATGAATGCAAAGAGAAACTCAAATTTGAAGGAAAATCTCACAAATGCAAGAAGCATGGGCACAAATCTTTTGAACACAAAACTAAGATATTGAACCCAGCAGAATAGATTTAAAAAGCTATATTTCATTGTCACTTTAACAACACTTGGTGTAGATGCCACTACTATGGATAATTTGGACACATTGGAATAAATTGTGTAAAACATCACATGAGGACAAGAGACACCACAAAAAGATGTTTTATTTGTACAAAACTTGGACATCTTGCCAAGAATTGTATGAAGACTGGAACAATTAAAGATGAAAAGAAAGCCAAGGCCAACAACATCGTAAACAAGATGAGATAGTAGTGGATTCCAAAATATTTTGAGAATGCAAGTCTGAGCAATGAAGAAAATGTCACTGAAGATTTGGGTGACTCAAGCATTTCTACTTGATCTCCCACAAGGATAACTAGAACTAAGATTCTGAAGCAGACATCTTACATTAGTTTTGGCTAGCTAGAAGGAAATATCCATATTAGCATTCAAGATGCAAAGGGATCATTGAATGTCTAAGGAAATTCTAGACCTTACTAAGCTAGGTTTGGTTACAAGACCTTTTCGAGCAAGCTTGGGAGTAACCAAGTCATTATGTAGACACCAAGTCATGGATAAATCTACCAAGAAATTAATTCAAACTGATTGAAAGACAATCTAATGTCAAGAAAATGAATGTACCAAGAATTTATGGAAATTAGAAAATGGAATTTGTTAAAAAGGGTGAAATCAAATTCATTTGTCACTATGAATTTTCAAAAGCTTATGTGAAGAGAGATTTATGAGCATTGAGTGATCTGTGTGATTTATCATTGAGTTTTTCCATGTTTTTCATAAACCATACCAAGTAATGGAATCATCCAGTAGTAAAACCCAGAAAGAATCCTAGATGTTAGTCTGAGGAGTTGAGTGGAAAGCACCTGACTTCAAGTTGACTCTAGAAATTGTGGAAACACTTGATCGTGCCAAAGCTTAGTCTCAAATTCCATCAAAGGTTTTTTTGGTTAATGATATTCACTCACATTTCATTGTACAATTGAAGACATAGGTACCCAATAAATAGATAAAAATTTGGAAAAGTTGTGTGTGAATGGTGCATTAAAACCTAAGCATCAGCACTTGGAAACCAAGGGTTTAACCCACATTCCACACATGCCCCAAGAATTTTAGATTAAATGGATAAGGTTTATCCCTAGCTGTCTACACAATGGGAAACTATGGTTGGAGTAGCATATTCTCATAGCAAAGAAAATGATTCATCAAATCATAGGGCTCCCAATGTTGGCCAAGGCAAAGATTACCAAAACCCTAAGTAGGGTAGAACTAGAAAATAAAACTCTTGTTGAATGGGATGGAAGAGGTATGAAGATCAATTTTATAGCTAACATGGAGCTAAATTTTAGAATTGACATAGTTACACAGAAAATATATATCTCCAGCCATCTCAATAGTGTATCATGTGAAGCAGTTGATCTTGGTCTCAAGTTGGTGAAGAACAACATGTCCTTCGACCTTTCCAAGTTGATGTTGAACCAATTCAACAAAAATATGGAGAGAATCAAACCATTGAGTTTGGATCACTTCTAACCTATTTATTCTTCTTTGTGTAAAATTTTTCTCCTTCAAAAGGTATAATTGTATGGAGAAAAGATGTGCCTAGACTATACCAAATCAATGAGTATATAGCAGAGATGGGTGAAAATTATGTTAGTATCATGGACAATTATTCTGATTCATTCAAAGAAAAGATGAATAATAGATACAGAATTTCCAAGAAACTTGTATAATATTACAAGAATGATGTTTTTTTTATGGTAGATTGTGACAAAGTGTACATACAAGTAATCAAACCTAGAATGGTATGGGTTAAGCCTCTACACTATGAGGCTAATATTGATGAAACCAAGGATATCATTGAGGCATTATTAAATATTTTTGTACATATGATGAAGCTAATGCTAGAATTGAACTAGAGATAAAGCTTCCTAATGAAGGGTGCTCCCCTTAAAACCATAAACTCATAATAGAAACAAAGAAACAATAGCCAAATGTGAGAACAAAATATGGACTTCTTCTTTGCACTACAAATGTAGATTTATAGAACTCACAAGTAGAATATTCTAACCCATATATGTGCCTTCATTACAATAATCTACAAGACTAAGCTGCAAACTACTATGTAGAGCTATCCTAGACAATATTTGGGCCTTGCTTAAATAGGCTATTTTATGCCACCCAGGAAGGTTCTAGACAATGAAACTTAATACATAGGGCTGACAGACCCTAATAATACATATAGAGTTAGACAAATACATCACTAACAATTATTTTAGATACTTTAGGTAGCCCAACTTTGGAAGGCCATAATTCTCAAACCATTGATCTAATTGGCTATTATAACCACTTTTCAAAAATTCCAGCTCCTGATAGATAGGCTTGGAACCATGTTAGTGTCCTTTCATCAAGTTTTTGGACCACATTTGGGCACTCTAAGGCCTCCAATGATGAGCCTAAATATTTTTTGCAAATGTTTCAAATGAAAATATACAATGACTTTTCCAATACTTAAGCTGGAGAAATGAGATTTTTATGGTAGGCTTAGAACTCTAAAATGAACCTTCCTATAAAAAATGAGAACATTCCAAGCTTATACGAAAAACTTAATAAAAATAGCAATTTCCCATTAATACTAACCACGTTGTCTACTAGTCCTTATTAAAACAGAAAAGACTAAAAATAAAATATTTTTATGTGATGCAAGATTGCTCTTACACCTAGGATGCTCCTACATTAGACGCCTAGGATAATTTGAGAAGTGACCCCATCACATCTCAGGTGTTTAGAGGAAAACCAATATAGTTAACCTCCTCCCCTACTAGCCATGATGAATCCTCTACTTGCCTCCCTATCCATTTGACTAGGTATTCTTTATAAATTTTGTTCCTTGTACTTTTACCAACATGAACTAGCAGCTGGAACACTTCACTACTCTTCTGCAACTTCATCTCCATCACCTCCTTCATAATACTCTATCAAATCTCAAATGTTAAATATTGTCTAAATATTTAATTCAGTAGGAAACTCCACTTCATAATCATTTTCAAAATCATACCTTTTCACTATCTTGCATGGTCCAAACTTCTTCATCTCCAGCTTATTATGTGTACCCACTAGAAAACACTCCTTCCTCAAATTAACCATGACTTCATCTCCAATCTAAAATTCTTTATACCTCCTTTTCACATTTTCCTTAACCTTATATTGTTTATTCATTTTTATAATGTGTTTCCTCACCTCCTCATGGATGTACTTCAAATGTTCAACAAATTATTCTGCTTTAGCACTACTTATCTCTCCTTTATCCAACTGCCTCAATTCAGAAGTATTTCTGGGACTACTCTCATATATAATCAAGAATGGTGATTTACCAGTCTTCTTATTGATAGAACTATTATATGCAAATTTTACCTATGGTAAAATCATATCCCATCCTTTTGGGTTGTCTCCAACCAAACACCTTAGTAAGTTTCCCAAACTATGATTCACAACTTCTGTCTATCCATTAGTCTATGGATAATGTGATGAACTAAAATTCAACTCTATCTTTAAATTCTTCCATAATGTATGCCATAAATACTCAAAAAGTTTGGTATCTCGATCTAAAACTAAACTCTTTGGTAGACCATGTAGTCTCACCACTTCTCTAAAAAACAACTCTGCCACATGAATAACATCACTAGTCTTCTTGCAAGGAATAAAATGTGTCATCTTTGAAAACCTATCAACCACCACAAAAATAGAATCATGACCACACTGAGTCCTCAGTAATCCAAGAACAAAATTCACATTGACATCCTTCCATGGCTTCTTTGCGACAAGTACCGGTTGATACAACCATGCATTATACTTCAATCCTTTTGCCATTTGACATACTGTATAACTTTGTACAAACTTCTTCTTATCTTGCTTCAACTGTGGCTAGTAATAATTCTTAGCAACCAAAGCTATGGTTTTATCTCTACCAAAATGTCCAACCAACCCTCCACTATGCTTCTCCTTGATGAGATTCTCTCATTAAAATTTTGGAATGCACAATTAGCTTCATTGAACAACATACTATCCTGGATCATAAAATCTAACCACATTATCCTATCAAGTGTAACACATTCTATACAAGCCTTCCATGTTTCACCAAAATCAATATCATCTGGATACAAAGTACTAAGTTCCTTGAACCCAACCACCCCTATATGTATTTCTATCAACAAAAGTTATCTTCTACTAAGAGCATATGTAACTTCGTTAGACTTCCCACTCATGTGTTTCAAAAAAATGTATAACTCTTCAAAAACTCAACACACTTAAAATTCTTTTGGTTGAATTTTCCTTGACTATTAATATATTACAAAGTTTGATGATCACTATACAAAAAAAACTCCTTAGGAAAAAGATAGTGTCTCCACTTCTTCAATGCTTGAAATATAGCATAAAATTCTTGATCATAAATAGAATATTTTCTTTTTGCATCATTCAACTTCTCACTAAAATAAGCAACAAGTCTATCTTCTTGTATCAAAAAAACTCCTATTATAGTACCACTAACATCACAATCTACTTGAAACACCTTGTTAAAATTAGGAAGTGCTAAAACATCTTCTTGTATCACAACAACTCCTATTACAGTACCACTAACACCACAATCTACTTGAAACACCTTGTTAAAATTAGGAAGTGCTAAAACAAGTTGCCTAATAACTTTTTGTTTCAATAAATTAAAACTTGTATATGTCACTACAAACCACTTAAATTATTTCCTATCCCCTCTCATTGTTTTAGTCAAGTGAACACAAATACTGGTCCAAGTGAACCTCCTACCACTAGATCTTTGCATGTCCCTTCAGTTTCACCTTCACAAACTTGACCCTATCAGGACCTTCAATATATTCATACTCAAAGTACTCCTCTAGTTCATCGATCCAATCGATCAGCTCCTCTAGGTTAAGATTTCCCAAAAATGTGGGAACTTCAACCTTAGGTCTTTTTCCAATCTTAGAGATTGCCTAGAAAGGCCTCTCTTCCTCTAGGTTTAGAACTAACTTTGGTTTGGCATTTTCTTCTACTTCATCCTCATCGTTGCTTTCATCTCTTATGAGAAGATTTATTCCTCTACACATTCATTCTTTCATTTCTTGCATTTTTTTTGGAGGGCTCTAAAACCATCAAGTGTAACACCTATAGTTCTTCTTCCATGCTCTCTTCATGGAAGTATTTTTGCACTTTTGCTAAAACCCTTGTGTAAATTGCCTCTCAATCGATGATCTATCTACACACTCAGCCCAAACCACAATCCTAGTGTGTACTATCTCATAGTTGGCGATCTTTCCACACACTCAATAATTCTAGCTTTGATACCACTTAATGATGGGTGCTACCCTTAAAACCATAAACTCATAATAGAGACAAAGAAATAACAGCCGAATGCAAGAAAAAAATATTGACTTCTTATTTGTGCTACAAATGTAAAAGTATAGAATTCACAAGCACATTATGCTAACCCACATGGGCACCTTCATTATAGTAATTTGTAAGACTAAGTTGTGAATTACTACATAGAGTTGTCCTAGGCAATGTTTAAACCTTTCTAAAATAGGCAATTTTATGCCACCCGTAAAGGTTCTAGATGCTCAAACTTAATACCTAGGGCTAAAAAACCTTAACAATACATATAGAGTTAGCTAAATATATTTTTGACAAAATAATTTTAAATATTTTGATAGCCCAACTTTGGAAGGTTATAACTCTCAAACTGTTGCTCTAATTGGCTATTATAACCACTTTTTGGAAATGCCTTCTTCTTATCTACAACGTCAGAACTATACTAGCACCCTTTCGTTGAGTTTTTGGACCTCATATAGGCACTCCAAGGCCTCCAATGGTGAGCCTAAAGATTTTTTTGTAAATTTTTTCACCAAAAATCTACAATAACTTCTCTCATACTTAAGCTGGAGCAATGAGATTTTTATGGTAGGCTTACAAATCTAAAATGAACCTTCTTGTAAAAAATGAAAATGTTCTAAGCTCATATGAAAAACTTACTAATAATACAAAGTTTTCATTAATATTACCCACCCTATCTACTAGTCCTTATTAAAATAGAAAAAAATAGAAATGAAATTTTTTTGGGTGATGCAAGATTGCTCTTACACCTAGGATGCTCCTGCATCACTTCCTCAACTTGTTAGTAAAGGAAAGAAGAGGATAGAAAAACTGAGACAAACTAGTTATTCTCTCCTATTCATAGAAGGTAAAGGGGATGATGTAATAGAAGATGAGGCAAATGAAACAAAATCAAAAGAAGAAGAGCTAGTCAAGAAGAAATGTAAGGTTATCATAACCAAACCTACCAAGTCATCTACTATAGTATTTACAACAAGAACATCTAGAAAGAAATTAAAATTAGGTGAAGAAGCAAAGGATGGTACTTTCAAATGACCTCCACCTACATTTCAAGAAAACTTGAGGGAGATTGATTTTGAAACTAGCATGGAAAATTTTAAATCATTGAGATATGAGACTAGAAATGTAGAGGAAAGGTAGCAAGTTGTAGACATGGTTATGTCTAAACTAGGTAAATGGAAATATTCACTAGACCAACTTGTACAATGAATTCCCAATGAACTGATGGAAAGAATCAAGACAAGATGGGAACATGCCAAACAAACTATAAAGGATATATATGAGTAGGCTCTAAAGGAACTCATGCCAAGTCTTAGTGACAAAGAAGTAAAAGAGTCCATGAAGAAGAATGAAGTAGAACTAAGTTTGAAGTTTAACACCTACTTGATAATGGTTAATGGCATTACACATGTGGTGAGGAATGCCACTAATACATCGAAGAATATCTACAATCTTCATAAGTAGGGTGATTTTTTTGTTCATGTTAGTGATAAAGATGATAATGGTGAAGATGGCAAGGAAGGAAAGGTCAATGATGATTAAGAAGAAACAAATTATGACAATATAGATGATGAGGAACAAGAACAAGAAGCCACTAAGGAGAATCTCCCTAAGATTTAAAGCATTGAGGATATAGACCCTAAAAATATTGTAGTGGCAGTTATAGCCTCACTTCCTCACTCTTTGAGCAAAGCTTTAAATCCATCAAGCTTAGAGAAAGCTACTATCGAGTTGGTTATGACAAACATTGCAAATCTAAGCACTCAACCAATCTTTGTACCTATTAATCTTATTACTTCATTGACTAAAGTGATCAACATTTCATCTACTAAGTAGTCAGTGCTTCCTCCTTCATCAATTATGGCTACTCAACAACAAGGTATTTATTCAATTAGTACAATATCTACTTTTTTTGCTAGCCCTTTCATTTCCACCATTGTTATTATTCCAAGTATGCAAATAGTTAGTACAAAGAAAGTTGAGAGAAAACCTCAACTAAGTACAAAATTTTATAGAAAAGGCAAAGATGAGGAAGAACACATTGATCTTGATAAGGATATAGTTATCCCAAATTGGGATATCTTTACTCTAAATCTTAATCAAATGCATACAGTAGGAGAGCTATTGCAAAAGAAAGCTAAGAAAAAGAGGCTTAGAGAGGAGAGAAATATAAAAAATCAAGTGTTAGAAGATGCAAAGAGCATTCTTGCAGATGCACTCAGCACCAAGTTTGATACTTCTCAACCTAGTTTTGCTCAATTAGAAAAAGTGGTTCAGAAATTCAATGAAGATTTGAATGGGTAGGAGAAATTGTTGCAAAGAGCAAAGAAAAAATTTTAAAACAAAGTATTGGAGCTAGTTGCACAAAAGATTGCAATATATCAAGTAGACTTGTCTACTATTCTTAGCTCATTGGAAACCTCTACCAAAAATGTCATTTCTCTATTCAGTAAACTATGTGATACATCTATCTTTACATATGAAATCAAAGATAAACTCTCTAAGATAGATGAAGATTTGAAGGCAAGTGCACACCAATTGTCACTTGACCTGAGCTATAGTTCTACTCATTACACAAAGATTAGATTCCTAACTAATATGCAAGAAGAATTACTAAGGGAAGAAGCCAAGATAAGGGCCACACTTGTAAACATACAAGGCATGATTCTTCCAAACATGGATGTATTGTAGAAACATATTTCACATGTCAAAACTTTCATCCATGATAATAACTTCTCCATAGCTAATCACATGATGGAATTATCAATAGAACTTCAGATTGCATTGCATATAGGCAAGGTATTGCAAGAAAATTGGGACCAGACAATGTCACTAATTTTAAAGGTACATTCTTACTTCTTGTCACATTTTGGCATTACCTTATAGCATACACCTTTGGCATTTCTATCACAAAGGGGGAGAATATGTGATGATGCAATAAAAGGGGAGACAATGAGAAGATGTATATAATGTGTAAAGTATATTATATATGTATGGGGGATCATCATAATATTATACATATACATGTAGAGATATTAAGATAAACATCTCTTACAAAAGAAATTTGAAAATTTTCAAAAATAGAGTACGTTACTGAGTTGAAGACATGGGATGACGAATAAAGATTGTTTTGAACTTTTTGAGAATTTAGTTTTGATTGATAAGTGTTTTTTCACTAATGACAAAGGGAGAGATTGTTGACATTACAATCAAGTTTGTTTATTAGTGACACACATAGTTAATTAGATGGTTAGTAGCTACCAATCTTATAGTACATTTAATAGTGTAATTTAGGCTCTACCAAGTTGGTTAGTAGCTACCAAGTTCTAGGACCAATATTCAATTTGCATTGAGAAGTATCTACCAAGTTGGTGATTATCAGTGTAAACCGAGGTTCATAGTATTTATCAAGTTTCTCATTATAAATCTAGTTCTCTAGTGTTTATTGAGTTGTAGCTTTAGAAGTTAAAATCTAGTGTTAACCAAGTTATACAGTGTCAACCAAGTGATTTAGTCTATACCAAGCTCGCAACGATAGTGTTGACCGAGCTATGTAGTGTTAACAAGTGATTCAGTTTATATGTCAAGTTTTGTAGTGTTCACTAAGTGACTAGTGTAGACCAAGTTCAGACTACTTAGAAGTAATCAGTATGAACTAAGCTTCTATGTCTACCGAGTGCATGATGATTCCAAGCATTGACAATGGTTGTCAAGTGTCAAAACCTCACCAAGTTTGTCTTTATAACCCAAGTACCTATTGTTGGGCTAACTTTGTGTATTTTGGTGAAACTTGTGTTGTAGCTGACTTTAATGAATTGTAAATTGGATTGGTATATATGTAATGTATTATATTACATTTGAATAATGATATGAATACAGAGGGATATGAATAAGAGTAGAAGTGTAAAGTAAAAAAGTTGCAAGCAATATGAGGAGCAAAAATGATTTATCTATCACAACAAGGTGATCATTACAATTCAAAAGAATCTCATTCAAAAAATCAAGTTACATATCAAAGATCAGCCACTATTTCATCCTAATAGGTGGAATAGTTAAATCCTTTCACAAGGTAGACTTAACATTCTTTTGTAAATCTCTTTACCGAATGCATACTTTACTCTATGTTTGTAAATCATTTTTCAAGGTGGACCTAGTAGTCCTTATTGCTACTAATAGGGAAGATCATCAAAAGTGATCATTGTAAGCCTTAATAGCCCAACTTTATATTGTATTACTAAAGCTTGTGGGTATCATCCGCACCCCAGTTTTACTTTCTATTTGGAAGGTTTCTAGGTTACCATATTATGTATCAAAATGTTATGAATGTTTTGATGCTTTTTAGTTTTTCATGCATGCAATTAGATCAGAATACACATGAAGGATTAATTGGTGAATTAAGATTAAGTTTTATTAGTTAATGATTCATCCCTCCCCTCTCAGTAACTTAGCCTATCTTATATTTCCAACACATTCACTGTTTCCAAATCTAATACTCCCACCATCATAATGTTCTAAATGTTCAAACTTAGATTTATCACCAATAATGTGATGAAAACAATTGCTATCTGTTGTCCATGTTCATTTCTACTAACATGAGAAATAAATGCCATCTTTTCATTTTTCTCATTATCATATTTATCCTTAATAAAAATAAACTACTTCTTCATTATCATCACTATCAGAATATTTAGCAATGTACCAAGATTTCTTACCTTTGTCTTTGTAGTCCTTGTAGTTTTTGAAGTCTTTCTTGCCTTTGAACCTATTCTTTCTTCTCTCAACTATATCTTCTTTGTTTGGACATCTTGCAACAATATGACCAACCTCTTCATATGAGAAACAAATCAATGGAACTTTGCCTTTAAATTTACCTTTCCCTTTTGGTAATTTATTTGTGAGAAGGGCATTAATGACTTCAAGATCATTTTCTACATCATCTTCTTCTTCACTATCAACTTATTTAGATTTTGAATTTCCTCACTTTCTACCAAGAGTTAGTTTGCTTTGAATGTAGATTCAATGCTACTAGGATAAGGATCATAGTTATGAAAGTTGTCCAACATTAACCTTCCCACAAGTGCATCCAAGGCTATATCATTTTTTGGATTTCATCTCATCTCTTCAATTGTTGAAACCCTAATTACACAAATATGGCAAAGATCTCTTAATACCTTGTTGACCACTATATCATTAGTTATTTTTGAAGGATTTAAGCAATACAAATCCACAAAAGTTGAAGAACACCTACATGCAAGAACCTGTCACAAAGAAGAAAAAGCAAAGAAGAGGCAAGGGTTTTCCTTTATAAATATGAAAATTATATCATCAAACTAAAAGAATGAGAGATAATTACAAGAGGTCAATCCTTATAGAAGGAGATCAAAAAATCTAAAGGGAAACCCTAAGAATTAAATTACATTTAATAATTACTAATTATTTATTAAATGGAAATGCAAAGTACATAAATGAAATATTAAGAAGGGAGTAAAGGTAATTTAATAAATTAAATTAAACTAAGGCTTTACTCTAACACCCCCCTTAATATGAGCAACAATCCAGCTATAAACAATGTAGAAAGAGAAAGGAAACTATAGTGCAATGTTAAAAACAAACTTGGGTCCCACCAACAAGATCTCATGAGGTACCTAATCACAACCAAATCTCTATGAAACAAAGAAACAGGGAAAACCACATGGGAAAAACCCTACTCCAAAAAGAGATAGGAAGATAAGAAGGAAGGACTCACCACTGAGACCCCCCAAGGATAACTTCCTTCACTCCAAGCATAGAACATAGCTAGAGATACCATGGGGATGCAAAAGTTTTAGTGAAGATGTCTATAACTTTCTCAACAATGCGAATGTACTCCAAGCTCGGAGAGCCATCCTAAATCAGATGCTTACTGAAGTTCATATGAAGCTCAATGTGCTTAGTCCTATGATGCTCAATTGGGTTGTAGGAAATTTTTATAGCACTCTAATTGTCACAACAAAGAAAGGCGGGACTATTAGGAGGAAATCCAAATGTTGTCATCATCTGTCAAAGCCATAAAACCTCATGATGAGATAGTGCAGTTTCCCTAAACTCTACCTTTGTAGATGATAATGCATGAGCATGATGCTTCTTACAAGGCCATTTGATGGGACTAGAACCAAGATAGAAGACAAATCCTAAAGTAGACTTGTGATCATCAATATCACCAACCCAATCTAATCTAAGTTTGTATAATAAAAAACATGAGGATCCCCTAATGTATAGCGAATTCCATAATATGTAGTATCTCGAATGTACCTCAAGATACATTTAGAATCTTGTTAATGACTCTCATGTGGATCATTGGAGAATTGAGAAACAAGTCCAACTACAAAGGAAATATTAGGATGTGTATGTCTGTTAGGTACAATAGACTATCCACAAGATGTTTGTATAAGGTGGAATCCACTATAGAAGTAGTGCAAGTGGTAGATAAAACAACACCTAACTAAAAAGGTGTGGGAGAAGACTTGCAATCAAGCATGTTGAATCTATGTAGCATATCAAGAGCAAACATATTTTGGAGTATGGCTATCCCATCTAAAGACTGAACAACCTATAGGCCCAGAAAATAGTGTAGAAGTCCAAGATCTATCATCTCAAATTTCTCTCTCAAGGCTCATTAAACACTCTATATCATGGAGGATCAACTACCTATAATGATGAGATCATCTACATAAAGAAAAAGTATCAATAAGTTAGCCTCATGATGCTAAATGTAAACTATAAGATCAGAATGACACTGAGTGAACTATGAAGCAAGCAAGAAGGAATTCATATTCTTATACCAAGCCCAAGGGCTTCATTGAGATTGTTTAAAGACCTTTGAATATTGCACACCAGTAAAGATTCCTACACAAAACCATGAGGCTACTCTGTATAGATCTCCTCATGATGGTCTCCATGCAAAAAGGCTCTCTTCACATCCATCTAAGAAACTTTCCATTCCTTTAAAGTTACAAGAGAGGGTATGAAGAAAATAGAATTCATCTTGGAAATAAGACCAAAGGTCTCAAAATAAATCAATACCATCAAACTATCAAAAGCCCTTTGCAACAAGATGTTCCTTGTACCTTTCAATAGAACCATGTATAGCATACTTGGTATAGTACATCAACTGGCACTAAACCAACTTTCTTTCTTTCAAAAGAGGACAAATATGCCATGTGTGGTTATTCATCAAATAAGATTACTCCTTATCATTATCCCTATCCCACTCTAAGTGTCTTGTCTCCTTTGAAAAAATCTATGCATCATCTGAAATGGCATGACTCAATAGTCTAGTACTAGAAGTCTAAGAATGAGTGTGATAAGAATTTATAGGATCAACTGTCATAACTCATGTTGCATCAACAGTACCATGAGTCCACTTGGAAACTCTCTAAAAAACTAGTGGAGGTGGTGAAGGGGGTCAGTATAAAGATCTTCCTCAGAGGATGTATAGTCTTGTGGAGGAGTAGAGGAATTACTAGGTAGTGAGGGAGAAGTTGGTCATGAAGGCTTCATTTGAGGATAACACTCATCAAACTAAACATGTCTCCAAAATAAGACATCTTTGGAATCAAGATCAAACAACTTGTATGCCTTCACATCCTCATAGTAGCTAACAAAGATGAGTGGTTGAAAAATCCTCTCCATGGCTTTCCACTAAACATCTGGAATAAATGCCCAAGCCTCACTACCAAAAATGTAGAAAGTAGGAATATTTGGCTTCACATGAGTCCAACCCTCCTCGAGAGTCAAGTGTCATATTACCTTGTGAGGAATCTAATTTTAAATCTAATTGGTACAACTGATAGCCTCAACCCAAAAGAAAGAACGCATAGCTCAAGACTCTATCATACAATCGGCCATCTCTCATAGTCTCATCTTCTTTCTCTCTGCAACCCCATTTTCTTGAGGGATATGGGGAACTATGACCTGATGTTGTAAATGCAAAAATCTCTAAAAGACTAATTCACATATCTTCCCCATTTTCAATTTTTATATCCCTGATAGAAAGACCAAGCTACTTCTCCACCAATGTCTTAAAGATTCAAAATGAATCAAAGACATTACACTTGTACTTCAAAAAGTATACCCATGTCCATCTAGAGATGTCATCTATGAGGATAAGGACATATTGAGCACCTAAAAAAGATGGAATGGGGAATGACATAAGATCATGTATATCAACTCCAATGGTGCCTTAGCATGCGTGGATATACCTGATAGAAATGGATCTCTGTGATGTTTTCCAAGTGCACAACCTTGACAAACATTGTCAGTACAAGAGATCTGAGGTAGCCCAATTACTAGCTCTTATGTACTCATCATTTTTTTAGATATCTATAGTTGACATGGCCAAAACACTCATGCCAAATCTTTCTCACTATGTTTGCATAAGCAATAAGAGAAACACCTATAGAATCAAAGCTCTCAAAGCCATCATATTGATATAAGTGAGACTATAGATCAACACTCCTAGTAGCAACAACCAAGTCAAGATCATGGAGGTCTCAAATAATTACATCATGTGGTGAGAATTCAACTATATTTCTAGAGCCAAAATGAATAATTTGAAATATAGATAGGAGGTTCATAGAAATGGTTGGAACCAATAGAACATCCTATAGTGAACCACCCTCTAAAGAGATAGTTCCTGAACCTTTGACTGAAAGTTGTGTAGAATCACTAACTCCAATCTATGTAGTAAAACTTTGAGTAAGTGAGGTAACCAAATCAAGTAAGTGTGTCATATGGTGTGAAGCACAAGAATGAAGAATCTAGGAAGTTGTAGAAGACAATGCTCATTTAGAAAGATCATGTCATTTCTCTAAGGGAGGAGGTGGTGGGTTTGGAGAAGAAATATTGTGTTGTTGCATGGCCTCCTTTAAAGCCTCAAGATGTTTCCCACACCTTAAAACTAGATGTCCTTTCTTACTAAAAAAACTATAATGATCACCTATGTACTTCTTAGTCTTAGAGGAAGGCTCACAAGACTTGGTAGATTTACCCTTTGGAGAGGATTTTTAAGCATCTAATTTAGGAGTAGGCTTGGAGGAACTCTCAGTGCCTATTGAATCTATCTTGGGCTTCAATTTCTTCTTTGGCTTCCCTGTAGATGTTTAAGCAACAAATGCATGTGTTTCTGAACTAGTGATAATATCCAATTGTGTAAGCTTGGACTGCTCTCTAGTCAATCAATCTCAAAAGACCTCAAAAGTGGGCATGATAAATTTGGGACCCAAGACATCCATAGTGGAATGGAAGGTAGAAGACAAAATTTGAAATTTTCCTCAAAACTTTGATAGAATCAAATAGATGCACTCATTATCTATCTTTCCTTTCCTACATCCATATAACAAATTTCTCTATTTTTTGAACCTCATAAGAAAGTCCTCAATAGATGTGAAAGAATCTTGTACTAGAGAAGTAAGCTCTACCTCAATCTAAAGTGCACTGAACTTGTTGATGGTAAACCAAACAAGTCATTGAGCTTGTCCCACATTTCTTGAGGAGTGAAACACTCATCAAGATGAAACTGTAATCTACTTAAAACACTTGAAATCATAACCATGGCTTCATTTATCTTATTCCTATGCTAAAAAGTATGATATTGACTCTAAAATACTAGTTGCACTATATCTAAACAACACCACAAACCCTTTGAATGGACAAGCCAATGCGTATGAGATTTCTAGGTGTGATAGTTGTGGGTTTAGAATTACTAAACAAGAAGAGGTCTCAACCATTCTTTAAAGAAAGGGTTTGGAAGTATTCTTATATGTTGATATTATAATAGAAAATAATGAAAAAATGCAACCCACAATGCAAAAACTTGAACCCCAGCTTGCAGAAGGAATGCCTATACAAGAATAGAGAAAAAAATTAGTTGTGTACCACAAATACCTAGTATAAAATACTAGTGAAATGATAAAGGATCTTAAAACTACTTGAGAAGATCTTTTTGACACTTTTTCAGATTAAAAAATGGAGCTATAATGAGCAAGTTACACCTCCAAAAATCTTGAAGACATCATCTAACTTTGAGAAAATAATAGACACTAAAATGGGGAAAACATTCAAAAAATACCTACACAATTATCTTCGTCTCTGAATCAGCTTTTTTTTGCTTCTTCCAGATTGAAAAAATGACCCTGAATGCCCAAGTTAGAGCGAAAAGACCACTAAGGCCTTAAATGTGACCACAAGTGGGTAGGCCAGGCAGAGTAGGGCTCTGGTGACTCTACCAATAGAGGTGGTATCCAATTGGTAGAGGAGGCAGAGGTGATGTCCACATGGTGGTAGTCAAAATTGGTGGTGCACGAGCTACACGACTAAGTGGTGGCCACTCCACCCTCACCAATGGATAATTGGTGGTGCAGTGTTTTTAACACTACACACATTTTTAAAATGCTTTTATTTTATTTTGCTTTATTATAAATAAAATCACAATTGAAATGTATGTAGGGGGTTGTATAGCCCTAGTAGGCAAAAGAAATCCTTAGATTTATCTAGTAGCCAAAATCAAAAAATTTTATATGAAAATGGGAGTTTTAGTGCCTTCTGAATCCAACTATAAGGTTTGTTTGTCCTCAAAATGTTCCAAAAATTAGAGACCCCTGATTTTCACAAAAAACACCCAAAAAACACCAAATTTTTTCTATCAAACCCTCATTCTTCTTTTTCTCCAAATACTAAATAAGCTATAGTAGATCTGGATCTAATACCATGAAGGATTTGAGTAATACAAATGTACAAAACCTTAAGAATGCCTATTACAAATTATATTATCAGACTAATAGAACGAGAGATAATTTCAAAAGATAAATCATTATAGAAGGAGATCGAAAAACCTAAAATGGAAACCCTAAGAGGTAAATGATATTTAATAATTACTAATTAATTATTAAATGGAAATAAAAAGTAAATAAAGTGAAATCTTATGAAGGGAGTAAAGGTAATTTATTAAATTAAAGTAAATTAACACTTTAACAATTTTTCCTCCTCCTGCTCTGATTGCACTCATACTTTCTTTGATTCTTTCATTGTACTGGATAATATTTTCACCTACTTTCATTTTTATTTGATCAAACTTGCCTCTTAAACTTTTTGCCTTAGCTCTTTGCACATTTTTATCACCTCTATAAATGTTCTACAGTTTTTCCCACATGTCAAATGCAATATTCTTTAAGTTCATCAAATTTAGAATAGTTGAGGAAGATATATCAATCATAATTGTATTATGATCTTTTGCCTCCATCTATTCCATAGCCATAAGTTTAGGTGGTGAAACATATCTATTTTCTAAGTAAAACATACTAGTGTCTTTAATTCTTGATAGTTGTAGCTTTATCAATTCTTTTCATGCTAAAAAAATTTTCTCTATTAAGCTTGGGAATATCCCTTCTATATGACATCTTGATCTTCAACTTAAGTCATTTAAACCTTTCCTGGAAGCACTAAATTCTCTGATACTAATTTTTGGAAATGAAGAGAGTAATTGAGAGAGGAGGGGTGAATTAGTTACCACAAAAAAATTTCTAGTCCTTAGATGCAATCATTTATTCAACTGGGTTAAAACTATGTTCTTACTGTAAAACAGTTAATAAAGTAGTCTTATGATAGTTAATCTATTTTAACCTTTAATAATTTAGTTGTAGAAACATAAAGCATAAAAAAAATAACATGAGCATAGATGACACCAAGATTTAACATTGAAACCCAATTTGGGAAAACCACCATGCAAATAGTTACAATATTTTTCACTCTTCTAAAGTGATCCATGTTAGGAGCCAACCGTATTAAAGGTTATAATACATATTGTTAGGTATGAACTTGTTAGAGGATTTAGTTCACCCTATTATGAGTGGTCTAGCTAGAGGTCTTCAAACACTTCAATCTTGAAATTTCACCTTATTAGATAATTTATAATATGACTATTAAGTCAACTCTATTAGGAGATTTCTTCATTGCTACAATGGTTAGAAGGTAGCCATAATTTGACCTGATTTATGAAGCAACTTCTTTTGTAGATTTAGATCATTATTTTGGCTTAACCTTTGGATCCTTGATGATCATAATATTTTTTGTTGCTTATCTTCCACACTTTCCTACTCTTCCCTTTTTATTTGACCACATATTCATCTTGTTTCACACACTCCACTTCTTGACCATTCTTATATATCATAAGCTTTGCCAAGAAATATTGAATACCATTTCAAATAATCATTAAACATCCAACTTCTTGGCCTTACTTAGTCAATTAATTAACAAGTGTAATCTATTGATACTTGATTAATATTGGGATTAACCACTTTGTTAACACTATCAGCGCAAGATCCCTTTGATTCTCAACTACTTGATTAACACTATGGTTTCTTCATTTCCTAATTGGACTTGGTTAACACTAAAGTTCCTTCATTTTTCCAACTGTAGTCAGCTAATATTATCATTCCTATATTTCTCAACTATGCTCAATTAATACACACATTTGTGTAACACCAATGACAATATACAATTTGAAGAATTTTTTCCAATAGACATGACATATTTTTCACCATCAGAGTACTTATTATTTTTCTTTTTGAGTGTTTGATTAAGAAATTTGATGTCAAATTCAGTCATGTTAACACTATATTCACTGAGTGGAGACATTACCAATTCGATAATGTTTAGGTAGCAAGAAAGAGCATAATCATTCTACAATGTAGGAATTTCACTAGATGTAGAATCTAAATTCTACTTCATTAGCTCAGGATGGATGAGTGGAAGAGAAGTGACTGGTTCAAGTGTGTTCATAGTATAGTAATTAAAGTCCTATGCAAGTAAGTTGGGACCTAATGCAATCATATCCAAATGTGTATTTTAATCCTTAGGACCCCTAACAACATTAGTAAAAGACAAGTTAATAGTAGTGGAGTTAAACCCACCATACATGACCATAGACTATGCCCCTATTTTGAGTTGGTTTTCATAAGTGTGAACCATATCTATATCTTTATCATAGGTTGCATCATATAGTGAATCAAAATTGTACTCATGAGAATTGGTGTTGCAAGAAGGAAGATTGAAGTATTCTCCAGCTTATCATGGGTATCCATTCACCGCTATTAGTATCATCTTGGTTTTGTTCAACTTCCTCAACATTGCAGGGATGGATAGACTTGCCTTGTTCTTCTTTAAAAGAGGTAGTATAAGCTTCAACACTACTGGCATGTGGTACAGAGTCATTAGGCTCTACAAGGAGTATTACAAGATCAAGTGTAATATCATAAGGAAAATTATACTCATCATCATCAAAGATGTTCTTTGTATCATCAGGTTTAAATGATCTTTCTGGTTTTGAAGAATGCTTAGGTTCTAGTACAAATTTGTCTATCCCTAAGTAAAAGGGAGTTTTTTTGAAGCCTAAGCCTTTTGTGTCATGAGATCATCCAGAATTAGCTTAATAGGATCAACCAATCCTTTATTATTTGGACCTAAAGGACTAATCCCCTATAGCCAAATCATTTCATGAGTTTGAGACCTTTTCCATACCTTTCAAGGGTCATCTCACAATTCTAAGTTTTAGGCTTGAATGTGTATTCTCCCTTGTAGATTGAGGTTGTAAAAGCCCCATTTTCATCTTCATCTTCTAAAGGTACCATGGCCTATATAAAAGAGCCATCATAAAGATTTTTGGGTGCCATTATAGAAGTTTTCTTATCTTTAGAAAGTCTACCATAGAGACAATGGTAGAGATGTTTAAGATAACACATGTTTTATTTTGTATTTTCCCATACCAACATGTATTAGCTCAAGGGTTTTCTCCAAGTCTTTCAATTTTTCATCAAATTATTCAGTGGACTCTCGAGTTGTTGGAACAAAACTATTAGCAAACTCACATAGCATATTGCAAGTATAACTAGTATTGGTAGGTATTGTTACCTCTATACCCTAGAATGGAAATCTTATGCACTAGTGATAAGTTGAAGGTATCACCTGCATCTCATGGATTCACATCCATCCCAATAGTATATTGTATGACAAAGGTATGTCAAGTACTTAACATATGACATCTCATTGTATAGGTCCCATTCTAAGAAGTATGTAACAAGACCCTTGGATTTTCTTTATTCTTCATCATATGATTTAATGGTGATTCTTCTGAGAGGATCAATGGATTCATCATAATAGCCCAATTGTGTTAGCAAACTAGTGGAATAGATGTTAAGACCAACACCATTATCTATAAGCACATTACAGTCACATTTTTGACCAATCATAACTTCAATGTGCAAAGGTTGATTATGTGGATGAATAAAGGAGTGATCATCCTCTTTAGTGAAGGATAGATAGCATGGTGAAGTCAAGTGTCCCACCATGGATTGAAACTGGTCAAGATCAAGATCCTTAGGTACACTAGCTTTAATGAGAGCTTTGTCAAGAATCTTCCTATGAGAAGGAAAGATTTTTAGTAGTTCAAAAATGGTGATTTAGGCATTGGTTCATTGCAACTATTTAAGAATATTGTAATTGGCAACAACCTACTTTGTGCCTTTATTGGTGGCAGCAGTTATAGTTTTGTCCATGGGTTTTTTAGGATCAAACATAGAAGGTGCAAGACCTTTGAGGACAATCTTAGAATGAGGTCGAGTGACAAATTTTTTGTGGAATTGGGATTGTTCTTGTCCAGGGTTAGAAGCCTTAGTTCCTCCTAGGAAAAAACTCCTCCTAGGAAAAAATTGAGTTTTTGGCTTCAAACTATCTCCTTTTCCTTTAGTTGTGACTACACCACAGTATTCAACCTCCATGGGTTCAAGCATGTTGATCACATTATCATCAATAGTATAGTTAACCTTAACATTATTCTTTGATTTAGATGACTCACCCTTGTCATAAGGAGGAAATAGTTATTTGAATGATTTATGATCCAAGTTTTTGTTATGTCCTCCTATAAATACATCACCATTATCAATCAAATATTAGATCTTATGTCTCAGTTGGATGTAGTTATTGGTCTTATGAACTTTGTTATGGTGATAATCACATTACACATATTTGTTCCACCAATTAGGTCTTGGATGTTGATCATATGGACATGAGTTGTCCAATTTAGTAATAATCTAATTTTGGAGGAGTGTCTTATGTTAGAGAAAAAGGTTAATTTAATTTCATTAATTAGATTACCTTTTCTCCCTTCTTAAGATTTTTCTTTATGCACCCTTTGCAATCTCTGTTTAATAATTAATTAGTAATTATTAAATAGTTTTACCTTTTAGGTTACCCTTTGTAACTTTTTAGGTTACACTTTCGAGTTTTGATCTCCTTTTTATTAGGATTGATCTTTCGTAATAATGTACATCTTTTTCATTTCTGAGAATACAAATTGTATATTTTCATAGAAAACCATCACCTCTTCTTTTCTTTTTCTTCTCTGTGACAGGCTTTTACATGCAAGTATTTGAGGGCTTTGTGGATTTGTATTGCATATTTTCTCAAATCCTTCATGGTATCAAAGCCCAATTTGTTGTAACTTGTTTAGTATTTGAAGAAAAAGGAGAACGAGGGTTTGATATATTAGATTTGGAATTTTTTTGGATATTTCTTGAGAAAACTGGGGGGGTCAATAATTTTTAGAGCAATTTGAGGCCAAATGGACTTCACGGATGGATCCATATAAAGTTCATCCATTTTGGACAATGTTGATTTAGGAGGCAAAAAAAATTGCCTAGAAGGTCGTACAGCCTCCTGCACACACTCTAAGACAATTTTAAAAAACAATTGAAATAATGGACCGCAGGCCATTTTTTGACCCACAAACCCATTTTCTGGAGCTGCTACCCTATTTTCTAGCCCCCTGACGAAGTTTTCCAACCCCTTACAGTGTTTTCCAGCATGTGCAAGCTTTCTTGGCTCCAATGGCATTTATTCAACCCTAACAACATTTTTTGGCCCCTAGCTACATTTTCTAGCAACCAATGCTTCATCTATTTTTTCCTATCATTGCTACCACTGCAATTGCCTATGACCACTACTGCTCCTCCACCACCCAATCTCAACCTAGGCTCAACCACCCACATGGAAACTTCAGCACCTGCCATGTGTCAGGTGCCAGCCCCTGCAATGTGTTAAGTGCCACATCATCTTTTTTAGGCCTGCTGCCACATGGATCCCAAGTGGTGGTCCTTTTTTTACTATGATGACCCCTAGGCTGCCAATTTTAAAGTAGTGAAATGTTGATATCAGCACTACATAATATCCCCTGCATGCTCTTTGGGTCCCCGTTTAGACTAGCTATTGGTTTTTTGGTTATATCTTGAGCATACGAAGGTCTTTTTACAATCTAAAAGAAGTGCCAAAAAGTTGGTTCCAAGGCAGAGAAACTGGATAGGAATTTTTTGATTTTGATTTAGTTTGGTTTCCTATTTGAGCAATCAAACCTAGGTGTTCTGATTTTTACTCTAGGAGGCAATATCTTGAACATCCCAACTCCATTTTTCAAAACAAAAATATTTTTGGAAAGCTTGTTTAGCTCTCTTTCCAAAAATGGTAGTTTGTCTTCTAGATTTTTCTCTAAGCTCTTTCTATTATGGTTTTTTCTTTATTCTACTATGGTGGATGCCTTGGGTGTTTCAGGTCTAGGGATCATTTTTGTGCAATGAGATTTCTTCTTTTGGGTTGTACTATCTATTTTAATACCTCTTTGCCCTTTCTGATCATTATTGATATCATTTGTATGCATTATTGCAAACACATTGAGATAAAGTGCCATATTGCATTTATATTTTTATTTCAGTAGTTTTACCTTGTTTTTCCTTCTAATTTGAGCAATTTCATCTAAAGACACTAGTGTAGATTATTGTATTCATAGGATTCACCATACCTTATGCTTTATTGTATATGCACTACTCATGATTAGTTTTCCATGGGGGGTTGATGTGTTTTCTTTTTTTGTCATCTTCCTTTGTCGAATGAGCCTCCCTTTTGAAACATTAGCCTCATGATGTGTCTAAGATTGATCACCTCAGTACACACATATGTACTCTTTTGTGCATCTTGATTGTGGTTCCTTGACTTGCAATTCTTTTGGCCCACTTTTTTAGTTGCTTATCACCTCACCCTTGTCTACATTAGGGGGGTTCTTCTATTGTTTATCATGCTTCCTTGGTTTGATGGAGTGAGTTATGTATTCAATTTTTGTTCCTATGTACTAGGAAGATATAATGGTTAGCTACCTATGCATTTTAGTGAGATGGATCATTTACCATGTAGACACTCTTCTTTTTGTTTCTACTTTGCTTGCAACCTTCCATGTTCAATTGATCAGCTCTTCAGGCTTTGGAGTTTCATGCCATCTATATCTTCAAGTTTAGTTGTTTACCTTTTTGTGCCTCCTGATTTGATGTAGATTATAGACTTTTATACCTAGTTAGGTTCTATTTTAGTGAAGGTTCATCATATCAGTAGTTACTTTTGATAGAGCTTTACACCCTCTACATGCTTCAGTGGTTTTCTTCATGATTTCTCTTTGTTCCTATTTTATGGAACAATCCTCTTGTTGGAGCTTCTACAGTCCTTCACTAGGTTTTCAACTATCTCTTTTTGGGGTAGAGTTCTTCCCACTAGGTTTTCTCAATTTCTTTGTTTCATAGAGATTTGGTTGTGATTAGGTACCTCATTAGGCCTTGTTGCTGAGACCCAATTTTTCTTTCAACATTGCAATGTAGTTTCCTTTCTCTTTCTGCATTGTTTGTAACTGCATTGTTTCTCATCTTAAGGGGGGTGTTAGAGAAAAGGTTGAAGTCAATTTCATTAATTAAATTACCTTTTCTCCCTTCCTAAGATTTATCTTTATGCACCTTTTTCATCCTCTATTTAATAATTAATTATTAATTATTGAATATTAGGTTGCTCTTTGTAACTTTTTAGGTTACCCTTTCAGGTTTTGATCTTCTTTTATAAGGACTGATTTTTTGTAATAATCTACATCTTTTTCATTTCTAGGAATACAATTTGTATATCTTTAGAGAAAACCCTTGCCTCTTCTTGTCTTCTTCTTCTTTGTGACATGTTTTTACATGTAGGTTTTTTAGGGTTTTGTGGATTTGTATTATGTATTTTCTCAAATTATAGGTATCTTGTAGACCACATCAAGAGGTTCTCCTAGAGATGTAAACTCACACTTGGGTCTAGGAGTCCAAGGCTTGCATTTAGGGTTTCCTAGAGGTGAGTTAGTATCTATAGTAGCCTTTTTAATGGTCTTAGTTGCTTGTATAGTGGTTATGAGAATAAATATAGCTTTCTAGGGTTTTGGAGTTACATTTTTTGTTGACATATTTAGATTTGTCTTTTCTTGAGCTAGACTTGTGTTTGTTATACTTATGCAAATTCAATTCTCCTTTCTTGACCATAAATTCCTCTATGAGAACAACTTGTTTGATCATATCATCAAAGGATAAGGTTCCTTGTAACTATACATGATATTGGAAACAACAATGAAAAAGTATGTTCTGAGATGGGGAGTGAATCAGCACTTAAAACTTTGGCCTCTAAAACATATCACCAACAACCATCTCATAGATTTTAATATATAAATTGAAATAACATAACCATGCATCACATTCATAGCATAAAGTAAATAACATGTGACATAGTAAATTGGTTACAAGAAACCCTCCAATGAGAAGGTAAAATTGGGGTGGGGATGACATTCACAAATATTCACTACTACAGTTGTAAAGTATGACAAATATGGTTACAAAGTGTTTTATCATAAAATATGATCTATCCTATAAAGGATTTTCCCTATTAAGAGCTTACAAAGTTGTTAGGTCTCACCTTGCTAAAGGATTTTAACTGACAATTAAGTAAGCACTCAGTTAAGAGATTTACAACATCTTGTTAGGACTACTCTATTAAGAGATTTACTTTGTATCACCTGTTAGAATGATTCAACACCATGATCTTTTAGTTAGCACTCTACTTCTTGATGTCAAATCTTCTCTTTTCTAGTTGTCTCTTAATCCTTCTGATCAGATCTATCTTTTCTAATCCTCTCACTCTTAGACTAATTCTACACTACATAGCTTTGTCATGTCCATCATAGCCACAATAAATTCTCTCTAACCTCTTAGCATTCATCTCCTCACACACATACAAACTCTCTAGGGTTTGCCTTGTTAAATAAACATTGGTGGTGATGGATTAGGTTAGAATCAATGACTATGGTTGATCCATATTGTCACCTTAAGATTCCTTTTAATTGATTGGTTGCATGTACTACATAGGTATTTACAATATACCTCCATACTTATCTCTTAGAATCATAAAATAATGGTTATTTTTGCCAAAAATGGTTTAGATAGGAGTTTGTTCCATTACGACAACTATACCAAAAACTATTCACTTGGCATTCAAAGATTGTGATTCTTGGCCTTCACTATGCTCCTAATGTTGTAACTTGGCTTCTAAATAGTTTGTCACTATCTATTTACTTGGTACCTAAATCACTCGACATGTATAGACTACTCGGCACTAACTATCTTCTCTACAAATACTGGTGCTCAACATGCTTTGATCACTTGGCTCACATTGATTGCTTGGCTCACTCTAATCACTTAGCATACACTATGTACTTGACTTGAATTGTAATTCTACTAGATTATGACTAAGTGTTTTTTCATTGCCCTATCATAACCAATATAATATTAACAACCTCCCCCTTTGAAATGAGCAGCAAAGAAACTCAGTCATGTCATATGCATCCTTACTTGATGCATAAGTTAGACAATGTATTCTTCATTACTCGACTTATATACAAAACTTTAAAATTTCAAAATTTGCAAAATTTTTGTTTCTCCCATACTTTATTACTCCCCCTAAGTAAATGCTTCATTTTTGTTTCTTCTCTAATGCTCCTACTAAGTAGATATTTTCCTTAATGAACATTTTCCTTAAAAATTTCATAATCCCCCTTTTTGACACCTATGTCATTGGTTGGACACTAACTGTGTGTTTGTCCAAAAAAGGCTTGTGAAGCTCCATGATTATCTTCAATGTTGCATCCCATTTTTTTCATACTACCTATAGAGATTGATACTGAATTTCTATCTAGGTAGTAAGGTCAACTAAGCCATCATGTGTTGAAAGATGAGAATCTTTCTTCAACAAAGTTTATGCATAGGCTAGTTCCATGTGTAATGCTTCCATGTGAGGTGTCAATATGATTTGGATACTAATCAAACTAGATCTAATATTATCATCTTTTGCTCACAACTCGGTAAGCCTACTTTGAGTGGATAGTAACCTTTGAAAGTGTATCGAACTTTTCCTAGGATATAGTTTCAAAGTATTACATATGAGTTGTAGATCTCCCTCTAGGTGGTCAATAGCCCTTTGGGTATCCTGTGTGAACAATTCAACATTGCATAACTTATTGTATAGAGAGAAGATGATCTCTATCATTATCTTCACACTTTCCATCTTGGTTGCTAGATCAACCTATCTAAGTGCAATAGCATTGGATATCTTTTCTAGAACCTTTGTTTGAAACTTTCTTTCTGACCATTCTAATAATTCAACATTAGAATCTAGGTCTTTATCCTTTATTGTGTCCACAATAGAGACAAGTATCTCTATGATAAGATTATTTTCATTTGGTTCTAGAAGGCTAAAAGTTTCAATAGATATGTCTTTGATGTCATCCAAGACTTTATTTTTCTTGAATTCCCTCCCAATATTTCTTGCCTCTTTTTCCTTTGTAGATCTTCTTGTAGAATACCCATTTCTTCAATAGTGATTGTGTTTAAATCAAACTTTGGGACCTCAGTCACTTCATCTAAACTTACATCACCATATGATGTAGCATTAGCACTCATGGGTGTGCTAGGGCTCAGCCTTGATATTTGCAATGGTGTATCTTGGGTACTTAGACTTTGATTTGACTGCTAAGAGGAGATGTAGAAACTAGGAATGTGACTACTACCTATATAGCAATATGTTCATTAGGCTTAGCAGTCAATTCCAACTCTTCAATCTTGTCATCTTTCTTCTATATTACACCTTGAGATGGTGGATTAGGTACATGACTTTCTTCTTGACCTGTGTGTACTTAAGTTCCATTTTTTTCAACTATCACTAATGTTGGTAGACCTTAGGCTTGGTACTGATGTATCTACATGTTGTACTTCTACCTCTTTTATCTAAAATAAAAAGATGGGAATTTTAGATGGTATTTTTTGCATAGCATCTTGTTGATCCTAGTTTACACTTTGATCTTTTGATAGATCCTGTGGTTCCTTTTCTTTCACCTCTATAGATGGTGGGGGCACATTTGATGTGTCTTTTGGTTTCTCCCCTGCACATGCAAGTTCTACATCTCACCAATATAGGATTTGTACATAGCATTGCTACATTGGTAGACTACTATAGGATTTTCTTTAATTCATCCTTAGTTAAAGGATTCACATTTTGTGCTAAATTATTAAAAATATCCTTGATAATAACAATTGATTCCTATTGACTCTCTTTGTTTGTATGTGGAGGACTGGCACTCGACATTTGTACATCCTATACATCCTACTGCTCATCTATAGTTGTGGCCTCCTCTTTTGTTCCTTTAGTACCTTCCATTTTAGCCTCCTTTATTTGGTTTTCATCCTTTTCTTTCTCTCATTCCTCATTCTTCTCAAGTTCTTGCACTTCTTGCTTACCTTTTTCTATATTTCTAGAGTGAATAACCCATAGATAAATATCCAAATTGATGTACTTTTGGTTACCACATCTTCTATGTCCTTTTAATTATGGAAAGCTCTATATTTGGGGGCAAAATTCCCTTTATTCTTTTCCATAGCATCATCAATCATCTTTTTATCCAATTTAGGCTTAACTTGGGCTAGTGTTGTTTCCCTGATTTGTCTCTTAGTTTGTAAGTTGAATTGCCATTTTTTCTCAACTCTGACATAAATACTTTTGGGTAGAGAGTTGGAAATCTCTAGAGGATTTTTCTTGAATGTAGCCATCATGTCATATATGGCCTCCTCAAGTTTATTTTTATCAACTTTTTCTAACTTATCAAAATCTACATCTGTGAAACCAAATAAATCTACATTTGTAGTAATGTATTCACACAAATTGTCAATATCAAAAGAGGGATTGTGGCTTACCACCTTGTATTGACTCAAGTCACCTAAGCCTATCTTCTCCTCATCTAAATCCTTCTAATGTCTTTACTTCTTCCTTAGTATTTTGTATGTCTTTTTAGTAGGCTCACTTAGCTATGTCATGTCAATTGCTACTATTCCTTTAGGATTTGTCATTTTGTAGCTTGAACAGTGGTTTCCAATGTGCTTGACCTAGTTATAGCTATTGTTGTCTTTTTCTATGGCTTCTTCATAGTCTTCTCAATTTTCTCCATTGTCTTCTCCTTTGTTTTCCTCTTCTTGGTCTTTTCTTTATGTTCTTCCTTGTGTTCTTCTCCCTTTACACCTTTTGCATCTTCACCTTAATCTTCACCTAGGCCTTGTGTTAATTCTAATGGGGCTTGACCTAGTTCTTCCTCTTCATCATCATCATTTTCTTCTCCTCGTTATCCACCTTCACCAAATCTCTCTTTTAGATTCTTAACCAATTTCTTCTTCTTTCCTAAGAATTGTAGCTATCTCTAAATTAGTTGTTATCCTAGATTTGGCTTCCTCATAGTTTCCAAATGAGGTTGTATTCTTGTCAATGTCTTCTACTAATAAATTTTTTATTGTTTCAGAAGCCTCATCTACATTGATTTCATATGGCAAGGGTTTCATCCATCTAACCCCAAGCATGCCCATATGTGTGGTCTACATACACTAGGAAACAAACATCATTATATTGTTGTTCCACTAATGATATAGGAATCCTCAATCTATATTTCATGGATTTCTTAAAATCTATATTACATGGATTTCTTAAAATCTATATTACATTAGTGACTCAAAGTTATCACCAAGTTGTTCAATGAATTCTAAAATCTAATGTGTATGACCTATTGGTCTTCTAAGAAACCTTGCCAAAGGTGGGGAATGTGTTTTGCACATAAAAGAATATTAAAATAATCAAAGAACCAAACTTGCATGATGCACTTTTAAATTTCCTTATGGCCTTCAAGTTTTATGATAGTTGTTACTGTTGTAACTCAAAAAGGTCATAGGAATCATCTCTCTTTACTATCCTAGAACCCAAATCTACTACTATACATGAAACACTATTTAATTAGCTAGACTAAAAGAATTTGTGACCTATTACTCTCACTACAAAGGCAACTAGGGGATATGAAATAGTATGAATAGACATCCCTCTCTTATTCCACACAACACCTGTATTCTTTTCAATGGTTTCCTTTGCATCACTTTGCATACTCTTAGGTCTATCTAGGGTAGGGTGCCCTGATACTCTATTTATAATCCTCTTTATTATCTTAATTGGTCCATTCTCCAACAAAATATAAGTTTCATTTATATGGCTTAAAACTATTTTAATCTATTAAGTCTTGAATACTTCGGGAAAATCTAGGTCACGTGTTAACCCTTTCTTCTCAATTATTTTATTCCCTTCCCTCAAAACTCCATTGACATGGGTTATTGTAGATATCTCTTATCTCAATGTGTCCTATCTCTCTAATATTTCTAGTATAGCAACATCTCACATCCTAGATCATGAGAACCTTTGTTGGTATCATAGTTAGCGCACTAGATGGATCTCCCTTATATGGAATTTTAGTAATAGCTCACAATGAGGGTTTCCTAACATTGTTACTTACCAATTGAACATTGAAAAATTAATTTCCCTCTTTTCTAATGGTTACAGAAGAGATAGCTACCATTTTGATTAACTAGGGTTTGTGAGAAATAAAATAGTGTAACTCAGCAATAGTTAAATACTTTTCAAATTTGATGAACAATGTCAAGTAGTAGTTGAATCTAGTTTTCTGTAAACACTTGAATCTCCTTTTTCAATTCACCTTTTTTCTCTTTGTGTGCTCTTTAAACTCTAGTAAGTGAAAATGAGTCAAAAAATGACTATATAACCCTTCATATTCGGCATTAAATGCTCAGTGCTTACACAGTTGTAATCTCAGCTATCATAGGACTTTCAATGTGCTTGGCTAACATAGAAATCTTGACACTTACTACCATGTCTCCCTAACTCAGACATAATTATAATTCATTTCCTTGATAAAAAACAATAGTGAACTCTTCTATGCTCAGCAACAACATAGAAAAAAAAAACACTATAGATTTTTTCTAGGTTCTAATCATTACATTGCATCTTACTTCATGCATCTATAATCTTTTTAGATCTTAGATTCTTGGAACTGATGCATAATATAACTTTTTCAAATATCAATCCCACACATACCTTTGATTGCCCAGTTGGGGGTGATGTGATCACCTAATCCATTGGATGAAGTGACCTCATCTTGACTTGATGTGTTGCAATATTCCTTCTTCTTCCATGTCTTTTTCATCTATACCTTTACCTTCTCAACATCAATCTTTTATTTACCCCTTTTGAATTCACTACTCGATGCCGGTGACCTTGTTGGATAGTTTTTGCTGACATGACTAGTCTTGAGACAACTAAAGCATGTAATCTCATTCAACCATCTATTATAGTTTCCTTTGAAATGTGTTCTTATGTAATTCTTAGTCACATGTCCATATTATTTACAATAGTGACAACTATACCTTATTTTATAATCCCAATCATAGGAATTTCCATTTTGGTGTACCTTTGTCTACTTGTTTGATGTCCACTTGGTCTTAGATCTGCATACATATGCTTTATGTCCATACTTTTGACAATTATAGTAGTATCCTTCAAATCTCTAAGTGCTCATGGTCTTTTTCCTACATTCATGTGCCTAATGTCCTTGCTTGTTGCAATTGTGGCAATATCCTTTCAATTTCTGCTTGGGGTTTTGTTTGATAGGTTTGCTCCTACAAACATCTATTTTATGACCCAATTTTCCACAATTATGACAAGTGGTTTTTTAGTTCTTACCTTTATTATTTCTTTCCTCACCACTTTTAGATGATTTTGTTAGAATTATTTAGAATAAATGATAAGGGGGTGAATTAGTTATCCAAGGTAGAAATGTACAAATAAAACTTTTTAGTACTTAGAAGAACCATATCCATAACACCATAATGTGCATGCATCCATTAGATCATACAATCTCTTAACTTAGTAGATTACTATCCTAGGTTAAAATATCTTTGCAGAAATGTAAACATGAAATACTATACGAACATTCACATAATTTGACACAAGGAATTTACGTGGAAACCCAATATGTGAAAACCACCAATAACATGCTATTAAATCTCACTCTTCTGAAGTGATGCCCTATGAAAGGACAAATCTATTAGATGTTACAATACACACTATTAAATGTGACTTGGTTAAAGGATTTTAATTGCCTTGTTAGGAGTGAGCCTTGTTAGAGGACTTTAGAACATTCCATTAGAATGTCACTTGTAGATTGCAGATCTTTGTTTTAGTCCTCTATTCTTCTTGGCATTCATACTCTTTAGCTCTAATAGCTTGTTCATCCTTCAAGCATTCATCCCCTTAAGCCTTCTTGCTTTGTATGCCAACTTTAGTCTCTTTTGTTTGCCCACTAGATGAAGCAACACCCTAGACTTCTTGTCTTCCTTAGGTTCTCAGACATGACAATCATTTCTTCTGGCTAGCTATCTCTATAAATAGAGAATTTAGATCTTTTTTCACTTAACCATAATCATCTATTTTAGGGCTAGGTAGGATTCAATGAATCTACCCATGTTTCCATTCAGTTCCTCTAGAAACTTCCTCTTTAATCTTCCTTAAATTCAGCTCAAAATAGTTTACCTTGAATTCTATGCCACTAGCTCATCATAGTTATCTCCCACATTCTTTTCATAATTCAAAAAATCAAATTAGTCATCTTAGATATGTCAAATATTTGATTTAACATTGTTTACTGTCATGTCCCCTTTTCAAATAATTAAAAAATAATAATCTTTTCTAAGGCAGGCAGGCCCAAAAAGGTGAAGTTTCAGAAAAAGGGGATAATCTTTGGAAGCTAATGGTCTAATAAATGAAAATTATTATTAAAATATGTTTTATTAACCCCTCTTGGACTTGAGTTAGGGTTATGCCCTCTTTTAAGGAGTTTGGAGGCATTTTGGGCTAATTCTAGAACTTGATTTTTGCTCATTTCTTTGTTATTCTTCAAAGGCTGCCAAACCTCTGGAGAAGGAGACCCAAGAATAGGAGTTTGTAAGTTTCCAAGAATGCTAAGGATAGGAGTTTTAAGCCTTTCCATGTGCATGCTCATGTAGAGTTTGCCTTTGTGTTCAACAGTGCAGATTTGTGGTTTTTCGGGTGTGTTTTTTGTAAGAGTTTGGTGTTTCCAGTTGAGTATTTCATATCAGTTTGGGTTGCTGCTATATTTCATAATTTTAGATGTTAAAATAGAGCTGAATATATTTATTTAGTTTTTATTATACTTTTGTGATAGATTATTAGTATTTTTGTGGTGTTTTCGAGCTATTCTATGTTATTTTCGGGAGCCCGATGAGCATTGTTTTTATCCTCTATTTAGAAGCTGTTGTGTAAATGTTATAAAAATCTGAAAATTTCATTTTTTAGGCTGTTATTATTCTTAAATTTATTTAAAAATGTCTACTTTCAGATTTACTAATAATATGTGAAGCTGTGAAGTTTTTGGCACTATTTCCGGCATACTCGATTTGGGGTTTATTGAGAAATTGGTGGATCTTTGAAAGATTGGTTGTTTGATCTTAAAGATCTAATTAGAGGCTTTAAATATCATATAAAATCAGAGAAAGGGAAATTTCAGTGGTATCAGAGCTATGATCTTGCCAGCCTGAGGGTTTGTAGAAGTTTGCATGTCAGTTTTGACAACTACCCAAATCTTGCATGTCAAAATTTATGGTTGCATCCTACTTCTAATCATTTGCATTTTAGTTCTTGGGGAATTTGGTGGTTGTGTGTTGCTTCTAATCAGTTTCATGTCAAAATCTATGGTTGCATGCTACTTCTAATCATTTGCATGTTAGTTCTTGGTGAATTTGGTGGTTGCATGTTGCTTCTAATCAGCTGCATGTCAAAATCTATGGTTGCATGCTACTTCTAATAATTTGCATGTTAGTTCTTGGTGTTTGAATAAGTTATAACCTATTGGGGTTACACTCTACTTTATCTAGAATGGATAGGTATAGTACAGATTCTCAGAGGACATGATCTTGGACAATTGATATCCAGAGTCAGAATAGTAGAAAGGATGGTTATTTAGACATTTGAGATAAACTTAGGAAAATAAGCCATGACATGTCTAAATAGTTGGTTGAGCACCACCGTATGATGAATGACATGTTGTTTGACCTAGCTAAGGTGGATAAGTTGACCAAATTTCTATTTAGAAAATTTTCTCATAGGGCAGGTGACACAATTACCAAGAACTTGCATGAAGAGTTTGAGAAACTAGCTTATAGCCAGGCAGAGGTCTCAGATTCTACTCCACCACAGGAGGTAGTGAGAAAGGATATTACATAGATTGATAGTAATGGTCAACTTGATACTCAAATTGAGACAATTGTATATAGGTTGTTAAAGGGTGATATCATAGGTATTCAGGATGGTATAGTTACAATAGGTAGTGACTATAGTGTAGTGGGTTCAGATGATGATTATGAGGATGTTGTTGTGCATAATGGTGAGATACCTGGTAGAGATGAGCAAACATTGAGCATTCATGAATTTGCTAAGAAAGAGTACCAGGCACAGTTAGATGCTTTGTCACATGAGGTTGAGGCTGGTAGTACTTCGCACAATTTGTCTAGCCAACTAAAAGTGAACAAAGATAGTATTGTAACTTCATTATCTCATCATGATAGGTATGTGGAGTTAGTTGGTATTGGTCATATTACTCAAGTGAGGATTTTTCTTGACTTACCAATTGATTCTAGTTTATAGATATGGACTCGAGATTGTTATATTGGCATTTGGGATTCAACTGACTGGAGATCTTTAACACTTTTTGGTAGCAGTATTTGTTTGGGTGCTATCATGGATTTGATTAGCAGATTGCACGGTGTTGTCTTTTCTTGTGCTAGCAGCTTGTCCAATGTTGGTATTAGTTTTTATACACTGGTGTTGGGCTTTGTTCATATATCTAGTCGACCATACTTGCTAGAATGTGTTGATGATATTTCATATTTGGTAGTGTGTACAAATGAGTCCCATAATCATATTGGCATTGATGACATCCAGGAGGATGCAGTGGGCAGTTTTGAAGACTTAGTTTCCTTGGGTACAAAGGAGTTGGACAGCAGTGCTATAGTTTTTGATACTCCGTATGTTGATATGAGCTTTAGAGTTGATTCATAGGATATGGATGGTAATACTCTAGAGACTAGTAACTTTGAGGATACTCCTTTAGACAGTGCATCAGAGGAGGTTTGTAGGAGACAGTCAAGCCAGTGCCATCATGTGTCTAATCAGTTGAGAGTTAGTGAGCGAGACATTGCTATCACTTGCAAAAATTTTGATGTTGCTCGTCAATTGTTAGCAGTTTATGGATGGGGTTCTCCTACTAGTGATGAGCAAGGAGGCAGTTATCTTTCCTTGATAGAGTTCCACTCTTTATGGGAGGCTATCTAAATTCTGAGATAGGATTATATGTAGTTGGTAGCTGACAGAGATTATCTTATGGAGTGGGGTAGTATAGCATATGATGCATTGTTGGCCAAGGAAGATGAGGTGAGTAAGCCTACTGAGTTGCTCTAGGTGAATTCTAAGATTCTTGAGAGTACACTGTTGGCTTTCAAGGAGTCACAGTTTCATTTGGCTAAGGTGGCCATGGAGTTAGAGCAACTCAATTCTTTACTAGATTTTGTACAGTCACAAGCTGTGGTGTCTGATGATCCGAGGATGTCCATGGTCGAGATTGTCAAAGATAGTGGAGATGGGGATGCATCTATCCTTGATACTAACATTGGCATATCAGGTTTATCCCCACTAGAGTCAGGTTTAGTTGAGCTGGGTGCTGTAGCAGATTGTTGTGGTATGCCTGACATGGTGGTGACCTCTAGCACTAATGGCACGAAGACTAGAGATTATGTACCAAAGACCATTTGTGATGTTGGTGAGCTAATAGTTGGCATGGTTCTTGCTAGTAATACTACTCCCTTGGTGATGTCTTTAGAGTTACTAGTCAATTCCAACTTGGTTAGTGATCAATTGTAGTTAGTTACATCTGGATTGCAGTCTAAGACACTAACTGAGATTGGCGCATTCTATCAGCATTACATTGTGAGGTATGCTCATCAATTTACCTTTGATGACCATGTTGATGAGATGATGATATAGAGATGTACTTTGGTTCCTAGTTTTATCATCAGTTACAAGATAGTTTGATGCCTCGGGATGAGAGTTGTGATGGGCACGACATGGCGATAGGTTCTATAGTTGACAACTTTATAATACGTGACTTAGAGTAGGAGTTTCGGAGTGATGCTTTAGTGGGTGTTGTTATTGATTCTACTCCTTTGGCTATGACATCTCCTGAATTAGTTGGTGATCAATCATAGTGGGTTGTATCACTTGTTCAAGGTGAGTTGTCAACTGAGGTTGGTTGTTTTTATCAACATTATATTGCAAGGTATGTACATTAGTTAGCATATGATCCTTGTGTTGAGGAGTTGATGGCAGGCAAATTTGGTTTGGGTTCCAATTATTTTTGTTTATCTTGTGATGGCTTTTCACCATCAGGGGTGCATGGGAGTTATGGTTATGAGATAGTGATCAGTGATCTACAGAGTTGTGTTGACTACAGGAGTTGTACAGTGTGTGTTTTCTCCATACTTGGTACAGTTTCATTCGGGAGCATTCACCATTGTTGCAGAGTTGGATTGTACATTCCGTATAGGCCAGTGGAATGCATTGATGGTATTTACTATGTTGGTAGTTTGATTTTTCCACTTTACTTGGGTTTTTATGTTCTAAGAGTTTGTGTCTCATGGGTTTATGGCTGTGGAAGTTGTGACTTTGGAGTTTGGTTGAGCAGTAATTGTCAGTTTGATTATGGATTCCTCTTGGTTATATTGCAGAGGATATTGCAAGAGCCTATGTTAATTGACAATAGTATAGTTCATGACTACATTTGGGATCCAGGTGGATTGATTGGTTTATTTTTCAGCCATTTCTTGAGGACAAGAAATATTTTTAAGGGGAGGACTTGTCATGTCCCCTTTTCAAATAATTAAAAAATAATAATCTTTTCTAAGGCAGGCAGGCCCAAAAAGGTGAAGTTTTGGAAAAAGGGGATAATATTTGGAAGCTAATGGACTAATAAATGAAAATTATTATTAAAATATGTTTTATTAACCCCTCTTGGACGTGATTTAGGATTATGCCCTATTTTAAGGAGTTTGGAGGCATTTTGGGCTGATTCTAGAACTTGAATTTTGCTCATTTCTTTGTTATTCTTCAGAGGCTACCAAACCTGTGGAGAAGGAGACTCAAGAATGGGAGTTTTCAGGTTTCCATGAAGGCTAAGGATGGGATTTTGAATTCATTCCATGTGCATTCTCATTTAGAGTTTTCCTTTGTGCCGAACAGTGCAGATTTGTGGTTTTTCAGGTGTGTTTTTTGTAAGAGTTTGGTGTTTCCAGTTGAGTATTTCATATCAGTTTGGTTTACTTCTGTATTTTAAACTTTAAGATGTTAAAATAGATCTGAATATATTTATTTGTCTGTGATTATACTTATGTGATAGATTATTAGTGTTTTTGTGGTGTTTTCGGGCTATTCTATGTTGTTTTTGGGAGCCCGATGAGCATTGTTTTTATCCTCTATTTGGGAGCTGTTGTGTAAATGTTATATAGATCTGAAAATTTCATTTTTTAGGCTGTTATTCTGGTTAAATTTCTATAAAAATTTCCACTTTCAGATTTACTAATAATATGTGAAGCTGTGAAGTTTTTGGCACTATTTTCGGCATACCCGATTTGGGGTTTATTGAGAAATTGGTGGATCTTTGAAAGATTGGTTGTTTGATCTTAAATATATGATTAGAGGCTTGAAATATCATATAAAATCAAAGAAAGGGACATTTCATTTACTATCACTTGACATCTATACTATTTTGTCACTTGACCAACACTAGTTCACTCAGCAAACACTAAAGTTTACTAATGCTTGACATCAAATAAACTTTGCTCATCTTATTAATTTTCATTTGGCTTGCACTATTTGTTTTCTTTTCTTGGAACCTATTTATATTCACTCAACTTCTACTATTTTTTTCTCAGCTTGCACTAATCGCTTAGCAACGCTTGGTAAACACTTTTCTTATTTGATCTTCTTCCAATCTTTACTTGAGTAATCTTTCATTAAAAACTTTAAGTATATAAAAAATACACTATAGTATCAATGTCTTACTTGGTCTTAGTGCTCCTTTTATACACCAAATAACTCAATCTTTCTCTAGGTGCTCTTGTTATCTTCCCTTTTCAAATCCTCTTCATCAATCAACTAGATGATAGAATTCAAACCAAAAAGTAATTGTCTCACTAGCAAGTAGCAGGTTTGAGATCATTAACAAAATAATTATAGGTTCTATACTTCAAAATAATCTCTTTAAAACAATCTCCCTCTTTGTCATTGATGGAAAATCAATATCAACAACACTACCAAAAATCAATATATGTTCTTCCTATGTATAGCATAATGTAAGCTTTGTCAATATCCTTCAATTTATCTCTCTTATATCTTCTCCACTATGAGTTTCTCCCTCTTTGACAACAATGTTTGTCTAATTTTCTCTAATTTCTCCCTCGTAGATATTTCTCCCTCTTTAGATTACTTTATCTTCCTCTTTGACAATAATGCCAAAGACTTGTCATCTTTTCATGCAAATATAATCAATTCAAGTTCTCACTTTGTCAAATTTCATGTGACTGTAAATCTTCTAATTTAGCTCCTTCATTACTTTAGGCAACCCCTAAAGTAAGATCCATTGCATCAAGTTGTAAGATACAACATTTAGCTTGGTTGACATAGGGCACTACTCATTCTTCTTAAGTAGCTTGGGATAGGGGAATCACCCCTAGTTTACCTCTAAGATATTCATGTGCATCCTTAGGTAAAGCTTTTGTGAATATTTCAGCTATCTATTCTTTTGTATTCACATATTCCATCTTTACTTATTTGTCTTGAACCAACTCTCTCAAGTAATGATACTTGACTATAATGTGCTTTGTCTTTGTGTGTATCATAGGGTTCTTTGATATAATTATTACACTTGTATTATCACAATAAAGTACCATTAGTTCAGTAATTTCTTCCTTCATGCCTTTGAGTAGCTATTTGATCCATACCATATTTGTATAATTTACTGCATATGCCACATATTTAGCTTTAGTATTAGATTGAGATATACAATTTTGTTTCTTACTGGTCCAAGTGACCAATCTCTTTTCCAAGAAAAATGCTCCACCACTTGTACTCTTTATGTCATCGATGTTTCCAGCCCAATCAATATCTATATAGGGTCTTAACTCAAATTTATTATGTTTCTTGTAGTATAGACCATAATCTTTTGTTCCTTTCAAATATCTCACAATTTTATTAACTATCATCAAATTATTCTCCTTAGGATTTTCCAAAAACCTTGCAACAATCCCAACAACTAATTCAATGCCAGGCATGCTATGTACTACATATTGCAACTTACCAATCATAGACCTATATATTGTTTGATTCACTTCAGCCAAAATCATCATTTTTTGAAAGTTTTTATCTTGTCACCATAGGAGTGCTAATTGTTTTCGAATTCTCTAAACTAAAGGTTTTTAGTATTTCCTTTACACATTTAGACTAAGTGATATAAATTTTTGGAAATATTCAAGACTATGCTAGTTACTGAGAGGGAAGGGGTGAATCAATAACCTTAAAAACTCTACCAAATTCAAATCTTGATTGCAATAATCCAATTATCATTTAATTCATTAAATTAGATCTAAATGCATGCATGAGAAATTGAAAACATAAAACATTCATAACATTGAACACAATAATTTGGTGACCCAAAAACCTTCCAAATAGAAAGTAAAATTAGGGTGGGGATGATACTTACAAAACTTCAATAATGCAACATAAAGTTGGCTTGTTAAGGCTTACAATAATCACTTTTGATGATCTACCCTGTTAGGACCAAATTAGGACTGCTAGGTCCACCTTGTTAGAGGTTTTACAAATACAAAATTAAGTATGCACTCAGTAAAGAGATTTGAGAAAAGATTTTTAAGTCTACCTTGTTAAAAGATTTGGACTAGTTCACCTATTATGATGAAATAGTAGATCTCTGACTTACAACTGATTTGCTGATAGAAATTCCTTGAAGTATTGATGACCTTTTGTGATGGATATGTCTCTGTTGCTCCTTTACTGATATTGCCTTACTATATACTTTGTCTATTGCTAATTCACATTTTTATGCTTCTATTTCTCATTAATTGTCACACTTGGATATGGTACAATACATTACATATATATTAATCCAATTTACATAATTACAAAGTTAGCCATCATACAAGTTAACACCAATATTAAAAATTTAGCCCATATGTCGATACTCAGGTTCTAAAGATTAACTTGGTGAAGTTTTGATACTCAGTGTCCACTATCACTAGTTGGCATTATCATGCACTCAATAGAAGTAGAATCTCAGTCCATACTAATCACTTCAAAGTAGTCTCAAACTCAGTTTGAACTGGTGACTCGGTAGATACTATGTAACTTGGTATAAACTAAATTACTTCTTACCACAACTACACTCAGTAAACACTAATCATCACATAGCTTGGTTAACAATAACTTCTCTTTACATGAACTACTAGCTTAGTAGAAATTGCAAAGCTTGTTAGAAACTGTTACACTTTACACTACTTGAATTATGCTCGGTAACCACTGTGATGCTCAGTGGCCGTTGGAATTAGTCCAGAAGACTCGATAGTAACTCTAGAGCTCGATGGCTACTAAATTACATGGCAAACACTGTAGAATTTTCAATGAGATTGGTAGCCATACAAAATGTAAATAAGTGTTGTCACTAATAAAAAAAACTTGACTGATATGTCAACAATCTCCCCCTTTGGCATTAGTGACAAAAACACTTATCAACCAAAACTTATATACATCACAATGTGACACTAACCTTGTATGGTATATTTCTATTGAGATTTTTCAAAAAATTTCTTTGTAAGTATGTACAGTATACTATATCTGCAAATTTTTTGCTATATACACTTTCTCTCTTTGCATGATTCTCCCCTATACTATATACATAGTCATCTCACTATACATTGTCTCTCCCCCTTTTTGATAGTAATGCCAAAGATTTATTCAAAAATTATTTACATGGAGACACCAAAATGAGAAAGAAACTCAGAATGTACCTTAAGAATAAGTGCTAATGTCTTATCCCAATTTTCTTGCAAAATCTTGCATGTATGGAAAGCAATTTGAATTTCTACAGAGAGTTCTATCATGTGATATGAAATAGAGAAGTTGTTGCCATGGATTAATTTTTTTTAATAAACAATATGCTTCTGCATTATATCCATGATGGGAAGGATCATATTCTAAATATCAATCAGTGTAGACCGGATCCTTGCTTCATCTCTCAACAACTCTGCCTACATATCTAATAAGAATCTAATTCTGATGTGCAGAGCTTGAACTTGAGTCAAGTTGCAACTATTGTGCACTATCCTTCAGATCTTCATCAATCTTTCTTAGTTTTCTCTTTATCTCCTTTATGAACTCAGTAACATCACATAGCTTTCCAAAAAGAGATGTTACATTTGTGCAAGAGGTTTCAAGATTGGTCAAATTTAAGGAAAGCTCCACGTACTGAATGGAAATTTTCTGAGCAGTGTGCTTAAACACATTATTATCAAATTTCTTTTCTACTTTCTCAATCAATTTTTCTTGACCACTAGAGTCCTCATTAAAATTTTGGACTACCTCTTCTAATTGTAACAAAATGTGTTGAGAAGTATCAACTTCAACACCTATCACCTCAATTAAAATATTCTTGGCTTCATCTAGAATTTTGTTCTTTGTCTCTCTCCTCTCTTAATTTCTTCTGCTTTGCCTTCTTTTGGAGGAGTTCACCAACTATATGCATTTGATCCATAGTGATATTATCAAAAACCCATTTGAGAATTTAAATTTTCCTCATGTAGGTTGATATCCTCTTCTTTCTCTTTACCTTTACTTAAAACTCTTGTACATGGTTGAGCCTTAAATTCAACTATCCTTGTACTTAATGCCTTTAAATTTGGTATGGAAATGATAGTAGAGATAGTAGGACTGCTATGAAAATTGATATAGTGCCAATAGATGAAATACTAACTGGTATGCTTATTGAATCAAAAATTGAAGTACTTACTATACAAGAGCACAAAATTGTAGAACATATTATATCCATTGCTAATGATTGCAACTTGGGAGCTAAAGAAGAGGGAGGCTACAGCTCAGGAGATGAAGTGGTAGACACTTCTATCAATGATGTGCTGAGTTGTGTGGGAGCGAAGAGCGATTGGACATTTGAATTACATGTAGTTGTCACAATCAAACTTGTCAAAGCTATCTCTAAGCTTGATGAAGCTACTGGTTTTCTTGGAGAGTGATGAAGTGAGGCAATGACTATGGCTACTATCTTCATAGGGTCAGTCTCCTCATCATCTTCTTTGTCTTCCTCAATAGCTTCATCCTCTTTATCTTCTCCATCTTCCTCATTGTCAAAATGTGTTGGCTCAGTGTATGTTTCATCTTCTTCATCATCTTTTTCATCATCCTTAACTTCTACTAGGAAGTTTCTTTGTTTATACAAGTGATAAAAATTCTTCCAAGTTTTAGTGGCACTCTTGATAATACTCTCAATGTCTTTGACTAGAACCAAACATGTCTTAAACCTAAGAGTCATCTTATCTTCATTTTTCTTCAAGGAATATTTTACCTCAGCATCTGTCATGCTAAGTAGCAACTATCTGAGGGTTTGTGCATATATATCTTTGACTATTTGAGTGGAAAAGTCTCATCTTGGCTTCAATTTCTCTAATAATTCATTGGAAATTTGATAAATAATCTGGTGTGGTGAATACCTCCATTTTCCCATCTTAGTTAACACCAGTTCTTCAATTTTCTTTTTCTCTACCTCAGTCTTGGTTTCATACTTTAGGGATTTAAAGTTGGTTATACCTACACCTTCTTCCAATTGTTTCAATTTTTCTTGGAAGGTGGGAGGAGGTTTTGTAAGGACAACTTCACTACCCTTCTTCCTAGACCTCCTTGAGAAGACTACAGTGGATGGCTTGGTGATGATCACCTTGCCTTTTTTCTTTATTGGCTCTTCTTCCTTTTCTAATTCCTCTTCATCCTTTGCTTCTATAATATCCTCTCCTTTTCCCTTGATTAACATTATAGGTATGCTTGATATTAGTTTTACTATTCTCCTCTTACATTTGTTAACCACTTGAGGGAGCTTTATCTCTAGCTCTATCCTTGCCTTGGCCTCATCATATGTTCCAAAGTGTGGTGCCTTTGGATCAATAGGTTCATTAATCAAGGCTTCAATTATTTTATTTGCTTCATCTATATTTACCTCATAGGGAATAGGTTTTACCCATACAATTCTGGGTTTCACTACTTGATTGTAGACTTTGTCACTATTTGCCATGAAAGAACTATCATCTTTGTAAGTGTCAACCAATTTCCTAGCTATCCTAAATCTATTATTCATTTTCTCCTTGAAGACATCAAAATATTTATCCATTATTCTAACAAAATTCTCTCCCGTTTTAGAAATATATTCATTAATTTGATATAATATTGGCACATCTTTTCTCCATACTATTGTACCTTTTGAAGGGAAAAAAATTGAACATAGAAAGAAAAAAAAGTCAAAAGAGAGCCAAATTTTTAGGGGTTATTCTTTGAAGTATGAATACTTTCCATATTCTTGTTGAACTACTTCAACAACAAATCGGTAAGATCATATGACAAGTTGTTCTTCACAACCTTGTATGCCAAGTCAACAGCTTCACATGAAACACTATTTAGATGACTAGAACTGTAAATCTTGTGAGCTATCACATGTATGTCAAATTTTAGTTTTACATTAGTTACACTACTGATTTTCATACCTTTGTCATCCCACTTGGCTAGGGTTTTTATTTCCAACTCCACCAGTCTTAGGATTTTATTTGTTTTGGCTTTGGAGAGCATGGGGAGGCTAGTAATGTGATGAATCATCTTTTCAGTGATCAAAACTAGTTGCTCAAGCCATAACTGACCATTGTGAACTTGACTTATGATGTATCTGATTCATTTGATTTGGAACCTTTAGGAAAAACGGGGAATGTGGGTTAAACCCTTGTCTTCCAAATGTTTATGTTCAAGTTTGAGAATCTCATTCACACACAGTTCACCTAGGGAATCATCCATTTATAGGGCTTTTATTTCATGAATAACACACTTAAAATGAGTTTAGATGTCATTAATAAGAAGTACCTTTGGAGGAATTTGTGATTGTGCTCCATTTGGGTCAAGGGTTTCAGCAACCGCCAACACAAGTTTGAAATCATGTTCTTTCCATTCAACTCCTCAGACCAATATCTTAGACCCTTTCTTTGCCTTGTTGTTGTTGCTTGATGTTTCCATGACTACTACGTAAGCTGTGAAAAACTTTGAAGAACTTAATTGCAAATTTTGCTTGAAGTTGCTTAGTCACTCAGCGCTTTGCTTCTTCACAATAACACTTAGAATTCTCAGTGAAAATGAATTTGATTTCCTACTTTTTGTTAAAACATTTCCATTAATTCTTGGTACAAAGGTAGCTATGATGACATCATGTGCAATATTATCATTGACAAGCTTTCATCCACTATTAAATTGATTACTCGGTAAAGTTTCATAACTTGGTAATCAAACATGTTCTCGTTACTCTTGACTTTGCTTGGTAGAGTCCATGAGCTAACCTTAGTTGGTAGAGAAGGTAACTCGATGATAACTAATACCAATCTCACTTAATGGTCCTTTTGTATCATGAATACTAATTTGAATCTTTGTCACCTTTCAATTGGAATTGTTTGGATGTGATCATGATAATGTAGTTCTAGTTCTTCCTTTAGAACTTAGCTTGAAATGGTGGAGTCACCCACTTCTTGAGTGACATGACCATCATTACTTGAACTATCTTCCTTTGTAGATTTAGGAATCCATTAGTGTCTCCTCTGCTTTCTAATGTTATCTATTTTTTCTTTCTTTTCATCTTCAACTCTACCTATATTCATGAAATTCTTGGCTAGATGACCAAGTTTAGTACAAGTGAAACATCTTATATATGGTGGTATCTCTCTTCCTTGTGTGATGTTTAACACAATTCATGCCAATGTGTCCAAATTCTCCATAGTAATGACATCTACACCAAGTGTTGTAGTCTCAACAAATATTGCTTTCATAATTTATTCTACTAGATTGAATGACTTAGTTCTACAATTTGATGTCTTGTGTCCTTGTTTCTTGCATTTGTGACACTTGCCTTCAAATATTGGTTTCTCTTTGCATTCTTTACCTCTATGACCATGTTGATTGCAATTGTAGCATTTACCATTGAATTTTTCTTTACCATTACTCCAACATTTTTTTTATGTATGACCTATCTTACCATAGTGATTGCAAGTAGGTCTTTGATTCCTTTGAGAACCTTGTTTGGAGGATTCACCTTCTTCTATATATCCAATTCCTGCTTTACCTTTTATTCTATAGAGATTCTACTCATTTAGTTGATTTAGCTAATTCATGTCTACTTGGGATTTCATCATTCTTTCATTAATTTGTTTTTCAATGTTTAGGTCATTTTTCAATCATTCACATATTTGATTTTTGGATCTAAGCTCATTTCTTATTCTTTCATTGATTTGTCTTTCTAGATTTAGATCACTCCTTAATCTTTCATTAGTCTATCTTTGGCTCATGATTTCCTCATTTACATTGGAGATTTGATCCATAAGATCTACATGCTAAAGGGATTGGTTCTAGATTTCATTGTTTCTTCCATCCATTTCTTCTTTCATCTTGTTCCTTCATTCCAAGATTTCACATAGCCTTATTGATTAAATTTCTTGTTATCTTTTGAGCTTTCCTACTTATTCTTGTAGGGAACCATTCTTCTCTAAGAGTTCTTTAATTGCATTATCTGCTTCATCTAAACTGCTCAAAGGGAAATAGTCTTCAATTCTTTCTTCAATATACTAATGATCATTCATTTGATTTGCAAGTTCCTTCCTTCTTTTTAGGGATTGGGAAAGTTGCTCCTTAGCTTTCGAGTTGTGCAATGGCCATCTCTAGATCCAAATTTTTATTGTCAATTGCCTTATCAAGACTAGATATCTCCATTGTCCTTGATCTTTGCTCATGCTGTCAAACTTTATCCTAAGAACCACAAAGCTCTAATACCAATTGTTGGAAATATTCAAGACTATGCTAGGATACTGAGAGGGGATGGGTAAATCAATAACCTCAAAAACTTTAACAAATTCATATCTTGATTGCAATAATCTAATTATCATTTAATTCATTAAATCATATCTAACTGAATGCATGAGAAATTGAAAACGTAAAACATTCATAACACTTGAAAAGAATAATTTGGTGACTTAGAAACCTTCCAAATAGAAAGTAAAATTGGGGTGGTATGATACCCACAAAACTTCAATACTATAGCATAAAGTTGGCCTGTTAAGGCTTACAATGATCACTTTTGATGATCCGTCCTATTAGGAGAAAATTAGGACTGCTAGGTCCACCTTGTTAGAGGTTTTACAAATACACAATTAAGTATGCACTTGGTAAAGAGAGTTGAGAAAAGCCTGTTAAGTCTACCCTGTCAAAGGATTTGGACTAGTTCACCCGTTAGGATGAAATAGTAGATCTCTGGCTTACAACTCATTTGCTGATAGAGATTCCTTGAAGTACTGATCACCTTTTGTGATGGATATGTCTCTGATCCTCCTTTATTGATATGACCTTACTATATACTTTGTCTGCTACTAATTCACATTTGCATGCTTCTATTTCTCATTAATTATCACACATGGATATGATACAATACATTACATATATATCAATCCAATTTACATAATTACAAAGTTGGCCATCATACAAGTTTACACCAATATTAAAAAGTCAGCCCATATGTAGATACTCAAGTTTTGAAGACTAACTTGATGAACTTTTGATACTCAACGTCCACTATCACTACTCAACATCATCATGCACTTGGTAGAAGTAGAAGCTCGGTCCATAATAATCACTTCAAAGTAGTCTAGAACTCATTATGCATTGGTGACTTGGTAGATACTATGTAACTTAGTATAAATTGAATTACTTACTTACCATGATTGCACTCAATAAACACTAATCGTCATATGGCTTGATTAACACTAACTTTGCTTTACATGTACTGCTAGCTTGGTAGAAATTGCAAAGATTGGTAGAAATTGTTACACTTCACACTACCTAAATTATGCTTAGTAACCACTAAGATGCTTGGTGACCACTGGAATTAGTCCAAAAGACTCGATAGCAACTATAGAGCTCGATGGCTACTGAATTACATGGAAAAAACTATAGAATGTTCAATGAGCTAGGTAGCCTTATAAAATCTAAATAAGTGTTCTCACTAATAAAAAACTTGACTGATATGTCAACAATAAATACCATATTTCATTTGATATACTTGCAAACCAAAAAAGAACTTGATCTCTCCAAACATGGACATCTCAAATTATTTCTTTATTTCATTTGAAAATTACTTACATAATACATTTTGACCTCCAAATATGATATCAACAACAAAAAATTCAGCTTGTAAAATACCTTTACCTCCTTCTATCTTCAAATATAGATTGTTGTTATCATCAGCCTTCTCAAAACCAATCTTCACAAGATAATTGTGAAGCCTTTCATACCATTTTCTTTAAACCATATAAAGCTTTGTATAGTCTACATACCATGTTCTTGTTGTTTAGATCAATAAATCCTTCAAGTTGTTCTGTTTAAACCTCCTCTTCTAGTCTACCATTCAGAAATGTTGACTTCACATCCATCTGATAAACTTTGAAACCTTTATATGCAAAGTAAGCAAGTAGAGTTCTTACTCCTTCCAATCTTGCAACTGGGAAAAATATTTCTCCATAGTTAATTCTTTTTTCTTGTGCATACACCTTGAAAACTAATCTTTTCTTACTCCTTGTGACTTCACTGTTTTCATCTAACTTGTTTCTATACACCCACTTGGTTCCAATAACATTCTTGTTTTCTATTCTGGGAACTAGAGTCCATGTTTTGTTCTTCTCAATCTAATCAATCTCTTCTTTCATGAATTTACTCTAGTCTTCATTCTCTAATGCATCTTTTACCATCTTGGGCTCATGCATACTCAAAAAACATGTATCACTTCTCAACCTATTCCTTGTCATTGATCTAGCTTCTTTATCTCCAATAATTTGTTCAAAAGGGTGATGCCTTGTGACATACTTTGACAATCTTGGTTGTACTTTTCTTTCCTCAATGGGTCTCTCAACTTCAAAATCACAATGTACTTCTCTATTAGGTAGATTGGCATTCCTCTCATGTACACTTATCTCATTATCAAAATGTACCTCAGCTTTTTTCTGTAACTTGGATCTCGAATGCAACTCAGTTCTTGAATGCAACTCGGCATCCATTCCATGTGACTCGGTAGTCACTGATACTTGTTGTTGTTGATTTACAACTTGGCTCACAACACCTTCATCAATAGGCATATCTTCATAAATGTATACAAAATATTTGTACTCTTCAAGTTCCTTCATAGATTATGTGAGGCCTCACCTCGAACTATCATAGCATGGATATTTTATCTACATTTTGATATTCAAGACCTTGATATTTTGATAGTTATTTGAGACTTAGATGGATAGTGGATTTCTTTATGTATTGATTTTGCTACTTAAATAGTGTTTTATATTGTTATATGCACTAAGAACCTATTATTGTGTAAGAAATGTTTGAACATATATATGGATGCAGCTTTATGACATGATATTATCAAATTTTGATGTAATGCATAATGTTAATTTGATTTTGATGATTTCTAATTTATAGATAAATGTTAATTTGATTATGATGCTTTATGACATGCAAATGAATGGTTAGGATATGCAGAAAGATTTTAATTTGATAATGATGACTTATGACTTGCAAATTTTGACATCTTAACATTTTGAATGGAATAATTGAAAAGACTAGGAAAGGAAATATAATTCAAATTATGTTAATGTGGATATTATTATTATGTGCACTTATGTAGTATATGTTTATTTGACCCCCTTGGACTACTGATGCTCAAGTTTGATGTGTAAGAAGAGGAACCATGGAAATTTAATGAAGAAACAAGGTATAGACACATGTTTAAATGACTCTGCCAAGGTGAATCTTTGTAAGATTCATAAACCTCGTTTGATGTATTTATTTTGTAAATGTGAGATGTATGTGTGTAGTATGTATTTCATGTGTAGATTTTGAATGTGTAATGTGTGTTGTATAGTGCATTTTGTGTGTGTCATTTGACACTTGTACTCATTACGTGAAATGAAATGTTCTTTGATGATGGATCATGTGGCCACCTTATTCTGAGTTAAATGCCTTAATTGAGAAATTTGATTTATTTCCCTAAGTAAAGAGAACAAGGTTATCACCATGGGAAATTTTGGAATTTGAATTACCTAGAATTGGAAGGGCCATAAAGTAACTCTAACATGAGTTTGTGACAAAAATAAACCCTACCCATGTTAGTACTTTAAGTGAGGGGGCTAATAATGACCTCTACGGTGCCTAGTAGACCTAGGAGACCCCAAAAAAATGCATTGCTTATTGAATCCGAAAATGAGAGGGATGTATAGAGGCATGGCTAAATTGGAAACCCACTTGGCACTCTCTATCTTTAGAGACAACTAGGGTTTGGAAGAGGAGGATAAGGAGCTCTACTACAACTATCCATTGCCATTGCTTGGAGCGAGGTTGGTACCCATGATCCATGGTGTTTTTCATGTGCATGTAGAGTTAATATGGTGTTCTTTCTTTCATAGAAAATTTTGGTATATTGTGGATGTGGGTGTGAATAAGGATCTTCTTGTATGAGTGTTGCATGTGAGAGTTTATGTGATTTTTCCTTCTTGAATTTTGTTTTGGGTTATGTTGTGTGTGTGTTTTGTGAAATGGGTGTGAAGCATCACTCGCCCTTGGGAGGGAAGAGATGCTTGGGTGAAGGGGTTAGTTGGGCTCACACATGTAGTTGAGGAACTCTTCCATGTGTGGAGATGATTTTATATGTTCAATGGAAGTGGTCTCCTTATTTACTTGCATTTGGGAGCTATAAGGAGGTGTGTGGAAAGGAAGTTATCATAAGCCCCAAAAGGGCATGTTGATAATGAGAATATATGGTATATTGTGAATCATAGCTTTGGAAATCCTCCTCAAAGAGAGAGCCCACCTTCACCCTATACTTGACTTAATGGTTGAATCTTTGTGCAAGCCTTGGAATGGGATGTCTTGTGATGTATTCTAGTTCAAACTTGTCATATTGTTGTGATCATGCATGATATGTGAATGTGGAGTATGTAACCATTTGTTCCTTGTTTCCCCAAGCTCGGTGGGTGGACTCCTTGAGGCCTAGGTTGGGAGGTGAGCCTCCATGGTTCTACATTTGTCTTTTGTTGTAGGTTCTTGCTTGAGGCCTTGGACATTTGGAAATTTGAAGTTCCACCCTTGTGAAGAAGAAGGCACTAATGTGTTGTATTGAGTAGAGAGAAATCCACCTTGTTATGTGTTTATATTTGTAATAATGTTGTTCATCCATTTCTCTTGTCAAGATAATATGAGCCATTTATGTATTATGGAATGGGTATTTCCATTGTGTATAATATGATATGTTGGTTCACCACCTTATGTTCATGTTGATAAGAGTGTAGTATAGAAGGAATGGAAGAAAATTGATTAAGAATTCTCATTGAGTTGTTATTCTCTTGGGTAGGATTGCATTGAGGAAAAGAATTAGAGTCAAGAATAAGAGATTTTACTTATGTTATCTTGATTCCTATAACCTTATCTAAATAATTTGGTGTAATTGTATTCAATCTTGATTTATATTGCATGTAGATCCTTACTTCCAATTCATAGGGAATTCATAGTCATGATGGATATATCAATGATAAACTAGAGTATATGATGTTCATAAATTTATGTGCAAACTTTCATTATGCCTCCTGAATTTGTATCTTGTAATTCTTAATCTTGATAGTGATGGTATTGTTGTTATGAAATAACCATTAGAATACCATATATGGAATAAACATTACAATATCAAAAGTGTGAACAACATCTATCAGCTCAATCACAAAACTTCCAGAAGTAAAATTGTCCAAGAGTAAGAAATTAAACAACAACAAAAAAGAGACCTAGGAGAGCACTTTTTAACTCTCTAGAAAATGTATGAGGGAGCAAAAAAAGTATTCCTACTAATACAGACCAATAAAATATTCAGCTAGATAAAATAATATTATCCTTGAAAACAACTAATATAATATTAATAAATCTAGACATGTTTTAATATTGATCAAACCTTGAGATTTCACTACCTAGGTGTTGATTTTACCCCCATCATGTCATGACATCCCTATAAAAAAATAAAATTACTAAAATAATATTTTAGTCAAAAAATAATCATTCCACCTTAATTGGAAGGGCGACCAGGCCTAGAGCTGTGCCTATCCTCAAAAGAAATTTTTTTTTTTTAATTACAAGTTGAGTGGGAAAGGAATCCACTCCACACCCACTTGTCCTTGGCAGCCTTCTTAAAAAGGGGGCATTTAATTTTAAGGGGACTGCCTTGTATGGCGCACCACCCTTCCCTCTTCCTTCCCATGTGGGAGGAAAGGGAGTAAAAATAAAGGGGACAGCTAGTTTTAAAGGGTCAAAGGGTTAGGTGGTAGTTGGTGGGTAGGGGTAGATGGGTGGATTAGTATGAAATTCATTCTTTTTAATTTGTTTTTTTTTTTTTTTAAGCATTTAATGCAGCAATGTGGGGTGTAGTAGTAAAGTTAGTATTTAGTATAATATATCTTGGGGGGAGGTGAAAATAATAATGTATTTTTTGGTATGCATAATAATTTTGTAGTCAATGGTACTAGTTTAGTGTAGGAAAATTATAGAGGATTTAAATATGTTATAGGTTATAAAGATTAGATTTTTTTAGTTATTATTATATATATATATATATATATTTGAAGGGATGTTGCATTTCAGGTTTAGCACATTGAATATGTATTTATTATATAGATTTTTTGTTTAGTTATGAATATAGATTGATTTGATCATATTTTGACTATAGTATAGTAGGAAAATTTTAAGAATAATATATATGTAATTTATTTTAATATATGTAATTATAATACATTGGATTATAAATATTTTTGGGGGTGTAATGGATATTTGTACTAGGTAATTAAATCAAACATTGTTTGTAAATGTAGTAATTTTAGTTAATAATAAATAATAGTAATGTTAGCAAATAAAATAAAATAAAGGATGTATATTAAAAAAAATAGAAGTCATAGGTGTTCCAAATAATAATTATAATGATAATTGAATAATAATAGAATGTAAAAATTAAAATAATGGTAAACCCAATATTAATAGAAATAAAATGATTAATTGATAAAGTACCTTCTCATTACAACCCTTAGTACTTTTACCATCACAATTACTCAAATGGTATCTTTCTTGCATATTAGGTAACTCATATAGAGTGTAGAAGATTAAGGGTTTCTATCCACAACACCCTAACGTAGCTCTGCTTTTAGTAATTAGCTACCAGGTGACCACCCTCCCTAGGAAACTTGTAATCTAGTTTTCAAGGAAAATAATGCTTTGTTCCATTATCATTCTTCATCTCCACCAAGACAGATTAAGTTCTTACCCTCAATTTCTTCCTTAAAAAAAATAGTTGTGTTTTTGCCTCATTGAATTATGGACATGATAGATTTAGCTTCATGTACCTCTATATATTCATCAAACTTCACATTTGTACTTTCTACAACTTTGTTAGTTTTAGTATTTAAACACCTTCTTCCCTTTTAGCATCAAATTTACCATTCCTATTATCCTTAAGAATATAGCACTTGCCTCCAAATACCTTAAAATATTTCTCATTAGGTGAGTATCCATACCATAATTCAAAAGGTTTTGAATGAGTACCATTCTTAACTTGTACTCAGTTTAAGGTATAGACAACTATACATATAGCTTCTCTCTAGTATTTCAAAGCAACATTCTTCTCTATCATTAGTGTTCTAGCATAGTCCATCATAGATCTATTCCTCCTTTTAGCAATCCCATTTTGTGGAGGGGTCCTAGGTGTAGAAGTTTGTCTTTTGATTCCTCTATCATTATAGAATATCTCAAACTCATTTGATGTAAATTCTCCACCTCTGTCAAATCTTAGACATTTCAAGATTTTTCAAAACTCCTTTTCAACTCTATCCAATTACCACTTAAACATTTAAAAAGTATCAAATTTTTATTTCAAAAACATAACTGTCATCATCTTAGAATAATCATCAACAAATAGGATAATGTACTTGTCACCTTTTTACTTTGCACATCAATTGGTCCACACAAATTAGTATGAACTAATTCTATAATTTCTTTAGAGGAGTAAGTCTTACTTTCAAAACTAGACTTTTTGATCTTGCCTAACTGCCATTGTTTGGAAATCACATTATCAAGTTTCTTCAGTTTAGAAAAACCTCTGATTCTTTTCATGTTATTGATTCTGACTAAGTTATCAAAGTTAACATGACATAACCTCTTATATCATAGCCACACATCATCAAATTCTAAAACAACACAAGTAGCATCATTCATGTCAAGATAAAATAGATTACCTCTAGTCTAGTCTCATTTTCTAATCAGTTTTCCCTTAGTATCATAGATCTTTTCTTTCTTTTTCTCAAATTCAACTTTGCAACCTAAACTATTCAGCTATGACACACTTAAGAAGTTACAATTAATTCCTTCTACATAATAAGCATTGTCACACATGATCTTTTCTATCAGTTTGATTGATCCTTTACTTTTTATCAGATAGGGTGCATCATTACCAAATCTTACACTATTTCCATTGTAATAATCAAGGGTAATAAACTTACTCTTATCTTTAGTCATGTGATGTGAACAACTATCAATGATCCATCTATCATTTTTGTCACATAAGACATCAATGTAGTTGCCTCATCCTTTTCAAAATCATCCTTCATAGCAACATACACAATTTCTTCATCATGGTCATCAGACTCATCTTTAGTTTCCTCTTCAACAATGTAGCAAGACTTATTATCTTTATAATATTTTTTGTTCTAATCTCTTTTACTTTTGTATTTTTCTCCACTTCTATTGTTCTTCTTCTTTGGACATCTAGCAATAATATGACCAACCTCATTATAATTAAAGCACATGATAGGTAGCTTACCTTTGTATTTCCCTTTTCTTTTGTGAAATATCCTTACTAGCAATGCTTCAAGCTTTTCTACATCTTCTTCATATGTATCATTGTCACTAAAAACATGTTTGACCTTTTCTTTTTCTCTTTAGGTTCCTTTATTGATAGTTTAGCTTTGAAAGAAGATTCAACATCTTCAATTTTGAAATCATCAAAATTAGAATGTTCAAAAGTAGTGAGTCTACCCATCAATCCTTCAAGGGTTAGATCACTACTAGGAATACACCCTAGTTCTTGTATGGAATAGATTCTAATAGCATAGATAGGTAGCATAGTTTTTAATTTTTGTTATCATAGTCTCATTTTCAATAACATCATTAGCTCGTCTGATTGCATTTACAACATCTTTGGTTCTTGTGCAATATTGGACTATGTTCTCACCTTCTTGGTTTCTCATGTCATCAAACTTTCCTCTAAGATTTTCATCTTTGGCTCTCAAAATATTCTTATCTCCTCCATAGATTTTCTTAGTAACAACCCACATCTTCTTCATAGTGTCACAACCTTTAATGTCATCAAAATCTGAGTAGCTTAGGGCAGAGGCAAGTTCTAATATTTTTTTATTGTATTCTTTCTTCTTTTTTAGGTCATCAATAGTTAGGGCTCTAACAAGATCAACATGCTCAATATTGTTGGAAATATTCAAGATATAACAAGTTACTGTTAGGATGAATCAATCATATCTACATATACTTTGATTAGATCCTTTGCAATAATCACCTCTTGTGATTGATGAAATCTTTACTGCACCTTGTGGACCTTGCTAATATACTGCTCTGCTGCTTAATTTGCATCTTTCTCTTGTACATATTCATACATCACACTTATCCATTACTCCAATTACAACTTTGTATTATAGACATATATACCATTTCAGTAATTATAGATGCAAGGTCGGTTGAACACAAGTAAACAAAATATAACTGAGTTGGCCAAATAGTAAAATAAACTAAGGTTCTTCAGACAGACTTGATGACCTTCTGATACATGGCATCCACTACATTACATGGCATCCACTACATTACACAGCATCTTCATGCACTTGGTAGAGGTAGGGGCTCGGTTCATACTAGTCATAAAATGTTGCCTGGAACTCGGTAACCATTGGTGACTCGGTAGATATAGTGTCACTCGGTAAAAGCTAATTTCTTTGTTAACCAACTGAGCTCAATTAATACTGAGTCCTTCACTTGATCAATACTGTGTCCATCTTTACTCGGTTAACACTAAGTACATCTTCACTCGGTTAACATTGCATCTGTCTTTACTCGATTAACACTGCTTCTATCTTTACTCGGTTAATACTGCTTCTATCTTTACTTGGTTAACACTAAGTACATCTTCACTCGGTTAACATTGTGTCCATCTTTACTTGGTTAACACTGCTTCTATATTTACTCAGTTAACACTGCTTCTTCGACACTTAGTTTGAACTATGTCTTCGACGCTCGATTTGAACTGTGTCTTCGATGCTCGGTTTGAACTGTATAATGAGTGTTGTCAATAATAGAAAATATCTTTATGCCAACAATCTCCCCCTTTGGCATTAGTGACAAAAACAATTATGAATCAAAGTTTATGTGCAAAATGAAAATGACATACAGTTCAAAATTGATCTTTTTGCAAATCTTGCAACACATATCCTTTTATTTACATATATCTCCCCCATACAATATGTACAGTATTTATAAGTCAATACATATATCTTTTTCATAGTTAGCTCTTGAAGTCTATCTCCCCCTTTTTGACAATAATGCCAAATAGTATATATTTATGTGGAGATTCCAAAATGAGAGATAAATTTTGAATGTACCTTGAGAATAAGAGTCAAAGTCTTATCCCAATTTTCTTGCAAAATTTTGCTGGTGGAGAGTGCAATTTGAACTTCTGCAGAGAGTTCAATCATGTGATCTGCAATAAAGAAGTTGTTTTCATGGATCAATGTTTTAGAATGAGCAATATGCTTCTGCATTGTGTCCATGATAGGAAGGATCATATTCTAGATGTCAATCAGAGTAGACCTAATCCTTGCTTCCTCTCTTAGCAATTTTGCCTATTTCTCTGACAAAAACCTTATTCTTAGATGATGGGATGAACTTGCACTGTGGTCAGATTGCAGAATTTGGGCACTGACCTTCATATCCGCATCAATTTTATTCAACTTTTCTCTTATTTCTTTAGTAAACTTGGTAACATCACAGAGTTTTCCAAAAAGTGAAGTTACATTATTGAAAGAATGTTCAAAATTACTCAAAATTGTAGACAATTCTACCTATTTTACTGCAATATGCTGAGCAATGTGCTTAAGCACCTTATTGTCAAATTTCTTCTCTGCCTTTTCAATCAATTTCTCTTGGCCAGAGCTATCCTCATTAAATTTATATATAGCCTCTTCTAACTAAATCAAAATGTGTTGAGTAGTATCTACTTCAATACCTATAGCATCTGTTATGATATTCTTAGCATTCTCAATAATGCTATATTCCTGGTCTCTCTCATGCCTCAGCTGTTTTTGCCTAGATTTTTAATCTAATAGCTGAGTGATCATTCTCATTTCATCAACTGATGCAATATCTAGATCTATCATAGGAATGACAATGTCCTTATCCATATCTATTTCCTCATCCACTGCCTTACTGGAAAACATGTATCTCTTTGGTTTTTCTGTAGTGACTGCACCTTTGCCCTTTGAAATTGAAACAATAGTTGATGATGTTGGACTAGCTGAAAAAATTGGAATAGGACCAACTAGAGGAAGACTAAGAGAAGTGCTAATAGTATCAAAAATTGGTGTTGCTCCCAAAATTGTTGTACAGGATGGAATGGGAGAACTAACAATTGCCAAAATTGGAGCAGGAGAAGTCAAAATTGTAGTACCTGTAGGTACACTTACTGTACACTCTACAGTAGAAGTTGATATACTTGAATAATATACTGCTGTGACTGAGGATAACTCGATCAAAGAAGGTGGCTACAGCTCAGTTAATGAAGTGGTAGATGCTTGCATAGATGGTACCTAGAGCTGAGAGGAGACAGGTGGAGATTGATCAATTGATGAGGCTATTGAGCTCACAATCTCACTAGTAGAAGCTATCTCCACAGTTGATGTACCTATTTTAGGTGGAGAGTGAGGAAGAGATGCAATGACTTTGGCTGCAATTATTAGTGGATCTTCTTCCTCCTTAGCTTGTTCTGCTTCTTTCTCCATTTCTCTTTTAGCTTCTTCCTCCTTAGCTTGTTCTACTTCTTCCTTCATTTCTCTTTTAGCTTCTTCCTCAACTTCTAACATTAATGATTGCAGGTCTTCTGGAATGTCTTCAATGTCATCATCATCATCATCATCATTATTATCATCACTGATGTCATTGTCCGTGATTTCAACAATATCATCACTGGGTTTGTGTAGATGATAGATATTTTTCCACATGTTTGTTGCATCATTTACTACATGCTCAATGTCTTTGACAAGTATCAAACAAGTGTGGAATCTAATCATCATGTTACCTTTGTGGTCTTTCAGTGATTTCTTTACTTCAGCATTAGTGAGACTCAGTAGGAGATTCCTCAGGGTCTTCTCATAAATGTCTTTGACAATCTTGGTTACAACTTCCCATCTTGGTTGCAACCTTTCCAATAGCTCTTTGGAGATCTGAGAGGCTATCTAGTCTAGGGAGTATTTCCATTTACCAATTTTGTTCAGTACTAGTTCCTCAATCTACATTTTCTCCTATTCTATTCTGGTTTCAAACTTTAATGCTTTGAAGTTTGTGAAGCTAGCTCCTGCATCTAATTGCTTCAGTCTTGCCTCAAAGGTGAGCGGAGGCTTAACAAGTACAACTTCCTTCTTTCCCTGTCTTGTTCTCCTGGAGAACACTACAGTGGTTTGCTTTGTAGGTTTGGTGATAGTCACCTTACCTTTCTTTCGTTGAGGCTCTTCAGACTCGGTTTCCTCCTCTTCTTTATCTTCTCCTCTCCCTTCTGTTATCATGAGACGGCCAACATCTGTTTTCAGTTTGGCTATGTTCCTTTTTCCTTTGCTAATGGCCTGAGGGATCTTTATTTGAAGCTTAATTCTAGCCTTAGCTTCATCATATGTTCCAAAAACTGGTTGCCTTGGGTCTACAGGTTCATTCACCAGTGCTTCTATGATGTCCTTGGTTTCATCAATATTTACCTCATAGGGAAGAGGTTTCACCCATGCTACTCGAGGCCTGACTGCCTGTATATATACCTTGTCACAGTCTACCATGAAACATATATCTTCCTTGTACTCTTCAACAAGTCTTAAATGAATTTAGAACCTATTGTTCATTCCTTCCTTAAATTCTTCAAAATAACTATCCAAAACACTGTCAAAATTTTCACCTAATTCGGTGATGAATTCATTAATTTGATAAACAATTGGGATATCCTTTTTCCATACTATTGATCCTTTAGATGGAAAGGACTTTAGAACATAGAAAAAAAAACAAATCAAAAGTGAACCAAATTTATAGGAGTTGTTCTTAGAAGTCCTTATGCTTTCCATATTTTTATTGAATTGGGACAAAAGCAATTCCGATAAATTAAACTCTACATTTTTCTTTACTATTTTGTATGCCGAATCCATAGCTTCATAGGATACATTATTTGGATGGCTTGAACTGTAGATTTTATGAGCAATGATGTGAATGCCAAATCTTAATTCAATGTCAGTTACTGTACTGAGCTTAAGTCCTCTTCCATCCCATTCTACTTGGGTTAGTCTCTGCAATTCTTCCCGACCTAGGGTTTTGGTAGTCTTGGCATTGTTCAACATGGGGAGTCCAGTAATTTTGCTAATCATTCTCTTAGTGATAGGTACTAGTTGCTCTAACCACAATTGGCCATTGTGAACCCGACTGAGTACATACCTAACCCATTTTACTTGAAATTTCCTTGGCAAATGTGAAATATGGGTTAACCCTTTTGTTTCAAGATGTTTATATTCGGGTTTCAAGGTTCCATCTATGCTCATTTCAACTAGGGCATTGTCAATTTCTAGGTTTCCAAGTTCTTGAATGGAACACTTGAAATGAGAGCGAATGTCATTAATAAGAAGTACCTTTGGAGGGATTTGTGACTGAGCACCGTTGGGGTCCAATGCTTCTACAATTGTTGGTGCCAATTTGAAGTTTGAGGTCTTCCATTCCTCTCCTTTAACCAGCATTTTTGAATCTTTCTTTGTCTTGGAGATGCCACTTCTGGATGCCATTGCTACTCGGTAGGTGTAGAAATTTTTTGAACAGATTCTTTGCCCTTTTGAAAAAAAATTCGCTTCGAAAATGCTTTAAGCTCGCTCTGGAATCATAAAAGATAACTTAGCCCTTTGTTCACAGTGAAAAATGAGATCAAATTTTGCCCCTTTTGACAACAAATTTGCCATAAAATTTTTGGTATGATGGTAGATGAAATGACAGGTTGTCATCCACTAGCTCGACAGATATTATCAACTTGGTGATCAAATGAAATTATTGAAGTACCAACCTAACTCGGTTAGGTCACGAACCGACCTTGCTCGGTTGACACAACTCGGTCAATGAAACTTTCTTGCGCCCAATTGGACTTGGTTAAGTCTTACTGACCTAACTCGGTAGCTGCTACTCAGTTAATGAAGCTTTGTTACACCCGATCGAACTTGGTAAAGTCTTGAACTGTCCTGAAGTCAAAGTGTATCTGAAATACTGATTTGATGATCCTTCTTCCTTTGGAGCTACTTAGGATAAATCTTGGAGGATGCAGTTCCAATCATTCTTTTATGAATATTAATTGGAAATGGTGGAATCACCCATTTCTTGAGTGACATGAACATCTCCATTACTTGATTTATTTTGCTCGGTAGATTTTGGAATCCACTGTTGCTTCATTTCCTTCTGAATGTTGTCTACTTTGATTTTCTTCTCATCTTCAATTCTTTTGATATTCATGCAATTTTTAGCTATATGACCAAGTTCTGTACATGTATAGCATCTTACTGTAGTGTCCTTTTTCCTTAGGTGATGTCTAGCACAATTTATGCCAAAATGCCCATATTCTCCACAATAGTAACATCTACACCAGGTGTTGTAGTCCCATCCAAATGTTTCTTTGACAATCTGTTTAGCTGGATTGAATGATTTGGTTTTGCATTGGAATGCTTTGTGACCATGCTTTTTGCATTTGTGACAGTTGCCCTCAAATTTTGGTTTTTCTTTACACTCATTTGCCTTATGACCATGATGATTTCAATTGAAGCATTTGCCACTAAATTTTTCTTTCCCGTTGCTCCAGCATTTGTTTGATGTATGTCCTAACCTACCACAGTGATTACAAGTGGTATTTTATTCCTTTGTTCGCCTTGTTTGGAGGATTCACCTTCTTCCTTGTATCCAAGACCAGCTTTACCCTTTTGTCTATGAAGGTTTTCCTCATTTTGTTGATTTAATTGATTTATATCTATTTGGGATTTCATCATTCTTTCATTGACTTGCCTTTCAGAGATTAGGTCATTTTCCAAGCTTTCATTAATTTGTCTCTCAATTCTTAAGTCACTCTATAGACTTTCATTGATTTTCTTTTCAATGTTTAAATTGATGCAGAGCCACACCTTGGAAAACTCAAGAGGATTTAGACATTCAACTGAGTTGCTTCAAGGGGCATCTACAACCTCTAGGATCACACACTAAAATCAGATTCAATTAAACAAATCTTTGTAAATAAAATTCCCCAAAAATCTTCTTGCTACCTCCGGATAGACCTGCACTCAGACATGAATAACTTTCAAACCAAAAAATATTTACTCAATCGAACCATTGAGATTTGGCATAACTAGGTTTCAAACAACATATAAAAATTTGAGAGAAATCCAACGGTTCAAACCTGAGATATTGACCATGCATTAGAGTACATTTTTTTTCAAAACATTGCTTCTTGCTGTCTCTAGATAGACCCGTGAACAGACATGTATAACTTTTGAACTAGACAATATTTTCTCAATAGAACCATTGATATTTTGCATAACTAGGTTTCAAACAACATATAAAAATTTGAGAGAAATCTAACAGTTCATTTGGGAGATATTACCCATGCACTGAGACTAATTTTCTGCAAACATATCGAATTTGACCCAAAACTAAAACTTTTTAATCTTTTGCGAACTATCAACTTGTTTCCAGTGAGAAGATAAGAAAAATCCATTCAAAACTCAGACCATCAAAAAATTGCACAAAGACAAAATAAAAAAAACATTTCATATCTCTCCAAATTCGATTCGTCTTTTTTTTCTACATAGCCGACTGGCTCTCCCTTCAAACTGACTTTCTTTTTCCTATTAAAGGATGTGAAACGTTTTCTTTTTATTTTAGAAAAGAAGAACATCTTCTATCCAAAAAAAGGATAAGAATCTGAAACATTTTTTCTACCAATATTAGATAGTCATTTTCTAAGTCAGGAATATTCCAAAAATTTCCTACTACCTATTATTGGATTCTAAAAATCATTAAACACTCCACCTACGAACTAAAAAAAACTATTCTAATTTAAGATCCACACACCTAGTCCTAGGTGGCTATATTTGGAGAGCTTATCGAACTGCTACTCTAGGTATGCCACCACATGTAGGACATTATTACAAACTTCAAAAACTAAAAGCATTTAAAACATAACATTAAATTCCCTATTACATTTTCAACAATGTTGCCTCCTATAGCATTTCTCTTCTCTGCCATTGCAGCATACTCCCCTGTAGAATGAATTTCAAGTCCTCTTGAGATGATGTGTTGTAGAAATGAATCTCATTCTTCTTTCAAACTTTCCAATTTCTTTGAACTAGGATGAGCATATCTAAAAGAAAAACAAAGATAATATCCAACTTCTCCACATTGTAGCTTTGATTTTTTAATGCTATAAATGTCACAGAAAATTCTCCAGCATGATTCACTATACATGAAATCTGCATCCCTGCATAAACATTATTAGAAGAAAACATATCATCAGCACTAAGATTATTTGAGTTCTCTTTTTGAATATGAGCTTCCTTATACACCATGTAATGTGCATCATATCTATCTTCATCAATAGTAACCATAAACTTATCTGCTTCTTGACTATCAACCAGTTAAACTCAAAAAATATGTAATGTGCTTTGATACCAAAAATGATGCAAAGCCACACCTTGAAAAACTCAGGAGGATTCAGACACTCAACTAAGTTGCTTCAAGGGGCATCTACAACCTCCAGGATCACACACTAAAATCAGATTCAATTAAACAAAACTTTGTAAATAAAATTCCCCAAAAATCTTCTTGTTGCCTTCGGATAGACCTGCACTCAGACATGAATAACTTTCGAACAAAAAAAATTTACTCAATCAAACTATTGAGATTTGGTATAACTAGGTTTCAAACAACATATTAAAATTTGAGAGAAATCCAATGGTTCAAACTTGAGATATTGACCATGCATTGGAGTACATTTTTCTGCAAAACATTGCTTCTTGCTGTCTCTAGATAGACCCGTGAACAGACATGTATAACTTTTGAACTAGACAATATTTTCTCAATCCAACCATTGATATTTTGCGTAACTAGGTTTCAAACAACATATAAAAATTTGAGAGAAATCCAACAGTTCATTTGGGAGATATTACCCATGCACTGAGACTAATTTTTTGCAAACATACCAAATTCGACCCAAAACTAAAACTTTTTAATCTTCTGCAAACTATCAACTTGTTTCCAGTGAGAAGATAAGAAAAATCCGTTCAAAACTCAGACCATCGAAAACTTGCACAAAGACAAAATAAAAAAAACATTCCATATCTCTCCAAATTTGATTCGTCTGTTTTTTTCTACATAGCCGACTGGCTCTCCCTTAAAACTGACTTTCTTTTTCCTATTAAAGGATGTGAAATGTTTTCTTCTTATTTTAGAAAAGAAGAACATCTTCTATCCAAAAAAATGATAAGAATCTGAAACATTTTTTCTACCAATATTAGACAGTCATTTTCTAAGTCAGGAATATTCCAAAAATTTCCTACTACCTATTATTGGATTCTAAAAATCATTAAACACTCCACCTACGAACTAAAAAAAACTATTCTAATTTAAGATCCACACACCTAGTCCTAGGTGGCTATATTTGGAGAGCTTATCGAACTGCTACTCTAGGTATGCCGCCACATGTAGGACGTTATTACAAACTTCAAAAACTAAAAGCATTTAAAACATAACATTAAATTTCCTATTACATTTTCAACAATGTTGCCTCCTATAGTGTTTCTCTTCTCTGCCACTACAGCATAAATCATTTCTTAGTCTTTCATTTTGTGCTCGGAGAATCCTGATTTCTTCATTTGCATTAGAGAGTTGGTCTATAAGACCTTCATGCTGATGGGATTGATTATGAATTTCATGATTTCTATCTTCCAATTCTTCTTGTGCTTTGTTTCTTTTTTCTAAAACTTCACATAGCCTAATTGACTGTATTTCTTGCTCTCTTTTAAGCTTTCTTACCTCTTCTTGCAGAGATCCATTCTTTTCTAGAAGTTCTTTGATTGCTTTTTCAGCTTCTTCTGAATTACTTGATGGTAACAAATCTTCAATCCTTTCTTCAACATAAAAATGGTCATTCACTTGTCTTGCAAGTTCCTTTCTTCTTTTTAGGGATTGAGAAAGATGTTCCTTTGCTTCTTTGAGTTGAACCATGGCCATTTCTAGATCTAACTTTTTATTTTCTATAACTTTCTCCAATCTAAATATCTCCATTGACTGTGATCTTTGCTCAAGCTGTCAAGCTTTGTCCTGAGAACCAAATAGCTCTCATACCAATTGTTGGAAATATTCAAGATATAACAAGTTATTATTAGGATGAATCAATTAGATCTACATATACTTTGATTAGATCCTTTGCAATAATCACCTCTTGTGATTGATGAAATCTTTACTGCACCTTGTGGACCTTGCTAATATACTGCTCTGCTGCTGAATTCACATCTGTCTCTTGTACATATTCATACATCACACTTATCCATTACTCCAATTAAAACTCTGTATTAAACACATATATACCATTTCAGTAATTATAGATGCAAGGTCGACTGAACACAAGTAAACAAAATATAACTGAGTCGACCAAATAGAAAAATAAACTCGAGTTTTTCAGACAAACTTGATGACCTTCTGATACACAGCATCCACTACATTACACGGCATCATCATGCACTTGGTAGAGGTAGGGGCTCGGTTCATACTAGTCATACAACGTTGCCTAGAACTTGGTAACCATTGGTGACTCGGTAGATATAGTGTCACTTAGTTAAAGCTAATTTCTTTGTTAACCGACTGAGCTCGGTTAATACTGAGTCCTTCTTCACTCAGTCAATACTGTGTCCATCTTTACTCGGTTAACACTAATTACATCTTCACTCAGTTAACTCTGCGTCCATCTTTACTCGGTTAACACTACTTCTATCTTTACTCGGTTAACATTACTTCTATCTTTACTCGGTTAACACTAAGTACATATTCACTCAGTTAACACTACATCTATCTTTACTCGGTTAACACTGCTTCTTCGATGCTCAGTTTGAATTGTGTCTTCGATGCTCAGTTTGAACTGTGTCTTTGACGCTCGGTTTGAACTGTATAATGAGTGTTGTCACTAATGGAAAATATCTTTATGCCAACAAATATACATGGTAGATTGTGCATAGTCTTCAAGACCTCCTAGATGTAGCTTCATTAGACTTTTCTATTTAGAAAATTTTTCCTTGTTTAGTTTGGGAACCTCCTTTCTATACATCTTGATCTTTAGCTTTTTCTACCTTGAAACTATTCCTCATAAGCACTAATGCTATGATACCAATTTTTTGAATTCATTAGAATAATTGAGAGGTGGGGTAAATCTATTATCCAAGGTCTAGATGTACAAATAAAACTTTTTAGTGCTTAGTAAACACATATCCATTGCACCATAATATGCATGCATCCATTAGATCATACACTCTCTTAACTTAGTAGAGTATTTTCCTAGGCCAAAATATCTTTGTAGAAATGTAAACATGAAATACCATAAGAACATTCATACAATTTGACACAAGAAATTTATGTAGAAACCCAATTTGGAAAAAAACCACTAGTAACATGCTACTAAATCTCGCTCATCTAAAGTGATACCCTGTAAAAGGCCAACCTTGTTAAAGGTTATAATACACATTGTTAAATATGACTTGGTTAAAGGATTTGAATCACCCTATTAGGAGTGAGCCTTATTAGAGGACTTAAGAAAATTCCATTAGAATGTCACTTGCAGATTATAAATCTCTAGTTTAGTCTTTAATTCTGCTTGGCATTCATACTCTTCAGCTCTAATAGCTTGTTCAACCTTCAAGAATTCATCCCCTTAAGCCTTCTTTCTTTGTATGACAACTACAGTCACTTCTCTTCAACTACTAGATGAAGCAACACCCTATATTTCTTGTCTTCCTTAGGTTCTCATGCATGACAACCATTACTTCTGTCTAGTTATCTCTATAAATAGAGAATTTATATCTTTCTTTGCTTAACCACAATTGTCCATTCTAGGGTTAGGTAGGACTCAATGAATCTACCCACTTTTCTATTTAGTTTCTCTCTAATCTTCTTTAAATTCACCTCAAAATAGTTTACCTTGAATTATGTGTCACCAAATCATCATAGTTATATTCCACATGCTTAACATAATTCAAGAAATCAAATTAGTCTGCTTAGATTCATCAAATATGTGATTTAACATTGTTTACTATCACTCAGCATCTATATTTTTTTGTCACTCAACCTACACTAGTTCACTCAAAAAACACTAAAGTTTACTGATGCTAGGTATCAACTAACCTTTTCTTAGCTTATACTATCTTTCATTCGGCTTGCATTGTTTTTTTTCTTCACTCAGTACCTATTGATTTTTACTCAGCTTCTACTATTTTCTACTCAGCTTGCACTGATTGCTTAGCAAAGCTTGATAGACACTTTTCTTACTTGATCATCTTCCAATATTTGCATTAGCAATCTTTCATTGTAGACTTTAATTAGATAAACAATATAGTATATTATCAATGTCTTACTTGGTCTTAGTGCTCCTTTTATACACCAAATAAATCAACCTTCCTCTAGGTGCTCTTGTTATTTTCTCTTTTCAAATCCTCTTCATCAATCAACTAAATGATAACACTCATACCAAAAAGAAAATGTATCACTAGCAAGTAGTAGGTTTGTCATTGTTGACAAAATAATGATTGTTCCATGATAGGTTCTATACTTCAAAAGAATCTCTTTTCAACAGATTCTCCTACCCTAATATTGGTTTATCCCAATCCAATAGTATCATTATTAGGTCTTGGAGATTCCATCAATTTCTCAAATTATTTTATGGCTTCTCTTGGTTTGTTGAATCTTTCAATGAATTTCTTCTCTACTCTTAATTCATTTTGTAGTAGATCATTTTGTGACTTTAGGGTTGTGATCTCAATGTCCTTTCCATTAAATTCATGGTTTGCAAGCATCAAATGATTCATTGTATCCAATTGCATGTTAGCAATCTTTTGTACATCTAATGCCTTCTCTTCAAGTCTGTTAGTTAGTATTCTTTTGTCTTCTTCAATCATGAATTTCTCTTCCTCAGCTTAGGTTTGACATCATTGACAAAATAATGATTATTCCATGATAGGTTCTATACTTCAAAGGAATCTCTTTTCAACATATTCTCCTACCTCAGTATTGGTGTATCCCAATCCAATATTATCATTATTAGGTCTTGGAGATTTCATCAATTTCTCAAATTATTTTATGGCTTCACTTTGTTTGTTGAATCTTTCAATGAATTCCTTCTCTACTCTTAATTCATTTTGTAGTAGATCATTCTATGACTTTAGGGTTGTGATCCCATTGTCCTTTCCATTCAATTCATGGTTTGCAAGCATCAAATGATTCATTTTATATAACTACATGTTAGCAAACTTTTGCACTTCTAATGTCTTCTCTTCAAGTCTGTTAGTTAGTATTCTTTTGTCTTCTTCAATCATGACTTTATCTTCCTCAACTTTCTTTTTCTTTTCAATTACCTCACATAGCAATATTTATTGTGCTTCTTGTTCTCTTTTGAGATTTTTGACTTCTTCAGTTAGGGTATTGTTCTTTTCCATCAGATTTACAATTGTTCCATAAAACTCTCCTGAGTTTTCATTCTCAAATAGTCTAGCACTATATATCTCTTTGTATTGTGTGTCATCTTGTTGAATAGCTAGTTCCTTTCTTCTCTTCAATGAACATTGCAATTCATCTCTTGCCTCCTTGAGTTGATGTAGGTCAAGTTGTGTTTCAATATTCTAGTTCTCAATAGTCTTTCCCAACTTGTAGACTTCTATTTTTAAGATCTTACCTCCAAAGTTATAAAAAAATTCCTTTTTGGAGAACAAAGCTCTAATACCAATTGTTGGAGATAACAATAGGAGAGTAAGTTCTGAGAGGGGGGTTGAATCAACACTTAAAACTTTTGCCTCTAAAACATATCACCAATAGCCATCTCATAACTTAACATATAAACTAAAATAACTTAACCATGCATCACATTCATAGCATAAAGTGAATAATACATGACACGGTAAATTGGTTACCTAGAAACCCTCTAATAAGAACATAAAACTAGGGTGGGCATAACACCCACAAATCTTCACTACTGTAGTTATAAAGTGTGACCAATTATGGTTACAATTTGTTTGATCATAAACTATGATCTATTCTATGAGGGATTTTCCATGTTAATGGCTTACAAAGATTGTTAGAGCTCACCTTGCTAAAGGATTTTAACTCACAATTAAGTAAGCACTCAATTAAGCGATTTACAAAAGCCTATTAGGACTATTATGTTAAGATATTTACTCTATATCACCTATTAGAATGATTCACCACCATTATCCTTTGGTTAGTACTCTGCTACTTGATGTTAGATCTTCTCTTTGTTGGTTGTCACTTGATCCTTCTGATTAGATGTATCTTTTCTAATCCTCTCACTACTTTTCTATGTTCCTCTTAGATTGATTATGCATTGCATATCTTTTTCATGTCCATCATAGCCACCATGAATGCTCTCTAACCTATTAGAATTCATCTCCTCACACACATACAAACTCTCTATGGTTTTCTTTGTTAAATAAGCATTGGTTGGGATGGTTTAGGTTAGAATCAATGGTACTAGTTGATCCATATTACCGCCTTAAGCTTCTCTTTTTCTGATTGGTTGCATGCACTACATAGGGATGAAAAATATACCTCCATAATTATCTCTTAGAATCATAAAATAATGATTATGTTGACCAAAAATAGTTTACATAGGAGTTTGTGCCATTACAAACAACTATACTAAAAAGTATTCACTCAGCATCCAAAGGTTGTGATGCTTGGCCTTCACTATGTTCCTACTATTGTAACTTAGCTTCTAAATAGCTTGGTACTCTCTATTTACTCAGCACCTAAATCACTCAGCATCTATATACTACTCGGCACTTGAGTGACTTGACACTAACTAACTTCTCGATACATATTGGTGTTCGACATGCTTTGATCACTCAACTTGCACTAATTGCTTGTCTTGCTCTAATCACTCAGCATACACTATGTACTTGGTGTGTCCTATAATTTTTATAGGTTATGATTAAGTGTTTTTCACTTCCTTGTCAAAAAAAATCTAAGATTAACACATGATATCCAAATTTAGATAGGATGTTATCCAAAAAGATATCAAGTTTCTCACTCTCGGGTATCTTGCCAGAGTACTTGGTGTATAGTTATCTCCATCTTTGGAGAAAATTCAAGAAAGGTTATCTTGTTTTCTATTTGAGATTGCAAATATCATAGATGTTAATTAGATGTTGGATTTTGTGTGAGTAGTGCTAGACAAACATGTTTGCAAGTTCATCAAAGGTCTTGATTTGAGGATGTAATCATCAGAACCACTCCATGGTTGGTCCCCCCAAGTTACGTGGAAACAAACACATAAGGTAAGTTTGATGATCAAAGGTACCTAGGTATTTATCATATTTTGGGAGTTCAACTCCTTTAGGAAAGGGAGGCATGAAGATACTTTTATCAAAAGGAAATGAAAAAATGGTGCCCAGTGTGAATTTCTTCATTGGTTTCTCCTTTTCTTTCATGATTTGAAGTAGTTTCTCTACATACCTTAGATTTACTTTTGCAATTTAGAGGTTTTATTTTCTTCTTCTTTAATCACAAGACTCTCGATATTGTAACCTGAAGGCAATTTAGCTCCATCTTTGGTGAGCTTGAGGATATATTTATCTTTTTCTTGGCTTATGAGTATCTCCATCATTCTTTGAAATTTCTTATCTAATTATGCTTTTTCTATATCCTCCTAAGTTATTTATCCCTCATAATTATCAGACATTCTTTAATACTGGCTCTTGTCTTTGTCAGATGTCCTACTATTTTCTTGATTCTCATCTTCACTATGTTCTTCCTCATGGTTTGGGTTTGCCATTTTGTTAATATGCACAATTTCAGTGTGTGGAGACTTAGCGTGACAAGGTTCAATGTGTTGAGATGTGGTATTTTGATGTACTACAAGGCTTGCTTAATTTCTTAGTCCTTTCCTAGGACTTCAAAGGTCAATTCTAGAACCTTGATTGTGATTCTTGTCTCACCAAACCTTAGAACAATCAAAGATTCTCTTCTTTCACCTTGTCACACCAACGGAAAACAAAAGAAACTGAAATATTGTTGCTAACTTGCACAATTCATTATGTGGAATTGTTCACTAGCTTCCCATTCACTAGGAACCAATGAGTCTTATGCATTCCATGAGGGTTTTGAAGCTTTTAATAGCATTATTAGAACCATTAAAACATGTTAGAATTATCAAATAAACTTTGCACAAATTTTAGTCCAACTTTATGACCAATCTTGAATTTTGCTGATATAGATGCTTTGGAAGATTTTTCTTTGATTTTAATAGGATTTCAAAAAAACCCAAACCTACATATCACCAATATAAAAAATTTAACATAGAGGCATTTTATGAGGTTAAACACAACCAAACTTAATATTCTCTCATTCGCATATCTTGGTTTCTATTTCAAGTTCCATTATTCTTAATATTTGTTCCAAAAACTTTCTTGCCAAAATATTTGGAGGAATTATTTAAAATTATTCCTTCTAAATCATATCCAAAGCTGATCCCAATCCAATGACAAAATTATAATTTATGACCTCTGTATCAAGACCCAATTTTATTGTAAAAATGCAGAAGTAGAACTCAAAACCCTACCTTGGGAATCCGATATCATTCTCACAAAAACTCCAAATGAAACCATACCAATTAAAAAATGACCACTTTTGAGTATAATTTTCAAATATTTAAACCATTAATTATTACAATTTATAAATCTTTATATGCATGCAATATATGCCTGCAACTCCATTGAAGATATAAAAAAACCAGTTTCCACTAAAACATTCATAACTTCCATAAATATCATTGAAAATGACTCAACCCAAAATTAAATGAAATTAGATTCAAATATCTATCCAATGAATCTATTTATAGGTCATAAATATTCCATGTATCAATACCAAGTGCTGCAACATGACTGTTGTTAAGAAATCCAAAATCTGTAAATAACCACTTTCACTAAAATGTGCATAACATCTTCAAAAACAAATCAAACTAAGAAAAACCAAAAAGATAAGGAATATTATTCATCCTTATATCCAAAAACACATATTATACATGGTTTCTAGGTCATACATAGCTGTACAAGACCTAGAACTGACACTAAACTAAAAAAGAAATCAAAATAACAACTTAGAATTTCACCAAATTTCAAATGTATCTCTTTCCTTAAATTCTTCCTTGGTTTGACCATAAATCCAATTTTTTAGTTCTTTTGGTTTTTTATAACTTCAAAACCACATTTTAAACTATTTCCTTACATTATTTTAAATCATTATGCAACTTCGACATTTTTTATGAACTTTATGCATTTTTCACAATACAACTTTTTAAGTGTAAGTCCAAATTTGAAAAATATTTGCAAGGGACACTTGAATAATCCTAAAATGGAATTAAATGGACATTTTACATCAATTTAATCATTTATAAGGCATTGTTTCATATTTTTACCTTGTTGACCAATTTGAGACCTCCTTGCACAATTTTGACACTTATTACAAATGGCTTCTCTAGCCTCTACATTTCAACTTATGGACTAAAAAAAATTATAAATGTCTTTAAAAAAATTAAATATATGATATAACGACTCTTAATCTCCTTGCACTCTTGTACTATAGGTGCTCTTGCACCATATTTAAAGGAATCCTTCTTGTGTCAACAAATTCGGGTTTAGGTGAAGACCCTTTAGAGTTAGGATGCTCTTGAAATAATGGATTACAAACTTGATTGAAGTTTATAGGAAAGACACATCTAATGCAAGTTTGGTTTATTAGTGAGAGATATTGACATGATCCCCCCTAGATGTAGTTGGTGAAGGTGACTTTAAATACCCTCCATTGCACTCAGATTGTATAATAATTCTAGAATGACCTACACCTCAATTCCTACCTTGTCTAGCTCGATATATAGGAAATGTGTTGCCAATTATAGTCATAATAGTCATAGAAAAAGATGTAATGATAGGTTTATACTAGGAGAACACTTAGAACTATGGCTCTAGGTAAGCACAAAGAACAACAGAGGTGATGTATGCCCAAGTATGAATCATCATAGAAGTGGCTAGAACAACTGAGAGTTTTGACTATCATGACAAACCAATAGAGAAAGTAGGACAGTAAAGTGATGAGACAATTTTGGATGTGGATCATGTATTTTTTGACCAAATATTTAAAGTTATAAACTATTTTTAGATAAAAAAGTTTACTTTTTTTCCTAAACATAGACTAGATTGGATAGAGATGTCACAAAGAGACAAAAAATAACTCTCTGGTCTAGGAAATTGTCTAATCAAATCACGTGAGAGAATGCTTTCTCAAGAAAATATGTATCATGGGTTGTACGAGATAATGTTGGGTGATGCAAGATTGTACCTCCCTAGGTGAGATTGTATAAATTTTTAACAATTTTTTGATAGTGTTGAAGCAAAAGTTCATGAGAGGATACAAAGATGCACGTACGAAGAAACATAGAGAGTTGAGTAAACAAAAAAACAAGGTCTAAAATTTAGACTCGCATGAGATTGAGTGGCACAACAAGTGACTAAACAAGTAAATTTGATAGTTTTACCAAATTATGAGACCAGTTTATGACAACATGGTACCATTTTGATAGTTCTTAGACAATATCAAAGTATTTTGACAAGGTTTATCAATTTTTGAACAATGTATGGATGTGCCAACTAGATTTTGGTAGCACAGTGACATAGGTCCAAAGAATAAATATGCCAAGATCTCAAATGATGGATGACTCACTTCCTAAAGTTTGACTAAGTTTTATCTTGGATTTCAAATGTTTAAGGATATAGTTTACTAGCAATTTTGTGAAGAAAATAGTAGTCAACAAGAAATTACACAAGAGACAAAGAAATATCATGGAATGATAGTGATGGGGAAGTCTGACTCAATGATATGATTATGACATTTTTGAATGTCGAAGAGCATTCTTCATAGGTCTAGCACAATGAAGGCACTTCAAGTGCAAATCTATCTTAAGGATAGTTTGGTTGAGGAGACAAAACCTTTGCCCATATCATATGTATACATGCACACCTCACACAACTGTGTCACCTACTATAGGGTGCATGTGTTTTTGGTGTATTCCAAGGACTAAATAACATATAAGGGACCAGCATTATATACCACCTTCCAACATCTAAGTGTGTATATGTGGTGAGTATCTTTAGGGGAGATTATTCCCCCTCCTTGCACATAGATTTTTCCTCCTTTTGGAGGTGAGTTGGGTAGGCTACTAATCTTAAGGTTCTTAGAAAGGGTTTCATTCATAATTACCTCTTGAGTTCTTGTAAAGCTTGATTGAGGGTTTTTCACACCCTTCTCAATCACTCATGTATAAGGTAGTTTTTGGCTTCTCAATTAGATCAATTAATTGGTTCTAAAAACACAACTCATGGATTGGACATCCAAAATGGGTAGTTATCTTTCTTATGGAGAAGAATCATTTAAATTGTCAACCTAGAGACGTATACTTGAAATAAGTATACAAAGTATATTCACTACAAAACTCTCTAATTTAGTCTATCATTTCAAAATATAAACTATAAAAATTCTAGAAATAAATCTAAGTACACAATAATGGCTACAGGAAACTACAAGAAATAGCACAACAATGGTTGTTGGAACTGTATAGTACAACTTTACATATATCTATATATCCATATATATCAAATTCTTGATTAAAATTTTGAATATATAAGATTATTTAATCTCTAACAACCATCTAACAAGTGTCTCATCATTCCCTTAAACAATGATGGGACTTATTACAAACTAAATGACTAAGTGTGCTGATTTTATGTTCCACCTTTTTAGTAGTCCACTCAAATGCATGATGATCCTTTATTATTATGAATTAGATCAAATCCTTTTACTAGGTTATTCTCCTCCTTTTTTTTCTTTCCATATAATTTTGAAAATATGAATTTCATTAAGAAACATGGAAGTTATGATCATTTTATTGAAAGTGGGTTTTTGCTGCTTGAAAATGTGCCACCTTTTACTCAGTCAACTTCTGATCTGCAATGCTCATTAAATATTTTAAACTAACTCAAACATTGAAAAGGGTTTGTATGATCATTTTCATCTTTTCAAATCTGCAAGACATTCTTAATTTTGTTAAGAATTGAGTAAGATATGCCCATTTTACTAAAACTGACTTTTGACATTTTTCGCATTTCCCACAACTGTTGAATGTTGACAAGTGTTAACTTGCTTCTCCATCTTCCCATCTGCATTATTGACTCAAATACCTCACAAAAAATATTTTAATCACCACAAGATATTTATATTCAATAATAACCATTTATCATAATAAATAATCATAATTTAGCATTAACTAGCTACACATGCAAATGCTAATCAACTTATCATTTATCATAGTTAATGCTTCATAAATCAAGTTAATATATGGAAATTATTTGGAAATATATTGAAATAATGGGATGAAGCATTATAATAAATGGATATATATATGATTCATCATTCTCCCTAGCTGAAATCCTACTTGTCCTCAAGCAGATAATAGACATTATTTAGACGTGAAAGCTTTTAGCATGAAATCTTGTGACAACTTCAATAAATCATCAAGAATGTCAAAGGTAGTATAAAAATATACATGTAAGTTCATCCTACTTTGGTCTATGACAATAATACAAGGAATTCATGTGTTCCCCCAGCTAAAAGATGGTTTGTCCTCAAATGATAATGTATGTATGAAGTTAGCAAAAAATCACTTATGAAGCATATAATTACGATAATGATAATTTCGAAAATAAAATAAAATGAATAGATAATAAATTACTAAAACTAATAAATATTATAAATAAATAGAAGTCATAAACATAGTACTATTTGTGTTATTGTGAGAAACTTCAAACTTTTCAAATAGCTAAAAGTACAAGTCCCCTATTGTTGAAATTTAGGTCCTTCCAAGAGTGTTGCATATTTAATATGAGTAGATATAGATGTATCTTCATACTTTCTAAATCACATAGTAGTTGCTGCAAAATGATTGTTTAGTCACATTGTAGCTGTTACAGGATTGTCTATTAAATCAAAGAGTAGGGGTTGCAAGACTAATAGTTAAAACCAAATAGTAGTTTCTATACAACTGACTATTACAACATGAAACCTACGTATAATACCAACTAGACACTATCATTGAATAGACATTTTTGACATCATGAAGACTCAACTAAACAATGGAATGTTTGGAAATATATGCAAAGACTATCTTCCACAATTAGAAACTTGACTCACTTAGGCCTTTGGAAAATGATTTAAAATATGACCAACCAACTAGTTGTAAACTCCTCCAAAATAGTCATTGAGACAAGAAGAACCGGGAAACAAACTCAACTAGACAACTACTGACTCTAAGACATCATGTAATGATTCTTATTGAATAAAAAAACCTTTTCTAACCTATCCTAACCTACACTAACCAAATTACATAACCTACTGAAACAAAACCATTAACTAGTTCTTTGAAGTATCTTCCTCTTCTTAAAATCTTCCAATGCTTCACATGCTTATGAACAATGAGAAATAGTTGCAACATCAGTAGAAACTTAACAAACAACAATACTTTTGGAAATACATCAATAAACTCACTTATAAGTTCATGTTGACAATATATATTGCTATATTGAAGTGCATAAGTAAGCTCAAATGTTTCCCCTTTTGTTCTAGTTGCATATTGAGGTTTATCTTTAGTTGTAACTTCTTTCTTTTCTACAAACATAGCTTGTGAATATTTCTTTGCCTCTATATGAATGAGATGTCTAATAGGACACCCTCGTGAAAGAACAAATTTTGAACCCTTCTTGTTGGATTTCTATAGATGAGTTGCCTCATTATTTTAGCTCTCTTCTTGAAATAAAAGTTCTAATTTGATATTGCATTCATCTTCAATAGCAACCTTGTGTATGGTGATTTATTCATTTTGCAAAACAAGGTTGTCTTCATTTTTGTCTTCATAAATCAACATTTTTAAATCAATATATGAATAAAATTCCTCTATGATGTTATAGAACATGTCTTCATTGATTTCCAAAATTTTTTCAAATGATATTGGCTCTTCATTCTTATTCTCCATTGATCTAAAATCCATATTGTGTTGCTACAAACTTTTATGATCCTAATTGCTTTGAAAAGAAATCAAGAATCTAGAAAAATGACAAAGAGATGCTAAAAACTCAAAGACCTTTGTAGCTTGACCTATCCCCGAAAACAATACCAAAATGTTGGCTTCTCAATTAGATCAATAACTTGGTTCTAAAAACACAACTCATGGATTGGACATCCAAAATGAGTAGTTATCTTTCTTATGGAGAAGAATCATTTAAATTGTCAACCCAAGGATGTATACTTAAAATAGTTATGCAAATTATATGCACTATAAAAGTCACTAAGTTATTATATCATTGAAAATTATAAACTATAAAAATGTTGGAAATAAATCTAAGTACACAGTAATGGCTATAGGAAATGGTAATAAACTGCACAGTAATGGTTGCAGGAACTGTATACTACAACTTTACATATATCTATCTATCTCTATATATCCATATATATCAAATTCTTGATTAAAATTTTGAATATATAAGATTATTTACTCTCTAACAACCATATAACAAGTGTCTCATCATTCATTTAAACAAGGAAGAGACTTATTGAAAACTTAATGACTAAGTGTGTTGATTTTTTGTTCCACCTTTTTAGCAATCCACTCAAATGCATGAAAATTCTTTATCATTATGAATTAGATCAAACCCTTTTAGCAAGTTATTCTCCTTATTTTTAGCTTTCCATTTAATTTTTAAAATATTAATCTCATTAAGAAAGGTGAAAGTTATGATCATTTTATTGAAAGTGGTTTTCTACTGCTTGAAAATGTGCCACCTTTTACTCAGTCAACTTTTGATCTGCAGTACTCATTAACTATTCTAGACTAACTCAAATGATGAAAAGGGTTTTTATGCCTTATTTTTATCTTTTCAAATCCGTAATACATTCTTAATTTTATTAAAAATTGAGTAAGATATGCCCATTTTACTGAAACTAACTTTTGACTTTTTCTGCATTTCCTGCAATTGTTGAATGTTGACAATTGTCAACTTGCTTCTCCTTCTTCCCATCTGCATGATTGAATCAAATACCTCATAAAAAAAAATTTAATAACCATAAGATATTTATTATTAAATAATAACCATTTATCATAATAAATCATCATAATTTAGCATTAACTAGCTACATGTGAAAATGCTAATCAACTTATCATTTATCATAGTTAATGCTTCACAAATCAAGTTAATATATGGAAATGATTTGGAAATATATTAAAATCATGGGATGAATTATTATAATAAATGGAGATCTATATATATATATATATATATATGTATATGACAATTTATAGGCTTGCATAACAAGATTGAGAGTACTAGCTTGCACACTTATACTAGCCTATTCTATCGTATTACTATGAGTACAAGGGTATATATAGCCTCATAGTTGAGGTTATAGCTTGAGGACCCCATACATGTATCAAATTAAACAAAATAATATAACTCCACCACTTGGGCTTTGTTTCCCAAATGATTCTATTTTATAGTGGATTGGATTAGCTAGGTCCACTTGTTCCCATATGGGTCATTCCTATGATAACTTTTTAAATCAATGGCAAGCCCTCTAAAAGAGACTCACAAGAATTGAAATTAGCTTTCAAGGTTGGGGATTTCATATTGAGCCATGAATGGTCAAGTGCATAATCTCATATCCTTAGGCTAATTCCCAAACACACCAAATAGATTTAGTAGATGGTTGTTTGCCACCCTTCATAGCACTTTGAATGAAGTTTTTGGGTTCTTGATTAGACCTTGTAGATCAAGAGCATACTATACTAACTCATTAGAAGGTTTTAATTTTCCTATAAATGTGAAGAATTAAAAAGATAGAATGTTTACTTGAAGATCTAAGGAAACTCGCAACACAAACTCATTGATAATTTTTCTTTTAAATAGTCTTTCACAACACGTCCTTCAAACCATTGTAATGTTGTTCTAGAAAACATCATAAAATTCCTTTAGATAACAAAGGTCAATAATCAATCAAATCCAAAGCACAAATACGTTAGTATGTAAGCACTAATGTCAGGACTTTCCCAAGCAAGTGTAGAGAACCACCCGAGATTATGCTTTGAGTTGCATGAGACAATGATATTCTCAAGTGAGACTACACCATGTCATGTGATATTGTTTCATAGCTCATATGAATGTATGAAGGGCTTGTGTGAGAAAAGGATTCCTTGTGTGAGTCTTCTCTACAATTGTATAGAGAAAAATAATTTTTTGATGAAAAAAATGAACTATTGAGGTCAAAAAATTGATTTTTTTGGCCCCACAGTGGCCCCAGAAATGTAAGTGCTAAATATGGGTTTTTAATTTAACCACACACTTCAACATGGTCTTTACTTTCTAGATTCATCTAGAAATGAGCATGAGATTATTCATCCTAAATTTATGAGCAAACCGACTTGTTGCCTTCTAACTAGACATGGTTTTACTATGTGCTCTCATAATTGAGAGTTCAGTAACCAAACCAAGTAGAAAAAAATATTTGATCTAGAATTAATACAAGATATAGACTAAGATTATTGCAATTAAGCTATTTTTTTCATGATTTTCTATGTAAATAATAAAACTAATCTAGATGAGTATGCAAGTTGATCTAAGAATAAAGAAAATTTAAGCTAAATGGATACATATTAATCTAAATAAAAATAAAGTAATGAATTCAAATTACAAATAATTGAAGCCTTGAACATGGGATTCTTGAGTACTCAAACCAATAGCACTTCGATATTGAAAATTGGGATCCCCAAATGAGATACAAGAGGTTCCTTTTATAAAATATCAAAACTAATGAATGGTTGGGATTGAATCAAATGAATGGTTCATATTAGAGGAGAATTGAGCTCAACTAGAGGAATTTCTATAATTGAAGGAGTTAACTAGTTTCTTCTGAATAAGATAAGGAGTTAACCGCCTTTTTCCCTTTTTGATTTTGAGTTAGCTCATAATTTCCAATTTAGAACTCAAGAGAGATTTCAAAGATAATATTTGATTTATTTAATTAAATATGTTCTCATAATTGAATATTACAATTAATTAAATAATTAAATTCAATAAATAATATGAGGATAGTTAATTAAATCAAATATTAATTAATTCATCTTTCATGTGTATTTAGCTAAAGGGGGTATTTTAATTTAGTTAAATGTGCTAGGACTTTTAATTAAATTGATAGGGTTTATTAGCTAAATTAAGTCGATATTTAAGAAATAACTTTAAAAAGTGATTATTGCAATTTGATACTGAGATTAAATAGAGACAATTGGTTTAAAATGCCTAGTAAAATAGGCTTTGTTGATCATAAAAGTAATGTGGTAGGATTGATGCACCAAAATTGCTATAGGACACCAAGGTGCCAATTTTGGGGTATTACAGATGTTATGTGACTAAATGAATGTCTCCTCATTCTCATCATTATAGGTTCTTTAAGGGGATAGAAAAACTATTATAGTTTCCTTACTAGGGACTATGTCCACATGTATATGTCTCTTTCATGATAATATGATGGCAAGTGTTGATAAGTCTTGTGATCAAAGTTGTAGTTTTATTCTATTCCTAAATAGATGTTTCTGGGGCTTGATTCCAAGATATCATATCATTTCAAACACCTTCATATTAGACCATCCATTAGATACCATTTGTTAGCACATTTTAAGAGTAGACTTTAACTACCAAGGTATTGATAGCATTACTAGTTTGGTTTCATAAAACCATGTTGATAGTACTATGAGAATTCATGTCATCTTATGTATATTGAAGTAATGGTAGTTGTGGTAATATTATTTGATACTTACCTTGTAGGAATTGATATAAACTCAAAGAAAAAGTTATCACTACAAAAAGGGGACTCTTGGGACAACTTAATTTTAGAGGTTAAAAGTGAATTATTGTGCATTAATATTATAAGGGTATTGCATTATAAGAAGGTTATAGTTATATGTTAGGATGAGTTAATGGGTTGTATAGAAATGTGTTTTAAACATAAATATTATATGTTTGGTCAAGGACACATTTGTATACTTGGGTGTTATGTAATTGACAAATTTAGATGATGAAAGTGAATTATGGATTTAGGGATTTTTGTGTCAATATTAGTTTAATACTTCATTATGACCTGATCTTTTACTATTTTCTCTGTATAAAGCTTAATTGTGAATGTTGCCTTGAAGTGAGGGGTTTTGTTTCAAAATCAAAATGTATATTGATGGAATATCATGTGATTCTTTGAAAACTAAAATTACTTTATATGAGAACTAGATTAGGAATCTTGTATAAGGTCACACCCCACTCATCATGACATTGATGATACATTCATATTTTGATACTTAAGGATGCATTACATTAACATACTTTAGAATGATTGAAAATTGATACCATTCCATCCAATTTTTTGTGATGATTTACATCATATGGATCTGCATTTATGATGATGATGATGATGATTATGATCTACTTTATAGTCCTTGATGATGATGATTATGATCAGCTTTATATTCCTTGATTATGATATATTAAGATATTTATGTAATTGAAGATAATTGAGCTATGTTTTGATTTAGAATTTTAGATGTAGTATATTTTAAAGTTTGAATTGATTTTGATAAAGTATTGTATGGTGCTCATATTTTGTAAATAGTATATAAGAATATATGATTATAAGCATTACTTTAGACATGAAATGTTATTTAATTTTGAATAATGAATATAGATGTTGATTTAAATTATGTAATGTTGATTTTGTATGTATATAATTTTCCCTTGGACTATTGATGCTCGAATTTAGTGTGTAGGGAATTGACCATGGAATTTAATTGGAGAACTGAGGTTAAACTTATGTGCAATATGTGAAAGCCAAGGTCTAATCTCTTGAAGAGATTAAAATCTCATTGTGATGTGTTTTATTCATAAATCTAATTGGAATGTGTGTTAGTAGATTGAATTCATTTTTTGATTAGATGTGTAATATATTTTAATGGTGTCACTTGACACTTGTGATGTTCATGTGGAAATGAAATGTTAATTAGGGATTTACAAGAAACACCTAACCTAAGACTAAACCTAATAAGATACTTAAATTAATCCCACTTTTTAATAAAATGTCATGTGAAGTCTCATCAAATTGGATTCGATTTCAAAATTGATAGCGACTTCTAAGGGCTAAAAAGTGATCCTAGGATGCCATTTTAATGAAAATAGCCACCCTATATAGTGTTACTATGAGTTAGGGCCTTATTTTTACCCATTAGAAGGTCTAGAACACTTTTGTGGACCTTCAAATAAGCCCACTTTTCAAGAGTGGTGGAAATAGAGAAGTCACAATCACCCTTCTCCTTGGCCATTCATAGTTGAGCTTAAAGTTTTAGAAAGGTGGGAACAATTGTAGAAGAGAAAGGAGATTTTGTGACTACCACTTTTAGCTAGAGTTTTGATAGTGGGTTTGGAGGCCTTTTTAGTGGAATCTAGAAGAGTTAATAAGTGTCCACCCACTCTCTAGTTTTTAGAAATAGTTAGGATTTTGGAGATTGGAAAAGCAAAGGAAAAGGGGCTCTCCTCAAAGTTCATTGCCATTTTGCATAGGAGAAAGGTTAGTGAATTTTTCCACGATATTTCTCTTTCATTTTGAAGATTAAGTGTTGATGTTAGAAATATTAACATATAGGAATGTAGATGCATGCTTATAAGTATATTGTTGTCTATGTTATGTTGTGATGAGTAAGAGAGATTTCTTGCATTATGATTTTATTTTTTTAAATGGTTATATTTGGATTGAATGTTGTTGATGGGTGCAAAGGCATCACTCAACCTCGAGAGGGAAGAAGTAGCCTTGGGTGAGGGGGTTAGTTGAGCTTCACAATGTATTTGAGAGCCTCTTCTCATGGAGAAGAGAGGAATTTCATGGAACATGGGCTCCATGAAGAAATAATTACTATTATTATGTTTTGGAGTGATAAGGGAAGATTTTGTGGAAGAAGAATGTGTTTTTGAAGCCTTGTGAAGACCTTGAAATTTCATGTTATGTTATTGGTAATAGTATGGAAATTCCTCTTTAAAAATCCCACATTCACCCTTTGTTTATGGGTCCATTTGTGATCCATTGTGAAGCTCATGGTTATGGGTGTTAAATGTAGTAATTTTGATGTTTGTGCATTTGTGAGTTTTGATGTGTATGTATTACGTTTAGCCTTGGTTCTCCTAGCTTGGGGGTGGTATTATGGAGACCTTGGATGGGAAGTGAACTCTCCATGGTTACCTTTGTTCTATTTGTATATTTGTCCCTTTGTTCTAATTGTGGATTTGGGTCTCAGAGTGCAAGTTGAAAGAAATGGAAATTATGACTTTTGTTGCATAATTTCAAGTAATTATATTGGTTTCATAAGCATTGTAAAATTTAAAATTTAATTCATGTAGCATTTCTTTCAATATGGTAGAGGAAAGAAAATAGATGTGATGTACATATTTTGGTTCATGTCATATAAATGAAAAAGCGAGTATGTTGTCATATGATCTTGAAGTATTTCATGTTTAACTAAGAATAGGGGTAAGATTTAAGTTGCACGGTATTAATGTGAGAATAATGGAAACAATGTTACTAATTTTTGTATCATAGTGTTGATTATATGTATTGTGAAGAAGAAGAAGAGTACTTTCTTAAAAATAGACCTTGACTACATCATGTTGCTATTTTTTTCATTCTTTTTTTAATATGTGAAATACATTTGAGTCAAGGTTCAAATTTAAGTAAATACACTAATAAAAAAATACATATGAGTATTTTTGGTCAAAGAAATATGGGCACTACATTTCCACTCATCACCTTTACTTATACTAATATGATGATACTCTCTTTTCAAAACAATCTTTGTAAAATATTTTGCTCCACTCAAATAATACATTATATCATTCATACATGGCATAGGAATCACAACTCGATCAATACTATCATTACTCAGTGCACTAGGAATTACAATAGAACAAAAAAATTCTTTCCTCATATCTTTCAAAAATTTATTTCTATTAACCACACAAACTCGTATTGGTGCATAATGATTTTTATTAGGTGCCTCTATCAAAGGTAACAAGACTTTCCTTTTCCATTTGCCCAAATAGTATATTGATTCAATGTTCCATCATGCAATGCATGTCTATCATACTACCATGGTCTACCCAAAAGCATATGGCAACAATCCATAGGCATAATATCACCCATAAATTCATCATAGTAATCCCTAATCATTAATTTCACAAGACATTTTTCTCTTACTGGTAACTTATGTTCATCCTTTATCCAAGCAAATTGATAGGGTTTAGGGTGTGTGATCCTCTATAGCTGCACTTATTAACCATATTCTAATTACAATTTTTCTAAACTACCACTGTCAATGATCACCTTACAATATTTTCCTATAATCTTGCATTTGGTCTTGAAAAGACTACTCCTCGGGAGGGATTTTTTATCATTTTTCTCATACACAAAGTTCTCCTCATCATCAAATTTTCTCATTTTTTACATCCTTTTGGTGGACTCATAGATTCTCCTTGGATTACAACATTTCTATTAATACCTTCAATTTTCTTGTATTCAAAGGCTCTATGTCCTTCTTCTCCACATTTTAAATACATTCCATGAAATCCTCCTCTTCGATAACATCTTCGTAAGAACTACCACCTTTCCACTTGGTCTTGCTTTTCTCATCACTTTTACTCGCTTATTCCCTTATCTATGTAGTATTCTTAGATCTTGTATTTTCTTAATAAGATCTACCTCTTCCTCTTTGAAATCTTCCTACTCTACCTCTTTGTCTTTTTTCATACTTCTTTGTCAAGATCTCCTCAACTTTTAAGGCATGTTGATATGCTTCTTCCATACTATCCAATTTCACAAAATTGATCTCATCTTGAATTGCAGTTATCAAATCATTTAAATACCTAGCTACTTTCTCTACCTTATTATCAACATTTCTAAATCTAATGCCCAATCTATATAAATTTTTGGTATACTTTTTCGTTCTCATATATTTTTGTCTCCAATTTTGTATCTTCATCAATAAGTTGACTTAGTAATTAGCAAGGAGTAACTTTTTCTTCAGTTTATTCACCATCTTTAGCCATGTCTTGATATTGTCTTTACCCTTTCTGTGTCTATCAATTTGAAAAGTTTCTCACCAAAGTGAAGTATGGCCCTTAAACTTGGCAGTTGTTATCTTTACCTTCCTATTATTAGGAGTTCCCTTAGATTCAAATAATTTCTCCATATCAAAGATCCAATCCAACAGAGTGTTGGTGGCCTTCCTTCCATCATAGCTTGTAACCTTAACATTAGGCTTATAAGGTTCCCTAGATAAAACTATCAATAATCTTTCCTCATAAAATCTCACCTTAGGTTCAGGGTTTGGGTTTAATGGTGCCCTAGATTCTCCCTCATCATCACTAACATCATCAAGATGTACTCCTTTCCTTTGGCCCGTCTCCACAACATCAAGTTAGGTTGTAATTTTTTCAACACATACATAATAACATTATCAAGATTTCCTCTACCATGAAAGTTTTTGACAATAGGTTCCTACAATATCATAACCCTCTGCAAGTTTTAGGTAAAGTCACAAATATGCCACCCTATAATCAAATCCACTTAGGGTTCTACCTACTCCATATGCCACAACGATGAAACCTTCACTCTAATTCCACTTAACACAAGGTGGGGTAGATAACTAGGGCCAAAGGCATGCCTACTAATCAACCAACCTTGTTGAGTTAACACAACCAAAGAAAATTATGAAGAGACAATGCCAAAAAGGAGAGAGAACAAGTAATATTTCATTATTTCATCAAATTTCATCATACATGTCTGGTTGTGAGGCATCTTGGGTTACAACCAATACAAAGATTCGAATACATAAGAAATAATCTCCAATGTGCAAGATCTATGATCTTCATTACATATTCTAACTCCTCTTAACCAATTGATACCTAGATCTAGACCAAGACTCTCTATTTATACTTTCCAAAATGACTTATAGAATATTCTAGATATTCATATGGAGAAGGTCGATCAGATAATAGTCTACTTGTATCCCGATGATCGATCTAATACATTAAATTATGGCCTCAAATTAAATACACAAGTCAGCTTGCAACTAAGAACCAAACAAATAACTCAGTGAAAGAAGAACAAGACATAACTAAACAAAAAAAAGTAGCAAAGGTCACTGAGGCACTTGGTGAGCACAATAGAAACACTCATCGAAATAAGAACCTGAGCCACTCGGTTAGTGAAGGAAGAAACACCTCCACCAAGCCAATACACAATGAAGTCAACAAGAAGGTCCACAAGTATAACTAAGAACACATCTACCAAGCATGAGAGTAATGCAACCCAAGATGCTTCTACATCAAAATCTTTCCTACCTTGATTGGTTTGAAGTTGGATCAAGAGAATATGCTCCCTAATGAAATGGTGAATGGAAATGGGTTTTGTTTGTATTTTCATGGTTTTGACAATTAACTCCCTTTTGCACACATTTTTTTGTATTAGTAATAGATTTTTTAATATTATTTAGAGCCAAATTTTTTAACTTTATATGATCATTAATAGTTAATTGCACTTTTATCATTTTGCCAACACCTTAACTAGCCATCATATATAGATATTCACCTACTATGTAGAGAAGCAAAACAACTATTTTGATCTTTTCTTCTAACTTGGCATGGGTAACATAACTATGCTTAAATATTTTTCCTAAAAATTTGAGCTTGGATAACATTCTACAAGCTAGGATCAAAAAGAGGATTTACAAAAATTACCCATTACATACCTAATTCTACCATTATCAACTTAATAAACTAGTTTATGATGTATCAATTATAGGCTTACCTAATAAATTTGACAAAATAAGAAGACTATAAACTAAATAGTCTACTCATCAAGACACTAAGGGGAAAATTTACTAAACATTAGGTTGAGTAACTACCATTGGGTGTGCATGTCTTCCACCATGTTGAGTGTAACCATGACATATAACTTGGACTGGGAAATCTGCTCCAACACCCTCTTCAAATCCTACAACTCCATTTTTAGACCCAACTACATCTCCCAACATTCTTCCAAGTATGACTCCTTATCATATTTCCCCACCACCTTATAAAAGGGATAAAACCATACCCTTTGGCATCTTCTTCATCTACAAGCATTTTGAAATATCTATGCCCTACCCTCAAAAAAACCATTCTAGAATTGAATCCATGTCCAATAATACATTATCTTCAAACAATGAATGTATAACCCATTTCATGGTGTCATCTTCTTCCTCAAATTGCAAATCCCACACCAATTCCATGGAGACTATGTCAATGTCTATCTTTCATTTCTAGTGCTCTTGAAACTTATTCCCTAACACTTTTCTAACCACATTCACCACCTTCCTTATTTTAATCTTCAATAAAACCTTCATTCTTCATTTGGAAACGAGTCCAGGAAGTGATTTATGTTATAATTTAGTGGTTACAAAGAAGTTAACTTCAATTTTTTTAATCAAGTCATCTCACATAGGCCAGCTCCTTGATTAGTCTTAAAAGAATTATAATATCCCCTCCCAATTTAATGATGTTGTTTGTGTCTAAAAAATAGGATTTGAGCTATAAAATCACTCATGTCCCATGTGCAATGAAAATACATTATTTTCTTCAACAAAGCCATGCCAAATATTAATGCCACCATTTTCATGTGGGAAGAAGAGTTTTTATAATGAAACATATCACCAAGATTTCCAACATCATTACATAATTAATATTTTGACACTAGGTCCTAATCTAAATTTATCATTAGTATCCTTGGCCAAGTCATCACTCTCAAACCATGTCATCTCTTAGATTTTTCCCTTCTTGTGTGGACTAAAAGAGTTGTTGTTACCCAACATTTCAAATTTGAACTCATTTACCATGGGAAAGAAAGATCCCACTTAGATAATTTATCAACATCAATTTTTTCTTCCCAACAAATATGAAACACCTTAAAATTTTGAAACTTGAAAAAAGTGCCTTTAACTCCATCAACAATAGGTTTTAAGTGTCAAGCCAAAATAGAATCCGTTATGATCAATGAATCACCTTCTAAATTAATTTTTGAAACCCCATCTCCTTTCCACAACACAATGCCTATAAAGTTGTTAGCACTTCATCCACATTGTTCGTAATATTGGCTAGTTTAAAAGCCCCAAAAGCCAAAACAGTTCCCTTACAATCTCTAAACATGAATCCAATCCCTACTTTACCATTATCTTAAAATGAGTCCCCATCAAAATTTTCTTTCGTCCATCCTTGATCATGTTTTAACCATTTTACCTTTGATCTATCCAATTTCCTTCTACCTTTGGCTTCCATTTTTTTGATTCTATATTTTGCACTTGGCCAATCCTTTTGCTAATCTCTATCCAAATTTGTAAAAGAAATATGAGATAGGGTGGAGCTAGCTATAGCATCAAGAACCTCTTTAATGAAGTTATAAATTCTCTAAAATATCCTACCAAAAGGCTCTTCAACCCCTCTAAAAATGTGTCAGTACACTCCTTCCTTAATTTCCACACTATGATGGAAGGACAAACATGCCAAATTCTAGAGAAAAAAAATTTATGATTTTTATGTGGGCAACAAAAAAAAAAATCCATCAAGGTGTTAGGTAAGGAACCATGCCACCCTAATTTTCTTTGAACTATAGTCCAAGCCTCTGAAGATATCTTACAGTTAAGTAGTAAATGATCAACATCCTCACATTTCTCCTTGCATAAATTGCATCTTGATGGGGCAAGAACTTCTTTTTTTTCCTTCTATCATCTGTAAGACTAAGAGTCCTCCTTTTACTTGCCAACCATGCAAAGGCATCAATCTTTGGGACGAAATGTTTTCCCCAAAATAGATTTATTGGCCTCAACTCATCTCTTACCTCATTAATTAGGATCTGATAACAAATCTTTATTGAGTAACCCCCACTTCTTATAACATAACATATCAATTAATCCTCTTTGTGAGTCTTTAATACCTTTCTTCAATCCAAAATATCTTTTAAATACACCTTTATTTGATTAATGATAATCAATCTTTACTGGGTAACCTCCACTTCTTGCAATGCACCATATCAATTTATCCTCTTTGTAAGTTTTTAACACCTTTCTTGAATCCAAAATCTTCTGAAAATACACTATTATTTGATCCACCAATCTAGGCCCAATGGGGTTTCAAATTGAACCAAATAATTGACTACCTTAGAACCCCACTGTTATTCCAAAATCTCCTCCAAAATTTTGATCCAAGTATAGAATTGGATGACTATCCCAAGAATTAGGCTATAAGTTCACTTGCAAATGATCCCTTACTAGTTAAGTAAGGTGATTGGTGATCAATGGTCTATATTATAGAAAATTTTTCCAAATGGATGGACCCCTTGGTGGATCCCTTATAGTAAGGATCCAATTATCCTATTAAGACTCTAAGTATTTTGCCTTAAAAACTTCTAACCCATAATAGCTCCAAATTAGCATACACCATCCACACAAGCTTTGCTCCCAAAGCCTCATTCGTTAGATTCTAATTTCTTGATTCTGCCTCCCCAACAGATTTTGGTTTACACATATGTTCCCAAGCTAGTAAAGACATGTCTCCCCCTTATTTCCTCTATTCCAAAATAACTTCCTCATCCTTCCTTCAATTTTGTCCAAATTTTTCTTAGGGATCTTAAGACAACTCATTGAGAACACATGGATTGCATAAATTATTGATTTGATTAACATTATTCAACCTACTAAGGTGAGTCATTTTCTCTTATTCTTGCCACAAGTTAGCCTTAGAATCCCCTTAAACAAAGGAATCCTCAAGTCTTTACTTGGGAGTTTTCTAATTTGTATGCTCATAATATGATTTATTTCTTATTGAAGCCTAAGAAAAGTATTAAAATAATTTTCTCGAACTTGTGCCAATTAATTATTTTACTTGAAATTCTACTATTTTCATCTAAGAGGGATTTCACCACCTTTTCCTCCTAGTAAAATAATCACTTGAAAGATAAGTTCATCAATAAATTGTAACTATGCGAGGGGATATATTCCTTCAATAATTCTAATACCCTTCCATGTATTGTCTCTTCTATATTTTCCAATTAATCTACTTAAAACTTCTTCTATTGCGATAAATAAGAATGGTGATAATGGACCCCCCTGTCACAATCCTCTAGTTGATTCAAGTAATCCTTGAGGGTTTCGATTTGTTGGTGTTTTAAAATACTACTAAGCAACAAAATGCTCAATACCAAAATGATATCACTCACAAAATCTAAGGATTAGCCAATTCCAATCAACAATTATGTGTGTGAACCATTTGGACCCAACTTCAACAAAACCAAAGGTGGTTTTCTACTCTTTAGGCTCTGCAAAACTAGGGTGGGTATACCTAGGAATGATTCAAGACTAGAAAAAATTGTATGAGAATTATTTTAGTTTCATTCTAATTCTCATCTCAAATCCTCAAATACATGCATAACTCTTGACAATTTGATAAACACATCCCATGTAAAAGATCTAGCCAAAATTCTTCTATAGATCTACATGTGTTCTCGGCAATAGTGGCTAACTGAAGCTAAAACATTCCATGCAAACAAGTACTGGCCAACTTTGAAGATCTACAGAAAATAAAAGTAAAATTGATTATAATTCTACATTTGAAAACTATTTAGGACATATTTCTCTTCTAGCTGAATCAATTTGATCAGTGCCTAATCCATTAGGGCTTAGATTCTACTACAAATCCTTAGGTCTAATTTGTTGCCTTACAACAAATATTATCAGCAATTCTTATCAAAATTCATCATTCAAAAGTTCTTCTTAATACTATAGCAACCTTATCAAATTCATCAAATCTTTTACTTAATCCTTTGAACTAATAGCAGTGATGAACAGATATACAACCTAACTGGATTGCATTCAATTGCACAAGCCTTTACTCATACAATATCAAGATGACCAAGTAATCAAAAGGAGACAAAATTTAGAAAGAATTGATATGGGGATAGCTCATAATTTGTATTCATCTTCTTTGAAAATTGTATACATTTTCAGTAAACTTAGAATGACCTTAGGAAGAAACATAGAGATCATTCTATATTCATGTATTCTCAAGAATTATTAGAGAAAATACATCATAAACTTGCTCCAAACATTAGACCGAAAACAGACTAAGTATATCACCTAGAAACAAAAGAAATCAAACCCTTCTCTAGCCCTGGAATATCACTTATATAGTGTGAGATGCAACAAGCTTTAGGCTAAGAGAAAATGACAGGTATCCTTTACAAGAAATATTTACATAAACCTATCACAAAATGACAAAAATGTGGGTAACAGAAGATGTCCAAATCAAAACATTCCTTTTGGTGGGTCAGCTTCTATCACATCTTCTAACGATGTTGAGTTAGCTGCTATTTTGATCCTTCTTTGTATGCAATAGCCAAATTACCCAATGATGACGCTTGTTCTGATGATGGCACATTAATCTCCACCTATGGGTTTTCACCATCTTTATCTTGTATGGTGGGATTAACTTCTACCTTTCTCTTTTCTTCGATTGTATCAACATCTTGTGGGCCCGGGCCTACAACTAAAGATGACTGATTATTCTTGTCTTCTTCTTCTAGTTGGGCTTGTGTAGTGACGATGTCAATGATTTGGATCTCTTCACCTTGCACCTCATCACTGTTAGTTTCATCTTCATCAAACTGTTCACCAGGAGCTATTTCTACCATCCACTTGTCAAAAAGTGTTTCATCTGGCCAATTGAATAGAAAAGTATCCCATTTCCTTTTTTGCACATACTCAACTTCATTATTAATATCAAAAAATTCTTGTTTAAAAGAATCAAAAAATATTTGGGCCTTCACCATTTCTTCTATTGTGGTAGCCCACCATGCATGCCCTATTTCATTTACAATTTTATTCATCCTTAAACAAAAAATGTCATCAAGTTCCTTCACCCACTCATCTTTGCTTTTCAAATTATTTCTTTTATCTATGGCACAAGGGAATAAATTGAATTTCTGGCTCTTGTACTTGTTCAAGTAGCCTATTATTATTCTTTGTAAATGAATCCTTTTATTGTCAAAATCAGCAAGATCAAAAACAATGTCAAAGGTTTTTTCAATTTGATCATAAGAACCCCTTATGAAACAAAAACACAAAAATGTCATTTCTTTCTCCCTCCTTACCCATTCATTCACAATAGGCTTTAGAGACTCATCATTGGCTTTCAAATCCTCCCAGATACTAATCACCCTGGCCAACTGATCATGAATTAGTGGCCATTCAACTTTTTCCCCCAAATATGTGAGAGCTTTTCTTAGTTTATCTTCATATTTCGACTCCAATTCTACATGTAAGGCCCACAATTTACTTTTTTCTTCTTCAAAATCCTTAGCAATGTAGTTATGTGGCCTTTGGGGTCTATTTGGTATTTCTATGATGGGGGTGGATTTGAAGGGTTCAACTAGGGGGTGAGGGTATGTTATTCTTGGCCTAGTGGATTTTCCCAATAGCTTGTTCTCAAGCTCAATTCTCTTTTTTACCTCTTTATTGTAGGCATCCACCATTATTTCATACTTGCTCTGCAACTCAGTCATCTCCTTTTCTTCCCTCTCTACAGTAGCCAAGGAAAATTGAGAATAATCCACATTCATGTGGGATACCTATACATGTGAGGTATTAACAACTCTCCTCACAATGATACTCCCTATTAGTCATGAATCATCAAGCTATGATGGAGCAGCCCTAGATCCTCTTCTTAATGACCACATAACAAGAGCAACTTGGTCATTACTAAATGCAGTTCTCAAGAACTCCTTTTTATCTGGATCTTGCAATCCCAAATTATTTGATACAAAATTAAAAATCAAGGCATCAACAATGTCCCAATTGGGCAATAATAAAATATTTGCATCCTTTACCATCTGTCTCCCCTCTTCAAGGGTTATATTCTGGAACTCTTGCATCATTTTTTCCTTTATCTGATTCTAAATGGAGGCTTCATCCATTTCTGGATGCTCTGCTTTCATATTTTTACATTTACAAAACTGTCATCAGACAAAAAAATTTCATTGACTTGTTCCAAAATAGGGTCTAATTCCCTTCCCCTAAACTCTGCTATAGTTAACTCAAAACTTGGCATAGGAGGCTCTTGGGGGTTCCCTTCATCAATCTCTACCTATGTAACAAAAACTCCCCCTTGTGATCCAATTTTTTCAATTTTCTCATCAGTGAGCTACTCCTCCTCAATTCTCATAGGGGTTTGGGAAGGTGAGTAACTTTCATCATATGATTCCTCTTCCCTTATTATCTTTCTTCTGTTAGGAGAAGGTTCAAGTGGCCTTTCTTCAAAAGTAGCAATAGTAGATTCAACTATCTATTTTCCTTTATTCACAATGGGCCTTTGATCCTGAATGATAGTATATCCTGACCTCATTTGCACAATTAGTGGGCTTGACCCTTTATTGGGAGTGAAACACAATATCCTCATTATTTCCCTAGCTTTATCTGGAAAAGAATCAATGAAATGTTGCTTCTTCTCATTCATTACCTCCATTATTTTGGGGAATGTACTCATAAGCTAATTTATTCTATCTACAGTAGTTACAACATTACTAAGAGGGTTGTAATCTTTGTTAAAACAATTAATAAAATCCAAAACTTTTCAATAAAATCTCCATTTTTCTTTCTTTTTTTCTTGCTCCTACAAAGAGTATTCATTCCTTATTACATCTTCAGGGAAATAGAATTCATGCTCAACTAGACGAAGCTTGATCCTATGCCTAAGAGCCAAATTAAAGAAACATTCAGCATCACAAAAATGAGAGTGAGATACTACTATTTTATACTAATCCAAAAAATTGTAGAGGAAGACCCACCCTTCCTTGGTTATTACAAGCTGGTGGGCTACCATGCAAGTGGGAAAAATTGATCTCGTTCCCCTTTTGTGCAAAAAAGGTTTCTTCTACTCCTTGCAACTGCCATAAGAATTCAGCTACTCCTACCTTTAAGGGCACCTGATAAGGTAGTACATGGGGTGTTCCTTTAAATCCATAAATTCTTATGACAATTGAAACTGAATATGGGATGATATCTCCCCAATTATGTGAAACTTTCAGATTATGGGGTTTGTCTATAGGCCTAACAAGGTGCATTAGTGCCTTAGGAATTCTGGGATTGTCACTCAATATGAGGCATCTCAATTTGGAGGCAAAGTGCCTGTCAAATCTAACAAAACTAGCATTTTCTACTTCCCCAGTCATATCTGCACTCCATAATTAAATAGGTAGTGCTTCCCCCTCTTGTTCTTTGTTTAGAACCATTTCTTTACCAAAGTATGTAGCCCCCTTAAATAGAAACATGTGCATCAACAGGAAGTATTGGCCCCAAACCTTCTCCACCTTGCCCTTAGCAATCCCCACCAATCCATTGTGAATCTCATCAGCCAGGTGAGAAGCAAAATCAAATATTATTTCCACACTGAATGAGGAGATTTGAGTGATCATATACATGAAACTCAGAGGGATAAAGTCTTCTTCACCCTCTCCAAAAACTTTGCACAAGGTCCTGTATATCTCTATTGCCCTAGCATTGAAACATGCATTCTTGAAAGGATCTTTAGAGGATGATATTATTGCTGGTAGGGTTCCAATTTTGCCAATGTGGGCCTTAAGTGCACCTTGTCCTACATCCTTCTTTAACATATATTCTTTTTCTAAATTTGTCAAATCAATGGGCACATGATACCTAGCGAGAGGTCCCAAATGGAAAACTTCGCTAATCTCTTATGGACTGATGGTGATTAGAATTTCACCATCTACTCTTCTCACTACCCTAGTGGCTTGATCATAACTTTTCACCATGGCCTCAAGGAGGTCATAATCCATAAACACACTGGGAACAACTAGCTTTCTTAGGTCAAAATTCCATATATTGGCATGTGGGGCATACAATTTCCTTTCTGCAAACCATTTCTTGAATAAATTTAAACCAGTTTGCAAGGTTTGAGCATCTTGGACCCAATTACCCTTATCATATAATCCATCGGCTATCCTCAACCTAGGGTTTAATGAGGTCAACTTTTTAACTTGCACTGTCTCTACAGTAGACTCAGGAAGCAATTCAAGAAAATCATCATGTACATTTCCATCCAAATAATTTACTTGACCTAAAAATCCATTCTTTGGAGGCATCTTTGATTATGCTTTATAGAACTGAGATACTTACAAAGATTACAGTAGGATTACTTACTTGAATTTTGTCCTCATCTTCCTCTGTATTTTTGCAAATTTATTGCGAGCAAACTGCCTCACAATCTTGCCAAACTTCAGCAGGATCTTCTTTAGTAATTGCTTCTGCTCAGGAATAGCTCGAAATCTTTGTTCGCGTAAGGTGAAACTGATAAAAAAAAATTTATTATACTCTATTTTTCCTCACATGTGAAGCTTTCATGTCTAATTAATACATAGAGTGGCACCACCTTCTGAGTTTAAATTTGTGTCGTCGATCTTTAAAAATCCTATGATCATGGGATATGGAGAAAGACAACTAGGAGTTGCACTTGACAAGTTAGCTAATCGATCCAATGAAAACTGCCCACGTACATAGCTCCTTCCTTTATGGCACTTCTATCTAGACCCACTGGCAATTGGGGACACATGTCAATAGCTCACTACTTTGCTATACATAAAGAATGAGCACATGGCCATAGCGAAGTAGCAATAGCCATCGATTTGATCTTAATCTTGTGGATGATATATTACTGTACTACTTAGAAGAATAGTGGTGGGCCCTCATTCGCTACCTTGCTATACGCATCATTCAAGAAACTCTTCATGGTGAGATAGTGATGACCATTGATCTAAGACTAAATCAAATGTGGAGAAGCTACACTAAGTACCCTAAAGAGTGGTAGGTCCCATACTCACTATGTCGCATAGAGTAAACAACTTGCAACTTTCCATAGTGAGATAGCGAGGACTATTGATTCCACTTTGATCTGACAATCAAGATCTCTTGTACACTTTATGAATGGGGTGTGGGTTTGGGCTATTGATGACGTAGGAAATTTTGCACTGCTGGCACCCAACAAGACCTTACTTTAGTCCTAGTCACCATCCACGTTACTTGAGGTCCCACCAGCTATTGATTTCACAGGGCCTCGCTACTTCGCTAATGGTGAGATGTCAAATTTTTACTTGCAAGGTAGTGAGCTCTGATGACTTGAATAAAACTTGGCACCGTGAAATATAATAACCCATCAAATTGTTATCACTCCTACCAACAGCTTTTGACAATAGCAATTATTACTTGTCATGCCACCTAGATAGACTATGTTTATTGAGAAATTTTGAGGCCATCATGTCTTTAATTTTACGGCACCTCGCTACTTTGCTAACGGCAAGATGCTTAGTTTTTCCAATAGCAAGGTAGCGAGGCATCAAAAAGACCCTCATTCTAGCATCAACTTTTGACTGCTTATACTGGGTCCCTTTTCCTGTTTTGATAGTACTTGCAAGGTGTACGTGGCTAAAAAGTCAGCCAAAAAACAAATCTCTGACTATCGTATCTTCATTTTCAGTCCAGTTTTATAAAATTTTTGGCACTCACTACCTTGCTATACATAAAAAGCGCTCATGTCTTCATAGTGAGGTAACAACAACGGTAGATCTATTCAAATCGGACGATGAGGAATCTGAGAGGAAAGGTAACTTGGGGGCGTAGAAAATAAAAAGAAAATAGAATATTCGCTCGAGTTGATTTTCAAATATTTCACACCTGAAAATTTTTAAAAGGAATGGGACGTAGGGTTTTTCACAAAAAAATTCAAAGGCTAGCAAAAGGATGACTTAGCTAGAAACCCTATTATCCATTAATGGATACAATCTAAAATTTCTATATCTACACAAAGGACTTCTATCATATGAAAATTTAGACCAACACCATTAACCAAGATAGAAAACCTAGGAGTATAAATGCAACTATTGATCCAGTTAACCACAAAATCCAAACTTTTTCACACCCAAATAAGAAGCTTCCCATTTACCACATCTTATGCCTTTCTAATATCTATATTTTCCATCATCTTAGAATGTTTACATGTATTCACTGTGTGTATTGCCTTGTGGGAAAGGATAACCCTTCATAGATAGACCTATTAGGGGAGAAGCCACTCTGCTCCTTAAAAATGATCAGATGAAAGATTTGCTTTAATCTATTGAGAATAACTTTAGCAATAATGTTATATATAGTTTTACAAAGAGTGATGGGCCTAAAGTCATCAAATAAAATCCTTTCCTCTCTCTTATGAATTAAAACAATAAAGCTTTGATAAGATATTTAAGAATGAAACTACCAACCCTAGAGTCTTCCACCACTTCCCAAATGTCCTTACCAAATATAGTAAAAAAAGTTTGGGATAAATTTGGTGGAACTCAATTGGGTCCTTGAGATTTTTCCCCTCCCATGTTGAAAACTATTTTCCTTACTTCCTCCAAAGACATAGGAGCATAAAGGGATGCATTATGTTCATCATAGATAACCCTCATAATGATCTCCCTTATATTTGCAAAGGATGTTGGATCCAAAGGGGGGGAGGTTAGAAGGAGACTTCTAGAAATAATTGACAATTCCCTAGTCAATGTCCTCACTAGAGGAAAATTGCAAACTATCCAAATCGATAGAGAAATTTTAAAATAGGATCTCTTAACCTTGATTGAGTCACGAAAAAACTTGGTAGTTTGATCCCCCACATCCAACCAAGTGTCTCTATATTTTTTATGCCAATATATCTCCTCTCTAGCCAAAATCTCCAAATATTCTTTGTTTAAATCTCTTTTTTCACTAGAAAATTCCACCTCCCCCATTCTAGAGTGTATGATCCTAGAATTGAAGTTAACTAGTGCATTCTCAAGCTTGAATTTCTCCACAATTTGTTTTTGACATGCCTCCTAGTTCCAAATCTGAATTCTTCTTTAATGAACTATAATTTATTGTTTCTCTTTTTGATAAGAGAAAGACTCCACCACAATTGAATAATATCATGTAAGTCATCATATCTTGACCACATTAATTCAAATTTAAAGCAAACTATCTCTACTGAAGAATCATCATGAACCTACAAACTATAAGGCAATGACCTAAACCTATGGTAGGAAGAATTTATGTAAAGTACACCCAATATGTGGCAACCCACTCACCTGCTAGCAAGAAACTATATGAAATCTCTATAATATTAGAAAATCCACACCTCCTATTAGTCCAAGAGAACTACCCATTTTGCAGTTGAATCTCAACTAATCAATTATTTGTGTGGAAGTTTGTAAAGTCTTGTTGAGCTTGACTAGCCCAACCTTTCCACCTTTCTTTTCTTCTAGCTTGAATATGCCATTAAAATACCTTCCCATCACAAATAATTCATCATCACATCATGAGATAATCCTTGTTAGGGATCTCTACACTTCCCATTTACTTTGTGAGCTTGTGGACCCATTAACGTTTATCAAACTCATATTGGTCATCAATTGATTGGAAGAAATGTTCATTTTTATCCAAGAAGAATCATGAACCTTAATAAAGGCATCACTAATTCTAGGATTCCACCAAACACCTAAGCTTCCTAAGGGACCTATAGCATCAGAGAATTTACATTTCCAAAACAAAAACCTATGTCTAAAGCTTTCCAAATCATTTGTCTTTAATTTAGTTTCCTGTAACAACACTACATCTAGTCTCACATGAGCCAACCATCTTTTTTTTCAAGAAAATTTTGTCAAACACATTGCATCTCCTAATATTCCATAATAGTACCTTCATGGCTCTAGGGAAAGGGTATAACCCTTTCATGATATCAACAATTTAGCTTGGTTAGATCCACTCCCTGCTATGGCAAGCTTAACCTAAGCCAATTTGGGTCCTCTTTTCTTTCTTCCCCCTTTGTTGGGCTTTCTAATATTTGATTGTGTCTAGAAAATAATTCTCCTCCACAAAATTTGGAATATTTGAGAGCCTAAAGTATCCTCCACCTCAACTTCATCCATTAACCCATTGTCTAAATTTGATTCCAAGTTCCCACTTCTATCTCACACACTTTCAAAGGAAGACCCTAGGTTTTTGATAGGGGAGGTAAAAATGTCCTTAAAAATTACTTCCTAATTATTAGCCCTTTCATCATAAGAAGGGAAGAAATTGATAGTCAACCAAAATAATTTACTACACTCAATAACACCACCACAAAAATATGTTCCATGTAATGTTAGAACTTTTTTCAGTGCTCCTCTTGGGATTCATGACAAGGGCTTAACCACCTCATATGTACTACAAGTTGAGTGGTTGTATTGAACATTAATAGATAAATCTTTTGGTGCAACACCAACCCCACTCTAACAAGTTGTATCAGAGCTTGGTCACAAGTTTGAATCCTTAGACCCTCAGGTAACATTGAGGGGGAGATTGTTAGAGATTTTTTTAATGCTCCCCTTAGGATTCGTGACAAGGGCTTAACCACCTCATGTGTACTATAAGTTGAGTGGTTGTATCGAAAATTAATAGATCGATCTTTTGGTGCAACAACAACCCCACTCTAAGATGAAATTTATTTCCCCCTATCTCCACTTCAAATTTTTCCTAGTCAACCACTAACTTAGTCAAAATAGAATCTCACAAACCTTGCTCACTACATTATTCCTTCTATAAATAATTTGATCCTTCAATTATATGGGCATCATTACTTCTTTAGTTTGTGACTAGTAAATTTGGAGAGGCTATCTTTAGCGACCCTTCAATGGAGCAATTATCTAAGATTTCTTTAATAAGGCTCTCCTGAATATCCTCATATAAATCATATAAATATCCCTTCTCTAGATCGAGGAAGAGAAAATCCATCCAAAAGTCCACCAATATCTCCTTTAATAGATTTGAACTAATTTCTAGAACCATGTAATCTAAGATATTATGCTCTAAACCTTTTCCCTTTCCACCCACACGGTCTAAGAGCTTATCTCTGTCAACTAGTAAAGAATGGTCCAAAATGATCTTTTGACTCCATATCCCTTCTCCAGTTTCAATTTCTATAATATTAGGGATGGGGTACACCTCTTTGTAGTTCACTGATATCCTAATACAAACTTTGATGTAACACCCCACCAAGGAACCCAAAAGAAATTAACTTAAAGTTTCACTAAGTTTGCAAAAAAAAATTTTTGAAAGATAATAACAACAGGAGATAACATAGCAGAAACAATAACTCACATACATAAAACCATCATAAACATATTACATCTCTTAAAGGTTCCATGATGTTGAAACACATGTAAAATTTTACTAATATTCAATGTAACACATAACCAAAATCCTCCTCATGGAATAATAACAAGTACAAATCCAATTGAATAATATACAATTACAAAGGATGTCTCTTAGCATAACTAGAGTGCATGATCCCACTGTACAAGTCATATGGTATGAAAAGCTCAAAAAACATACATCATCAATATAATACATCATCTCATAAGAGCTCTAATAGATCAAGTATAGTAGAACAAAATAATATTATCCAATAGAAATACAAGATTAGATAGAAAGGAACAACTACAAAAGTACATCCAACAACGAAAACCAATAGTCAAATCTCAATGGTATAAGTAAAAAAAAAACTATCACTCAACCTCATGGAATCCAAATGGCCCACTTCCACCATGCTCAGGAGATAGTCTCAAGTCCCAAATGGATAAAAATCCACAAGTCATAACCAACATCTAGGTCAAGGAAACACATAAGAGAAAACTATCTCAAAGGGTACCAAGACATGAGTATCATCTAATCCTAGAGGCAACGAAGACATGTAGGAAATCTACTATGGAGGTGGGAAAGTGTCATTTCATGAGCCAACTCTAAGGTTACCCTAGCAGCCTCTCTGGACTCTAACCCCCTAGTGTATGTGTGGTACCAATATCCTTTCATACAGATAAGGCATACTAACAAAGCAAGGTTGCAACCAAGCATCCTCTCTACTCCCATCCCAACTTGTATTAGCACTCAAGGCATGTGTGATGAAAAAAATTAACTCTTATTAATTCATTTTATTCTCATTTAATGAAATATTATCACTTATTAGAACAACTTACGATGGGTTATTGAGGTAGCCACTTAGGGCTCCAACCTCCATTGCAAGCCACTCCCCAACATACACATAGGTTACCTACCCTATGCTCATAAAAAGTACAACTCATAAAACCACAATTTTCACCTTAGTCCTTTACAAGCAACTGGAAAGCACATATAAATAAAACATAGTATTCACTTCAATCCTTTACAAGCAACTGGAAAGCACCTAGAGATAAAACATAACATTCACCTCAGTCCTATGCAAGCAACTAGAAAGCATCACAAGACAAAACACAATAATCACCTGAGTCCTATACAAGCAACTGGAAAGCACTAGAAGATAACTGATTGAAAGCTTAAAGGTTACACCAAGAAAATCAAACCATTCACCTCAATTCTATACACACAACTGGAAAACATTAATAGACATTATATCAAACTCATCATAGAAAACACATGACACATCACCATGGTTAGGTATAAAAGATCATATACATAACATCATTATGGAACAAAAACCTCCAAGCCTTTAGTAAACATCCTAATTGGTCAAAGTACTAAGTCAAACTCGAAACCCAACATGAAATACAACATACATCTCAATAGAATTTTAACAATTGTTTTCATAGTTCATTTGGTTTTCAAAACACAGAGGTTTGATATACAAATAAGGTTTCAGTTTTTTTTCATTCTTTCAAAAATAATCATAATTGATAAATTTTTATTTTAAGTTCTCAAAAGAAATTAAAAATCAATTTCGTAAAAACTAAATCCATTTTTTAGAAATAACACCTTCAAATATCAAATGGAAAGTTCTCTCTTAAAACAAATTGAAAACATGTTTATTCTAATTATATATATATATATATATATATATATATATATATATATATATATATATATATATATATATATATATATATATATATATATATATATATATATATATATATATATATATATATATATATATATATATATATATATATATATATATATATATATAATAATTACAATTCTAACACCATAAAATTTAATACTATTATTAAAATTGACTAAGTGTTATTAAATTATTAATACAAACAATTATTAAATTACTAATAAATTAAAATAAAATATATTATTTATTAACAATAATAATTATTAAATTAAATAATATAATAATATTAATAAAATAATAATAATAGTAATATTTTATTACAAATAATATTTAATAATAATTATAAACTATATTAAAAAAATTAATTAATAAAAAATTATATTAAATTTTTAAATAATAAAAAAACTAAATTAAAAGTTTTAATTAATAAAATATTATAAAAAAGTTTCATGTGGCAAAAAATGAGAAGGCCCAAAGGTCATTGCTTTAGTAGCCTTTGGTTGTCGAGGCGGCCTTGGCTGCGATAGCAGCTTCGGCTGCTATCGCAGTTGGGGAGGGGGAAGTGGTGACCCTAATCTCCATTACAATATAAATATAAATATATATATATATATATTAAATAAATAAAAAAAATAATCATAAAACCTCTCTTCCAGAAATGCATCATCATGATTTCCAAAATATAAATTGTACTCGCAAGTAATTTCCCTTTCCTTTGAAAACCTTCTTCTTGGAAATTAGCTCCTTCAAACTTGCATATGTAGAAATGAGCTCTAATTCCTTAATAAAGAGCTTTCCCCAAATTAGGGCTTCGATTTTGTAATCACACATAACCTTTTTCTTAATTATTTTATTATATTTCAATTTTATGTGCAAGATTTTGCATTTTGATTAAAATAAACTTTATTAAATCAATTCCTTTTTCTCTTTTATTAAATCATAAGACATCTTTAACTAAACATTTTTTTAATTTAACTAATAATAATATTTAGAATTTATTATAAAGATGAAACTCCTAAATAAATTATTATTAAATTATATAAATATAATTATGTCAAAATTTGAACTTTAACTATTGTTGTTCATTTTTCACACATGTTCCAATGAAGTAAAATACATGCTTTTTACTTTTGAAGTAATTTTCAGAAAATACATCAAAGAGAAGTATTTTATTCATTTTGAAATAATGTTTAGTATTTGCATGATGAAGCAAACCATAATAGAAATCAAAATGCTGAAAGTAAAATTCTCTCACACATCTGACTATGAGAGTAGTCTCTACATGCTGACATATATCTATACCCTACTGAAATCAATAACTGAATAGAAGAGTAAAAGGAGAAAGGTTCATTGGCACTAGTCATTGCCAGTAATTACTGGTGATGTGGCATCCAACCGCATCCATCCTCTCGCTGCTTTAGACATTGTTTGTTCCCTACTTCCAATCCTTGTATTCACAAAGAAGAGAATGGGTTAGATCCAATGGATCTAAGCAATGCTGATGACTCACTCAAATCTCGCATTTACCATACTACATGCTATTCATCTCAGTCAGATATAGGCACACACCAACAAATAGAGAGGCCGATCATGAAGTACAAAAGTATTAAAGGGACAATTCATTTTACCTTTTACTTTAAGAGCTGGTGAAAACAAAATAGATCTGTAGATAGAGATTGATATGTTGATCAATAGCAAAAAATTAAAAGTATAAAGGGACAAACTAGTTGTAGTTTTTGAAACCTTTTACTTTGAGCAACTAGTAAAGCATATGAAATCAAACAATGGATTGAATGAAAACAAAAGAGATGCATACCAAGAACAGGCAAAGTCCAGCATGAAGGAGATATTGCTACATTCCAAAAAGTTTAATGGAAATATCAAGTATATTTACAACTTTCAGCAATAAAAGTAGAAGTTGATAAAGAAAAATTAGATTCAAATCAAAGATACAAATCAAGTCAGCATAACATTGCATGAATGTTGTAATCTAGGTATCAGAAGCAAAGAATAGTTGCACAGCAAAAAGACAAAACATCAATTCTAATACAATGGTAAATGTGATCCCATGACGACTTCAAGAAAAGAGCCAGTGACAGAGAGATTTGATTTTAAAATTATTTTTAGCAAGCTAATCAAAATAATTGTTTATATCAGTTCTTGCAAATGTCTGGGAATGATTAACATACAACAGATCATTGAAATGACAAAGCAAAAATAGTACATATATATATATATGATACTTCCAACTGAAATGAATGGTGAAATGAGAATAAGGGTTAGCATGCAAACAGAGAAGCCTTACAAAAGCATGGCACAGATTTAATAGAGATAAATCTATACTAGCAGCTTGCTACAGTAAGAAGTTATCATGTATTTTCTGTTCATAACCTTTCAAAGATCACAGATCTAAGTCTAAGCTCACAAATGGAAGTTTCAAATATAGTCAAGATGAAAACCATATCGATAAAAGCAGCACAACATGTAGCCACGATAATGGAGTGCAACATTTTCAAGCAAAATCCTCATAATAAGACACAGATCTGAGCTATATATGGTGTCTTCCAGCATTAGAATTATTTTCACCAAGGTTAAAAGCAAGAGATAACGTTAAAAAAGCCAAAAAGTCTCATGATAAATCATAAATCTGAGATATATCATAGGTATGCTGCTAAGAAAAATAAGGAAATGATGCCAGTTTGATAACCTCTGCCAAATCTACCATTAACCACAGATCTATTGTGAATATTTTTAGCATAAACATCAACTAAAAAGAGTATGGAAGATTACTACAACTAGAGTCAATTTTCTTGTAGAGATATTTCACATACAGCAAAACAAATAAAGATGAACATTTGGAGTCTCACTTTCATACCATACTTAGTTAGAAGGAAGAATCTAAAATAGTATTGTTACATTTACTGTTACTTACAGCGGTAGAGTAATGGAGATTCACATTTTTTTTGCAGGTTCCAGTCTGCTGTCAACTCGTGATAAAAACCCTTCATGCGAGTCTCTGAAATATACGTGGGGGTTAGCTACAGCAGAAAAGATGGAGAATGAAAAATAGAGGAAACCAGGCAAGAAAAAGAAAGTCGCAACGGTAAAAACACAAGCCTAGTTTAGAAAGACAGCAGACACCGGCTTGCTCCAAGACTCAGCAAGGTGAAACCTACACAAAACAACCATTTTCAGTAGCGAAAAAGCAAGTTCAGAGGTGCTTCATGGCAGATAAGGGTTTCTTTTAACCCTAACAACTCCATTTCTCATTCTTGAGAGTTCCAAATAGCAAGATAAAACTTCCAATCTTTGTTCTTGACCTTTCCTCAATTACATTGTATAAGATTTTGGGTCCATAGAATAAAAATCAAGGGATTCGTTTCTTTTTTATGCAATTTGTTAAAAATAAAAATAGTGGTATAGACTTATAACATAATGTCTATACATTATTATTAAATTGCATTACATTTAACATAATTATTTGTCTTTAGTTGATAATTTATAAATCAACTAATAGATAGTAATAATTTTTTATGCAATTTTATATTAATGTCACTTTAGTCTTGCACTTTTAGTTTCATTTTTTAATTGCATAATATCAAATTGTAATTATTATTAAGTAATTGATATTCTTCAAATCAATTATTTAATGATAACTTTCATGCAGTTAAAAATAATTAAAAGTCAAGAGTCAAGACGAGTTAAAGGAGAGGTTGGTATTTTCAAATGCCAAATTTCAAGGGGCAGCTGCAGTTCTTATTTTTAGAGGCCTAAGTTCAGACTGAGGACTTTAGAGTGCATTATGGGGTGATTATTGATAGTTTGGAGGACTTTGTTACACTTTTCTTATGCATGGTTGGTGGAAGTTCAGTTTGGGATATTTTGAGCATGTTTTTTGACTTTTTAGAGGTGCTTAATAATGAGTTAACTCATTATTTCAACCCAGCTTTTCTTGTTTCGAGACAGTTGTATTGTTGATATATACTCCTCTTGTTAATGAGGAAGGGGTTCAAATTTTAAGGGAGGATGCTTATGTGATTTCATCCTTAAGTGTATTTTTCTATATGATTCTGATCCATTATGCAGGTGTACTATTTTGAAGGCCTTTGATGGAAATAAAGTTTTCATTGGAATCAGTTTTGGAGTTGACATATTTAGTTGTGTGCGTTAAGGTGATTGATGTTATTCAAATTGTGTTTTAATTATAGGCCTTTTTGAATGGTGTCTTATCTTGTACCTTCTTTATAAATAGTTGTTCATAGGTTTTGAGTTGTGTTTTCAAGTTCATAAACCTTCTCTTGAATTATTAATATGAATTAGCATATCTTTAAATAAGGTTTCTTGTGATTATCTTATCAAAAAACTTTCATTGTGTCTCAGGTATAGCAGTAATCTGTGTTATCAATCTTGGTGTATCACCTTATTTTTTTAAGTTTTTCGTGTTCTAGGTTATCTTTTTACCCTTTTCCATCTAAAATTTTTCACATTTCCATTAGTATAAGTAAGGTATAAGATATATCATACAGGAACCTCCTAGGATCCAAAGGTTCAGCCAAGTTATAAGTTACCCACAACGTTTGGCTGATCCCGTGTTTCTCCAAAATTGCTACAAGTTTTAGGACTTAAAGAAAATTTTCAGGGTGCAGATTTTGGAGATAAAAGTTTTTGGCACGTCGGGTGGGACACTTGTCTTATTTTTTAAGGAAGTTGTTGCTATTTTTGATGTGCAAACAGTAGAGTTATAATTTTTTCTGCATATCTGGCAACTCTGTGGAGAAGAAAGGTATAGATCAGTGTTGTTAATGAGAAAGGTACAAACCAGAAGTTCAAATACATTTGAATATTTACAACTTGAAACACCTAAAAGGTGTGGGAGAACCCTTGCTAGGACAAAGCCAACAAAGAGAAATCAGAAATTAACACAGGGTACTCAAGTTTATCAAAGAAAAACTCGTAGCATGTTTTCAGTAAGTCCCAATTGGAGAACTAAGCCTTTGGAATCAAAATTTTCTACATTTTTTTTAGATACAAAAGCAAGCTTGAGTTTAGCTGCTAATTTATTTCCTAGACCAGTGGTATCATTAATACATCAACAACAGATAAGTTATCAGCTACCAGTAATGGCTCAACCAAGAAATTTTGCTTTTGTTCCCTTTGATCAAGGAAGTCCTTTGAATCTCCAACAGCATAATGACATCCCTTTAGCAGCTTTGAAAGGAGTGCCATATTTTACTGGAGAAAGCCAAACTACAGCTTTTGAGCATGTTAGGGATATAGCAACTTTATGCAACATTCATCATGTGATGCAAGAAAATGTAGCAATTAGGTTATTGGTAGCTTCATTCAAGGGGAAAGCGTTGGAATGGTTCAGAAGTTTACCAGTGGCTTTGATAGGCACATGGGATGAATTGGGTGATGCATTCACCAAATTTTTTGAAGACAAATCTGATCATTTGTCATTGGTAGAACATCTAACAACCATAAAAAGGGCTCCACAAGAACAGATGACTGATTTCAATACACGTTTTCAAAGGACATGGAATAGGATACTTGCTGTTGTTAGACCAAGTGTTGATCATGCATTTTTATACTATCTTAAGAGTTTGAACAGTGACATTTCTATCATGATTCGGTCTATGGGAGGTAATACGCTACCACAAGCATTTTCTATATCGGTAAGGGTAGAAAATAGCCTCATACAGGTAGGCAAAATTGCTCCTAGACCTCCTTTGCCTATTTTTCCAAATATACAACCAAATATACCTTTGCAAATACCACCTTTCAGCCCATTACTAGTGGTTTCCAACCAAGAGATAGCTGTTGCAAGACCTTCTCAAGAGCTGCAAGAGATTAAGCAAGGTCAGCAAAAGATTGAAAGCTTAATGCAAACTTTTGGAAATGAATTGGTTAACCTCAAAAGGCAGCTGTTTCAGCCAAGGTAACCTTTTCAATCTCAAAATTTCGCTGCGAATCAAGGTTACCAGCAGCAAAATCAAGGTTACCAGCAGCAAAATAATCAAGGATACCAACCACAAAACCAAGGGCAACTTCAAAATAGGAAAAAATTTCAAGGGTACAATATTGGAAATAAACAGAGCATAAATCAGAGACCATATAAGCCTTATAATCCAACACCCTTAAATGCTGCAAATTCGATAAGAAATATAGTACCTGTACCAATGCAAAATAATATGGTTGCTGAATATGACTGGTATTTTCCATGTAATCAATCTCATAGTCAAGCTACCTGTTCAAATGGCATCATTCAACAAGCTTTGATGGTACAAAATGCTACATATATGCAGCAGGCACTGGAGGCTGAAATGGAACAATAGCAAGATGTACCCCCTGCAGATGCTTCATTCCTAAATTGGTAGGTAGATGAATTATGTGGTATAAATAACATTGATCCTAATATTGTTGTTTATTCTAGGAATTAAAAAAGGGCTTTAGAGGACCAAAAAAATAGTAATAACAACAATATTAGTAATGCAACCACTGCGGGATCAGATAAGCCAACTAATCCACATGCCAACATAGGACAACAAGCACAACTTGCTATTACAAAATCACATCCTAAGGTACATGCATCAATTCCTTTTAATGTTGTTGAAAATATGAAAAAAATGAATGTATCTATCAGTATGTGGGATTCTTTGACAATACCTGGTCAAGTTGATATGTTGCAATCTGAATTATCAAAAAGAGGTAATGCTGGTGAAAATATGCCAAGTGTTGTATTTGCGAATAATGAAGAAGGTAACAAAAAAATAGTAGTTCTAGTTGTCAAACCTCCCCCTTTCTATGTCTCTTTGATCATAGGAAATAATCTGGTTCACAATTGCATGATTGATAATGGAGCCACAAGTTCAGTTATGCCTAAAAAGGTAGCAGATCAGCTAGGACTGAAATATCAACCTCTCAAGAAAGGCATGGTACAATTGGATGGGTTAGTTATTAACACAATAGGTGTCATTAAGGATGCTAGTCTTACCTTGCATGCTTGTCCAAATTTTTCAATACTTCAGGATGTTTATGTCATAGATCTTTCACCATTTTTTGCATTATGCTTATCTAGAGATTTCACTGCAAAGATTGGTGGCTATTTTTCATCAGATTGGTCTCATATGCTCTTTAGGTCAAGATATGGTACAAAGATCACTATTTAATCCAAAAATTTAGCAAAAGACCATATAGAGCCTTACGTTTCTGCTGCTATAAATGCAAATCTGATGTCACTTGATACTGATGAACCTGAGGTAGTAGATTCTAACACACCCCTTACTGGTATCCCAGATATTTTGCTTGATGAATGGGCTGCTGAAAATGTTTCTAATAGTCAAAACAGCATTGTTCATGATGCTAGTTTTGGAAATTATATGATTTTAGATCAAAGTTCAGAAATTCCAAATCTGATCAAAGATACAAATCAGATCAACAAACAAGAAAATTAGGTATGGAAGATGTATTTTGATGGCTCATGAAGCAAGAATGGTAATGGATGGGGAGTAATGTTGGTATCACCTCAAGAGGATAAGTATTTTGCTTCTTTTTTCTTTCCATTTGCATGTTCTAACAATGTGGTTGAATATGAAGGACTGCTACAAGGTTTGGAATGGGCAAGGAAGAGAAAAATAACATGCTTGCAAGTTTTTGGGGACAGCGAACTCATTGTAAACCAAGTTAGAGGTTTGATTTCTGTCAAGAATGATACTTTAAAGTTGTACAAGAATAGGGTATGGGATATTATAGAAGAATTTGAAGCTTTTAATATAATATCTATACCTAGAGCAAAGAATCAGTTTGCTGATAGGCTGGCAGCAGTAGGCGCACAGTTTGATATTGTCAAAAATGTCTCAAAAAAGAGCGAATAACATCATGTTAAGGTGGTGGTTAGACCTTCAATACTAGATAACAACATAAACTGGTAGGTTTTTGATTCAGATGAACAGATTTTAAGTTTTTTGTTGCAAGAAGATGTGTTTTCAATTGCTAATCAGGATAGATTCAGTCATCAATATAGTGATCAGATTATTCAGCTAAAAACAAACAAGTTGCCTAAAGGTTTGGTCACTTTAGAAACTATCTTTGATCCAGATGATCAGGTGAAAAAGGATAAAACTAGCTTGTTGGTGAAAGAAGAGCATTACGAGGAGCTGAATTTCTGAAGGAAAAAGGCTGAAAGTTGGTAAGATAAACTCACCACAAGAAAAATAGTTGCTTATTGAATTGTTTCAAGAATTTAATGATTTTTTTGCATGGGATTATTGTGATCTAAAAGGCTTTGACCCTAAGTTAACCCAACATACTATTGAGCTTGAGCCTAACACCAAACCTATAAGGCAAAAATAGAGACCTGTCTATCCTAAACTAGAACCTCTAATGCTGAAAGAGTTAAACAAACTTCTAGAAGGAGGGATTGTCTTTCCTATCAAGCATACTTCTTGGGTCTCTAATTTAGTACCTGTAAGAAATAAAAATGGAGAAATACGCTTATGCATAGATTTTAGAGACTTAAACAGGGCTTCATTAAAAGACAGGCATCCCTTACCATCTATGGAACATATTTTACAATATGTTTCAGGTTCTGAAAGGTTTTCTTTGTTAGATGGTTATTATGGTCATAATCAAGTGCTGGTAAAAGATGAAGATCAGTTCAAGATAGCATTCACCACTAAATGGGGAACCATGGCTTATAGAAGGATACCTTTTGGGCTAGCGAATGCTGGAGCTACATTTCAAAAGGCTATGGACATGGCATTTCAAAATTTAATGTACAAGATAGTGCTGATATATCTGGATGACATTACTATTTTCAGCAAGGAGGCTAAGGATCACATTTTTCATCTTAGACAAGTGTTAGAAAGATGCAGGGAGTTCGGTATTTCTCTTAATCCAAAGAAATCTATATTTGCTATTCATGAAGGTAAACTTCTCGATTATATTGTTTCAAAGCATGGTACTACTATAGATCCCGAGAGAGTTCAAGCAATTTTAGAGTTACCACTACCCAGCCACAAGAAGGGTTTACAAAGTTTTCTTGGTAGGATAAATTTTGTGAGACGTTTCATACCTGATGTTGCTAATCTTTTGAAGCCTTTAATAGCAAGGTTAAAGAAAAATATAGTTTTCAGTTGGACAAAAGAGGGAAAGCATTGTTTTGAAGCAATTAAAGAGTCCTTGTCCGTTGCCCCTACCTTGACTAATCCAAATTTTACTAAAGATTTTATATTGTATGCCTATGGCAGTTTTGATGCCATTTCAGCAATGTTGGTGCAAAAAAATGATGAAAGTTTGGAGCAACTTGTCACATTTTTTAGCAAAGGTTTGCAAGATTTCGAACAAAGGTACAGCTTTGTTGAAAAGCATGTTTTTGCTATCATTAAAAGTCTTAAAAAATTCAAACCCCTGGTTTCCAACAGCAAAATTCATCTAATGGTTTCTCATCCAAGTGTGAAGGAATTTTTGTTAAGAAAAGATTTAAATGAAAAAAGAGCAGGTTGGATTACTTGGGTGATGGAGTATGATGTTGATATCCATATCACCAAACTGGTTAGGGGCAAGGGATTATGCGAATAGTTGGCAGATAACAGCTTTCAGGAGGTAGAAATCAACCAAAATTTGTTGCTGGTTGATAATAATCAAGTTGAAGGTAATCAATCAAAGTGTTGGTTGACTGAAATGACACATTTTTTGCAAACAGGGGAGTTTCCTTTGAGGTTGGATAGAGCGAAACATAGGTATTTCAAACTTCAATCAATTCCTTATGTCTTGGTTCATGATGTTTTGTTTAGAAAGGACCATAGTGGCATGTTATTACGTTGTATAAGTGTTGATCAGACCAACAAGATTCTGGAACAATTTCATGATGAAGGGGGTCACTTTTCCCCAAAGACAACAGCTTATAAAGTGTTGAGGGTAGGATTCTATTGGCCTGATCTATTCAAAGATGCCCATAGTTGGTCAAGAAAATGCCAAAAATGTACATTCTTTGCTGGCAAGGAAAGGCTGGCAGCCTTACCCTTGCAACAGATTTTGGTTGAGCAGCCATTCATGAAGTGGGGTATTGATTTCATAGGCCCAATTAATCCAAGCTCTAGCTCAGGTCACAAGTGGATTCTTATAGCTACGAATTATTTTACAAGATGGACTGAAGCAGTAGTATTAAGAGAGGCAAATGAATCAGTTATACTTAATTTTTATGATGATTTGACTACAAGGTTTGGTGTTCCTGATTCGATCATTTTTGATAATGCATTAGCCTTTGTGGGAGCAAGAGCGTCTGAATGGGCGCTAAAGAAAGGTATATATCTGAATACCTCATCGAACTATTACCCTCAGGGTAATGGTTTGGCTGAAAGTACAAATAAGAACCTTTTAAGGATTATTAAAAGAACGTTAGAGGAGAATAAGAGAGATTGGCATGCAAAGTTGAAATCTGCCTTATGGTTGGATAGGATTACTCTTAAGCGAATCATTGGAACATCTCCTTACATTTTAGTATATGGGAAGGAGGCCAAGTTACCTGTTACTGCTGAATTTCCTGCATTACAGCTTTCTGATCAGCTGATATTGTTTGAAGAACAGGATCCTCTTAAGCTAAGGTTTGCTAAATTAATGGAGTTAGAGGACAAAAGGAGCAAGGCACTACAAGAAATGGAATACCAGCAGTTACAGGTGAAGAGAACATTTGGTAAAAAGGAAAAAGATCATCATTTCAAAGAAGGAGACATGGTGATGAAGTGGGATGTACTTAAGACAAGACTAGGGCAACATGCTAAGTTTGATCACTTTTGGGAAGGCCCTTTTTAGATTGTTGAGTGCAAGGAACACAATGCTTTCTAGCTTGCCACTATTCAAGGAGATGTTCTACCAATTCCTGTTAACGGGATTTACCTCAAGGCTTGCTTTGAGTTATGATTTTAATTCTGTTTGTTTTCTAGGTTAGGTTTCATGCTTTCAATAAATGCATCTGCATATTAGTTTAAGTTTTCCCTAAGTGTTGTCCAAGCACATGTCGATTTTAGTTTCCTTTCCTAGAATAGTTTCCTGTTTTGTTCCTTAGGTTTTTAGGGGTGTCAAGTTACTAGTCTGGTTGTTTCATATCATACTAACCCACCTCAATCATGCACACTAATGCATGGATTGAACGCATACATATAGTGTAGTACACGCATGCATATGCATACGCTTAGGGCTGCATTTTTCATGACATTTTCAGTCCCACTTTCATACATACCTTGCAGCCATGACCATACACATATACACATGTATACTAATCACCTACATCCATCAAATTCACATATTTTTATGCATGATTGAGATGGATAACTATGAATTTGACTTCTAAAGTTGATGCTACAGTCTGATCATGCATAAAAATCAGTCTAATAATAACCTGTCAGTTATCATTAGACTCATTTGCATACATCCCAGCCCATACCAGCAACTTTAGGGGTCGTGTCAGGTTTGGTTTAGGTCCAAGGAATTCATATTCTCAGACTCTAATGCCCAATGGATATTAAAGGCAACTGATTAAGTGTCTAGCAAGAAAACAGTCAGCAAAGGTTGCCAAAAATGTTATTCATTTTTCACACATGTTCTAATGAAGTAAAATACATGCTTATTACTTTTGAAGTAATTTTTAGAAAATACATCAAAGAGAAGTATTTTATTCATTTTGAAATAATGTTCAGTATTTGCATGATGAAGAAAACCATAATAGAAATTAAAATGCTGAAAGTAAAATTCTCTCACACATCTGACTATGAGAGTAGTCTCTACATGCTGACATACATCTATACCCTACTAAAATCAATAACTGAATAGAAGAGTAAAAGGAGAAAGGTTCATGGGCACCAGTCATTGCCTATAATGACTGGTGATGTGGCATCCAACCGCATCCATCCTCTCGCTACTTCATACATCGTCTGTTCCGTGCTTACAATCCCTATATTCACAAAGAAGAGAATGGGTTAGATCCAATGGATCTAAGCAATGCTGATGACTCACTCAAATCTCGCATTTACCATCCTACATGCTATTCATCTTAGTAAGATACAGACTTACACCAGCAAATAGAGAGGTCGATCATGAAGTACAAAAGTATTAAATGGACAATTCATTTTACCTTTTACTTTAAGAGCTGGTGAAAACAGAATAGGTCGGTAGATAGAGATTGATATGTTGATCAATAGAAAAAAATTAGAAGTATAAAGGGACAAACTAGTTGTAGTTTTTGAAACCTTTTACTTTGAGCAAGAAGTAAAGCATATGAAATCAAACAATGGATTGAACAAAAACAAAAGAGACGTATACAAAGAACAGGCAAAGTCCAGCATGAAGGAGATACTGTTACATTCCAAAAAGTTTATTGGAAATATCAAGTATATTTACAACTTTCAGCAATAAAAGTAGAAGTTGATAAATAAAAATTAGATTCAAGTCAAAGATACAAATCAAGTCCGCATAACATTGCACGAATGTTGTAATCCAAGAATCAGAAGCAAAGAACAGTTGCAGAGCAAAAAGATAAAACATCAATTCTGATAAAACAATAAATGTGATCCCATGACGACTTCAAGCAAAGAGCCAGTGACAGAGATATCTGATTTTAGAATTATTTTCAGCAAGGTAATCAAAATAATTTTTTATATCAGTTCTTGCAAATGTATGGGAATGATTAACATACAACAGATCATTGAAATGACAAAGCAAAAATAGTACATATATATATATATATATATATATATGATACTTCCAGCTGAAATGAATGGTGAAAGGAGAATAAGGGTTAGCATGCAAACAGAGAAGCCTTACAAAAGCATGGCACAGATTTAACAGAGATAAATCTATACTAGCAGCCTGCTGCAGTAAGAAGTTATCATGTATTTTCTGTTCATAACCTTTCAAAGATCACAGATCTAAGTCTAAGCTCACAAATGGAGGTTTCAAATCCAGTCAAGCTAAAAACCATATGGATAAAAGTAGCACAGCATGTAGCCATGATAATGGAGTGCAACATTTTCAAGCAAAATCCTCATAATAAGACATAGATCTGAGCTATATATGGTGTCTTCCAGCATTAGAATTATTTTCAGCAAGGTTAAAAGCAAGAGATAACGTTAAAAAAGCCAAAAAGGCTCATGATAAATCATAAATCTAAGATATATCATAGGTATGTTGCTAAGAAAAACAAGGAAATGGCGCCAGTTTGATAACCTCTGCCAAGTCTACCATTAACCACAGATCTATTGTGAATATTTTTAGCAAAAACAACAACTAAAAAGACTATGGAGGATTATTACAACTGGAGTCAATTTTCTTGTAGATATATTTCACATACAGCAAAACAAATAAAGATGAACATTTGGAGTCTCACTTTCATACCATACTCAGTTAGAAGGAAGAATCTAAAATAGTATTGTTACACTTACTGTTACTTACAGTGGTAGAGTAATGGAGATTCACATTTTTTTTGCAAGTTCCAGTCTATTGTCAGCTCATAATAAAAACCCTTCATGCGAGTCTCAGAAATATACGTGGGGGTCAACTACAGCAACATAGATGGAGAAGGCAAAATAGAGGAAACCTGGCAAGAAAAAGAAAGTCGCAACGGTAAAAACGTAGGCCCAATTTAGAAAGACAATAGACACCGACTTGCTCCAAGACTCAGCAAGGTGAAACCCATGTAAAACGACCATTTTCAGCAGCGAGTTCAGAGGTGCTTCATGGCTGATAAGGGTTTATTTTAACCCTAACAACTCCATATCTCATTCCCGAGAGTTTCAAATAGCAAGATAAAACTTGCAATCTTTATTTTTGACCTTTCCTCAATTACATTGTATAAGATTTAGGGTCCATAGAATAAAAATCAAGGGAGTCATTTCTTTTTTATGCAATTTGTTAAAAATAAAAATAGTGGTATAGACTTATAACATAATGTCTATACATTATTATTAAATTGCATTACATTTAACATAATTATTTGTCTTTAGTTGATAATTTATAAATCAACTAATAGATAGTAATAATTTTTTATGCAATTTAATAATAATGTCACTTTAGTCTTGCAGTTTTAGTTTCATTTTTTAATTGCATAATATCAAATTGTAATTATTATTAAGTAATTGATATTCTTCAAATCAATTATTTAATGATAACTTTCATGCAGTTAAAAATAATTAAAAGTCAAGAATCAAGATGAGTTAAAGGAGAGGTCGGTATTTTCAAATGCCAAATTTCAAGGGGCAGTTGCAGTTCTTATTTTTAGAGGCCTAAGTTCAGATTGAGGACTTCAGAGTGCATTATGGGGTGATTATTGACAGTTTGGAGGACTTTTTTACACTTTTCTTATGCATGGTTGGTGGAACTTCAGTTCGAGATATTTTGAGCATGTTTTTGGACTTTTCAGAGGTGCTTAATAATGAGTTAACTCATTATTTCGACCCAACTTTTCTTGTTTTGAGACAGTTGTATTGTTGATATATACTCCTCTTGTTAATGAGGAAGGGGTTTAGATTTTAAGGGAGGATGCTTATGTGATTTCATCCTTAAGTGTATTTTTCTATATGATTCTGATCCATTATGCAGATGTATTGTTTTGAAGGCCTTTGATGGAAATAAAGTTTTCATTGGAATCAGTTTTTGAGTTGACGTATTTAGTTGTGCGCATTAAGGTGATTGATGTTATTCAAATTGTGTTTTAATTATAGGCCTTTTTGAATGGTGTCTTATGTTGTACCTTCTTTATAAATAGTTGTTCATAGGTTTTAAGTTGTGTTTTCAAGTTCATATACCTTCTCTTGAATTATTAATATGAATTAGTGAATCTTTAAATAAGGTTTCTTGTGATTATCTTATAAAAAAACTTTCATTGTGTCTCACGTATAGCAGTAATCTGTGTTATCAATCTTGGTGTATCACCTTGTTTCTTTAAGTTTTCCATGTTCTAGGTTATCTTTTTACCCTTTTCCATCTGAAAGTTTTCACATTTCCATTAGTATAAGTAAGGTATAAGATATATCATACAGGAACCAGCCTAGGATTCAGAGGTTTAGCCATGTTATAAGTTACCCACAACTTTTGGTTGATCCCATGTTTCTCCAAAATCGTTGCAAGTTTTAGGACTTAAAGCAAATTTTCAGGGTGCAGATTTTGGAGATAATAACTATATCTTTAAATTTAATTCTTTTATTTGATTTCTCAATTAATTAAATATAATTAAATATTAATTTATCTTTAAATCAGTAAATTATCTCTTAATTTGATTTAATTATAACTGAAAATCACAACAGACCCACAAGACTAAATACGAAAACCCACTATATAGTACATAACACTAAATCAAACTCAAGGGTCAAAATCACAAATTCATGTCACTTGATGAATTTAGAAGGGTAAAAAAACTCAGATACTTCTCCTACTTTCTAGGACAATTGGCTTAAGGTTAGGATTTGGACTCAAGGATTATCTCCCCTCTTTTACCATTGAGATACTATAATAGGGCACATTCATCCTGGCAATTCAGGGAAGTCAATGCCTAGCACCTACAATCTATAGAAAATTTGAGCATGTACATACACATATAATCTAAACTAAATAGGAAATGACGGGAAGTGGTGCATCGTGTAGATCCTGACTAGTAGGTGACTATGACTCCCTTCCTTAACTACATCAAAAACATCATACATAAAGTAAAACATACGAGTACACCATACACATGCAAGTGTGGGGTAAGTATCCATAGAAACTGCATATACATCATTCATCTAACTAACATCATGAAATAACTCAAAGTCACTAAATGAACATACATTTATCATCATTGAAATAATCATGAACACATGAAATAATTAACTCAACACATATATCAACTGAATATGAAATACATCTAATCAAATTTGGTAACCAAGTACTGCTAATCATAAAACTAGCCTAAAAGAATCCAGCAATACGACATGAAAAGTCAACTAGGGGTAGGCATTACATTTGAGATCATTGATATCTACCCATTCTTCATGTTTAACATAACATCCTACTTTGTCTTTGATTACTTTCATTGTGGGTGGATTCAAATATTCAAAAGGGATGTCGGGAAGATGTAACCAAACTGAGATCATGTCAATTTTTTTCATTAAAGGGTTGAAGTTAGGACTCCAATCAACCACCGAGATACCTCTTTTATCCATGAGAAGAGACCATTATTCATAAATCATTTATTATCTATTAATACAACCACAATCACTAGAAAAAACTATTGGAGATTGGTTTATCCCGACAACCTTGTCCTAATTTTTTTAAACACCACTCTTTTATTCTAGGATAAGCATGCTAGATGCCCCCCCCATTTCACAAAAAAATGCATGTTCTTTCAAGGAACTTATGGTCTCATTGCATTCTTTATTATCTATGGAAATAATTTAAACTAGTGGATGATGACTATTAGTGCTTGCCATTTGAATTTTACTGACCATTAGGATGTCATCCTTAGGGTGCCAAAATTTATTGTCAATAGTATCTAAAGAAAATCAATCCCCTATTCTTAATCCTCTATAATCACTCATCCCAAATCACCCCATGTCACTTTAAGCATTCTTCCTTGTACCATTATTCTATTATTGGGAACCATCATGCACTCTTTGATGATTCCACAAACCTTCAACCCATTACACAACACCCCAAATCTTCGTTAATTCCTTTTTTTGAATGACTATAGCCGACTACCATCACCATTGTATATGAGGTTTCAATGTCGCGTAAACCCTAAACCTTGTATGTTATTCCCCATCTCTCTCCAACCAAGCCTTTTCTACACATTTTATATCAACATAAAAATATCAATTCAAAAAATGAAACATAACTATAAAAATATCAATTTGAAAATCACAATGTTAGTTTAGAAAGCATTAATAAAAAATAGGTTGTAGTAGCATTAATCTAGTTCAAAAAAATATAAAATAAACTAAGTCCTTCCTGATTTTTTTCAAATGCAATAAATACAAATATAAAATAAATCTACTTACCTTAGTCATGATGAATGTCAAAGAAGATTATAATTTTTCTTTTAAATTTTGTTTGGTTAAACTTTAGAAAATAATTTCTTTATCAATGCCATCACTTGGAATCTACAGACTTAATCTTTATGTTATTAAAGAGCAAATTCACGGGTTTGAAACAAGCACATGTCTCTTCTCGTGCTCTACAGTTGTCCTAATAATTACTAGAATTCCACTTTAAATTTTTCCTTTTTTTTAAATCTATTTATTTAGTTATAATTTATTTACACTTTCATTACCACTTAATTTGTACCATATTAATTTTTTATTTGTAAATTCTTATATTTGAAATTTTAATTTAAAAGGACCAATATTTATTTGAAAAATATGAATGAAAAACAAATAAGAAACATCTTGATAAATAAAATAATTTACTAGATAAAACAAAAACACAAATAAATCAAAGTAAAGCTGCAAATAAATCAATATAAAACTACAAACAAGATTAGCATGGTCTGACTAGAGGATGAAACTGCAAGTCTCAAATATGAATATAAATAAAAAACAAGAGGCGCAAGTGCCATAGTACCTGTCTTTGGTGGTGTGTTCAAAACTATTTGAACATTTGCACATCTAGCCAAATATGGCAATTGATAGCCAAAGCCAGGAGCAAAAATATTAAGTTTTTAAACAATTGTCAAATGCCAAGATGTGTCATGCTCCAATTTTCTTGTTTAGGAAAGAAAATGTGTCAAAAGTATTTAAAACATTTTTAATTCACAAAAGGCTTGAATAGCCATGTGGCTCTCAAAGAAACTACGTGTCACTAGAAGAAATGAACATTTCATGCAAAGTGCATATAACTGCACCTATTGATAGTGATCATGAAGATGAAATGAACAAAAAGTTAAAAGCTTGTTCATCAAATGCAAATTTAGAAGAACGCAAGGATTCCAAACTTCAATTCATCTAAATGGTCTATTGGCTTCATTCTTTGGGTTTGGTGAAAACTAATTAGGATTTTTGTGTGATATTGTATTTGATACAATTGAGAGCAACATAGGCGATGACCATATACTCAGTTGGGCTTTTTTGGTAGGTTCATTTTAGTGCATTTAAAGTTTAATGGTTAGAGTTTATAGAGCAACTGCAGTGATATATCATCTTGAACTGCAGTGGGATTGATTAGCTATATATTCTTTATATAGATAGAAATTTTTAATTTTATATAGTAAAACATTTGACAAATCTTAGGAGAACATAAAAATTTGAAATGTTACAAGCGATGACATTTTTTCCACTTGCAGTTGTAGGTTATGATATTGTTTTCTACATTACCTATGCTTTATCATACTTCATGACAAAAGAAATCAAGACATTGAAGGGGTAAATATATTAGAGAAACTTCAACATTTTTAGTAGAAGGTCAAACACACACGTTGCAATCCTAAGAAAACTTAGATTACTACCACCTATCAAAGGAACTAGAAGACTTAGAATTATCACAGTAGTTCCTAGAATTATAATGTAATGTTGGAATGCCAGATAAACAATCTGCACTACATCAAAACATATGATAGAGTAAGATCATTAGAGCATGCAATTCTAGCTAGTTAGGAAAGTTGCCAATAAATTCTCCACTAGTAAATCTCTTTAGAGGGAAGGCCTATATTTCTAAGAAACCAATACCCAAAAAAAAAGTGCAATTAGAATCCTTTCAAAACCACAAGAATTTTGCAGAGATAATCTAAGTAATAATTTACTTTGAAATCTGTACCCAAGCTTCAAACTTTATTTTTGTCTTTTTTGGCTAAAACTATCAAGAGAAAGTCGTCACTTTTTCCTTAGACTTCTAAAATAATATCCAAGATTCACCAAAAGACCTTTTTAATGCAAAACTATGATACCTAAGGCATCTAAAGGAGAAGGAAGAATTTGTGTATGCAAATTTCTAATATGTTTCTCTCCTAATATCTTTGGATGAGGTCAAGTTGCATCTAAGATGGAAATGTTGGAATTACAAGAAACTAGAAGTTACATAGATTATCAAGTTAAAAATGGGAGGAACTAATGAGAACACATAAATTTTTATTTTATTTTATTTTATGTAGTGGTGTATTGTCAGAAAATTGAAACAAAGTTGAAAGTTCAAGTATTAAAAAAAATAGTCAATGTTGCTAGTTAGTCTTAAATTCTTGTTAGAGATCAAATGTGTAGTTAAGTACGATATACTCAGAAAGCACAATCAACAAGAAACACATCGAGATAAAGTATACCAATAAATCTTAAAGATGCAAATGAAAGAAATCCATTAAAGCTTCTTAAACCTTCAAAACGAAGGAGAAAAACTAAAATAGTGTCAATGTGTTGATAGCCCCTACTCCAGAAATGCACAAGCTTGAAGAAATATAGCTGGATGCTATGTGAATGAAGATCTTTAATAATTAATAAGTAAGATGAACAGGAGAAATCATTTTAATAATTTATAAATGAATGAGCTATGAGCTGGAGAAATTCTAGGCATTACAATTACACTACATAACTTGTTCAACAAGCATGTGCAATTTTAATTTTAATTTTATTAAAATTTTGAATCTGATTTTTCATTACTTTTTTAAATAGCATTAATTAAATTATTTAAATAAGCTCAAATGTTCAAACTTTAATAAATAAATACAAACTCTAAAATTCTCAAATTTCATTGGTCCATTTAAAAAAAAATTAGATTGAAGGAAAACAATAGTAACCTACCTAAAACCTGCCTACGACAGGTACTAATAAATAAACAAGGATGTGTTGCATCGAGTTCCTGCCCAAAGTTCTTGTATTTTTTTTTATAGCCAGAGGTTGCAGTAACTATTTGGAATAGATTAATTACTATGCTTGTCATTGGAATGATTTTTGATACCTATGGCTTGGAACATTATGACGACAGGGAGGAAGACCTTGTGATCAAATTAGCATATATTGAAACAACCACAACAAAAGCAGTTTAATGTCACTTTATTCTTTCGTCACTATTTATTTCATTCTACTTCTTATTATTAAAACTAAAGAACATAATATATAATACAATATAATACACTTGGCATTTAAGTCGAACATTTCAGTTGCCAAACCTCATTTGCTTAATATGAATCTTCCAAATTTCGTTAAAGCTTCTAGTATCAATGACTTCAATTGAAGGCGACCTACTACATTTATCCCCATCCTCACAATAAATATTTTAATAAAAATTTAAATCTATTATATTTCTATACTAATCTAAGACCTTAGTGATACGTGCCACTACTAACAATTAAGTAGTAAGGACTCTGCATAAAAAGAAATTTACTGGGAGATTCATTAATATGTCCATATCTGTTATTCACAATTTGCGTGCCTTGTAAAATTCATAGGAATGGTACTAAGAATCAGAGATGGTAGATGGAAACTCATTAAAATTGGACATGTGTTACTAAATTTTCCATAATATCTACTCTATCAGCTAAATCATCATGGTATTCATAGTAAATCCAATAATAAACATTAAGCATGTTTCCTTGTTCTAGTTATCTTACATGTTGACTACTTAAAAAGCTTTGTCAGCCACTCCAAACTCAAAGCTCTACCACTCAATCCACTTTTTGCTTTTAGTTGATATCTAGGCTTAGCATGATCTCCATTTATATAGGTATCAGTGCATTATGGTTGATCATTTCAGCGGTTAGGTGTGTCATTTTTTCGGTTGACTCGAGTTTGGACAAGTTGTATTAATGGGCATATGAGGCTACATAGCTGTCAATTTCATTGTAGTGAAACTCTTAACAAAAGATTGTGAATATAATTTATTACAAATAAGATGACAACTCCACCTCTTATAAGGAGAAACTAATTCCAAATATATAATTTCAGAGAAACATACCTTTAAGAAACACAATTGATCTGGAATGGCCTCACTGAAAATACGGACAAGATGACAAGGACGAGATTACATAGTTGGCAAACGATAATGTGCTCATATTAAATAGCTCTAGTAGAGGAAATAGATTGCAAGAGTTCACCCCGAAACCTTACCACTTTCTCTATGCACAGTGGGAAGAAGAACATCTGAACTAAGAAGTGAAACATTCCTTTCTAGCCATTGACAGATGAGATAATTTTAAGATTGTCAAATGCCACCGAGACACATTACCCATTGCATTAATTGGTGGACGACCAAATGCAGACACCTGTACAATTTGCTGAAACAATAAAATAAGGAAGTGTGCAAGACAAAATATTTTATGTGATTTTGCTTGGTTTTGTGGCACAAGAAAAATGAATGACAAGACATGTCAATGCAAGTGAACCACAAGATGTTCACCTAACACAATTTATGCAATCTGCATAGTAAATAAATTGTAGTGGGAAAGATTTTATGGTAGAAGAGTAATGAGTGAAAACAATTAGTCATCACGCAGAGGGAAAACGTGTTGCTATCAATTGCACTTTAGCTTTTGCAAGAAATCAATATTCACAAACATTGAAGAGAAAACTAGAAGCCCTAGTATTCACCTAATAGACCAATGGGCAATTCACACGTAATGATTTGACAACTCAACCTAAAGAAAATACATTATAAAAGAAGTTGGCGTATTTTAAATAAACCACTACCATTGGTCAAAAATAAATTGGAAATAGCACCTAGTCAGATGCTATAGTTCAAATTCATAGGAATGGTACTAAGAATTAGATATGGTAGATGGTGACTCATTAAAATCGAAGGAGTGTTACTAAATTTGCCATAATATCTACTTTGTCAACTAATTCATCATGGTATTCATAGTAAATCCAATAATAAACATTAAGCATGTTTCCTTGTTCTAGTTATCTTACATGTCGACTACTTAAAAAGCTTTGCCAACCACTCCAAACTCAAAGCTTTGCTAGTCAATCCGCTTCTTGATTTCAATTGATATCTAGGCTTGGCACGATCTCCCTTTATATAGGTATTAGTGCATTATGGTTGATCATTTCAGCAGTTAGGCATGCCATTTTTTTGGTTGACTCGAGTTTGGACAGGTTGTATTGATGAGCATATGAGGCTGCGTAGCTGCCGATTTGATTGTAGTGAAACTCTTAACAAAAGATCGTGAATATAATTTATTACAAACAAAAAGACAACTCTATAAGGAAAAACTAATTCCAAATATATAATTTAAGAGAAACATACCTTTAAGAAACACAATTGATCTAGAATGGCCTCACTAAAAATGTAGACAAGACGACAAGGATGAGATTACAAAGTTGGAAAATGACAATGTGCTCATATTAAACAACATTTGCAAAGGAAATAGATTGCAAGAGTTCACCCCAAAACCTTACCACTTTCTCTATGTACAATAGGAAGAAGAACATATGAACTAAGAAACGAAACATTCCTTTCTAGGAACTGTCAGATGAGATGATTTCAAGATTGTCAAATGCCACCAAGAAACATTACTTGTTGCATTAATTGGTGGATGACCAAATGTAGACACCTGTAGAATTTGTTGAAACAATAAAATAAGGAAGTGTGCAGGACAAAAGATCTTATGTGATTTTGCTTGGTTTCATGGCACAAGAAAAATAATTGACAAGACATGTCAATGTGAGTGAACCAAAAGATGTTCACCTAACACAATTTATGCAATCTACACAGTAAATAAATTGCAGTGGGAAAGATTTTATGGTAGAAGAGTAATGAGTGAAAGGAATTAGTCATCAATGTAGAGGGAAAACGTGTTGCTGTCAATTGCACTTTAGCTTTTGCAAAAAATCAATATTCGCAAACATTGAAGAGAAAATTGGAAGCCCTACTGTTCACCTAACGGACCAATGGGCAGTTCACATGTAATGATTTTACTACTCAACCTAAAGCAAATACATTATAAAAGAAGTTGGCATATTTTAAATAAACCACTACCATTGGTCAAAAATAAATTGGAAATAGCACCTAGTCAATAAAATAAGGAAGTGTGCAAGACAAAAGATTTTATGTGATTTTTCTTGGTTTCATGGCACAAGAAAAATGAATAACAAGACATGTCAATGTGAGTGAACCACAAGATGTTCACCTAACACAAATTATGCAATCTACATAGTAAATAAACTGTAGTGGGAAAAATTTTACGGCAGAAGAGTAATGAGTGAAAACAATTAGTCATCAACACAGAGGGACAATGTGTTGCTATCAATTGCACTTTAGCTTTTGCAAGAAATCAATATTCACAAACATTGAAGAGAAAATTGGAAACCCTAGTGTTCACATAACGGACCAATGAATAGTTCACATGTAATGATTTGACAACTCAACCTAAAGCAAACAAATTATAAAAGAAGTTGACGTATTTTAAATAAACCACTACCATTGGTAAAAAATAAATTGGAAATAGCACTAGTGGGATGCTATAGTACCCTGCCGAATGACAAAACTAATAACTCTTGAAAATTAGAAACAAATAAACCCTAAGATGTGTTATTTGAGCATCCTGGCTGCATCCTGCAAAAGCGAGGGTATCGATATGGCGCACATACAAGGGTACGTAATTCACTGAGCTTATTATAGCATTACTGGAAAGGGTTTTGTTTTGGCTTTATATAAATGGACAACCATTCCTCTTCTGCGTGTAGAAAGAGAAAGAGAAAGAAAATAGAAAAAGAGGCTATGCGCTCGTCTCGCATTAGAAGAGAAGGTGAAGGGTGCAGTAAAAAAAAAAGATTTAACCCATTTTTGCAAGCCTATCAGCGAAAAAGTGAGCATAATTACTAGACTCCTCCAAAATCAAGATATGAATTACTTCAAGAGAGTTACTATCAGGACTCGTGGAAGGTCTTATTTATATGTATACTACTCAATAGAACAACTGGGTGCCAGGTATTCACCATATTACAACTTTCTTATCTTTCACATTTTCTACAAGTTTCTAGTATAGGGATTTTAGTTTATGTTGTTTTTTCAATGACATATGACCCAGGATTGGAAAATTATGACAAACACAACTATACATCTATTTTAGATAGTCTTAATAGGTGTAATGTTGAAAACCAAAAATATCAAAAGAGGAGAGATAGGAAAATTTCAATTTTTTTCCTCTAATTTTATCAGGAATAAACTCTCATCTGTTACTAGGAAAATGATTCAAGTAGAGTGACAATGTTTTCTTAGAGGAGAAGGCTAATTTTATCACAAATAAACTCTCATCTGTTACTAGGAAAATGATTCAAGTAGAGTGACAATGTTTTCTTAGAGGAGAAGTTACTTGGAGATTATCAACATTGTTTTAAAATATTATATTTTTAGTCTAAGTTGAAAATGTGGGGTGGATTTTTTTTATGCTGATACAAGTTGATGGTTCTAGGACTATTTCAAAATAATATGTTAAAGATCTCTTCTATTTTTTTCACGAGCATGTCATCAAATATTATCTTCACAACATTTTCTCTTTCACCTCCTTGGTATATGGAGGCTATAACCATCAAGTGGTCACATGAATTTACTTTGAAAGTCAGCAGTGTAGTCACAATGCTCTATAATCCTATGAATATTTTGTTGATCAAGATGATTATTGATCATAAAAAACTCCTTCCCTTCGTTGTGCTCCCTAATCGAGTTCTCAAGTGTGATTGTATGGTTCATTGTATATCCTTTCTCATTGAGTACTCAAGTGTGATTGTATGTCTATTGCATCATCAACCATAGATTTACATCTATCCAAATTTTTGGAGTGAAACATAAGATCAATTTAATGCATAGGGCACAATCTCCAAAAAAGGGTAGGACTTTATCACAAAAAAGTGTTGTGCTACTATGAGTGGTCTAACATTGTTAGTCACTATTAGAAATTTGTTGAGCACTCCCCTTGGGATTCGTGACAAGGGCTTAATCACCTCTTATGTACTATAAGGTGAGTGGTTGTATTGGGCATTGATAGATTGGTCTTTTGGTGCAATGACAACCCCATTCTAACAAGTGGTATAAGAGCTTGGTCATAGGTTCAAATCTACAGACCCTCGGGTAATGCTGAGGAGGAGATTGTTAGAGATTTGTTCAGCGCTCCCCTTGGGATTCGTGGGAAAGGCTTAACCACCTCCTATGTACTATAAGTTGAGTGGTTGTATTGGGCATTGACAGATCAATTTTTTGGTGCAACGACAACCCCATTCTAACAATCACAACTTGGATGACATTATCAAAACTTATTTTTAGTAATACCTCCGTCAACTCATATTAACACACTACTTTTTTAATTTTGTGGGAGGCATTATACAAATTTTAAAAATAAATTGTGCTTTTAGAAACATTTGAAAGTGTATAAATATCCAAATTCTTAGGAGTTTGTGTCGTAAACTTTAGTGGCCATAAAAAGTGCATTTCTTAATTCCTTTGAGTATAACATTTTCTTTCATATTGATTGGTATGCTATCCTAATAGCAAAAGTAAACAATAATTAGCCTCATTTTACTTTGTCATATACCTCGCCTAATTCTCCCTTGATCATCTTACAAGGATGACATTAAACCACATCAATATATCTACTGAATTCTATCATGTATCCACCTGTCCATGTAAAGTGGCTATCATTAAATAGAAGACACAAATGAAACAAAGCAACAATTAATTATTACACAATGATAGCATATGGAAAGTGATTGGCTTAAAAAAAGAATACAAGTCAATTAATGCAGCAAATTAGTAATCATGTGGCAGCCATACAAGTTAACAAATGTAGTGACTAAAGATAGTTAAAATACATCACAATGATCCGGCAACTTACATTGAGAAGCAAGTCGATGATGGAGGGGTGCAAATTTATGGTTTGTGTAACCCATACATTTTGTAAGAAAATATGGTAAGGATGCTAATAATTCAGATATGAGTAATTTAATCAATGAGCAGTATAAAAGTTGGAAATAATAAGTATGTTTTGGTAAGAAGAAGCAATGTAGTTTGTTATACCCAAAGGGTCAAATAGTTAAAGCAAGATTTGAATTATAAGATATATTTGTATTAATCTTCAACACCCTGTATTATGTATATTATAATGAATTGCATGATAGTTAATAGACTTGCATCTGAAGTAGAATATCCCAACTTGCTATTGTTATGCATATATGTTCTTAACTTACTTTATATCTGCCTATATAACTTTATATCTACCTATATATTATGTGACACATATGACAATTCCCTTAATGATTTTTATCTATTGGGCTATATCATTCTGGAGCGTAGACATGATACATATATGAAGGATTGCAAGTAGCTAGGAAACCTTGCTAGAGAGACACCTTGAGTGGGGTTGGGAGGCTAAAAGAAGCTTGTCATTCCATACTATTGGGTTGGGTGGAATGGTGTGAGGCCTCGCCCCGACCCTTCATGGCCTTAGTTGTTACTTTATCATTTTGATACTCACGACTTGAGATGTCAAGAAATTATCTGATGCTTAGAACATACTTTATTATTTCATGTTGTGTGATGTTATTTTCATATATAATTGATGATTGTCATTTAATATTTCATATATATGTATGTTGATGAAATCAGTAATGTAGGATTGAGACTTTGATTTAAGAGATTTTAAATGGTTAACAATTAAGTAGGATGAAGAAACCCTTATTGATGTATGTTTCAATTTATGTGGATTTCTGATACATATACATATATGTACATGTGATTTTATGGGACTACTGATGTGTGCAATGAGTGTGCAGATATTTTAGCCGAGGAACCCTACGGAGGAACAAAACTAATCTCTGTGTGCTAATTTTGGAAACCTTGTTGTTCGTGATTCATGTATTGTATTGTGAGATGTATGTATGTATCCTTCTATGATCAGTAAATGTTAGCGTTCGTATTTATGTTCTGTTAGTGTCGCTTGACACTCGTAAATTGGTTATGTTCTTCTGTATGTTGTTTAGGGTTAGTTGTGTAACCCATGGACCTAAATCGGTTTAAGTTAGTGTCAGTTTGCTAATTGAGTCTTAATTCGAGTTTAGTCACCCTTAATCCAGATTAGTGCTTATCTACTTTTTAAGAATTGTTAGTTGGTCCTAGTTATTTCCTAGCCTTTGTGTTGCTCTAAACCTATTCATAAGGCTTTAAAACATGAAATAATTATATCCAAGGGGTATGGGTATGGGTTGGGGGTCTTTTCCAACCCCTAAGCCCCTTTTGTTGACTTTGGAGATCACTCAAAAAGTCTCATTTTACCTTTGTGCGAAAATTGCAAGTGGTTACCATGAGTTTCATTACCCCACCTCCACTTAGGGTTTAACCATAGTGTGGGTTGAGTTAGGAGTTTCTAGACTTGTTAGTGGGTGGGTGTAGTTATTGATCCTTTTGGGTGGTTGATCTTGAGACTTATTTAGAGGCCCTTCTTGGACTAGTTGGGGGTTGTTACCCAATCTCTACATTTAGAGAGGAGTTCTTGAAGATTGAAGTAAGGAGAAGGAAACTCTACTCAAACTTGTTCATTGTCATTACCTCTTTGTGAAGGTTGGATTTCTCATCTCCCTTGTTCAGATTTTATTCTTATTTCATGCTTATGCTACCTTGTTGTTGTTTCAATGTTTGTATGTTTGTGGGTATGTTGGGAAGCTTTGAAAACCATGTTATTTTTGGATGATTTCCTTTCATGTTTATGTTTGCAATTTTGAGATTTTTCTTGCATGGGTGTTTTGGTATTACTCACCCTTGGAGAGGGCAGAAGTGACCAATTTTGGGAAAGGTCTATTTAGTCAGACTCCAACCAGTGTAGAGTCTTTTCTCAGGATGAGAAGAGGGAGAAAGGGTAGGGTGTTATGGGCCCCTACCTGTCAGCACAAACCTTGTATGATTATGGTATGTTGAAACGGAAGAACAGAAGTTCTTGGTATATAGCCCCGATTGGGCATCTATTTGGTGTTGTACTTGACCTCTCCTAGTTGGAAGAATCCACCTTTCCCTAGTTTTGATTCATTGTGAATCCATTGTGTAAACCATGTATGATTATGCTTGTTTGATTGTCTCTTGGTTATGCTTGGTTATCACCTGATCAGATATTTGTTTCCTCCACGGTTGTTGAAATGTGTTGCAAAATTTGATATGGAACCCTGATGAGGATCATGAAGGGATTTAATTTAAGTGATGTAATTTAGGATTGAAATTCTATGTAATTGTATTTTCAAACTTTGTTGGATTGGCAATGAAGCTGGGTTTTCTTCTTGATTCTTTCCTGGCTGAGCCCTTGAATCAGGTTTGCCAATAAAAGTGGTGATTGAGTATAATTGGTTATTGTGTGAGTAATCTTAATTTTTCAATTAGATGGAAATAATGATGATGTTCAATTTGGCAAAATTTCAAGTTTCATATATATGTTGGAAACAAAAATTATGATCATGGATGTAGATTCAGTTTGATTGAGCAAATAATCAAGTTCTTTTTTTGTTCCTTATATGTTCAAAATGATAATTATGTTTAAAAAATAATAATAATAATAATAATAATAATAACATCTATGGTTGATATATTGCAAATTCAAATTGTATAGGAGATCATATTAATTATGGTGTTAATATGCCTCAAACTATTGGATCCATGTTTTAACTCTATTCAAAATATTCACCTTGGGTATATATATATATATATAATTTTTTTTTGCATTGCCTTGTAATTCTTTACTTAGAAAAATTTTCAAAAAAAAAGTTGTATCCAAGAGCCATATAGTCTCTGGAATTTGTATGGGGAAACAACTTAAATGCCCCTTTCATAACAAAGAATATTCTTTAAATATCTTCTTTTAAATCATTTGTAAAATCTTATAAAATAAAATTAAAATAATAATGAAAATAGAAATTGTGTAAACATAATTTAACTAATATCCTAAATATCCTAACTCTTAACTATAAAACTTTATATGGTAAATGCTCTACCTGTTCCCTTGGGCATCACTTTTTTTTTAATGCATTAAATTATGGTTTTGTTTTCAGCAAAGTCTTTTGTCATCATAGTTAATGACATCACCTACAACCTCCATAGATTTTCGCAGTCCTTGGTCTGTCATGCTTTGTGAAAGGACGTTATTATTTTGCTAAGTCTTTTTGCACCCTTCATTACTTTGGTCGCTAGCTCATGGTATGGAGCTTGAAAAAGATTGATAGCAAAGTCTTTTTATTCTGTCAAAGGGTGACATCACCCTGTACCTTCCCATTCTCCTTGCAAGTTATTAATCTCCTTGCAAGATGCGGTAGGTTATTCCTTGGATGGAGATTTTATTGTTAATTCATTCTTTGCCTTCCATCCCTCATCGCCACATCACTGACAGGTGGTGTCAGTGCTTTATTTCTCTCGGGCAGAGCGCAGTACCATGGTTAGCGCATGGGAAGCGCTTGGAAATGCGCAAGAGAATTGAGGGGATGGGATGTGACGTGGAGGGTTAGAAGTTTAGGGGGGTGGGTTTTATTGTAATAAAGTTTGTAGGTTTGGGAGGGAAAGGATAAGGGTGTCATGGGTAGTTAATATTTAAGTTTAGTTTAGTTCTTTTTAATTTATTTATAAGTTTCTAAAGTTAGCTAGTTAATATGTTTTTTTTTTAATTAGTAACTTGATTAATATGTTTAGAGTTTTTAGTGTATTTTAGTGTGAATTTTAAAGTGGTATTAACTATGTTACATTAATTTTCTTTCCTCTTAAATGTTAAGTTATTTAGTTAAGTTATTTTATTAGTATTAAATTAAGTTAGTTTAGATTTTTTTATATTAGTTAAATTGGCTTAGTTTAGATTTAATTTAGCTAGTATTTTAAAATATAGTTTAGTTTAGTTTTGTATCAAAAATTAAGATAGAATTAAATTGGAGTTAGTTTAGTTTTAAATTAATTTAGTTGTTTTACTATTTTATAAAGTTTTAAATTAATGATTGGTTAATTAATAGATTTTATTAAAATGTTAATCAGTATGATTGCTTTAAAATTATAGCTAATAATGTTTTAGTTTTGTTAAAGTATTGTTAAAATTTCTAGATAACGTTTGGATGGAATATTTTTATTATCTTAGTCAAATTTAAATTCATATGGTCAGTATATTAGAAATGTTTTATTTGATTTATATAGAATTATGATTGGAATAAAATTAAATATAGTTTATATAGGTGTATGGGTAGATGTGATATGTCTTTTAATGAGTTCTTGTTTTTTTATTTCAAATTAATCTAAACTTGAATACATTACATTGTCATTTAAATAATCATTTCTTATTGTTGAAGGTTAATGTAGAGAACCTGTACTAAAACTTTTATCTATCATTTCAACTTAGAGCATGTTTAATTATTAATTATTATTCAAAAAAAAAAATTGTGTTTTTGCCCTTGTAGTTTGGGCATGACAAATGGCTTGATGTGCCTTGTATGGTCTCCCAAAAGGTCCTCCATAATGATGATAAGTTGGATAGATAGAATGCCAATTGAATCTCGTTTGTTGAATATTATTTGTGATAGTAAGTTGGCTGCAACACCTATATTAGGATAGTAAATTGACAACTTCCGCTCTCAAGTGCTATCCAAACCCTAAAAGAGAATTTTTGGGAAGATTAAGTCCCCAATAGGGACATTACACTTGGTATCAGAGCATTATTCTTGACATCTTATCACCTTGTGGGACAAGCCTATTTTCATTGCCATTGAATTAGGGTCAAATATTCAACCTTTTTTAAAGTAGGTATACATATAATTAAGAAGAACAACATTGCATTTCTATATATATATATATTTGTGCCATGACCTACTTTGCTTACTCCCTGTGTATTTTATGCATGTTCACCTCTTGCATGTTTGATGGGTATCTAAGTGTATCACTTCATGCATTACATGTCTGGCATGAATTTATGTACTACTTCATGCTTACATGTTTGATGTGTGTTTATTGTTTATCCTTGACATGCATAGTCATGTATTCTTGCTTATAATTTCATGCCTTGCATGTATTCATATGCATGACTTATGCCTTACGTGTATTTTAGGGCACAATTCATACATGTATTCACATGTATACTTCATACTTTGTCCACTACATGCATTTCTCATGAATTATGTGAACTCATATGTATAGTCCATATTTTATGTGCTCTGTGTATTCATATATATGTTGCATGACTTGAGTGAATTCATGTGCATGCTTCATGGTTTATGTGCTACAGAATTCACATGTATACCCATGACTTAAGTGAAGTCATGTGTATGCTTCATGCTTTATGTACTACTTGTGTTCACATGTACGCTATATGTCTTAAGAAAATTCATGCTTCATGCTTTATGTGCTATGTATATTCAAATGTATGTTCTAAATTCTTTGACTTAAGCGAATTCTTATGTATGCTTCATGTTTTATGTGCCATGTGTATACTTACTGACTTAAGTAAATGCAGGCTTGATGCTCTTTATGTATTCATGTGTGCAACTCATATCTTATGTATAGTTAGATGTGCGATTCATGCCTGGAGTGTAAAATGTATATGCTTCCTATTTGACGTATCTTCAAACAAGTTTATTCCATGACTGTTTTGTCAAGAGTACTTAAAAATGTTTCAAGAGCTATATTCTTGCATTTAAAGGGGAGGGTGCATGTTTTAGACTATCAAGGCACATCTATTGGTGAATATGATTGATAAGACATTAGTAAATTTTTTAAAATATACACTGAAAATTGCAAATATACATGTCATTCATATGAAACGAAGCAGAAAACATGTCATTTAAACATTATAGAACCTTAACATACACCCTTTGAGTGCCATCTAGGAAATAATAACCGATTCTAGTACTTAATTATCAATATGCATATCAATATGTGAACAAAAATATTTAAATATAAGTTTAGCAGTGAACAATATCATAAAAATTTGGAAATCTAAATATGCCCAAAGGCTAGAGGGCTGTCATCAAATTTCATCATGATTTTCAAGTTCAACATAGAAAACAAAATATAGAAAAATGAAGTAGACTGTTGCTCATGCTCTTGGAAGCAAAAAAATACCTCTTCTTGCAAAATGAAAACCCTAGCCAACTGCAACATGCTCCAACTTCACAAGAAAAACCAAACAAATGGCAAAACAACCACAATGTGATCTTTTTTTACCTTTTAGGGCATTTGGAGAGGCAAAGCCCACTAGATGACCAAGTAAGGACAAACAAAATAAAGCTTTTTGTTTTAATTTTTTTATAAAGCTTCACAAAAAATGGTGATGGCCAGCCATCCCCGATACGGTTAGGGGACTTCTAGATGTCCCCTTTCCATACCACGAAGGAGAAGCCTTCTCGCTTTTCTTTCCTAGAATTCCTTGAGTTTTGGAGACGTCCCTTAGTGATTTGCAAATTTTGGGGATGGTTGGGGGACATCCCCTACTTGTCCTCGGGACGTCTTTGTCTCAGAAACATAAGTTTTTTGGCTGGAGACGCATCCTCGGTGTATCTTTTTTTTGAAGGGAGACATGGTACATACAAAAGATTGCAAGTAGCTAGGAAGCCATGTTGGTAGAGATACCTTGAGTGGGGTTGGGAGGGCAGATGAAGGGTGTCATTCCATGCTCTTGGGCTGAGTGGAATGCCTCTAGTTGTCTTGTAGGGTCTCCCAACTGGTACTCAATGATGACAAGAAGTAGGATAGTTCATCTAACAAATCCCCATATGTTGAATATTATAGTAATGAATTGGAATTCTATTTGTGTCTTTTTGGCTTTTATGCGTATTATATTGTGATACTAACCTTATTGCAAGACATACACTAGAATACTAATGTTATTTGATTGGTGAGTTGATAATTATTTGATTTATTAAATAATTTTAGATAAGCTGGTTGATTTGTCAATGGATTTGATTGTGTGTTGATTTTTTTAGTTTGCCAATTCGATTGGATAGGTATCCCTTGAAGTGTACATTAGGACCTGAAACATATATTATCAAATGAAGGATTAAATAATAATTATAGTGATGGTTTGAGAGATGGCAATAAAACAATGTGGGAAACATGATTTTAGTGTCTTCATCCTTTGTTTTTATAACTTAACCCAAATTTTCAAGAAACATAGAGAATAGAAAGAGATAGGATGCCATTACTCAATTGAATTCAATTGGTGGACATTTTGTTTTTAATATTGCTGATTATATACAAATATTCTTCTCATATGAGCATCAACATGAGACCAATGCAAGCTCTTTTAAGCACAACCACGAGATTCTCATGGACTCCTTAGCAACCTAACTAGAATCCACCTCTACACTAGAAGACATATTGTTAGACTTTTGCCAATGTTCCCCTTTTAGATTTGTGACATGGCTTAACGGCCACCTATTTTCTATAAGTCTAATGGTTATATTGGCATTGGGAGTTTGATCGTTTGGTGCAAGTAGCTTGTAACAAGTTGTATCAAAGCTTGGTCATAAGACTAAATCTCCTCGGGTAATGCTAAGGGGGGGATTGTTGGACTAACCCAAGATTCGTGACATGGCTTAACCGCCTCTTGTGTTCTATAAGTCTAGTGGTTGTATTAGGCATTGATAGGTTGATCTTTTGGTTCAACAACAACCCTAGCTTGTAACACATATATGAAAACTAAGAGTTGCAGCATAGAATTCCATATTAGACGCCCCCTTGAGATTTGAAGCTAGGTCTCTAGTATCTACAACAAGAACTCAATGCTTTAGCCATTAAGCTCAATCCCTTGGACATTTTGGTAAAGATATTTCAATTATATTGTTTACTTTATAGTAGAATCATAGCAAAGGCTTGAAAGACATTTTCCAACATTGCAAACTAAGTATCCTTTTTTGCATCTAATTTTTTAGATAAGCATTGTCATGGGCAGCTCCTATATATATATATAAATTACATAACATTAGCGAGGACCAAATGTATAGTTTCCTCCACTAAACAATGTTCAAATAGTTGAAAGGACCTAATCATGGTTCCTCCATTTTTGCAAAGCACAACTTCGTAGATTTTGACAAATTTGTAGATTCTGTCAATTTTCTTAGGGAAAAATGGATCCCTTTATTGCCAATAAACCTAGAAAAGGTTCCCAAAATATGAAACCAATACTTGTAATGAGATCTTGTTCTCTTTGATGAGTTGGTTTCAAATATCCCAACATTGAGACCTCCCTTAGGACATTCCTCCAGTACAATTTTTGTTGACCCAAAAAAATTCAGCCTTTAGGTGAGATTACCATCTAACCTTGTCATATGCGTTAATGACATCGAGCTTAATCTTCATGTTTCTTGATCTATCCTTTGAGGTAGAGTGGATGGCTTTGTCGGCTAGGATGATGTTGTCCATGATGTCCCTTCCAAAAGTGAAACCATTTTTGTTTTGTACAATTAAAGATACCAATACCAACTTCAAATTATTCAACGACATCTTATCATGTATGCTTTTACAGTGACGAGCCTTTTCTCAAAGGTTTCCTCTTGCTGCTTCTTTTTACTCTTCCTACTTAGCGATCAATTTGACTTCCTCTCTCTTCCTAGTGCTTTATCATCTAATGCAATGCAGATCTACAATATTTGTTTTATGACCATTTCAACATGCAAAATTGAATGCTTAGTATTCTGAAGGAAACACCAAATCTCCAACTCTCTCGAGTAAGGAAGTGCATTCGCCAAACAATGTATATGGATTGTGTGATCAAATGAGATGACCTCAAGTTTCCTTCTAGTTGTGAACTTTCACTCAATTGTAAGGATGTAATATGTTAGCATCACAAAGGGACTTACATTATTCACTCAATTGGCTTTAACTACTTCTAAACAAATAATGTTCACATATGAAAGGGTTTTTTTAAAAGCTATTCCTACTCCTAGAATGCAAGAATTTGTGAATGTCTTTGAGACTCTACAAGACTTAGTATTGTCATCAACTCCACCAAGCTAGTGCAATCTTCCAAGGGAAACATAAGATGCTCAAACTATTACCATTACATTAACACCATCAATGAATGCATGTCAATGTGCAAGCAATAATCAAAGAAAAGCTCATGAAACATCTTGTTGACCATGCAAGGCAATGTTACAACCAACAAACAAATAGTGGTATTGATTAGGTGAGTTCCACAAAGATTGATTCACAATTACTTTCATCCAATTAAATTATCCCTATTCAACGTTAATAAAATACTAATCTAAGTGAGGAGTTGTAGAAACCATGCAATACTTCAAAGTAATACAATTAATCTACCATGAAGACTAATAATAAATTATGGCCAATGTTGGCAGTCTTATAGCAACAACCTTAACATGTCATTATCTCTCTAATCTAAAGCTAACGAGTTAGAACTTAGAAGGCCTTGCCTTTTTTATAGTTGTTCAAACTTCAAATACAATGAATGACAAGATTAATCCAGCAAAGCTTTAATTAGGGTTTCACCAACTACCATCTACAAGCATTAAATGCTAAGCTGGTTACATCAAAGCACTACCTTGTGGGACAGTGCAAAAATTACATTGCTTTTACTTGCCAATAAGAAAATGCTTGTGTAGAAATTATAGAAGAAGACGCCAATCAATGGTCCAATGAGAAAATGCCACATGGGCTAACAACAAATCTTCCTTTGACCTTTTATCCTTTTGCAAATTCAATGAATTTGTACATAACATTGTTAAGCTCTTCTATGTGGACACTTTCTATGGGGACACATGACATGATTTGATTGGTTGAAGATGAGTAAGCATCACCTTGTTGTGCTTATCTTATAGACTAGACAATCCCTTGTGATGGGAAAATATCTCTTGATACTCAACATTATCAAATCCTAAATCCATTATTGATGGCTCATTTCCCAAATTGCTCCATCTTCATGAAGTCTTTCGTCTGTTGAAACTCTTCATCTTGAAATCGTTCTTATTGTCATGACTTTGAACTTGCACCTATACTTGAAATCTTGGTGTGCTGCCCTTTATCTTGCACTTGTAGAAGTGATGAAGGTTCTTCATGTACTTGAATCTTGAACTTGGATTTCCAAAAAAATTTCAAGTTTATAATGAATTCCTCCACTTGTAGTCTTGATTATGATGTTGCACTTGCTCTTTGAATTTCACTATGGTGTTTTGAACTTGATCTCAGGCTTACACCTTCACTTGTTCTGCAACAAAGAACCACCTCACTTGTGTGGTGAACAACTGGTGGCTTGATGATACTCATGTCTCCCAAGCTGTCCTTGATCTTGGAATCATACTTGCACTTGAGCCACAATACAATACCATAGATTAGTACTTACGTTTTAAACTTGCACCTCCAATAAATAAAAATTTAGTGGTAGGAAACTAAAACCCGTGATGGGCATATTCTTTGAATTTGAAATGCACAACTAACTTCTTTGTCTTGTAAAATTCAATTGCAATTGAACAGAATTTGTAACATTCCAATCATTTACTCAATCAAATTCAAGTTCCACAACCTTAGATGGATTATCAAATTTTCAACTTTACAAGTTTGATCATGGTCAAATGATATGAAGAGTTCAGATTCATACAATTTCACCATTACTTGATTTTCATTCCAAATCTTCATCTAATCACGCACTTACATTCTGCAACTCATCATGAAACACCATACGGATAGATACTGACCTCGCTGCTGATAATAATATCTAAGCCTAAGACTTAGACACATAAAACTTCGCTCTTACAAAAGTCAGTTCTAAACCAAAATCAGGGTTGATATTGGCTCCTTGTCTTGATCTTTCTAGTTGTTTAAGAACAGATCTGTTCTTGAATTTGTGTGATCTTCCCAATAATATCTTGCCTAATTTGCTGCATATAAGGCTCGATCTGCACCTATAAATTAGCTATGTATGATCAAGTGAGAGCTGGGTATTGAAACAGCTTCAACATCCTTCTTAATAGAGTGGTTAAACCAAAGGTGGTGTCTCTAACCAAGGCCAACTTGGCCTTTTCCAATTTAATTCTGGCTTTCCTCTAGTCAAATTGAACTTCATTTTATGAACTTCACACCTCCTCAGATTTAAATTCATGCCTGCTTCATTCAAATCGAGCCTCTTGGATGTAATTCATGCCTCTGCAATTTTAAATTGTGCCTAATGTACTTGATTTCAAATTAAGTTTGAACCTTATCTAATTCAAGTCGATGATGTCCAATGCAATTTGAATGCCCTCTTAGGCTGGGCAGAAATCTCATACTAGTAAGGCATTGGTCATGACATTGTGGCGGAAATAAAATGTCAATAAGGTGTCTGCATTTGCGTAGAGCAGAAATTAGACTCAAATAAGGCACTAGAGACCCGAGTTGGAAAATTCATGTCAATAATGCGAACAAACTTCAAGTTGTTGAGGAGGGGCAGAATTCAGCCCAAATAAGGCACCAATCATCAAACATGCCTTTGCATAGGTGAAAATTTTAAGCGAATAAGGCAAATAGACTAACTGCTGGGCGGAAATCACCGGCAAATAAGGCGAATGGTCAAGGCCAAGGTGCGAAATCAGATGGACGGGATTCTGGTGCAAATAGCACAGCTTGATGTCAGGTCAGAAATTGGGAATAAATAAGGCACTTTGCACTTGTACTAAAGTTTGATCTTGATCATGTGCATCATAGGTTTGGACTTATCACTTTAATAGTCGATCAAATTATCATCAAATAAGACAATACTAAACACACCACAAAATTTCTTGAGTATAAATCCATGGTCACACGCCAAGTACAAACTTCATATTTCTCTCTTGATCATCTCACATTCAAATTTCATCTATCCCATGACTGTTCAAACTGACCTTGATCAAAAGACGATTGCTCTTGATAATACTTCGATCAATATTGAGCTTGATTTGGAATTTGTTGATCGAATCACCTGTATCTCATGAATTGCCCATTCTTTACTTGATCATGATCAATCTCAACTTTGTTCTTTCCTCCCTAATGGGCTTGACCAAATCACCTCTCTTTCATGAATTGCCCATTCTTTACTTGATCACGATCAATCTGAACTCTTCTCTTTCTTCTTTAAGGTGCAAACATCATAACTAGCCTCTAATGTTTGAAAATTATAAGAACTAGCCTGAGGTTTGAGCTCTCAAAATGTTGCCAACTTATTGCTACACTAACGCCTAATGACAAACGAGGCGAACAGAGGGGGTCCCCATTTGCAGTGGAGTGATGGTGTGAAAAGGTCACAACAGTACCTAGGTCATCCACCCTTCAACAATCGTTCTCATAATCAAATGGTACCAAATCATTATCCTCGTTTCCAAAGCCATTTGGTTCTAACACCTTCTACATTTGCTTGGAACGAGACTTGACCATAGGATCAAATAACAACTCAGATGCCAGGATGGCCTTTGGAGGGTTAAACCTACAGCTTTCAACCCCTTTATTAAGCATTGGGTTTGTGATGCCAATTGTGAGAGAAAGAGTATCTACCCTTCATGTGCTAATCCAGAGTATTTCTTCTTTTACTTAGGTATGCCACTGAGCTTCATTCTTGAGAAATACTTGATTTGGGAGGTCCCTATCGCTTGAAGATCCATTCTATTAGAGATTTGATCTTTCCTATTGACAGGTGTCTCAGTCTATGGCAATAGCTTCTACACCCGCTTTTAGAGCCTAGGGCAGGGACATCCTAGCTTGGATGGGATCTTCTTTGAGATCACAAGCAGTTTTATTTTTTATTCCTGTATTTCTATATAGAAGTCGTTCATCTGCTGAAGTCGGAGCTCAGATCTTCAATGGAATCTCCTAGATTGTGATAACTTTGATTCGCACATACAAACCCAACTCTTTATCACACATGTCTACCTTGAGGGCAATACCAAGCTCATCATCAATTAGTTTCAAACAATCCTCTAACCAATAATCAAGAGGTAAAATATTAAGTCTGATCAAAATAGGGCTTTTCAAGGGAACCATGTTGTATGGATTGAAACTTGGGCTCCTTTTCTGGTTAAAATCGAAATTAACTTCCATATTTCATGGGCCTCCTCCAGAATCATAGCTTTGTCTTCTTCCTTGTCAGATCACCATGAGAAAATGTTTTGACAAGAAACTAACAACCACCTCTTCTTTCCAATTCTCAAGAGTCAGAAGTCGCCATATTATCTAAGGAATACTTTTTGGCACAGCACTGGTGAAGGCTGCCATTGCACCATACAGATTGTCGTGGGCTGTCATTTTATTCATTGCTGATTCATGTAAGTGCAAATTACATAAACATGTTGCAGAGTGCTTGGATTTGTAAATCAGTTCTTGCTTTGAGGTAATACAATTCGAATATACTCAAAGGATTGTTTCAAAGGATTTTGACGGCTTGGAGTTCTTTGTTTCCAAAAACTCATATATTTCTGGATATATATTTATTTTTGTCTGAGTGAGTTTATTTCAAATTGCATTAGAAAACTGGAGACAGCTGGAAGCCCCCTTTTCTCCTTCCGTCCTGTTCCCCCTACATGTTTTCTCGGTGTTTGGGGGCCGACAAGGGACTTCCTCTACCTTGTGGCTTCCGGGTGCCTTGTTTTACCCTGGAAATGTGTCACCAGGTAAGCCTGCACTGAATGGATCCATGTCCAATTTTGAGAAAACAGGCCATAGGTATGTGTCATAAGATGTTAATGAAGATGGCTTATTATGGTCTGCTGCAAGAGGCAACAAAAAGGAGCACTGTACTATATAAAATGCATTGAAGTACTAGGTGGTATAGGCTTAAGGGATTTAAGCAAACATGACATGGTCGTTGCTAGTAATGGGATTTATAAAGCCTTGGCTGATAAACTTGGGAAATGCTTATTTTGAACAACATACAAAATGCTGTCTCTGAACAAGCCAAGAGTTGGATACTGTAAGGCCTACACTCGTACCCTATTATAAATTGTAAGGAATGAATATGATTAGAAATTAATTAGGTCGTGATCGACATTTTTGTTATTAACAATGATCTATGAGGTCCTATTAGAGACTGATGTAGATTTTGATTATTATAAGGTTGATACCCTATCCAATAACATTAGGTTGATAAGATAGGACCACATGAAAATGAAACTCAACATGTTCAAGCTGAGAACTTAGTTTCAAGATTCAAGGTATGATTTACTAGACAATTAGGGGAGATGAATTAACATTCACCCTCGTAAGAAATAACAATAAATGTAGATCATATGATAACAAACATAATGATTGCACTCAAAGATTGATTTTAAAATATGATGACATATTTGGAAATATGCAATGGCATGAGAAATTAACCCTAGGGGCACACACCTTGTAATGAGATAAAAAGGACATTGTTAGAAATATTACTTTGGTCAGCTGATTTGAAAGGATACTAGTAACAAGTCTGCACAATAGTGATTTTCACTTATGACATATATACTGAGATCCATCTTACATGTTTTAATGATTTAATAGATATGACTTTGGTGTTTCATTGTTATGATAGACAAGTAGTGTGATGGTATTTAGAACAGTAATTTTGTTATAATTAGAAAGATTAATGTTGTACATATCTTGATATTTCAATGTTTTTGAATAATTTATGGAAACGATTAGATGGAAGTTAACTAAATATGTTAATGCAATTAAGTGATATTTGATTATTCTGCACTTATTTGCATGTACGTTTATATTATTTCATTGGACTACTAACATTAAGTTGAGTGTGCAAGAAAGTTGAACCATGGAGATTATTCAGGAAACCAAGGTTCAAGCCCATGTGAACACGGTAAAGCCAAGGTGAATCTTTGAAAGATTCAAAACCTCATTGTATTGTGTTTATTTCATAATGTGATTGTGCATGGGTGTTATAAGTTTAAAGATCATGATTAATTAGTGACATGTCATTGTGATGTGTAAAGTATTTAACATGTGTGTGTGATTTGATACTTGTGTTGTTTACGTGTAAATGACATGTCATATAGGATTTTTGGGCATGAAGTCACTTAACCTAAACTTAATCCCATTTTGAAATTAAGTTAACCTACCTTGGAGAGTGTTAGGATGAGTCACCTTCATGATGGAATTAAAATTAATTTGATAGGAACTTTGGAGAGCCTAAAAGTGGTCCCCAAGTGTTGTTTTGGTGAAAATAAGTCACCCACATGGTAGTAATATAGGTTGGGGGTATAAATATAACCATAAGTTGGCCTAGGGGACTTAGGAGACCCTCTAAACTAGTCATTTTCAAGCCAATTCGAAAATCAGAGTGTCACATGACTTCTGTCCTCATTCCTCCACTTGGGTAAGTTCCTATTGGTAGAAAGGTACAAGGGTGTAAGAGGGGTGGGTGAGGATGGAAGTGGAGGTCTTTTTACGGAGCTTGTGCCAAACTTAGTGGTTGTTCACCCATTCTCTAATTGTACAGACAACTAGGGTTTGGAGGAGAAAACATGGGAGCCAAGGGAGGGAAGCTCTTCATCACCACTTCATAGCCATTAGCTTGGAAGGAGGTTAGTGCTTCATGCCATGAATTTTCTTATATCTTGAGAGTTGAATAATGGAGATTGCAAAAGTGCTCTTGTAAGGTTTATGTGTTGCATGTGGTGTATGTAGTAGTTGTTTTGTATGTAAATGAGCATATTTGGATTTACTTGTATTTGATCTCGTTTCTTGAATTTGTTGTGGTGGATTGAATGTTGTGTGGGGTGTGAAGGCTTCACTCACCCTGGGGAAGGAAGAGAAGCCTTGAGGTGAAGAGGTTAGTTGGGCTTTACATTGGAGTTGAGAAATCCTTCACTTGGAGAGGGGATAGTTTTCATGGAGTATGGGCTCCATAGAAACCATATGCCTTTCTATTGTTCTATGGGAGGTATAAGTGAGGATATGTGAAGAGGAGTAAGTATTGATAGTCTTGTTGAGACAAGTGTTATTGATAGCCTTGTTGTGGCATGTTTCTTGGAAGCTTTATTGAATTATTGCAATTGCAAGATTTGTTGTTTCATAAGGATATGACATTCTCCTCCTTGAGGAGCCCACCTTCACCCAATGTTTATGATTTCATTTGTGAATCATTGTGCAAGCCTTGGTTGGGAATTGTAAATGCATTGTTAAATTGTGGTATTCATGTTGGTTCATGTTAATGTGATGTTGTTTGAATGTATCTTGGTTGAGCCTTGTTTCCCCTAGCATGGGGGTGGCTGGGAGGTGAGCCTCCATGGTTCTATAATTTTGACCTTTATAGGTTTTTGATGCACTTGGATACTTGGAAGTCATGAAGATTTCATTGCATAAGAGGAGGAAATATTGTTGTAGTTGGTTTGATAATGGAGCAGCAAACTCCATCTTGTTATGTGTATTCATTTTTTATTTTAAGAGTGTTGATATTGCTCCTATTCATTTGTCACTAGGAGGATTTTGTATCACCTTGAATAGAGATCTTTACACTATGTAATGTTGACAAGAAGAGCTTACCACCTTGTGTTCAATTTTGATAAGTTTGTTGCATGTTAAAAGAGAAATAGTAGAGAGAATTCCATTGTATTGTTGTTGAAGATCTACTATCATGAATATGAATGTATCAGGAAAATGGATTTAGTATCATAGTAGACATTAGCAAGATGTAAATGAAAAGAGCACCTTGTTATCTTATTGTTCTCCATTCTCATAAAGATAACTAGATGCATTATATGTTCAATCTCGAATCATATGTAGGTATAGAATGAGCATTCAATAGATCTGATTCATTAGATCTCAGAAATAAACTAAGGTTAGATGTTGAAGCTCCATGTATTTGAAATTTGTGACTACCAACATCAATATTTAGTAATGCAATTCTTAGGATTAGATAGTATGGGCCCTGGAATCAAACAATCTATGTTATACGATATTCATTTCATGACATCCAATAAGACGCACCATTAAGACTATATGTATATGTATAGAATGACTATATGTATATGTATATCCAATGGAAAAATGCAATCCAATCTTGTTTATCCCTTGTTTGGTTATGCCAGCTTAAATTGGAATAGGGTTAACTTGCAATTGGCACCATTTGAAAAAATTTCTGAAGATGCAATCTATGCCATTGAAAAGTCGCTGAAATATTTGAAAATATTGAAAACAAAGTTCTAGCGCTCACCCCAGGTCAAAGCAGATTTGAAAATTTAATCAAATTTGAGAAAGTTAAAATGAATGCAAGAATAGAAATTCCAATTACAGGTATTTTTTGGAATGGAAAAAAGCTCATTTTGGGGCTAAAATGAGAATACGTATTCCTATTCTCTATTCCTATTCCACACACCAAACAAAGAATACAAATCATATTCTAATTTCCTATTCCTATTCCGGTTGTATTCCAGCAATCAAACGGGCCTTAAGGGGATGAGTAATAATGTTTTGGGAATATATTATTGCAAAAGGTTATAAGTTAGTAGTTTGTAGGAAGGTAATCATATCATAGATAATTAAGGATAGAGTGATTAGAAAGTAGATTAGATGGGAACAATAAAATAAAGTAGGTTATAGAATAATTATATATTAGTGGGATCTTAGTTAGTGTTAGTATGGACTTGATTAGGTAATAAACTTTTATTTTAAAATTTACTTAGTAATTAGTTATATGTCATTGGGAAGGAAGGGGTATTATTCAATCGGTAAAAAATTCTAAGAATTTAGTTCGTAGGCATCAATTAATTGGTTAATAAGATGTTAAGTATGGGTAATATTCAATGTAATGAGTTAGTGATTAATTAAGGATTAGAAGGGAAACATTTGTTGCATTATGTTATGGCATAAATATTTATCATTATTTAAATGGGTACCATAATTGAATTTCCATATAAGAATATTTAACAGTGCAAAATCGAAAAGCATATTTTAATAATCTACAAATAACATCACCTAACTTTAAATATGAATGCGAAGTAGATTACTTAGAGTTCAAATTAAACACCATTGTGGAAATTGGAATTTAAATAATAAAAATTATTATAATGTAAAAAATAAATAAATAAATAAATAAGCAATGAATTGAGGTTGATTCACATATATTGGAAAGTACATATACAATGAACATGCTTATCCAACATCTTTACATCTCTATTTTAAGTTGTTAACCCATATTATGGGGAGATTGGGTATCCAACATTTTACCAAACCAGGTCATGAAGTTGAAAGTAATATCAATGCTTACTCAACAAGATCTTGTGGGCAAATCTATTTCCCTAAAAGCTATTACTACCTAGTCATCACCTAAACCCTAAATAATGTAATAGAATGAAACATATCTTCTAACATCATCATAAAGCTAGGTTCATACCATTGATCAACTATATCCTAAAGGTACCAATAAAATGCAACTACTTAACACATGATACCTATGACCTAGTTGGAAAGTTTAAACAACCTAATATTGATAAGTGAATTACTCTATGACAAACAATCCATTTCAGAGATCACTTTCCTTTTGATATTTAATATGTAACCACACAGAACACATGTAACGGTTAATGAAACAGGGTATGGATGTATTATAATCATCTAACTCTGCGTCAACTTGGTTGCATCATGCTTAGGTCATTATGTGACTGCTTAAGTTAACCTTAACCTTATGCCAGTATGAACGTCTTATCTGATTATCATAGTCATTGAAAATCTTTGATGTATAATTTAAATGTTGTCAAAAATAAAAGGTTGTATTTTTTCCCTATAAATGTAGGCATGACATTCTGGTATCAGAGCAAGGTTATACAACACTAGGAATTAATGACTCCACCAATGAATGTACAATTGTAAGTTATCACAATATCATAATACCAAATTGCGAAGGAGATAGGCTTCCTAGGATATCAACTTGTAATAAATAGTATTACCTATTTGGAAAAGGAATTGAACACCCTAAACAGATAACACTAATTAGTCGTAACAATTTTCCTAAGGATCAAGATATGAAAGGATATTATTTCGACCTTGTGGAAGTTCAAATTTAAAAGGATCTCTATGTAATCCCCTTTTGATAGTTGTGAGACTTAATGATTCTAGATCTCGACAAACGTGAAAATATTCTTTCTTAAATCATGCCAACATTTAGGACTAAACGGGTGGTAGCTCATCTTGATGATGTTTAGGTATTGGTAAGAACTCGAAAACCCTTGTAAAACGTGGACTTTGATCCTTCGAGGAAAATGCTCTTAATTAGGGTAATGAGAATGATAAGAATGACAACTTATAGAATTGTGACAAGAAACCCCTACGATGTAGTATAATAGTGCAAGGATTAATATGTTATACAATAAGGTAACATTGTACACCTTGATTATCTTGATACAAACCCTATAGTTCAAGCGATAGAAACCACACATGAAGAATCCCATTGGAAGTGATACCGATAGGATAAGCCTCCTACTTGACAGATAGGGGGACAATGAAAGACAATATGCAAACAACAAAAAGTACAATACACACTAGAACAGATAATGTAAGATATAACTTGGTTCACTGATTTCATTTACAATATGTACTTTCTATTACAAAAGAGGACTCTCACCACCTGAGACACCATGATATCCGAATGGGCAACATGATTGTATACACTTACCAACTAGGGTAACCCGTAAAAATATTGAGGTTTTTCAATATCGATCAATCGAACTTACAAGCCAAGCTTCCCCTCAAAACCTTGTCGTTATTCAATAACATCTTGCGACTCGGTGACAACTATCACTTGGTCATCAACATTCTGCTTGATCTGCACTATAGCTTGGAAGAATATGAAAGCTCAGCAAGACTAAATTTTTTTCCACATTATCAACAATACCTTAAAGAATCCTAGGCTATCATGAGATCAGGTGATAGAACCATTCTTAAAAGTATCGAGATACTTGAATGATGCTTGAAAGGTGGTGTGATAGGTGTATAAGAGATACCCCCATTGATCTTTCTAATAGCGACCTATTATAATATATTTTTAGGTAAGTGACACCAATCATAATCTTATTCTTATCCAAAGGGTCACCAGTGTAATTTGGGTGGAAACCTTGGGTCTAGACTACATCTGACCATTCTTGATAGTAATGGGCAGGCAGGTAAAGAAACATAAGCAATTAAAGAATGAATTCGTAACACTCGACAACCCATAAGCAATGAGGGTGTAGATCACTCTTGTGACTTATTCTCTTAAGGGACTGAAAATGCAAAGGAATCATTTCTACATATCATTGATTTACAATGTAACTATAGGACAACCCTCCCTCTTCTTTCCATCAGTAAGACCCTGGTACGATTGCAATGCTTCTGAGAATTTGAATTGTTATAAATTGTTTTTGTTGTTTTCAATTTTTGCATACTTTGGTGATTTAGTGGAATGTTCATTTATGATGATTTCTTGGTATGGTCCCCTTGCCTCGGGACAAGGCTTGTTTTAGCGAAAATTTACCATTGTGGCCACAATTATGTTTAATTGGTGATTTTATTTTGTTTTAAGTTATTTTATGAGACATTTTTCTGCAAGTGTGTTATATTATGAAATATAAGTCATTCATATCAGGGAAAATTCTTGACAACCAACACGAGGAAATTTGAATATCATAAGATGTGATTTCATTCGACCCCGTAAACATGAAATACCTTAACCCTCTAATGAATAGATCCCAATAACACACCACACTAAGGATCTTAGGTAAAGGCAATGGAAGTGATGAAACTATAAGGGTCAAAAGTTGAAGGATACACAATGCTATTTTGACTAATACCTAATAGATATACCAGACCAATAGTGTAATGACCAAGTTTCTCAATTAAGATATAACCAAAAGAACACCGTAACCACCGAGTGTCTACAATTGAGGACTTGTAAGTGGGTCTTGATGTTAAACTAAAACCAATGGATTCTTGGAGTTTTACAGAAGATATCAGCCCTTCATCAATAAGTTGATCTTGGACTATCACCATGGACCTTATCAGTGCTAGTTGAGTGAGTGACTCGAAAACTAATAAGGAGCAAGACAATCAATGAGAACTAATAAAGGATATGATGACATTGGTAAATGAATAGTTTCCCAAACGAGACATAGTATGTTAAAATTGCAAGCTACCAATATAGATAAGCAAACCCTAAAATAAGAGTAACCAAGCGAGAGGAAGGAAATCAAGTAAGTAGGCCAACTAAGGTACAACATAGGAGGAGATAGGTGGACAAGTACTACTAATTGATAATTGGAATTGGCACCGATCAAACAAGTTGATAAAAGCAATGAGACTATGCAATGTCGAGAGCTACCTTAACAACCAAAGAAGTATAATTTTCAATATGGTATTTGAACACACTATTTGTGGTAATCCATCCTTAACCCACCAAGAGACTGGGAATGCTAAAATGAGCCTGGTCATCATAGATATGATTGATAGGTACCCTATCTAGGAAGAAGTTATGCAATTTTGGGTAACAGTAGGTACACAAAACCTGAGATGATACCCAACCATTCAATAGTGAGTTAATTCATTTTAAGAAAAATAATTCCTATATGAGCTATGGAACAATAATTTTATAGTCTACATAAGTTAACTCTTGAATATATTTAAAACGGTTAGGAATGTGAGGTGATCTTAAGGAAAGGCTCTTGAGTGGAACACTTACGACAAATTAAGGTAAACCCTATATATGGGAAATTGTGTCCTGGGTTATAGGCAACTTCCAGGAGGAAGTTGATAGCTGGGGGGGGATGTAAGGCCCACATTCGTACCCTATTATAAATGGTAAGGAATGAATATGATTAGAAATTAATTAGGTCATGATCGACATCTTTGTTATTAACAATGATCTATGAGATCCTATTAGAGACTGATGTAGATTTTGATTATTATAAGGTTGATACCCTATCCAATAACATTAGGTTGATAAGATGGGACCACATGAAAATGAAACTCAACATGTTCAAGTTGAGAACATAGTCATGAGATTCAAGGTATGATTTACTAGACAATTAGGGGAGATGAGTTAACATTCACCCTTGTAAGAAATAATAATAAATGTAGATCATATGATAACAACCATAATGATTGCACTCAAAGATTGGTTTTAAAATATGATGACATATTTGGAAACATCCAATGGCATGAGAAATTAACCCTAGGGGCACACACACCTTGTAACGAGATAAAAAGGACATTGTTAGAAATATTTCTTTGGTCAGTTGATTTGAAAGGATACTAGTAACAAGTCTGCACAATAGTGATTTTCACTTATGACATATATACTAAGATCCATTTTACATCTTTTAATGATTTAATAGATATGACTTTGGTGTTTCATTGTTATGATAGATAAGGATTGTGATGGTATTTAGAACAGTAATTTTGTTATGATTAGAAAGATTAATATTATACGTATCTTGATATTTCAATGTTTTTGAATAATTTATGGAAACAATTAAATGGAAGTTAACTAAATATGTTAATGCAATTAAGTGATATTGGATTATTCTGCACTTATCTGCATGTACTTTTATATTATTTCATTGGACTACTGACATTAAGCTGAGTGTGTAGAAAGTTGAACCATGGAGATTATTTGGGGAAACAAGGTTCAAACCCATGTGGACACAATAAAGCCAAGGTGAATCTTTGGAAGATTCAAAACCTCATTGTATTGTGTTTATTTCGTAATGTGATTGTGCATGGGTGTTATAAATTTAAAGATCATGATTAATTAGCGACATGTCATCGTAATGTGTAAAGTATTTAATGTGTGTGTGTTTTGTGTCATTTGACACTTGTGTTGTCTACATGTAAATGACATGTCATATAGGATTTTTGGGCATGAAGTCACTTAACTTAAACTTAATCCTATTTTAAAATTAAGTTAACCCACCTTGGAGAGTGTTAGGATGAGTCACCTTCATGATGGAATTCAAATTAATTTGATAGGAACTTTGGAGAGCCTAAAAGTGTTTGCCAAGTGTTATTTTGGTGAATATAAGTCACCCACATGGTAGTAGTATAGGTTGGGGGTCTAAATATAACCATAAGTTGGCCTAGGGGACTTAGGATACCCTCTAAACTAGTATTTTTCAAGCTAATTCGAAAATCAGAGTGTCGCATGACTTATGTCCTCATTCCTCCACTTGTGTAAGTCCCTATTGGTAGAAAGGTACAATGGTATAAGAGGGGTAGGTGAGGATGGAAGTGGAGGTCTTTTTAGGGAGCTTGTGCCAAACTTAGTGGTTTTTCACCCATTCTCTAATTGTAGTGACAACTAGGGTTTGGAGGAGAGAACATGGGAGCCAAGGGAGGGAAGCTCTTCATCACCACTTCATAGCCATTAGCTTGGAAGGAGGTTAGTGCTTTATGACATGAATTTTCTTATCTCTTGAGAGTTGAATAATGGAGATTTCAAAAGTGTTCATGTAAGGTTTATGTGTTGCATGTGGTGTATGTAGTAGTTGTTGTGTATGTAACTGAGCATATTTGGATTTACTTGCATTTGATCTTGTTTCTTGAATTGGTTGCGGTGGATTGAATGTTGTGTGGGGTGTGAAGGCTTCGGTCACCCTGGGGAGGGAAGAGAAGCCTTGGGATGAAGGGGTTAGTTGAGCTTTACATTGGAGTTGAGAAATCCTTCTCTTGGAGAGGGGATAATTTTCATGGAGTATGGGCTCCATTGAAGCCATATGCCTTTCTATTGTTCTATGGGAGGTATAAGTGAGGATATGTGAAGAGGAGTAAGTGTTGATAGCCTTGTTGAGGCATGTGTTATTGATAGCCTTGTTGTGGCATGTTTCTTGGAAGCCTTATTGAATTATTGCAATTGCAAGATTTGTTGTTTCATAAGGATATGGCATTCTCCTCCTTGAAGAGACCACCTTCACCCAATGTTTATGATTCCATCTGTGAATCATTGTGAAAGCCTTGGTTGAGAATTGTAAATGTGTTGTTAAACTATTCTACTCGTGTTGGTTCATGTTAATGTGATGTTGTTTGAATGTATCCTGGTTGAGCCTTGTTTCCCCTAGTGCAGGGGTGGCCTCCTTGAGGCCTAGGTTGGTAGGTGAGCCTCCATGGTTCTATAATTTTGATCTTTACAGGTTTTTGATGCGCTTGGATACTTGGAAGTCATGAAGATTTCATTGCATAAGAGGAGGAAATACTGTTGTAGTTGGTTTGATAATGGAACAACAAACTCCATCTTTTTATGTGTATTCATTTGTGATTGTAAGAGTGTTGATATTGCTCCTATTCGTTTGCACTAGAAGGATTGTGTATCACCTTGAATATAAATCATTACACTATGTAATGTTGACAAGAAGAGCTTACCACCTTGTGTTCAATTGTGATAAGTTTGTTGCATGTTAAAAGAGAATAGTAGAGAGAATTCCATTGTATTGTTGTTGAAGATCTACTATCATGAATATAAATGTATCAGGAAAATGGATTTAGTACAATAGTAGACATTAGCAAGATGTAAATGAAAAGAGCACCTTGTTATCCTATTGTTCTCCATTCTCATGAAGATAACTAGATGCATTATATGTTCAATCTTGAATCATATGTAGGCATAGAATGAGCATTCAATAGATCTAATTCATTAGATATCAGTAATAAACTAAGGTTAGATGTTGAAGTTCCATGTATTTGAAATTTGTGACTACCAACATCAATATTTAGTAATGCAATTGTTAGGATTAGATAGTATGGGCCCTAGAATCAAACAATCTATGTAATACGATATTAATTTCATGACATCTAATAAGACACACCATTAAGACTATAAGTTAGAAATGAAACAGATAGCATAAAGAAGAAAAATAAAATTTATCAACTCAAACATATATATATATATATATATATATATAGAAGAAAACAAAAGCAAAAGCTCAAGAACTCCAAGTAAGGCCTAAAGGTGCAAACTATGTTCTGGAAAATGTATGGCAAAAACAAATAAAAACCCCTCCCAATACAGTTCAATATAATATTCACTCCATAGTAAAATAATATAAATCTGAATTATAATATAACACATATACTAGTATTAAATCACCTTAATAATAATAGATGTTAGTTTGAGAAATGACATGGTATAGGACATTACCAATTTTATTTAAAAATAAAAAATAAAAAATAAATAAATACTTCATTTTGATGGTGTGAGGCTTGGCCTCTAACTTTGATACTCTGATCTCTTGTAATTTTGATCTCTTTATTTCTAATATCAAAATTCCGGGTAGAGGTCGACCAGGGTGTTGAAAATGACATAAGACAATAAAATAATAAACATAATATAAATGATAGACAAATTAAAAGGGCTTGTTGACCTATAAAACAAAGGCGACCATTATGATTTTAAAGCTCAAGGAAATTGTATGGAAAAGAGGGAGGAAAAGGGACCCACATCCCCATCTTTCCCCTCCCACGCTTTCCAATTCCCCATGCACTTTTAGCGCTGATCTAACCTGACTCAAGTCAGGAATAATACCCATGTATCATTTATATAGGCTGCCCACTTTAGGAGAGGAGCCTTGGTCGGCTAGCAGGAGTGGCCACGCGGTTAGAGGTAAGACATTGGTTATAAAGTTATGTTTTGTTTTGACATGCTTGAGTCTCATCAAATGTGGTTATGTCATATCATAAATTTGTGTTAAAGTCACCTCCACTTGGAAGACAAGAAAGGCGCCCATCTAGGTGCCTAGGCGACTTAGAATATGGTGAAATTTTGTGGGTAGGTAGGTCCCTAGTCATCATTAAGTGGTGTATGTTATGTTATTAAGGGGATGAGCAATAATGTTTTGGGAATATATTATTGCAAAAGGTTAGTAGTTTGTAGGAAGGAAATTGTATCATACGTAATTAAGGATAGAGTGATTAGAAAGTAGATTAGATCGGAACAATAGAATAAAGTAGGTTAGAGAGCAATTATATATTAGTGGTATCTTAGTTAGTGTTAGTATGGACTTGATTAGTAGATAATAAAATTTTATTCTAAAATTTACTTAGTAATTGATTATGTGTCATTAGGAAGTAAGGGAGTATTACTCAATTGGTAAACAATTTTAAGAATTTAGTTCGTAGGCATTAATTAATTGGTTAATAAGATGTGAATTATAGGTAATATTCAATGTAATGAGTTAGTGATTAATTAAGGATTATAAGGGAAATATTTGTTGCATAGTGTTATGGCATAAATATTTGAGTATCATTACTTAAATAGGTACTATAATCGAATTTTCATATAAGAATATTTAACAGTGCAAAATCAAAAAGCATATTATAATAATCTATCAATAACATCCCCTAACTTTAAATATGAATGAAAAGTAGATTACTTAGAGTTCAAATTAAACATAGTTGTGGAAATTGGAATTTAAATAATAAAAATTATTGTAATATAAAAATAAATAAATACAAATAAAAAAATAAAATAAAAGCAACGAATTGAGGTTGATTCATATATATTGGAAAGTACATATAGAAATAGTGAATGAACATGCTTATCCAACATCTTTTGCATCTTTATTTTAAGTTGTGAACCCATATTGTGGGAAGACTGGGTATTCGACATTTTACCAAACTAGGACATGAAATTGTAAGTAATATCAATTCTTACTCAACGAGATCTTGTGGGCAAATATTTTGCCCTAAAATCTATTACTACCTAGTCATCACCTAAACCCTAAATAATGTAATAGAATGAAACATATCTTCTAACATCATCATCAAGCTAGGTTCGTACCATTGATAAACTATATCCTAAAGGTACCAATAAAACACAACTACTTATCACATGATACCTATGACCTAGTTGGAAAGTTTAAGCAACCTAATACTGATAAGTGAATTACTCTATGACAAACAATCCATTTCAGAGATCAATTTCATTCTGAGATTTAATATGTAACCACACAGAACACTTGTTGAATGTAACGGTTAATGAAACTGAGTATGGATGTATTATAATCATCTAACTCTATGTCAACTTGGTTGCAACATGCTTAGGTCATTATGTGACTCCTTAAGTTAACTTTAACCTTACGCTAGTACGAATGTCTTATCTGATTATCATAGTAATTGAAAATCTTTGATGTATAAGTTAAATGTTGTAAAAAAAAAAGGGTTGTGTTTTTGCCCTGTAAACGTGGGCATGGCAGAAAAATCTCCTGTTGTACTACATTCTATTTGGTAGGCTCTAAATAATTTCGACAGGGTCTAATGTGTTCGAATGCATTTGGAAAGCATGGGAAACCACAAGAATGCATGTAAAGTGGGTGATTTTAGATCGTCATTTAGGTTCCTTTAAGCCCTAAAAGGTCCATTCAGTGGAACCTTACTAGCAAAGGAAACCCCTTGCACTCCTTTAGGGTTGCTCTGCAAAAGCCTGGAACATAAAAGGCATCACGTGTTTCAATGAAATTATTAATAATGATCATCTTTAAGCTTGGCATAGAGCGAGCCAGAATTTACTCTACCTCCAACTCCTTGGAGGATCTTCTCTTTTTCTTAGAGAAGTTTGTTGTATTATCCCTTGTTGAAATTTTGATCAGATTTATAAAATACTTTTAAGATTCAAATTTACTATATATATATATATTCAGTTTATAACTCCTAATAGCATTTTGTAATTTCTATGTTTTCCAAGAGAGGGTTCTGATTCTCCTTTCATATCTTATAAATAAGCAGGTGTGACTTTACACATTTATCAACGAATCATACAACCCATGATGTGACCTATCAACTTTGCTAATAACAAAAATTTAATCATATTAACATAACCTAAGTACTCGAGTTAATATGACATGACATGAAAAGGAATTAGTGAAGTGATTTAGTTATTGAACAAATTAGTATACATCTCCGATATGATATGAGAAATAAGTAGGGACTACATCAATATGTGTGAGACCGAATTTGCCATGGTGTCGTTTGATGCAATGCACGATGGAGACATGGTCCATGCTTGCTCAAATTGAGCGATGGGCTTGCTAATGAAGGGGAGGTTTGTTATGTACCCGATCGAGCTTATATTTAACCAAAGAACCTTAATTTATATAATAATAATTAGTGTAGATATAATTCTATATTAATATATTAGTATATGTCTCTATACTAATATATTATTATATATTTAATATATCTATACGGTTATATCTATATTAATGTCCTTTAGGTTTACACTATGTTTTATCCAATTGATGCTATAAAACATTAACACTCCCTCTTAGCTATGGAGGATAAACATAGAAATATTATCTCAACATAATATTGAAAAGTGGATGTCAGCTCGAATGTCAACTCATTTGAAATTCTAGAATGACAACTCATTTGGCATTTTAGATTATTAGATGTGAACTCATTTGACATTCACTATAAGGTTACTTTGAGTAATGGCTTCTCGAATATTGAGTTGCAAGATATTCACCAGTACTATGAGTAATGGCCTCTAGAATGCCAACTTATTTAACAATCACCAAGTACTTCGTGTAATGGCCTCCTGAACATCAATTTGCATAACATTCACCATGTACCTCAAAATGTTCATGAGGTATGTGCACATGCATTCTCATAATGCTTACCATATGAACATCCACCATAATATAAAATAGTCATCTTTCAATAACTTCTACAAATACAAGTGTTAGTCATTTAGAAGTCGTCACTTGCTCATGATGTACACAAGGCCCAAATGAAATAACTTTTATTAATAAGTAATTCATTAGTACAATAAAATATCCCGAGACTCTTCTTAATTTTTACAACATACCAAGATTACCTCAGAAGTGATCTAGTTTTATTTTGTTGGAGGCTTGGTGCAGATGATAAGGAACTCCCTCTTAATCTGGATTTTCACAAAATCTTGTAATATGTTGAGGTTATTTAGAATACAAGTTTGAATTATTGATTTCAGTAAAAGAAGCTTGATGTTTAAGTTTGTCAAGACATCTTGTTACAATGTGACCATATTTATTGCATCTAAAACATTGTACATGAGAAAGAGTCTTTTGTTTCTTGAATGGTTGTTTATCATACTTCCATCTTTTCCTTTTTGAGTTTGCGGTGAGAGCTTGAATGTCTTTCTTTGTGGATTCTATGTCAATTCCTCTAGTTTTTCGATTACACCCTTCTTGAATGCAATCATCTTTTAGTCGATCGAATTTGGGGCGTTCAGGACGAGCACCTATTCCATTGTTTAAATGTTTTCCCATGAAGAAGGAAACCCATTTAATGAAACCATAATTAACTCCTTGCTATCATAGTTAAGAAACCTAGTTGGTTTCTTAACTCTGTTATCCTCATAAAGTATTAGGTGATGGTCTCTTCTTTCTTCATCTTTATATTATTGAGTTAATTGTTTAGAGTGAGAATTCTACTAGTGTTGCTAATCTCAAACATGTCTTCTAGAGCTTTAAACATATCATACACAAAGTCTAATTTTGTGATAATAGGTAGTAGAAGATCTTTTACTCCATTTACTAATAATTCCATTGCTTTGGTTTTGTCAGTTTCCCATTCATCAGTCTTCTTATTTTTAGGAGGATTTTCCACAATCGTCGTTAACTTCTATTTTCTTAGTATCATCATTATACACAATTTCCAAGCTTCAAAAATTGAAGCACCTTCGAATCTATCTTCAATCCTCACTCCGCTTATCATTTTGATAAGTAAGGTATAAGAATATTTGAGCGCATTGAATAAATAAATCTAATCTGGATCATTTCTTAGACTGGCTCTGATAGCATGTTGAATTTTAATCAGATTTTTAAAATATTTTTAAGATTCTAAATTTATGATTTTAGTTTATAACTCCTTATAATAGCATCTAATAATTTCTATGTTTTCCAATAGAGGGTTCTGATTATCCTTTTATATCTTATAAAAAAGGGAGTGTGACTTTACACCTTTACCACTACATCGTACAAACCATGATGTGACCTATCAACTTGCTGATAATGGAGATTTAATCATATTAATATAACCTAAGTACTCAAGTTAATACGCCACCTCCACGTGACATGAAAAGGAATCAGTGAAGTGATGTAGTTATTGAACAAATTCGTATAATCTCCGATATGATACAGAAATAAAGAGGGGCTACATCAATATGTTCGAGACCGAATTTGCCACGGTGTTATCTAACCCAACACACAATGGAGAAATGGTCTATGCTTGGTCAAATTGAGCGCTGGGCCCGCTAATGAAGGAGAGGTTTATTAACGTGCCTGATTGAACTTATACTTAACCAAAAACCTTGATTTATATAATAATTATTATTATAAATATATATATATATACTTTGGTATTATATATTAATATATTAGTATATATTTCTATACTAATATATTAATATATATTTAATATATCTACACGGTTATATCTATAGTAATGTCCTTTTATCCAACTGACGCTATAAAACATTAACATCCCTTTCACAGCGTGCTTCCTGAATAACAATGATTTCCTTAATAATAAATATCTCCTAGTCAAAGGAACTAAAATTATTTTTTCAATTATATCTCGTGGTCGAAGCCTCAAGAAACGCAAATTGGTAAAGTATTTCCTAGGCTAATTTACAGATCATTGTATACCTCCAATGAGCTTACTAAATAAATTCATGTTGGAGCTTTACCTTTTCTGATAAAATATGGAGTAACATTGTGAAAAGTTAAGGGAACTTGACAAAGATGATAACAATGAAATAGAGTTTGGATGGTGCCATGTACAGTGTGCTCAAACTGCGCAGCACCGGCGCAAACATGTGTGGAATCTGCTGAAAACGGATTGATGATCATAAAACACGAGTTGGCATTACCATAAGTTCTTCTTATTGGAGATCATAGAATATGAGTTGGCATTACCAGTTTCTACATAAACCATGTAGAGATGTTCATAGTGGAGACGGATCCAAAGATGATGTTTCTGTTATAGATCACCATTGAATATTCACTCCTCCTGTGATAGAAGTTTCTAATATGTTACTAGGAACTGGTTAATCTTTGTCGTATATAATCTAAGCAGTACTATCGCTGTTTTGCAATGGTATTCAAAACAGTGTAAAGTAATGGAATTCCTGAGCTTATTATGGTTGAGGGAAGACCTCAATATGCAAGGCTGACAATGGTGAGAGTAAAATAGAAGTTGGAAAATGCTCTGGTGCACCCTACTAAGCAAGAATAGAATCAGCCCAAAAAGGGCAAGCATGTTTTCAAGAAGATCTAGTTACCATGAGAGACTTGAACATGCATCTCAAGCTCCAGGGCACCTTGAATCTAAATGACTGTCATTCAATACACAATCCTAAAACAAGTGACCAAGTGTGTTGTCAACTATGACTGTAAATTCTTTGTCCATGTTCATCTAAGTTTTTATTTTTCATATATCTCTTACTAGATTGATATCATCCACTTGGGTGAGATCTCAGGGCATTGCATGAATTGGGATACATACAAATTAATTTGTTGTTTAAAACTCCAATCCTTGTGATTGCCATATTTTCTGGACAAAGAAATATAAATATTATTAAAGAACGCTAGCATGTTGAGAATTTTGGGAATTGAACACAGGACCTGGGTTCTAGAAACAGAATTAGTCTTTAGCTTGTGTCGAAATAAAGTCAATTAAAAAAAAAAATTCATCTACAATGCAAACGTTGTTATGGAGCCTTCCACTAAGAAACTGCTGAAAATGCAGCTTCAAACAAGCTCATCCTACGAATAAATCAAGTCTGATCATTTTGGATTGCCAATTAAGATTGTTGTAGCATATGTTCTTTTTATTTAAGATTTAACGGTAGTTTGTAATAACTACGACTTTGTAGTTTGCACCTTGACAGTTTTTTCTTCTGCTAATCAAAGATCACTGTCTGTCAAGTTACTATAGAAAATGGATAATTGCTGCAGTTTCATAGAAATTGTCAGTTGCACATATGGATGCTGTGTCTGTCACTCCAGGATGTCATCAAATTCCCTAGTGGAAATTGACTGACATCATCTTATGGATTCACTCTCAATATGAAGATAGAGGATTTAACAAAGAAATGAAATAAATATTAAAAGAACTCAAGAATACAGTTCATGCAAGATTGCCAAGGAAGTTTGTTTTAATATTGATATATATGGGGGATGTTCAAGCAACATCTGTGGAAAAAGAGTTGATTGCATATTACGTTTTTTATTATGCTTTAAACAAATCTTGTATGAATATCCCTTAAAAAATTCGGGGCATTTAAACACACAATCTTTGTTCAAGATGTTAGCTGCTATTTTTTGCAGGCAAGACAAGTTATATCCGATCTATTTATGCTGTGTCCAGATGCAAGTTCTGCAATGAAGGTTGACGTGTTAGAGATTGAACGAATAATCTGCAGTTTAGGTTTGCAGAAAAAAAGATCAATAATGATACAGAGATTTTCAGAGGAGTATCTTAGAGATGACTGGACATATGTCTCTGAATTGCATGGGATTGGCAAGTAAGAGAGCTCGTTTTATATGCTTTTTGTTTCTTCCTATTCCAGGGAGCTGTGGGTGGAAGTTTAATCACTCTGCAAAATGGTTGGCTCTGTTATCCAGGTATGCTGCTGATGCCCATGCAATCTTTTGCACTGGGTTTTGGAGGGATGTGCAGCCAGATGACCATAAATTGGTGCCATACTGGAAAGACCTCTGGAAGTCTGAAATCATTGGAAATCGAACTTGAAAATTATGCATTTTTTGGCACAGGTTTTTGGAGCTCTGTGCGACCAGATGATTATAAATTGGTACAATATTGGGAAGATCTTTGGTAGTCTGAAGTGAATGGAAATTAAATGTGAAAAGTTGTGTTTGCAATGATATAAGATTTGCACAGTCCATGATTTAAATTACAGCTCGGGATGAAAATCCTAAAACATAACTAAATCCTGAAAAATTATCAAACTTAAATTTGTTGAACTTAGTTTTGCTACAAGCAGTTGCTGTATAGAATGTGCATATTCATGTTCCATATGGAGTGATATCTACCATGTTCCATATGGAGTTAATTTGTATGACTTTTGGAATGTGTATATAAAATTAGTTGCAACATGTCAAGCATTTGTATGACTTCTGGAATGTATATATAAAATTAGTTGCAACACGTCAAGGTTCAAGGTGAGGAGTGTCTTAGAATGTATATATAAAAGTAATGGGCTTAGCTCAGATTAATTAGTAATTGTTGAGATTCATTTTTAGCATTTGTTTGGTTTTAAGTAGAATCAAACCTAAGGCCTCTTACATAAGGGGCTCACAAGTTATGTTGTGTAGTAAGCTCTTGCCTAAAATATCTTTGAATTCATGCAAGTAACAACAATTTATCTTTTTGCCAAGAATATATTTACATTTTTAATTGGAATGGCAGCAATTTATGCACGTACATTCGTAACTTCATCAATTATTGGTGTGGGTCAGATATTTTAATGTGCCAATTACATTTAGCTTTCTTATTAAAATCAGATTTGGATCATGACTTGATTGTGTTCCGTTTGAAGATGTACATATATGCAAGGAGATAGTAGTTCAAGAATTAAAATAGATTATTCAAAAAAGGTCCAATAATATTGCCTTCAATTAGTGTGGAAAATAGTTATCATCTAATTGCTTTAGTGATAACCATTTACTTTGACTAGTATAATTACATTGCTAATGTAACACATGCATTTAGACATTTTGTGAAGTTCTTTTAATTTGGATCAAATTCTTTACCGTGCTGAAATTCAATGCAATCTAAATTGTCTATCATAAAGCAACTCTCCATATTATGAAAGATTATTAAGAAGTACAAATAAGTTATCTTCTAGTTTTTATATTGATGAACTATGTACAAGAATGCCATTTAATGATTGTAATACATTTTTAAAAAATTGTACCATAATGTGTTACATTAATGAAGTCCAAATATGTACAATAATATGACAAAGTAATGGAAAATAAATTTAATTAGATATAATTCCCACCACCTTATTTTCTTGAGCAATTGTTAATTCCTGTAATTAAGGTACAACTTTAATCATATTATTTGCATCAAAAAAAATATAGAATGTAAAAAGATACACAAGTTGTCCATATGGAGATTTGAAGACACCTCCACCCCTAGACCTATTAAACATTTTCCACACATTGTTAAGTGAGAATTTGATCTCAATAGGTTTAAGGCAATGTTACCTAAATGTAAGTGAAATAATTAGACACCTAATTAATGCAATTGATGTAAAAGTTGATAGGTGAACCCCATAACTTGCATCACTTGTTTGCATCTAAGACACTTAGCACATAGAAGAGAGATTCATCGATTGTGCTATGCAACCTTGATAAAGAAAAATAATAATAATGAGATAATAGTGAATTAGATTGGATGCAAATAATGAAAAAATATTGTTTCTAAAAGAAAATAAAAAAAACTAAATATGGAACATTAGATGAGAATTAATTTTGATCACGACTAGCTTGCTCATGTAAAGCCCCTTCCCTAGTGCCCTATCATGGATCTTAATGACACATGCATGATCAGAAGAGAGAAAGAGTTAGGAGGTTAAATGACATGTTTCAGTCTTTTGTGAATAGGATGCGAATCATATGTTGAATTCTCATTTGAGACTGGCATGGATTTTAGTTATTGCTATGATAAATAAAATATTCAGTTACATTGGGTTGATAAGTTAAGACCTTATGGAGTAAAGGTTCGAGATGTCATAGCCTAGAAACTATGTTGATGGATTCATTATATTTTATGTTCTATTAGGATAATTGATCTAGATGGTTATTATGGAAAAATGATTCAACATTCACCCTCATGAGAAGTTATTAATAATGTAGGTGGAAGTAGTTATTCGAATTGGATAAGTGCCTACCAGTTAGGACTAGGTATGATGTAAATGAATTGAGTCAATAATTATGTGAGCAGTGTTAGGAGGATATGTTGTTATGGGATGATAAACTAATATGATGATGATGAGATTACGTTATATTGACAAATAAGATGTACTAGTTTTATCTGATGATTGATTTTTTTGAACTTATTATGCATGCATCCTAGTTAGTTGACATTAATTGATCTTATCTTATGAGGTGTTATCTCATGATGGTATTTGGATTCTATTAGTGATTTCCCCCTATGATCAATTAAATTGAAAGAATATTAGTTGTGATGATTAAGACATAATTAGTATGCCTTGATGTTATCTTATGTTAAATAGAAATTAATATTGTCATGCAAATTTTGATATTTTGATGTTGCAAATATTTCATATGATATTGGTTAGGAAGGGAAGTTCATTGTGATAAGTTAGTATGCAAGTTAATGTGAATTATGTAATACTAATATGTGTTGTGAAGTTATTGTGGAAGAAAGAATGTGTTGTGAAGGTATTATGGAGGCATGATAATTTGCAAGTTATGTGATTTGTATTGGTATGGCAATTCTCCTCTTGGAGAGCCCACTTTCACCAAATGTTTAATGTTCCATTTGTGAGCCATTGTGTAGCCATGGTTGGGATTATTCAATATTGTGTGTGTGGTATTGATGCATATGTGAGCTTGCTTGATTGTCACCCATTTGTGCCTTGGTTCCCCTAGCTTGGGGGTGGCACCATAGAGGCCTAGGATGGGAGGTGAGCTTTCATGGTTCTTGTTTAAAACATATTGCAGGTTCAGCGCTCAATGGTTTCATAGGAGAAGCTTGGAGGTTCTCATTGTGATGATGTAACATGAAGGAGAACTTGTCATTTGTACTTTGCATTATAATGGAGGAAACTCAACCTTATTTGCATTCATATCAGCAATATAGGGTTTTGTAGAGATGTAAACTGAATCATTGTTAATGATGTGCATTCATATGTAATGTAATGAAGAGATGAATGTCTTGATGATGTAGTTGGAATATAAAAGAAATCATTTCAAATAGATAGTTCTTTGTACTCAATGTTCATAGGTTTGATTATGCATATGTGAATCATGTGCATTGTTTGAATCGGTGCATTTCAAATATGAAGGCTTATGTAAAAGAATTCCCTATTGTATTTAGTTGATAAGAAATTGCATTAAAGGTTTCTTTGTAAGGATTGAACTAGTTGCTGTCATTATTGAACTTGTTCAAATATAAGGTATCGAATTGAGGTAGGATAGCAAGTATGAACAAATTTTTAAGTTTCAATTTACATTCTATAACATCACAAGAGTTTTTCAATAGAAATATCAAGTTGAACACATTTTTAAGTTTTAGTTTACATTCTATAACATCACAAGTGTTTTTCAATAGAACTATCAAGTTGGTATAATCACGAGAGTGATAGTGTTAACAACTAACTGAAAATCCAACCCAAATCCTTGTCACAACATAATTAAGTTAGGGAAATGAATCAAGTAGAAACTATCTTTGCAAGTACACACATGGAAGCAAAATATGGAAGAGAACAATTGCTCTTTGAATTTTGTATGGGAAAAATGTAAACTTCTCCTTTGTCAACAAACTAATATAGTCAATAAAATAATAATAACCCACATAAACAATAAAATAATAATATATATAAATAACTACCTAAATAACTAGGACATAAATTGCATAGAAGGCAAAGAAAAGGAAGAAACAATAACCCAAAAAAAGGTACCTAGCCTAAGAAGCACACAAAACTTTAAAATTAATAAATAAATAAAAATTAAAAAAATGCACTTCTACCCACACCCACTTCCTTATCCTCTCCTTATCGCCCATCCCTTTCTTATGCGTTGGAGACCCCTCTTGACGACTCAATGCTCATACTATGTTGGGTTGGGAGTGGGAAATTGGATGCCCATGCCCATGCCTATGCCATGCCACTACCCATGAGCCTGGACATAGCATTTAACTTGTCTAATCATGTGTCATTTGTTTTTGTTTCTTAAAACCTGCCACAATCAAATCAGAGTGAATTACTTCATTACTCTGCCACAGAAGTTCCAATATTGGATACGACAGGAAATACAAATTAGTGTTATATAAATATAAATTATTATTTAGTGCTATATGAATTATTATTGATAGATTTTAGTGATTAAATTAAATTATTAGATCTTTAATATCAATCTGGTATTTTATATAATGAAAATTATTCCAATTTTGATTGAGTATTACATATCTGAATGTTTTTTTCAATGATTGTGTGAGTATTCTTTAGATGGACTTAATGATTTTGAGCATAAAATTAGAAAGGTAAGAAATATATTATTTAAGTAGGATGTGGATTAGTTAACAACATTATTTTTGAATCATGTTATAAATATTAAACTCATAACATGATATTTAATATGAAATAGTGAAGATATATAAGGAAAAAAATAATTTTTTCTGTTAGTAAACGTCTAAATAATTTTAGAAGTAATAAAAGATTTTGAGGATTTTGAGGAGACATTGTTATGGACAATATTATTAGGTAAGGTATGTTGAGATTATTATTATTTATTAGTTAAGTTGTACTATTGTAAAGTTAAATATATGAGTTTTTAATAATATTTTTTAAATATATAAAATATAATTAATATTAAAAATTTAAATATATCATTTAATAAAAAATTAAATAATTTATAATAAAATATTTATCAAATAACATATATTATATAATCTGAATAATTGAAAGAATAGTTTTGAAGACAAATATATATCATCACCAACTATACAATGTTTTTTTAGCTTTCTACAATACTTATAATAAATTTTTTGAAAAAACTAAAAATTTCAAAATGATAGAAGATGAATGTTTATATGTTTACAAATATTTTAAATTTATATTCTAATACTTAAATGATAAATGTAGATTTTGATTTGAATTCAAAAATTTAGTTATATTTAATGACCTGCACAAAATTGTAAAAAAATATTATAAATAATTTAAGTATATATATATATGTGTGTGTGTGTGTGTGTGTGTGTGTGTGTGTGTGTGTGTGTGTGTGTGTGTGTATACACACACACACACACACATATATATATATATACACACATATATATATATATACATATATATATATATACATATATACATATATATACATATATATGTATATATATACATATATGTATATATATATATGTATATATATATATGTATATATGTATGTATATATGTATATATATATATATATATGTATATATGTATATATATATGTATATATATATGTATATGTATATATATGTATATATGTATATATATATGTATATATGTATATATGTATATATGTATGTATGTATGTATGTATGTATGTATGTATATATGTATATATATATATACATATATACATACATACATACATACATACATAGATACATATATACAGATATATATACATATATATACATATATACATATATATACATATATACATATATATACATATATACATATATATACATATATACATATATATACATATATATATATATATATACATATATATATATATACATATATATATATATATATATATATATATATATATATATATATATATATATATATATATATCATAGAGTCAAACCCAAGACCTCTCTGATAAGAGGTTCAAAATTTACCATTGTATTCTAGGTTCTTGGCTAAAAAATTATATATTTAATATATATATTTTTTTGAATTAATTTTTTTTATAGATTGTCATTTAATATTACAATTTATTTTCTATTATTATATATGGGATGTTGAGAGGATGTTAATTAATTAATTTTTTTTAAAAATTTAACTTATAATTTTTTAAAATAAAAGCTTATTAAAATCATTTAAAATATTAAAATATATATTTATTTGTTTATTTTCAAAGATTACAAAATAAGTATCATTTTTTGTTTAAAATAATGCACGTAGTAACTAACTTATAATACAAATTCTTATTTTGAAAAATATTATAAAACTTACCTTCTAAAAAAAAAAAAAAATTAAATAAAAACTTACGAATTTTTACATTAACAAAAATGTTGGGAATTAGATGTACAATGCTAGCCTGCACATTTAATTTTTAAAAATTCAATAGATAGTGTACAAGATTAGACATGTACCAAAAATAACATTAATCAAAGGAGGTAAGAACTAGGGACACAACTATCCTCCAGATAAATTGTCCCGCCGTACAAGAAAAGTACAAAAAAAGGCATGATACATACATCCTTTTTGAATGGCATGGTCATCTCATGGCAGTCCATCCCATGGACCCATCGATGGTCCTTCTATGCTCTTCCCTAGGTGTCGTCTGATGTCCTGTGGGTGTGTCTAACGGATGTTTCATTAAACTGACAATTGATTTGTGTGTTTTTTATTAATTATGGAGTTGTACAGATGCCAAGTAATGGTGTTCTGATGGAATTTCATTGTGGACTATTTCTGTATGAATTCATACCAGAAAAGCAACCTCATTCGATGCAGTTTCATGGGCCTATTAATGTTGCATCAAGTTAGATAACTGTTTACGTACCTCTAACTAGCCATTACTATTACTTCATCGTAGAGTTAAACATTTGAAATGATTTAACCATAGTCAGCCGACAAAACATTTAAATATTTATCCAATCTCTTTCGTATGTTCACATTGTAAGACATAATCGATAAAACAATTTTTTCTTCCTTCGACATATCCTTTCTTTCACATGATTGCCACATGCTATGGTTTAATGTTCCTTCAACGTAGAGATAGAATTACTATTTGTCTTCACACTTTACTAACTGCAACAAAGTAGCAATTACAACACTGTTAACCATTTTCACAACATCACTACCTCAAAAACTGACCACATCCTAGCACTTGCATAGGTGTAAAACCGCTCATCACAACATCATTGTCTGTATTCTTTACTATCACTTTCACCTGCGAAGTAGCGAAACCTTTTAGATTGACCTTTTTGCAACTTCTTTGTGATTAAGGACTTAACATCTTCATCTTTTGTGATGTTGTGATGACTCAAACCTTGACCTTGTTGCCTCTTCCAACCTTGACCATGTGAAGCTGCGATTATAAGATTTTGCCACTTCGCTACCTTGACCTTAAGTCAAACTTAATCTCTTGAGAAGCTGCAATGGCTTATACTTCGTTTGATGTTTCATATACCACTATAGTTACAACGATTAGGCTTCATGATTCGGGATACACTATAGCGATTGTAGTATGGTCAAAAGAGATTTTGGGTACTATATTGCTATAAAATATAGTGAACTCATAGAAAACTCTTCTATCGCTATATAGAGAAGGCCTAATCTTGATATAGCAATGAGTGATGAAGAAAGTATATCCCTATGACATATAGCGATCCCTTTTGTTGCTATGTGGGGAAACTACAAAAACAATATAGGGATGAGCGATAAAGGAGGCTTATCACTATAACATATAATGATCATCAACAAGCAAAAACATATATAAACATTACAGTGATGAGAAATGGAGATGTTGTATCACTATAAGTCATGGTGATGAGTGTTTTCAGTGATAAAAAAGGAGGAGATATTGAAAACGCATAACAATTTCATCCATATTTTCATTATGTAATCCTATACATTTATACAATGTGTTGAATGTTTTTGGGAAGCTTCAGTTTTATCAAATATGCATTATAGTTTCATCCATAATTGGATATTGTTATCACATAATGAAGGTTGAAGCATCAAAGATTGAAAGAATAATCTGCAGTCTAGGTTTGCAAAAAAAAATTTCAATAATGATACATAGATTTTCAGAGGAGTATCTTAGAGATGATTGGACATATGTCTCTAAATTGCGTGGGATTGGCAAATAAGAGAGCTCATTTTATATGCTTTTTGTTTCTTCCCATTCTAGGGAGTTGTGGGTGGAAGTTTAATCACTTTGCAAAATGGTTGGCTATGTTATCCAGGTATGTTGCTGATGCTTATGCAATCTTTTGCATTGGGTTTTGGAGGGATGTGCAGCTAGATGACCATAAATTGGTGCCATACTAGAAAGACCTCTCAAAGTTTGACATCATTGGAAATCAAACTTGAAAAATATGCCTTTTTTGGCACAAATTTTTGGAGCTTTGTGAGACCAGATGATTATAAATTGGTACAATATTGGGAAGATCTTTGGTAGTATGAAGTGAATGGAAATTAAATGTGAAAAGTTGTGTTTGGAATGATATAATATTTGCACAATCCATGATTTAAATGACAGCTTAGGATGCAAAGCTTAAAACATAACTAAATTTTGAAAAACTATCACATTTAAAATTGTTGCACTTAGTTTTGCTACAAGTAGTTACTGTATAGAATGTGCATATTCATGTTCGATATGGAGTGATATCTATCATGTTCCATATGGAGTTAATTTGTATGACTTTTGGAATGGATATATAAAATTAGTTGCAACACATCAAGGCTTAAGGTGAGGAGTGTCTTAGAATGTATATATAAAAGTCATGGGCTTAGCCCAGATTAATTAGTAGTTGTTGAGATTCATTTTTAGTATATGTAAGGTTTTAAGTAGAATCGAACCCAAGACCTCTTAGATAAGTGGCTCACAAGTTTCCATTGTGTTGTAGGCTCTTGCCTAAAATATCTTTGAATTCTTGCAAATAAAAACAATTTATCTTTTTTCCAAGAATATGTTTATATTTTTAATTGGAATGGTAGCAATTTATGCACGTAGATTTGTGGCTTCATCAATTATTGGTGTGGGTCAAATATTTTAATGTGCCAATTACATTTAGCTTTCTTATTAAAATCAGATTTGGATCATGACTTCATTGTGTTCTGTTTGAAGATGTACATATATACAAGGATATAATAGTTCAAGAATTAAAATAAATTATTCCAAAAAGGTCCAATAATATTGGCTTTAATTAGTGTGGAAAATAGTAATCTTCTAATTTCTCTACTGATAACCATTTACTTTGACTAGGTATAACTACATTGCTAATGTAACACTTGCATTTAGGCATTTTGTTAAGTTCTTTTAATTTGGATCAAATTCTTTACCATGCTGAATTTCAATGCAATCTAAATTGTCTATCATAAAGCAACTCTCCATATTATGAAAGATTATTAAGAACTACAAACAAGTTTATCTTCTAGTTTTTATATTGATCAAATATGTACAAGAATGTCATTTAATGATTGTTATAAAATTTTAAATTTTTTTACCATAATGTGTTACATTAATGTAGTCCAAATATGTGCAATAATATGACAAAATAATGGAAAAAAATATTAATTAGATATAGTTCCCACCACCTTAATTTCTCGACCAATTGTTATTCCCACTAATTAAGGTACAACTTTAATCATATTATTTGCATCAAAACCAATATAGAATGTAAAAAGATACACAAGGTGTCCATATGGAGATTTGAAGACACCTCCACCCCTAGACCTATTAAACTTTTTCCACACATTGTTAAGTGAGAATTTGATCTCAATAGGTTTGAGGAAATGTTCAACAAATCTAAGTGAAATAATTAGAGACACCTAATTAATGCAATTGATGTCAAATTTGATAGGTGAACCCCATAACTCACATCACTCATTTGCATCTAAGACACTTAGCACATAGAAGAGAGATTCACCAATTGTGCTATAGAACCTTGATATAAGAAAAAAATAAATATTGAAGTAATAGTGAATTAGATTGGATGCAAATAATGTAAAAATAATGTTTCTAAAAGAAAAAAAAAAAAACTAAATATGGAACATTAGGTCGAGAATTAATTTTGATCATGACTAGTTTGCTCAAGTAAGGCCCCTTCCCTAGTGACCTATCATGAATCTTAATGACACAAATATGATCAAGAGATAGAAAGAGTTAGGAGGTATTGAATTCTCATTTGAGACTGACATGGATTTTAGTTATTTCTATAATAAATAACCTATTCGGTTACATTAGGTTGATAAGTTAAGACCTTATGGAGTAAAGGTTCAAGATGTCATAGCCTAGAAACTATGTTTATGGATTCATTATATTTTATGTTCTATTAGGATAATTGACCTAGATGGTTATAATGGAAACACGATTCAACATTCACCCTTGTGAGAAGTTATTAATATTGTAGGTGGATGTAGTTATTGGAATTGGATGTGTCTACTAGGTAGGACTAGGTATGATGTAAATGAATTGAGTGAATCATTATGCGAGTAGTGTTAGGATGATATGTTGTTATGGGATGATAAACTAATATGATGATGATGAGGTTACATTATATTGACAAATACAATGTACTGATTTTGTCTGATGATTGATTTTTTTGAACTTATTATGCATGCATCCCAGTTAGTTGACATAATTGATCTTATCTTATGAGGTGTCATCTCATGATGGTATTTGGATGCTATTAGTGATTCCCCCCTATGATCAATTAAATTTTAAGGATATTAGTTGTGATGTTTACTTAGTATGTCTTGATGTTATGTTATGTTAAATTGGTAATGTTAAATAGGAATTAATGTTCTTATGTAGATTTTGATATTTTAATGTTGCAAATATTTCATATGATGTTGGTGAGGAAGGAAAGTTCATTGTGATAAGTTAGTATGCAAGTTAATGTGAATTGTGCAATATTGTGTTGTGAAGTTATTGTGGAAGAAAGAATGTGTTATGAAGGCCTTGTGGAGGCGTGGTAATTTGCAAGTTATGTGATTTGTATTGGTATGGAAATTCTCCTCTTGGAGAGCCCACCTTCACCCAATGTTTATGGTTCCATTTGTGAGCCATTGTGTAGCCATAGTTGGGATTATTCAATATTGTGTGTGTGGTGTTGATGCATATGTGAGCTTGCTTGATTGTCACCCATTTGTGCCTTGGTTCCCCTAGCTTGGGGGTGGCATCATAGAGGCCTAGGATGGGAGGTGAGCCTCCATAATTCTTGTTTAAAATGCATTGCAGGTTTTGTGCTAAATGGTTTCATAGGAGAAGCTTGGAGTTTCTCATTGTGATGATGTAACATGAAGGGGAACTTGTCATTTGTACTTTGCATTGTAATGGAGGAATGCATGATTTCATATCAGCAATATAGGGTTTTGTAGAGATATAAATTGAATCATTGTTAGTTATGTGCATTCATATGTAATGTAATGAAGAGATGGATGTCTAGATGATATAGTTGGAATATAGAAGAAATCATTTCAAATAGATAATTCTTTGTACTCAATGTTCATAGGTTTCATTATACATATGTGAATCATGTGTGTTGTTTGAATCATGGAATAATACAAGGGAAGTGCATTTCAAATATGAAGGCCTATGTAAAAGAATTCCCTATTGTATTTAGTTGATAAGAAATTGCATTAAAGGTTTATTTATAAGGATTGAACTAGTTGTTGTAATTATCAAACTCGTTCAAATATAAGGTATGAAATTGAGGTAGGATAGTGAGCATGAACAAATTTTTAAGTTTTAGTTTACATTCTATAACATCACAAGAGTTTTTCGATAGAACTATCAAGTTGAACAAATTTTTAAGTTTCAGTTTACATTCTATAACATCACAAGTGTTTTTCAATAGAACTATCAAGTTGGTATAATCACTAGAATGATAATGTTAACGACTAACTAAAAATCCAACTCAAATCCTTGTCACAACATAATTAAGTTAGGGAAATGAATCAAGTAGAAACTATCTTTGCAAGTACACACATGGAAGAAAAATATGGAAGAGAAAAATTGCTCTTTGGATTTTGTATGGGAAAAATGTAACATTCCCCTCTGTCAAAAAACTAATATAGTCAATAATATAATAATAACCCACATAGGCAATAAAATAATAATATATAGAAATAAGTACCTAAATAACTAGGACATAAGTTGCACACAAGGAAAAGAAAAGGAAGAAACAATAACCTAAAAAAAGGGTACCTAGCCTAAGAAGCACACAAAAATTTAAAATAAATAATAAATAAATAAATAAATAAATAAATAAATAAATAAAAATGCACTCCTACCCACATCCACTTCCTTATCCTCTCCTTATCGCCCATCCCTTCCTTATGCGTTGGAGACCCTCTTGACAACCCAACGATCATATTCACATTGGGTTAGGAGTGGGAAAGGTTTAACTCCTTTCTCTAGCTGGGAGGCATGCAAGCTAGAAGGACACCCTCTCCAAACTGAATGCTACTCTCCAATGCACTAACCACGTCACTCTTCTCCCTTGCTAAATGCGAGCAATGGAATTGGATGCCCATGCTCATGCCCATGCCATGCCACCACCCATGAGCCTGGACATAACATTTACCTTGTGTAATCATTTCTTGTCTGTTAGTTTTTGAAGCTATCGTTGTCAAATCAGAGTGGATTACTTTATTACTCTGCCACAAAAGTTTCGATATTGGATCTAATAGGAAATATAAATTAGTGTTATATAAATATAAATTATTATTTAGTGTTATATGAATTATTATTGATAAATTTTAGTGATTAAATTAAATTAATCAATATGGTATTTTATATAATGAAAATTACTCAAATTTTGATTGAGTATTACATATCTAATTTTCTTTTTAATGATTGTGTGAGTATTCTTTAGATGAACTTAGTGATTTAGAGCATAAAAATTAGAAAGGTAAGAAATATATTATTTAAGTAGGATGTGGATTGGTTAACAATATTATATTTGAATCATGTTTAATATATCAAACTAATAACATGATATTTAAAATGAAATAGTGAAGATATATAAGAAAAAAAAAATTTTCTATTAGTAAATGTCTAAATAATTTAAAAAGTAAGAAAAGATTTTGAGGATTTTGAGAAGACATTATTATGGACAATATATATTTATTTGTTTATTTTTAAAGATTACAAAATAAGTATCAATTTTTTATTTTTTAAATAGCGCATGTAGTAACTAAAGCAACTTATAATAAAAATTCTTATTTTGAAAAATATTATAAAACTTACTTTCTGAAAACAAAAAAGTTTAGATTAAAACTTACAAATTTTTACATTAACAAAAATGTTGGGAATCGAGATGTACAATGCTAGCCTGTGCATTTAATTTTTAAAAAGTCAATAGATAGTGTACAAGATTAAACACGTACCAAAAATAGCATTGATTGAAGTAGGTAAGAACTAGGGACACAACTATCCTCCAGATAAATCATCCCACCATACATGAGAAATACATAAAAATGCATAATACATACATCCTTTTTGAATGGCATGGTCATCTCATGGAAGTCCATCACATGGACCCATCGATGGTCCTTCTGTGACCTTCTGTAGGTGTTGTTTGATGTCCTGTGGGCATGTTTGATAGATGTTTCATTGAACTAATAGTTGATTTGTGTGTTTTTAATTAATTATGCAGTTGTACAAATGCCAAGTAATGGAGTTCTGGTGGAATTGTTATCGTGGACTATTTTCATATGAATTCATACTAGAAAAGCAATCTCATTCAATGTGGTTTCATGGGCCTATTAATATTGCATCAACTTAGATATTTTTCTACGTACCTCTGACTAGCCAATACTATTACTTCACCGTAGAGTTAAACATTTGAAATGATTTAACCATAGTCAGTCGAAAAAACATTTAAATGTTTATCCAATCTCTTTCGTACTTTCACATTGTAAGATGTAATCGATAAAATAAATTTTTCTTCCTTCGACGTATCCTTTCTTTCACACGATTGCTGATGTAGAGATATAATTACTATTTGTCTTTACACTTTATTTATTGCAACGAAGTAGCAATGATAATAATATTAACCGTTTTCACAACATCACTACCTTTGAAATTGACTGCATCCTAGCACTTGCGTAGGTGCAAAATTGCTCATTGCAACATCCTTGTTTTCATTCTTTACTATCACTTTCACCTGTGAAGTAGCAAAAACTTTTAAACTAACCTTTTTACAACTTCTCTATGGTTAAGGACTTAACATCTTCATCTTTTGTGATGCTGCGATGACTCAAACCCTGACCTTGTCGCTTCTTCCCAACCTTGACCACACGAAGCTGCGATTATAAGATTTTTCCAGTTTACTACCTTGACCTTTATCAAACTTAATCTCTTGAGAAGCTATGATGGCTTATACTTCGTTCAATGTTTCACATATCACTATAGCTACAACGATTAGGCTTCATGATTCGAGATACACTATAGCGATTGCAATATGGTCAAAGAGATTTTGAGTACTATATCGCTATAGAATACAATAAACTCATAGAAAACTCTTCTATTGCAATATAGAGAAGGCCTAATCTTGACATAGCAATGAGCGATGAGGAAAGTACATCCCTATGACATATAGTGATCCCCTTTGTCACTATGTGAGGAAACTACAAAAATAATATAGTGATGAGCGATAAAGGAGGCTTATTGCTATAACATATAGCGATCATCAACAAACAAAAACATATATAATGATTACATTGATGAGTAATAGAGACGTTGTATTGCTATAAGTCATGGCAATGAGTGTTTTCAGTGATTGAAAAGGAGGAGATGTTGAAAATGCATAACAATTTCATCCATATTTTCATTATGTAGGAAACTTTAGTTTTATCAAATATGCATTATAGTTTCATTCATAATTGGATATTGTTATTGGGCAGTTAGGTTAGGGTTAGTATCTTGATGAGTGTTTTTGGTCATTATGAGTATTATCAAAATTGTAGTACAGTTTCATCCATATTTTGATATTGTTAATGAGTTCTAATATTGAACATGCATAACCATTTCATCCATATTTTTATTATGTAATCCAATACATTTATATGCATAACAATTTCATCCAAACCTTGCCTTGATTTCTCTATATATTTCTTCTACTCCTTGCCTCACTTGAACCATCGAATAAGCATTGGAATCTATCATTTGACATTTTGTTTAACTATTAATGTGATTTATTTCGCATAGGTGCGTTGAAAACCTCAATTGATAGAAATGTGGGTTCTTCATTTGATGTTTCATATATCACTATAGTTACTACGATTAGCCTTCATGAATCAGGATACACTATGGTGATCACAATATGGTCAAATATCTTTTTGGGTACTATATCACTAAATAATATAGAGAAGTCTTCTATTGCTATATGGAGAATGATAAAGGAGGTTTATTTCTATAACATATAGTGATCATCAATAGAAATGTTGTTTCTTCATTTGATGTTTCATATATCACTATAGTTACAATGATTAGGCTTCATGAGTCAGAATATACTGTGGTGATCGCAATATGGTCAAAAGAGATTTTGGGTACTATATCGCTATAGAATATAGAGAACTCTTCTATCACTATATGGAGAAGGCCTAATCTTGATATAGTGATGAGAGATGAGGAAATTATATCACTATGCAAAGAAATTGTGAAAACAATATAGCAATGAGCGATAAAGGAGGCTTATCACTATAACATATAGCGGTCACTATTAGAAATATTATTTCTTCATTCAATGTTTCATATATTGCTATAGTTATAGTGATTGGGCTTCATGAGTCGACATACACTATGGCGATCACAATATGGTCAAAAGAGATTTTAGGTACTATATTGCTAGAGAATATAGCAAACTCTTCTATCACTATATGGAGAAGGCCTAATCTTGAATAGAGATGAGCAATAAGGAAAGTATATCACTATGACATATAGCGATCTCTTTTGTCAGTATGTGAGGAGATTGCAAAAACAATATAGTAATGAGCGATAAAAGAGGCTTATCGCTATAACATATAGCGATCATCAACAAACAAAAAATAGATATAATTATTACAATGATGAGTGATAGAGATGTTGTATTGCTATAAGTCATGGTGATGAGTGTTTTTAGGAGATATAGACAATGCATAAAAATTTCATCAATATTTTCATTATGTAATCCAATACATTTATTCGATATGTGTTGAGTGTTTGCAAGTAGCTTTAGCTTCAGCCTATTTTTTTTATTAACAATAACATTCCTCCTTGGATGTCTATAAAGAGGGAGAACATAATGCTGGAAATGATTGTACTAGGTATTTTTCCATTTAATAGTCATCTAAATTAATTCATAAACATAGTATCAAAATGGTCATAATAATTATGTTTTGTTTCTATTCATCCAACTAGGTAAGTACTGATGCAAGTAATGGGTGTCAAACACTAAATTCTTCCCACAATCCTTTCTTGAACTTCTTCCAAGTTCAACCAATACCTAATCCCTTCCTCAAGACCTAATCAAGACTAGATTGGTGGTGAATAGCTTCTTCACATTTCCACTTCACCTTCCTATACCATCTCTATCATCTAAGTATCCTTAAACCTTCAAAAAGGCAACAAAATCTTCTCCACACCTCACTCCCTTGTACCCTACAAGATCTCAAACTCTATTAGAATCCTTTACACTCTTCTCCATCATTTCACCAAATTTCAAAACCATCTCATAGGTTTTGTATTTCCTCCTAAGTTCAAACTGTAAGTTTCTCTAGGAGGCCTAGTAGGGGCTCTTTCCTAGTAGCCCTTTCTAACATTTTATTCATCAAACTCCCAAAAATCACAAAGGACTTTCCAAACCAATTATATAATCATTGATGGGTTATGAAAACCTAAAAAACTCTAGAAGATCGCATCTGGGTCAACTCTCCTTGCCCCTTAACTCTCGAGCCCTAGTTTAGGACTAATTAGAGCTAATACCACAATTTTTTCCCAACAATGATGTAGTAATTAACAATCCATATATCTGATTACTAGAAGTAGAGTGGACATTCTAGAATATTACATTACCCTTAGGTAACTCTTTAATCTCCATAAGAATGGGCTTCTGGTGTTCTGGAGCTAAACTCCAGATCGCCATTGTTTAGGCATCAATGTTATAACCAGATCCTCTTACTTGTCCGAGCTGATTCTCATCTGCAAATGAGATAGTCTTTTCCTGCTTCCTCATTTAATCTAAAAAAATGAGGAACTAATGTCCCAACCTAGGAATACAATAATATCACTCATTTGTATTAGCTCCTTGACCTCTTCTACAGTGAGGGTTTCACTTCTAGGGTCATACTCTTGTAATTTTTTAATCATTTCAACAACTACTTCATCTGAGTCCCTTGGTTTCATCTGTAGTGACAACTCATTCTGCTTTAGCTTAAACAATAAACTCTTGAACTCCTCTATTTTAATGAAGTTTTCATCACTCACAATTTTATTGGCCTTAATGATTCTATCATCAAGCATTTGATCTTGAAGCTCCAAATTGTTGGACCTTTTCTCATCCTCAGTGGCTTGAGCCATCATAAAATTACTTCTTGTAGAAATGGAAAATTGATTTTGATTTTATATGTGTATTGTGAAACCACATGATTACATTAGTTTGCATCTGAATTAATGACCAATGCCTTGTCCATTATTACATAGAGTCAAACCAGTAACCTTAGACCTATTTAATTGGGTTTCAATTAAACTTATTAGCTGTTAACCCTAAATTTCATTCTTATGATATCCATCCCATATGCCTACAAACCTTGTCAATTCATTAGAGATTTTTCTTAACTCTTTAATTAAAACAAATCAATGAAAGGACATACAACCCATCCAGGCTACATTAAATTGAAAGAACTTTTCTCATTTCAATCTCAAAATAATAGATACATGAAAATAGAGAAAAAAAAAATCAAAGACACAGATATGCAAAACTTTCCTTTGTATTAATTCTCCTTGAAAATAATACATTACTGGTACGAAACTCAAAAATAACTCAATATATGACAAATCCTATCATTCAAGATTCATTGTATTATTAGATTTGCAAAACTAAATACATTATACAATTGGCACAAAAATTGGACAAACTGTAAATAACATAAGCACTAAAATTCTACAAAATTCAGACCCTAACTCCACATCTTGGAAATCCTTTATAGGAAGGATTGCAAAAATTTTTAGATGGGAGGAAAGATGTTAATAATCTATTGGAAACCAAATACAAAGACATTTTATATTGTTAATTTTCAAACATTCTTTTTACTTTAATCAAAATTGGGAATGCAGTTGCAAAATTGGTAGGTGGCACTTTCTTAAGGTATTTTTAGCTTGAATTTGTTTATACTCTGATAGCGTATCATTTTCCTTGCCTTTTCTTTATGTTTTTGTCTCTTCTACCTTTAATTGCATCTTTGAATCTCCTAGTTACTTTCCTTAGATGATAGGTCCTTTATATCTACTATAACTTCCCAGATAGCAATATCAGTGTCCACATCAGGCCATGTGGAATCCCTAACTCCATTTAATTCTTCCAAGCATTTGCTCCACTTTGCATTTGTTATAGCATTAACCTCCATAGTTATCTTTGACATCTTAGCTTCTAACTTATTTATCACATCTATCAAATCATATACTACCACCACACTTGCCTCATCATTACAATACACTAGAAATATGGGATGATTCAAAATATTGTCAAAAGAAGATGACCATTCCATCGAATCTTTAACTCATCCATCATTGTCTAAAATGGTGGGGACAAAATTAGGTGTTCTTGTAGCAATTGCTTTCATTTTATTCTAAATCAATTTGACTTTCCAGCAAAGAAACCATTCAAATCTTTTACCTTATTTATCATTTTTCTGACATTGATAATAACAACCTTTGGAAATTATTTCTTTTATGTCAACATAGGTACAATATTAACAAGAAATTGGGTGTAAGGTCCTCATGTAGTAAAAAGGGGAGACAATGGAGAAACTGCCTCAGAACATTTGTATTTAGTCCCTTGCAAAACAAGATAATTACTATGCACAATTTGTGAAACAAGTTTTAATGCATTTATCTTGTGAGGTAGCCAGTTCTTGATATTTCTAATTTCAATCTCCTTGCTAGACTCCAATTCTTCTTCATCAACTACCATAGCTTGGCCTATGACCTCTTCTACTTTAGATGCATATTCTTCTATTTGAATACCTTGGTCTTGAATTTTAGCAATGGATCTGGTAGTGCTCTTTAAAACCACTATTTCATTTTCCAACTGGAGGTTTCTCTATTCTAAGCCATAGGTCTTTTTCATTTCCTCTTCATAATGCCTCTTGGTTTTAATGTACCGCTCATAGGCTCCTTCAAGCTATTCCTCCAACACATCAATCCTATTTTTTCCCAACATTGCTGCTAAATTTTTCAATTCATAAATATGGCTACTAAAGTAGAGTGGACATTCCAAAATATAACATTCCATCTAGGGGACCCTTTAATTTCCACGAGAGTAGGATTTTGGTTTTCTGGAGCTAAAATCCATGTTGCCATAGTTCGGACATCAATATTACACCCAAGGCCTCTCAATTATCCCATTTGATTTTCATCCTCAAAAGATATAGTTCTTTCTTGTCTTCTCATTTTATCTAATAAAAATGAAGAACTAATATCCCATCCTGGGAAGACTATCATCCCACTCCTCTTTACCAATTCTTTGGCCTCTTCCCAGTGAGGGTTTCACTGGCAAGGTCATACTCTTGTAATTTTTGAACCATCTCAACAACTACTTCATCCGAGTCACCTAGTTTCATCTGTAGGGATAACTCATTCTATTTCAATTTGAACAGAAAGTTCATGAATTCCTCTATTTTGATGAAATTATCATCACTCATGAATTCATTGGCCTCAATGATCCCATCATCAAGCATTTGATCTTGAAGCTCCAGTTTTTTGGCCCTTTTCTCATCCTCAGTGGCTTGGGTGATTAGAAATTTTATTTTTATAGTATCAAATTAATAACTTCCTCTTGGAAGAATTCACAAGGCTTTTTGTGTAGCCTTTTGTGGAATCTCCACCATTTTCTATTTCTTGTTCCTTTTTTGGGCCCAATCAAAACTTTCTGCTTGGTCTTCATTATCATCACTAACTTCTACCACAATGTCCTAATTAGAGGACTTAAGATCCACTCTCTTTTTGATTTCTTCTAGAACTTGAGATGATATTTCATCAAATTTCTCAATGCATTTATCCAATCTGGCATAGTACTCCATCTCAGGATAAAATCCCTTACAAGATGGATAAACCTTCTTCATCTCTTACTCGAAACTTACCACATCTCTGAATTTGATCATCCTTTCTCTACAAGTATCCTCATTCAATCTATTAGCAATGATATCCTCCTACCATAGAATTTTTTTTGGAGGCAAGGTATATCCTCTCATGTTCTTTAAGGCATTTTTTACTACATTGCAGGGGTCATAGATTCTAGTAGGGGCCATTGGCAATTTTTTATTCTCTAAGGAAATCATCAGTTTCCTCAATCACATTCTTCCCTATCTCAAAATCTCCTACTTTGGTAAACCTATATAGGAAAATGCCCTTCTTGACATTTTTACCTAAGTATTCTGTGTTCAATAAAATTAATTGCCAAACTATCTCTACAATTCCTAACCTCTCTGGCACAAACTTTGGAAGAAGATGGGTGGTGAAGGGGGGCATCCAAAGACCCTAATAACAGTATATTCTTCAAAACGGAAAATGCTACCACAATTATGTCCTATCTATTTTCAATGATCATAGCACAAAATGGGCTTAACTACCTTCTTGATAGTATGTGGTATTCTTTCATTAACAACTCCTATCATTTTTAACATAGGGTGTACAAAGTCATTATAAAAAAAATTAACATTAGTATGGGTAAAATATTTTCTATACCCTTTCCCATCTTTGCATAGGAAATCTCTCTCCCCATTCCTCTATAGATTCAAAGAAGCTTTGATCAAAGAAATCTACATTTCTAAACAAGATCAGATGCATGAGCAAGGAGTAATGATAGAACTTGAAATTATCCAATCTTTCCTCCTATGCAAAAACAATATCATCATGGATCATGGTGATGATGTAATCAAAAAAGTCATATCCCACATTTACGTTGGGATCCTAAATGTTTAATGCCATGATGTAGTGTGCACTAGTAGCATACATGGTTCCATTTGAGCCTAGAGTTTTGTTCAAAGAAAAAAAAATGTTCTTCATATACCTTTGAAAGAACTCAAGAGGCATGGATTTATCCACTTCCTTTTTCTTTGGTATTTCCCCTTCTCTTTTCTTTCCATAGGGATGTGCCTAGTCATAACCCTACCCATGTAGAAATTCTTGTGGCTTTTTAAAATTTCATTAAGTTTTTCTATGTCAACTAGTAACGACATAGGGCCTCCCAGATCAAATGCTTCTATAAAAGTCTCCTTATCCAATGCTAAGAAAATGCTTCTATCTTTCCTATAGAAAGAATTGCTGACTAGATTGTAAGATTTTATTAATTCCTTCACTAGGTCAACATCCACAATGACCTCTAGCATAATCAACTTTACCAAGTTTCTAGTCCAAGGGTTGAAAATTGGTACTTTCTTTGTCCTATTCTTGTAAAAAACCTAAAATTGTTTACTACCATTCCTATCAAACACCTCTACATCTCTGAAAAATGTGTAGGAATCCCTGAAAGCATGGTAATTTGTAGAATGTGCATTAGAAGAACCAAGTAGAATCTATATCCATTCATCTAAAAATGGGCTACAAATTTTCTTTTTTGAAGTGGATTCTTCAATTAAAACTTGTGCTATTAGTTCTCCTTCCTTATGTGCCATTTTTGAAAAATAATCTCAACGATTCTAATTGCTAGATGCTAGAAATCTGCTCAACTTCACTCTACAACTCTAACTTTTCTCTGAAATCTCAAACACTTGCACAAGTAGTAATGAAAATCTCCATTATTCTTAGAATTACAAAAGGGAGCATGGCATTAATGGCTTAAAAAACCCGCATGCTTGAAATTCTTGAAAAGCTAGCAGCGTGTTCACTTTCTCATTATCTATGCTTTCATCTCATATTTCTTTGTCTAGTTCATATAGTAGATATAGCTATTTAAAAGTATTTTATGCCTTTAAAACTGAGAGCTACGATTATGCAATGACCTATTTGTTGCTACTTCACCATGGTTTTCTTTTTTTCTTTATCCCTAGTTGTGACAATGCAAAGAGGGCTATTTCAAGGCAACTTAATATCTTAACTCATAATCATACTCCATGAAAGTGCAATGATAGGCTTTTTCCACTTTGCTACCTTGACCTTAAGTCAATCATAACCTCATGTGAAGATGCGATAGTTTAAAATTTAATTGTATGGTGCTTTGTCACTTCTTTGCAACTTAATATATCTTAAATGTGTTCCCACATGCAATCTTGCGATAGCCATCTAATTCTAACCCTTTCTTTTTTTTTACAGTATCACAACCTCATATTTTAACCATTTTTGTAACCTTGCAACAATGAGACGATGAGAATTTCCCTACCTTGCCACCTTAACTAGAAGTTAGCCTTAATCTCTTGCAATGGAGTGATAAATTTGACTTAACTATTGCTGTTAACTTTCACGCCTTCACAACTTAGAGATTTTGAGCCAGGAACAAGCTGCAATCACATGATCTTCAGTGAATTGCTCCTTTTTAACCCTAACTTGATAGTTAACACTAACACCTGTGATGCCACAAAGACTAGTATCTTGATTTTTTTGTATCCTCACATCCCTTACAATAGTTAATGATCATAAAGGAGCAATTTTGTGATTGAAATACTTTCGCAACATTGCAACTTTAAAACTTTAAGAGACACAACTCATGATATATGAAAATAGTCGAATGACTTAGGGATATCAACATATAAGAAAGATTTTTCATATATCCCTATTTATACTTGTGTGTTAATTTTGAACAAATTTCAACAAAACATAAGACATGACTATTGCCCTAGGATTTTTTCATGAGGGAAAACAAACTTTTAGAAACCCTAAGCAATTGAAACACAAGTTTTTCCTAATTTTCATAGGATTTCACAATTTTTTTTGCTGCATGAAAAATTAGGCCATCACAATTGGTAATGGAAATGCTCGTTATTCTTAGAATTTATCCATTTTGAAAAGGAGAGCATGGCATTCTTGATATTAATGGCATACATACTATTAGTCCTTGACAAGTTTTCAAATTTTGCACTATTTTTAAACTACTTTCAAACTCTTTTATGCTTTAAAAATGAAGGTTGCGAAGTGATGATTTCCATCTATCTCTACTATGCAGTGGTTTATCATTCTTATTTACTTCAGGCTGTGACCATGTGAAATGGGCTATCTTCAATGTTGCACATCATAAACCTCAATCAATATAAATATTGTTTCTTCATTTGATATGTCATATATCGGTATAGCTACGATGATTAGGCTTCATAAGTTGGCATAAACTATAGCAATCACATAATGGTTGAAAGAGATTTTGGGCACTATATCGATATAACATATAGTGAATTCTTCTATCACTATATGGAGAAGCCCTTATCTTGACATAGCAATGACTGATGAGGAAAGTATATCGCTATGAAATATAGCGATCCCTTTCATTGCTAGACAAAGAAACTGCAAAAATAATATAGTGATGAGAAATAAAGGAAGCTTATCGCTATAACATATAAGGTCATTGAAAAATGAAAAACAAATATAATCATTACAACAATGAGCAATAGAAATGTTGTATCATTATAAGTAATGGCAATGAGTGTTTTCAGTGATTGAAAAGGAGTAGATATAAAAAATGCATAATAGTTCAACCATATTTTCATTATGTAATCCAATACATTTATACGATATGTGTTTAATGTTTTTGGGTAGCTTCAGTTTTATCAAAAATGCATTACACTTTCATCCATAATTGGATCTTGTTATCAGGAAATAAGGTTAGGGTTAGTATCTTGATGAATATTTTTGGTCACTATGAGCATTATCAAACCACATTATAGTTTCATCCACATTATAATATTGTTAACGGGCCATAAGATCAAAAATGCATAATAGTTTCATCCATATTTTTATTATGTAATCCAATACATTTATACAATATGTGTTGAATATTTTCAGGCAGCTTTAGTTTTATCAAAAATGCATTACAGTTTCATCCATAATTGGATATTGTTATTGGGCAGTTAGGTTAGTGTTAGTATTGTTATAGTACAAATTTTATAAACTTTTCAACATGATTTTCTTTGTTTGGCCTAAGTATAAGGGATGAAGTAGATGAAAATAGGGAATAATGGTAGAGTATGCATTTTAATTTACCATGCAGGTAGTATAAGTTTCTCCATGCAATGCCTCTAGATGTGGATTCAAAATGTTATTATGATTGCATTTTAGGAAGGTGGCAATTTGAGGTCGATGTAGATGATGCAGTCAAAAGTGTTGAACATAGTGAGGTATATAAAAATGGCTTAAATTATAGTGTTGATGGTAGGGGGAATGCAAAGATGTTAGCTAATTTTCTCTGTTTGTTTGGATTTTGTCTTCATTTTTTCCTTGCATTTTGAATGAATTTTTTTCTTAAAATATTTATAAATTCAAATATTTCTCTTGATCTTGGATTCAAGTCAAAGTTTTTAGATAAGATTTTATTAGACCAAGATTGATATGGAAAAAGTGATTGATATGTCTCCATAATTATATTTGTAAACCTCAGCATAATCGTAGCTATAATGTAAACCCTTATGCTAACCATAATCCTAAACCAAACCCTAATATTAAGCTTAACCCTAACTCTAAACCTTAACCATAATAAAATACAAACACTAGCCATAATATTATCAATAATGTAAAACCTTACCTTAATCAAAATCCTCACTTAAACCCTAAATCCCACTATTAACCATGCCAATAATTTGAAGCCTATACTCTATTCCAAATACTAAACTCTAAACCCCAATCCTAGCACTAATCCAAAATCTAAACCAATACTGACCATTTAATACTTGTTTTCAGAACCATAATAATGATAATTTTAATCGTTTTCATATCCATACCTTAAACCCTAACCGTAACCATGGTGGATGCCCTAAACTCTAACCATCTTCTTAACTCTAATCCAAACCCTAACCTTAACTATAACTATTTTTCTAAATGAAGAATGATCCTCAACCTAATGATGTCAGTTATAGAAAACCTAAACATAATCCTAAACTTGAGTATAATTTGGAACAATAGAATTTATTTGAAAATTGACAAAAGTAACTAGGTTTTAGTATGATTTTTAAATGCAAATATAGATAATAAGTCTTGTTTTGTGTCATCATGCTATTGTATGTTATCATGCTATTTGTGTTAAAAGGAGGGCTATGAATAAGAACATTTTTACAAAAACCAAGCATTAACAACAATATGAAAAACATATCATATATTTCTTTGTCTCATACATAACATTAAATTTATAAGTCAACTTAAGGGTCACCTAATATAAAAAACACATAATAGTTTCATCCATATTTTCATTATATAATCACTACTACAAAAACAAGAATATATTACTAAATAAACTACTAAAAATTGAAGATATGTGACTAATTTTGATCACGTGACCAATGGTAGTTTATTGCCAAACATTTATCTCCCAACCAAATTTATGACTAAACTATTTTAATCATTTATTTGGTCATTGATTTAGTCGTTTATTGTTGTTATCTAGTAGTTTATTTGGTGATTTTGGTGGTTTATTTGGTAGTATATTTGGTAGTTGATTTAGTAGTTTTTTTGGTAGTATATTTGGTAGTTTTTTTCGATAGTATATATGGTAGTATTTTTGGTAGTTTACTTGGTAGTATATTTGGTAATATATTTGATAGTTTATATGGTAGTTTATTTAATCATAAATTTAGTCATATTAGGGCACGATGGAATTGAACCACCATCATCCTACTTATAAAGTAGGTGCTCTTCCATTGAGCTAGTACCCTTTAAAGAATAATGTAAAAAATTGACAAAGTTGTCTTCCCAACATTAGATCTACCATGATCATGGTCACTGTAACATGATATACTCTTCCCAAAGAACACAACTTTTAATTATTATGAAAAAAAAATCTAAATCTTTATCAATAACAATTCAACAATTTTAAATTCTTCTATTCAAGCATTTTAAAATTATATTTCATGTCAATTACACTTCTCTAAATTATTGTAGTGATAGAATCTTATAAACTATAATTTGGAGCACTTTGGCCACATGCAAGTATTGTTTCTTGTGCTAACTTTTTAGAAAAATATACAAATGATTAATGAAAAACAAACGATCATAATATGGAGAGTTCTAAATTGATAAACAAGAAAATATCTAGCACAAAAGGAACAAAAACTCTACATTATGTAATCAAGCAAGAATAGAAACTATATATTATGCTTATATATCTTCCTATATAACATGTATACATGCATGACCATGAACCTTCTAAAACTAAAGCAAGAACCTTTATATCCCTTTTATCCATTCTTTTCACAGGTACAATGTAGTGATATCACCATTGTATTTAGTTATTTTTACCAATGTCCCATAAAAAATTTGCATTGGCATGTCATCTAATTATTTTTAGTTTTTATTATTTAAGCATTGATCAAACCAAAAATTAATAGCACTATAAAACACACTCTATAGGTATTTATCTAAATACCAGCTATAAAAATGCTTTAAATTAACAATAACTAGCCTTAGTAAAATAACGAAGGTTATCAAATGGAAAACTTTTCATGAGCATACCACCACTAGAATAATTAGCTTAGGCTTCACTATCTAGCATATGACAAAATAGGTGAAAATGGGGTCTCAACAATAGATAGATGTATTTTATTCATGCATAATTGTACAAACAGATAATAGTTTTCTTACTTACAAATAGGAAATGGATCCAAAATGACACTTCTTTTATATATTTATATTGACAAATTAAAAAATGCAAAGTTCGACAATATTCACAACGTTTTACAAAAAAGTAACATTCATTTTGAATGAAAATAGATTTGGAAAGACATTCGTGACCTAAGGTGACCAATGATTTGTCTTCTCAATGGCTAGCACTAAGCCACAACATCTAATTATTGATTAGCAAAAAACAAGTGCAGAAATCCAATATAATAATAATCCAATCTTTGAAAGTTGAAAATACTAGTCTATAAGAATGGTTTACTTAGTTGTCAGAAAAGTCAAAAATCATTTTGGAGAATCTTACCCACTAAAAAATTTACTTTATTACAACAATTTCAAACTTAGAAACATTCTTCTAGAACTAGAATAATCTATGCAAATGTGTACTATCCTCTCCAAAAATATAAAAGGTATAATTTTAAAAATATTTATTTCACAATCTAAACTATTTCAACTAAATCTTAAATATATTAGTTCTAAAATCTTTATTAAGAACCTTACAAAACCAAATGAATCTTAAGATACTGAGAGTTAAGGGACAATAATCAAGAAGAAAATGGCTCTATAAGCAATGTAATTCTATCGAGCATTTTACAACCTTTCAATAATTATGAGTCATTTTTCATAGAAACCATTAGTACTGAGTGTTAGGTGCGACCCTATACACATCCAAAATGAACCCATGGGCAAATCCATACCAGGTTCACACCCAAACCTAGTTCAAGGGCTTAGGGTGTGAACCCAATAAAATAGATTTTGTTTGAACAATATGAATTTCAATTATTCTTGAGACAACTAAGGGTTTTCTCAAACTAAATATTGATTGAATACTTACATGATTCTCACTATAAATTCTTGTTTATATTTGAAATAGTAAAGAAAATAAACTCTTGAAACAAAATTTTAAAACAAACTAATGTAATTACTCATTAGACCTTCATTTTGTTGAAGAAGAGGTCCGTAATTTTGACAATTTAGAATTTATTTCATGTTGAAGATAAGCTCTTTTTCACATATTTAAGTTGGGATATACTTGGCCTCCATTTATTGTTTGATAAAGCCTTTCCTAGTTTGCAAGCCTTCAATGTATAACTTGTTCTATGTAGATTATTTAGTTGACATGGAACTTCATTTACCTGATCTAGACATTAAATTTAACAAGGATTTAATGTTCACATTATCATCCAAGGAATGAAAACATTAAAATCAAAAGGAAAAACACATTACTGGATATAAATGTTAATCTAGATTTCTACCTTAAATATGATATAGTTTTAATTATATTTTTGCAAAAGTGTCGGTGGAGGAATTTGTTTGCATATATTGGTCTCCGGTTTCTTTTTTCAATAGAATACATTGATCTTGGAAACTATAAGTTTCTTCATTTGTAATGGAGATCTCATTAATTTCAGCATTTGTTTACGCTAAATAGGTGTTCCATGTTTTTCTCTCTATCTTGTAGTTGAGACCAATTTATAGGCAAGAGCACAGTACAAGTATGAGGTAAGCTATGAAATCTTGGATCAAGTATATTGACGGAATAACAACATACTTTTTTTGAAACATAGTTCTCCATTCTTTCTATTTTAGAAAGCTTTAGCTATCTAGAAATCTTCCTAAATAAAGGACATCAACATCAATTTTATAAAATATATTAAATCTTATAACATCAATATTAATTTTATATGATCTATTAAATCCTATAGCATCACATTTCTATTTTTTCAAATGAACATCTAGGGTTTCACATTTTTTATTGTCTAGAAGAATAATAACTTATTTACGAAAACTAAAATTCAATATAAGAATTACTTTTGTAAATTGATGCTTATGGAGTATCTTGTTTGCTTTAGTTACTCTGGATCATTTTGTTTGCCTCTTGTGTTGCTCTAATGATCCCATCTCTCCCAACAAATTTAGAAGTTGTGACATGTCACTTTGTTGTTATATCAGATGCTTCAAAAATTTCATGGAAAAGTCATATGTTTCAATAATATTAGAACAACTATAGTGGATATTCACTATTTTGTACAAAATTTTTTTATAGTAAATTTACAAAATCTCATAGATAAATCTACTTATTAATAAAAAATGGTTACCTGTAGGAAAGCATCTTGCAGAGCACTACATAACAGAGTATCCAAAAGCTGCTCCTTTATTGGCTAGCCAATCTGCTAATCTGTTAGCCTCCCTAAAGCAATGTGAAATTTTGAATTCTCTAAATTTAGAAAGTAACACCCTCACCTCCTGGACAATGTAGTGGATCTCCCAACTAGCAGAGTGTCCTAATGTAATGGCTGAAGTTATAATTTGAGAATCCCCTTCTATGTGAATTCTTTGAATGCATTAGAAATTGCAAGACCCATTCCCAAGTGTAAAGCCCTTGCCTCAGCAATGTTATTAGAACCAATTGGAATCCTAGAACATGTTGCCCGAATAACTCAAAAATTAGAATATCATAAGACATAACCTGCCCCTAAAATCCCAAGATTTCCTCTTGAAGCTCCATAAAAGTTGAATTTTTTTAATTATAGATGCTCATTAAAATTTCTATTAAGCCATGTGATATTCCAAAAGGTATTGTCTTGGTATAAATTAGTTCAATAAAAGCTTAAGAGAATCTTGACTTGAAATGGTTGATTAGTCAACTATAGTTCCAAAATGTGATTTAAGTGACCTGGAACTAATTATATACTAGTTAAAATGAAAAAAGACTAATACGTGGAAGGCATGATGCTGAAGTGTGCATGTGTAAAAATTGTATACAGATTATATTGTCTTTAAAAACAATTTTGTTCAGCAGCTTAGGGGGTTTTGGAATCTAGCTTATGTGAATGACTTGATGATGGAAGTTAAAATTTGATGGTTAATAGAAACAAACTAGATCAATGTTCGTAAGTGACAAAAAATATATCAGTATGACTAGGGGAAGTCCTAGGGAAAAAGGGTCCAAATAGAAATATAATAAAATAAAGCAAAGAAAGTAACTAGAGATCTTGCTAGAGATTTTTAATCTATTTCTCCAATTTTGGTGTTACTAAAATTGCTCAACTCGTGCATTATTTTAAAGGATTTCTATTGCTACTTTTTAATAGATCTACCAAGAATATTTCTTTGCAATCTAACATAACTATATTTGATGGTGTTGACTATCTATCAACATGCTTGGAGTCATTAAATTTGATAGCAACATAAGTTACCTACTTTATATCAACATCTTGTCTATAACCACATTTTTTGTTCAAATAAAAAACTTTCAAATGGTCTTATTATATAAGTTGCATCTAAATTATTGATAGAGTTAGAAAGTAATCTTGATTGACTATTCTAGCTGGTCTTAGAGTATCATGTAGGAGTATAAGTAACCCCACCTAGCCTAAAAGTCCTTCTGACTACCCATATGGAGGTTGTAGGAAAGGAATTTTATGACAAGTATCATATAGATCCTAACAAGAAAATAAAGATTTTTTATACTTTCAATTCTAGATTCACGAAATGAATTAATTTCTCATCACTGAAATACTTTTTCAGCTTCAAGATACTAATCTCAAAGTACTTAGTCACTCACTCACTAGAATATTTTTCTCTTCTAGTCCTAATCCTTTTGCAAAAGTAAGACTTATGATATTATTTTTTAAAAGTAAAACTAGTGACAAATCAAGAAGTTTAAATGGAATTTCTCTAGTATATTTTTAGATTGGAGACCAAACATAGAATTATATTAGAAGTACTTGTTTTAAATTAATCCTCAATTTCTTGCTAAAGGAGGTGTAGAGGCCTTGGAAAATATACAATAGTATATAACATACTTCACCCTATGAATCAGAATGACATCAAAAATGAAAAATCAAAGAGAGACTTCTAGATAGAAACATCCCTTCATCACCTATTTCCCATGGATTAACCAAAATTGAGACATCCATTGAAGATGGTTCTCTTTGATATCTAGTAACTCTAAACTTTAATAGGATTTCTTAGACAGTGACAAGAGCCTCCTGCTAAAATTGCGCTATGACAGGCAAAGCTTAGAAACTGAATGCTGGGAGAAACCTTTATCTAGTTGGCTTTATTCACAGCATGTGCTTTCCCTAACTGTTTATCGTCATGGTTATATTCAGTTACAAATTTAGCATTCAAGGCTAGCAGTTAAAGCTGCTTCACCACATCTGCTTTGCAGTTTCCCTTGCTTCATTCACGCTTCAATATTTGAACCACGGTATATGATTTTACCTTCTATTTTTTGTTTACAATCATTTTTTGAATTTATTATTCAAGTTTTCTTCTTTTGGTCCCCTACTCCCAGTGTCATGTGACTGTAGGTTTATTTTGAGTCTGTCTGTAGTATGCTTTGTTCCCAATAAACTTGAGAAATTGCAATTTTTACATCTTTTGAGCAAGTTAAATGAGGAAGCCATAATTCAATTATTTCTTATAGGAGCTTTGCACTTATCTATCAATATTGATATTTGTTGCATGCTTTTCAACAAATAGAAAAAGCTACCATTAGAATAAAATATGCATATCTTAGCATTTGGACATCTAATACCATTTTCTCAAAGAAAATTCAAAAAGAAAGAATTGGTACAAGAATATATTCACTCTGATTCAAAGGTTGCAGCTATTTTGACAAATCCCTTGACTAAAGGGAAGTTTGAGATATTGAGAGAGAGACTCAGATTGGCAAAGAACACTTTTCTCACAAAGGAAAAGTATGAAGAGTATTTACCTTGAGTTTCTCAGTTAGTGTTCACACAAAGACACCACAAGAATGAAATAACAAGTTACCTCCATTGGAGGCACTTGCAGAGAAGATTGTTCATGGTACATGGCAAGTCCTTGTTGGAGGTTAATGAGTCATTCCTCAACCATCACATAGATTCATTGATGCATAGAGAAGTGGTTGCTAAGATGCTTTTCCTTCTTTGTCCTGAGAAAAAGATAGAAGCCATTGTAATTATCAAAAATTCTGTTGACAATATTACCCCAAGAGGTGGTGTTTTGAGAGGTTATAGAGAATGGAAATTGAAGAATTGTATTGTTTTGAATAAGCTCTTATAAATAGCATTCCATGATCTAGTTGCAGCCTCTAGATGGAGATTGAGGTGCACATACATGTTTCCTTTTTCAACATATTTTAAGGGTGCCAAGAGTTTTGATGTTCTTGGATTAGTCAATAGCAAGATTTGTGGGAATGAAGACAATGGACGTTTGGATAAAAGTAAAAACAAGTCCATTGATGCATTGTTAAACTATGTAAATGGCAATATAGTGGATCTAGAAGATTTAAAAATTTTGGCCACAGAAGACTCTCTTCAAACTTGTTGAGATAGCAGATAAATCGGGTCAATTTCTAGCATCTATCAAAGGGGCTACCTAAAAACTATGACAATGGATCTCAATCCAATCACTTGTTAAATTTGAAAAGATAATTTACACTCATACAGATGATGGTGGGGGTAGTTCAACATTTCAAAAGAGGTTCTAGGTTTCTACTTTAACTTTTGCAGAAATTATCTATTCCTTAATAATCAATGAAGGTGCTTGCCTGTATCTTCACATTTGAATGCATCAAATTCTAAGGAATATCAATGTTTCATCCATTTTCTTAATGCAGATCTAATTTTTTTTATACTTTGTATAATTTCAATTATGTTAGAGCACAACGTTGAGTAATGAGAACAAAGAAATTATTCACGTTTTCTAAGGCCACATCAATATAGATTGGCATTTGGATTGTTTCTCTATAAATCATAAAATTAATTCTTAGTGTGCTAGTCAACTACTATTAATTTTTGGGGCTTGAAAAACTGAGTGAGAGTGGATTTTTTTGTAGCTTAATGTCTTTTTTCTGTAGAAAATTGTTAAGCCACTTTCTCAATAGATGTTTATCACATGCTAATGAAAGTTACAATTTTGACAACACAAGAGATAGTAATTTGTTCATAGATGCATGTATTGTTGATTCACGTCTCCTTTTTCTTTAATAAAAGTCATGTAAGCCAAAACTATGGGACTTGTTAATTTTTCCTGTTAATATTTGGTGGGATCAATTTGTATCCAAAATTTTCTATTATAACATCCATTGTGCTAGATGTATAACAGAATGTGTCAAATTACTTTTTACTCTACACAGACGAGAAAATAGAAGAAAGGTGATGATGTTTGAAGAACTAAACATAAAACAATTAATAATTAATTATGTTTTGAGGTCTTATGTCTTTTTTTATTATGAAAGCATTTTGAGTGTGCATAGGTTACATAAGATCTAAATATAAAATGTGAATATTCATGTTGGGTGCTTGTCAAGTAGTTTTACATTACATTCCTTGTATTCAAATATTGGAAGACTTTTAGGACATACCAAGTTTTGTCCTTCTTCCATAGAGAGTGTCCCACATCCAAGGTTGTCTTAGTTCCTTTACACTTGTTCATATTCACAGGCCCATATATTTTATCAAATGTCGATGCTTCTCTACATGTTTTTGTTGTTGCAATTTTATTGTAGAGAAAATTATGACAATCAAACAATTTGTAGGTGATATTGAATAACTTGAAATGATTGAAGAACTGGATAATAAAAGCGAAAAAATCACAATGATACAATCAAACTATCACTTAGAAACTTAAAGTTCTCTTATTACTCTATACAAACTATGTTTTTTTGTTACCTTTACAACTTATATAGGCTTATTTAGAAATTCCATAAATATTACTCTCTCATATTTTTAACTTATATTGGTTCAACTGAACATTGTAATGTAAGTTAAATTGTTAGTGTCAAGCAGATTTTGTTACATTAATTGGTAATATTTTCCTTGACATATTGAAGATGCAAATTAGTACTGGTGATTCACAATGCTATTGAAAGAATAGTATAATATAATATAGTTGTGTTTAACAGTAATAATCATGATATGAAAAAGACAATGGATGTGATCAATGAACAAACTAAAACAGATTCAGGAAGCATTACAGACACCTATCGGTGCAGCTACAGATTTTGAAGTAAGCGGAAATGTGAATTTGACTAAGTTCCATTTTTTTAACATATTCTTTACTATATAGTATAAACACTAATACAATATAATTTATATTTCACATGATGAATTAGAAGTTGAGCTTAAAGGATTAGAGGGAAAAGAATTGGAGGAGCAACTTCTGCAGCCTGCCACAGGCGCCCCAACAATGCCTGCATAATATGTTCCTGCTGGCAAGTAGCCCACTCAATTGGTTGCATCCATATAATACAGCTAAGGAAGATTAACTTGTTGCACTACAGGGATAGACTGTAATGTAAAGATGCCAGTCCATCATTTCCTGCAGATTATAAGAACTTTAAATACTTAATATTTTCTTATTAGTTTTCTATTTGGATATTAGTAACATAATATCTCTTCTAAAATAGTCACATTTTTTTTTTTTCATGATGCTTTTTGGAGGAGATGAAATAATGCTAAGATTGTGATTAATATAAATGAAACTATATACTATGATGGTATATTATTTTTAGCATCATCTCTTTTAATGAGCTACAATTTACTCATGTTGCCATTTCTATTTGCATTGATATTTAATGCAATATTTTGAGTATTTTATTATCATTTTTTGTCCTTTAGCTATCTAAGGAATAAATGTATGTCTCCAATAATTTAATGTTGTTTTTAATTAGGTGAAATGGTTTTCATCGAATCCACTTAGTGGGTATTAATAATCATGCCAGTTGAATTGGATTTGCTTACTTTCTCTGTATTTTCAAAATGCCAAAGCATTATTTCATTTAAATAAATATCGTTTGTAGTCATGTTAAAACTCCTTTATCACTTAGAAAATAAATATTGGTGACATATTACGATGATCATATCTAGAAGTTTCTTCTTGGATCCATCTTATTCCTATAAATAAGGAAAGTACAAAAATATATATTAATTTTAATTAAAAATCAAGTATGGTGTTTCCTCATCAAGAAGGTAAGTTATACTAAAGAGTTGCATACACTTATTTTCATTTTCCAATAATAAGTTTCCTTCAAATACATCACAAAAAATGATTCCTATTTCAGCTCATGAAGATCAATTCAAATATGCATTTACATTACTAAAGAAATCTTTCCTGTAGAAGGTTAACAAAGAAAAATAAAATTTAGGAGGTTAAAGTGAATAAATTATTTTTTTGATTAATAAAAGCATGTGTGCTTATGGCTTCTACTGTGTCAATTTTTATTTGCATTAATATTTCAGATCATACTAAATGATCCATCATCTTCATACGACTCTCTTACATTCGAATGACCCATTCCCAAATAAGATGTTTTGAGCTTTCCTATTTAAAGTATAGCCATTTTACTTGCAACCATAAGGTACATGAAATATTGCCCTAAATCCTACTGATATTTCAATATCCTTGCTTCTTAATCCTAGTTTGGTTATGGTAAACTCAAATGATAGGTAGCTTTTTCAATTATTGTTATCTATGGCTACAACATTGATGTCTTCTTTTTTATTTACCTGATAAAAAAATTTGCATTTGAGATTTATAACAAGAGAATGAGAATATTTCTTGTTGATGAGTATATGTTGAAGATTATAGTCTTTAAGAACCCCTAAATTCAATAATTATCTTTGAATTGAAAGTAATCTACCCATATCATAGTTTAAAGTTCAAATTGTGGCAATGCATTATATTTGAAACTCCTTTAATTGATTAATATTATATTATTAATAGGATTATCATAAACAAGTTTTGAAGACAAGTCTTTTAATTTATTATATTATATTGAAAGGGTTGGATTGAAGCTATTTGAGTATGCAACATGTCATTATGAGGTTTGAACTTGACTTGCATTACATTGAAATGTAATATCATAAAAAATGCCCTAATTCTAAAATAGTTCTAAAAATGGCAGACATTCAAAATGTGTACCTGTTAACTCACTAAAATGATATTATGATCTTCAATATTGAATGGCTTCAAGCTAATAACTCAAAGGCTCCATAAAATCACATCTACCATCAACATTCCTTAAAAAAAATGAAACGATGGTGTATAAACTTCTATAGTCACTAATATGAGGGTTTGGCATGTTTCAAGCATTAAAACCCTTTGAAAAACTTTTTCATCGTTTCCATTAAAAACAATTGCAAAGATATTCAAAATCGGCACTTGGCTGCCTGGCTTAGATTTAAAATTATCAATTTTGAATTATTTCCCTTTCACTGAGATTGTTAAAAGCTTCGAGGTTGAGTGGCATTGGTCGACACCAAAAACAAATTATTAAGATAGATCTACATTTAAACATATATCCCTAAAAATTTCCGTAATTTCAAGATTAAAAAAAAAGCAAGAAGAGACTTCAAATATTTACCTCTTGGTTGATTATACGATGGAAAACTTGTTTGAGATCTGTAGAGTTTTCAGTGAGAAAACCGTTGAATGAATTGGGCATGACGGTGAAAAGTGTGGCTTGCTCAAATAGATTTGGTAAAGAAGAAATGGGTGCTTATACTTCTGTTAGGGCATTGGTGCTGCTTCGTTTCTTCTGGCATTAGCGTAGATATTTTTCTGTGTTATTCCTCTGTTTCTAGAAGCACGCTTCATCGAATTGATCAAAAGGAGTAGGAGGATTTGAAGAAAAATTGAACTTAGATGTTGCATGGGATAATAACCTTGCTTATATGGTCAACTATTTTTCAGGCGGGAGTCTTTCAAATTTTGGAATTAGCTGTCCACTTGAATTTTGTCATATTTATCTGAAGTGGAAAATGTATAATTGTATTATAATAGATCTATCATCATAAGCAAAGAGACTCCTCAATCTCAATTTAAGAACATTTTTTTTAATTAGAGGATAAATTGCTTACAACCTGAAATAAACACATTGCTTGGAGGGGAAAAGGATTCTAAGCCATATTAATGTGAAGTGAATGTATCTAATAAGATTTGGTTATTGGTGATTTTTTTTTTGGGAGATTTATCAATAAGATAAGGAGCATATCTTTATAGAGATATTATTTTATGTTTGATTATAAATTTTTAATATTTTTGAATAAGAATAAAATGTAGATTCTAAATCAAACTATGTATTTTTCAAAAAAAATATTAATCTAGATAAATAAATAGTTGAGTAAATCTAATATAAACAAGACATTGATAAGTAAAGTATTGTTTGAAATAAGTATATTAAGATTTTTAGTTCATCTAAGGGGTGAATGTAGTTGTGATTTATCAATAGTTACACTTTGTAGCTAAAATCTATGTGTATTGTTTTTGTTTTTAAAGCAAGGGAAATCCCACGTGTCATAGGAAAGGTATAATACTTGCTCTCACCATCCACTATGTAGGTCATCCCTTAGATATATATGCAAGGATACTTCCATATAGAAAGTTTCTTTCCATCACTAGTGTTGTCAATGGATCCCCTAATATCACTTAACTATCTTAGGAGTGGGAAGACCTCTCTCACAAAATTATATAAATAAAAGTCATGTAATATTTAAAAACTATCTAATAGCTATAATCACATGACTCAAAATGAAAATATAATGACCCAAGTCTAGATGCTTGAATTTATAATACAACTAAACTGACACTTAAAGTCATTGTAGACTTCTTTTCCAAATTCTACACTCTTGGTAACCCCTTCCCTTGAGAACATGCCAAAATTCCTAATTGATATTGTACAAGCCAACTCAATTTTTGGTAAAAGTTGGTGTATTTTCTTTTATTCAATTCTTGAATAATCCTTATAAAGCCTCATATTCCTTATGCATAGGATGAATGGTAATAATTTTTACCAAACTTAAGAGCTACAATATAAATATTAGTCCAATATCAATTGAGAGGATATTCAAGGAAGTTAACTGATAATGATGTATTGGTAGGACAAAGACTTAATTGCTAAGTAATAAAAACAATTTTATTTTCTTAAAGAATTAATATGAAAAATAAAATCATTGAAAATTTGTTTAGTCATTTTTTTGGGTGATTAATTATTACTGACCAATTGTTTAGCCATTTATTTGATCATTTATTCAGTCATGTATCTTTATCTAACCTTTTGATTTTTCTCAATGACCAAATTAGTCATTTATCTGGTTACTTATACTTATATATTGTAAAATATTACTAGAATTTGGTTACTTTTAGTCATGTGACTAAATTATTTAGTCTCATGACTAAAATTTCTAGTCACGCAGTCATTTATTTACCAAAATTTTACTAGTGAATGCATTACAAATTTTTTAGTAATACTTTATAGAATTTTGTTTTGTGGGATCAATATTTGCTCCACCTCACAATATTCAAATGTAAAGTTGTATTTCATAAAACAATTCTATAACTAACAATTTATTATGATCAATACAAATATGATTAACTCTAATTATAAAGTCAATAAGGAATCTTCCTTTGGGTAGAAATACAAAAGAGGATTCCAATAGAAGATAGACTTAGGAAGATAGGAATTGAGGGACCATCAAGGTGCTATCTATGTAAACATGACAATGAGAGTATTGACCATCTATTATTCTAGTATTTATATGGAAAAGAGTGTTGGGAGTGGCTCTGACAAAAGCTAAGTTGGACCTCTCCTCTACCTAGGAATCAAGTTTTTGTTCATTCCCTTCTAATATCATTTATCTTTAGATTGAATATTGTTATCATTATTAGTGTAGAGTATGGAAAATAACTCAACAAGATTGTGAAAGTTGGCAATAATGAAAAATTTTCCCTAAAAAATCTAGTAGTCTCTAGATCCTTCAATCATGGCATCCTTTATAAAAGAGGCCTTATTTTCAATTGATCTATCTTGCATGCTTTTCTAGTAATCATATTTAGTCTCTATAACTAATAGTCGAAAATAGTAGTCTTTCATGCCTTGGAAACCTAAAACATGACATTTAGGGGAAGGCAACACCCTAGATATTTTATAGTTATTTCTTTGATGTAGAGGATTCTCCCTTGATTTGACTCATCGATCTGTTCAATCCTTTCACCACCACTACCTATCACTTTGTCCCTAGGACACCTTTTCAGATATGTTTGATTATTCCTTTTTGCAACTTCCTGAGTTTGTGATTATCATGTGAAACTGCAACCTTATTAGTTTAGCTGTTAACTTTCAACACCAAGGATAGATTAATCCCTCAAACCAGGGTCATTTTCATGCATTCTCTTTGAGATTAGTAAGTGATGGACACCCCCATTAAAATATGTTGTGATTCAAGGCTTATGGCCTTTGATGAACTAATCAAGGCAAAACAATTGAGGTTGATGTTGATCAAAAGGAATAATGTTGTAATAAGGGCAGTCATGAGGGTTTTGGGAGATCAATACATCAAGTGCCCAAATTGATGGAGATCAAACTGTGACACAATAGCAATGTTTGTAGCTATAGGCCACCATTTTTATGATGATAACGATATGGTTTTGGAGCTTTGTACTAAGATTTTTATTCCATGTATTTAGCTTGGTCTTGAAGAAGCATAATTGAATATTAGGGAGGACCTAACCATCCCATTAGTTTCCAACTACAAGATGCTCTATATCAGAGAAGCAAAAGTCCCTACATATCCAATTATCTTCATAGAAGATGAAGATGGTTTCTAGGAAACCCAACTCATCTTTGCAATAAATTTGAGCTTCTTGGCCCATTACCATGGGGTCGTTGACCCAACCATTTTTAATTGGGTAGAAGATTAAATAACAAAGGATGAGGTTCTAAAAGATGAAGCAATGGAGGAAGCTATCTAGGAACTACAAGAAGAGCTTGAGGAAGATTTAGAGTAGTGTAACCCACTATCAAAGCTAGATCTCTGACTGGGATCTATGGTTTTAGGCTATGTTCTAAGTTTTTTAAAAATATTTTAGTTTTAATGACCTCACATTTTGTTTATGGATTAGAACATATTTTTTTATATAAAAAATTATTATAAACTTTAACTATTATATTTTAGATGCATTCATCATGTGAAAAGGTATATTACTATACAAGGATAGCATGTGTTGCAAAGGTTGTCTATTTTTTGCCTACTTTCTAACCAAAAAGATAGTTTTGCAGCCCAAGAATGGTCTGACACAACAAAAAGGTAAATTGGGAAGTCATCTTATTCTTTAGATGGATTTGGTATCTATTAACTTGTTTTGGTAGGAACTAATTTATTTTTTTGCAACATAGCAACATTTTCCTTTATATGATTATTAGTAGTGGGGAGAGATGATTATTTTTCAAATATGTTCCTTTATCATTGATGTCAAAGGGGACACAATTCATGATAAAATAGTATTGAGTGAGCTATTTGATGGAGAGAAGATTATGTAATGAGAGATTTCCCTTAGCTGGAGAGATTTACTATAGAGACTCTGAAAGATAGTATCTTTGTTTGATTGGTTGGTGCTTATGATTTGATCTTTATGCATTGCTATTTTTTGACATCTAATGTTTCCATTTGAGAAAGATATTATAGTAATAATGTGACAAAATGTGCTTCAAAGATTGTCACCACATATTTGAAAGGGTTTTTCATTGATGTCAACATATTTCTTCATTTCTTCTAGTGTTCTTGAAAATTTTAGTGAGAAGAAAGTATTAGTAAAAATAATTTGTTGAAGATCAAGGCATGTGAAGATACAAGATGTTTCTTAGATGTCTATAGTGAGTACATGCCAACTTATAGAGGTTTAGATGATAATTTGTGTTGGTTATGATTGATCGATTGATCAAAGATTAGTATTTGAATGTTTAGAAAAAGACAATGTGTTTTGAGTTATGTAATATTTCTATTTGCTAAATTGGTGGTGTATCTGTGACATACATTTTCATCCTTGACTCAAGAAGAACATAATTTAGATTTTGGGAAACTACTTTTTTTTAATGATAAAGATGACTATTTTGTGGTTTTGGTGAATGGTGAAAAGATACTGTTGAATTTGATGACAAAATTAATTTGGTTTTTTCTATGATATTTAGTATTAAATTAAGGAGATACTCTAGGACTATAAATTGAATTACTTATTAGTACTTACCGGTAGGCTAAGTACTATTATATCATGTTTTAGATTACTCACATTAATGGTGATTAAATAAATTGTAGTTGACCAAGTAGAAATTTTTTTATTTGATCTTTTATTATAAGTATTAGGTTCTAAAATTTAGATCTTAAATTTTTAATTTTATAATATGTATAAATTATTTTTGTCCTTTTTAATTGGATGAATCAATAGAAGTCTTATAACACCGATTTGTATGTTTTGACTGTAGTGCCTGCCCCTAGTTCGCATTTTGTTATTGTTGCTGGACTCTTTTAGAGCTAGTTTTATGTTGTTGGTTAGCAACATTCTTTTGAGATTATTAGATATTGCGCTATGGATTCAGTTTATTATGTGATGGGATTACTTAGACTTTACATTTCAAGTATGCATGATGATTATTTTCAGCACTTTCAGTTATTAATGATGATTAGTAAGATGATTTACCATATGTGTTTTCTTATGGATACTTACCCCATACTTGCATGTGTATGGTGTGCGTGTTTTCTTTGTGTGTTTGATTTTGTATGGCGTGTCTGATGTGGTTAAGGAAGGGAGTCGTAGTCACCTGCTAGTCGAGATCTACACGATGCACCACTTCCTGCCATTACCTGTTTAGTTTGGTATATATTGTGTTTGTACATGCATGGTTTTTATGCAGGTTGCAGGTACCAGGTATCGACTTCCCTAAATTTTCCAGGATGAGCGTACCCTATCATATTATCTTAATGATAAGAGAGGGGAGATAAATTCTCAAGTCCAAATCCCTACCCTTTAAGCCATTTGTCCTAATTGAAAATTAGGACAAGTATCTGAGTTGAGTACCCTCTGAATGCATCAGATGACATAATTCATGATATTAAACCCTTTAGATTTATTTTGTATGATTTGTGCTATGATGGGTTTTCATATTTTATCTTGGAGGTCTATGGTGAATTTTCCATTAATTAAGTCTTAACAAATAGATTTAATTAATAAATTATTTATTTGAGAAAATTAATAAAATATCATGATCTTTGATATTTTGATTGTGATTAATTAAATGTGAATTATTGAGGTAAGGAATTAAATAAAAGAAAACTAGAAATTAAAATTAATAATAATTATAAAATAATAATAAAGTAATAAATAAAATAATAATAATAAAAGTTATAAAAATTAAAATGAAAGTTATAAAATTTAAATAGAAATTATTTAAAAAGTAAATTGGAGTTATAAGCTTGCATGGAAATTAACAAGTGTCAACAACACGAGGGTTAGTGCATCAATTAAGCACAAGGTGTCTACAACTCTATGACTCATCAAAAAGGTTGGAAAAGACCCATGCTTAGTTGGTGACACCTTCCAGCTGTTTCAAGAAGCATTCCAAAGGTTTCTTGAGAGCTCTTTATATTTAGGCATTCATAGAAGCTTAGGGATAGCGTGGAGAGCAATTGGAGCATTGGAGGACTCAAGAACTCTGAAGAAAGGAAAGGAGCTTGCTCTGCGAGTTTTCTGAGGAAGAGCGAATTAGCATCAAAATTCGACACTTCTTGTCACGTGAGAATTTCAGTTGACTTGGATCATGGAGGAATTTGTGAATGTTGGAGAAGGAAGGAATTTTCTATGGACTTCTGAGGCATGACAAATTAGCATCAGTGTCCAGGTGCACTCATGATATTCTCATATTCACTTTGCACTATTTCTCTTCCTGTCTTCATCATGTTTTTTATATGTGACTGAATACTCTTTGTGATTGAATCTACAATTAAATTATGGTTGCAAAGAAAACAATAGAATTTTTTTAGATCCAATTAAGGAAGAAATTAGATCTAAACGGGTTTGGGTTCGAATTAGAATCAAATTGAAATAGATTTGAAAATGGTTTAAAGATTTATGGCCAAATCCATTAGTGAAATTATTGTATAAATTTAGAGAACAATTATTTAACAGAAAATTCTTAATTCATCACAAATTGTCTTGTCACTGCCCCTTGGATAGACCCAAACTCAGTCATTCATAACTTTTTATTATGATTGAATTTATTCGATCGCTCCAGTTAGAATTGGGGCAACTTGGCCCTCTCCAACATATTTAAATTTTAGCCCGATCCAATGGTTCATTAGGGAGATATGGCCATCGTACTGAGACTGTTTTATTCAAAGACAGCTATTTCTCCCTTTCCCATAACCAAGAGTTCTTTATGCTTAAACTTCACAAAAATAATATATCAAAGCATTGAATGAATTAAAGATATTATTGCAATCTTCCCTTAGTAGAATCTTATTAATATGCATTAGTTTTATATGGTTTATTATCTAATCTAATTAAATCAAATTTAATTAAGATTAGTTAATAGTAGAAGAAGTGTAATTAATTATTAGTCAATCTAAGTAAATGGATTTTTAAATCAAAGAAAATTAAAAGAAAAGAAATTTTAATATAGTTTATATAGTGGACTTTTTATAATGTATATTAAATACTATTTAATATATATTAAATACTATTTAATATATATTAAATAATTTAGAAATGGTAATTTTATATTACGTTTTTAAATGAGGAGACTTTAATGATATTGGATTTAATTGACAAGGGTCAAAATCATTGTTATAACATTTAACAACCTAGTTATAATCTGAATTGTTAATTCGTTATAATTATTAGTATACCTTAATGGTATTAAGAGTTAACTAATGAAGCTTATGTAAAGTTCTCTAGATCGATTAATAATAGTTTTGATGAGTTTATTATTTATTAATGTTTGTTGGGTCTAACAAACTATTAATAAATAATAGTATAAATAGTATAAATAGTTATCAATTAATACGATCAGAGTTAATCTAGAAGAGATTAGTTAATGATTGAAGTACTGTAAAAGATATTAATCAAATTGAATTAGTTAATAATTTGGAGGAGTATCAATTAACTGAATCAACGTACATAGGGGAAACTTATTTGAGATAATAATAGTTGGTATTGGGAATTTATTATAACTTGTTATTTTTAAAATATAAATGGGAACTTTGTTGAAGAGTGATGAATTTGGTTAGTATAGAATTATTAATAAGATTTCCAATATAACTTGTTATTAATTATTAACAAGATTATTATTATTGAATTCTTAATATGATCATTTGAGTATTGAATTATAGTTGACTTTCAACTTATATAATTCTAGTTGGTTATTAGTCAACTGATATTAATTGGAACGTTGCTATGGTTATGCAATTATTAATTAAATCAATTAATGAGAGTTAATTAGATTTAATTAATAATTAAGTTAGGTAATAGAGATTTAATTGATATAATTCTTTTAATGAGATTGTAGATTATCTATATCGAAGTTGATAAGTCTTATGACTTGAATTATGACTTTAGATATTATATGGTTGTCAATGATGATAACGATTAAATTAAAAAAATCAAACTTTAGTAATACTTAATTAAGTTTCTAATTGAAAACTAATAAGATGTAATAGGTCATGGATGGTGTACCTATGTTAATGGATTGAGATAAATAAAGTTATCTTCTTCTTATTCGAAGATTGATAGTTGGTTCTTTTATAAATGAATAATGGTCCTTTGATTATGTTGAAATGTAGAAGTAACATTAAGGAAGAGTTATCCAATTAGTACTATGGATCTTAGCAAATAAAGAAAATAATTTAATAAGTAAATATTTATCCTTAGGTTATTCTTAGAATGCAATTCTTGATAATGGAAGGATAATGCTATCGGGGAACAAATGGATTGACTTGTAGGTCAAATAATGAAACTTAGACACTTGAGGTATACTTGCAAACAGAAAACTGGAAACTCCTACACATTATTCAACTATGTGATTTTAATAAACTAAAACATGTGTTTGCATCGTGTATTCTATATGCTTCTTGTTTTGGGTTTTGGGTTGACTAGTGTTGACCAGTCCTAGGCTGTTACCAGAGGCTCGGGGGTTATGAGATGTGTTGGCATGTTGATCTTATTTGGTCTCGATCTTTATAAGCCCAACCATGGTAATGTGATCGTGTGCTCTATAAAATGTTTGTATTTATTGATTGTTATTGTTCATCAGTCTTCATGTGTGAAGCTGAGATGTATGTGTACGAGACACTTGAGCTAATCATTTTTGAGTCATTGATCAGTTATCCTTGGATTATTTTCTAGTTGTCAAATGGGACTAAAATGTGGATTTATTTTTTGATGATGTCATGTTGTGACATGTTTGACTCAACCATTTTGGAGTCTTCGATCAGTATAATTTTGAGATATTCTTGGTTGCTTGTTGAGAACCAATGGATACTTATGATTATCAGTGATGCCTTCAGTTGCCAACAGAGAACTGTTGTGGTCATGATTTTCTATGGATGCTTTTTCCAGATGCTCATGGAGATTTGATGATTTTTATCTTGGAGATTTGATGATTCTTATTATGAATATTGATGCTTATATTGTGGATATTTGATGATTCTTTTTTATGGATTATCTTTTGGATTTTCTTTATAGTCGCTTGCACAGGATTGTGGTGATTTTATGATTCCATGAGCTTAGGGTAGGTTATCTACTTGTAGTGTTGAGAAGTGGCTTGCAATGGGGGCCGAGGCCTTGAGTGGCTGCCAGGGCAACTCATTGTAAGTTTGGTTAATAAGTGATAACATTTACACACTAAATGGGGATTAAATGAACCTAAAAAGATAATTGTTGATGTTCTTGCCCATGTCTTGAACGCTTGTATAGGCTAGGATGAGAGTAGTGAGAATGCATGGTTGCGACCTTGCATTTCATAGTATGCCTCGTCAGTATGAGAGGATACTAGTGGCTACATGAGATTAGTATGGACTCGTCGAGTTTAGCTAACTGCCAGGGTAACTTGTACGTGATAAATGCGATGACACTTTTTTGCTTGCATAGTAGGTTTCCTACATGTCATTGTGTGCCTCTAGGAATTAGATGTCGATTTTGTGTGATGGAACCCTTGAGTAGTATACTTTTAGGATTCTTGGACTTATAGATATTTGTGCTTTGTGAATTGATAGCCTATTTGGGACTTGAGATTATCTCCTTAGCACAGTGGGAGTGGACCACTTAGGTTCCACGCGGTTGGGTGGTAGTGTATTTTCCACTCTTATCATTTGAGATCCGTCTGAGACACCGTGGTTGATGCTTTCTTGGTTGGTATTTATCTTTATTATATTCTTGGATCATTATGATAGATGATATACCTTATGATAGATGTATTTACTGGTATGTTCCTTACATTGATGATTTGCATATGTTAGTTGATGATTTATTATGCTTTACTTTGCATGTTAGTAGGATGTTTTTAGGAGTGACATTCTTACTATGATAATACCAATGATCTCTTTGGTGCTTTGGAATGTTACACACGGAGGGATGGCTAGGATCCACGATGATCTAATGATGCTATTTACGGCTGGGAGGAACCGTGCACTTAGTTAATTATATTTGTGATATATGGTTATATTTTGTGATGGATGTTTATATCTTTATGATGATGATGTATCATGTTTGACATGTAGTTTCATTTACTTGCATCATGGATTAATATTGGATGATGATGTACTTTATTTACATAGATGTTTATTCTTTCATACCTTGCAACATGTACAATGGATGATTGAGCAATCTAAAATGTAATTACAAAAAAAAGACACTTGTACATAGTTTAAGAATGTTGGTTGTATCATTGTTATTTCATAAGGATGTGATGTTAGATGAATAGTTAATTTAGATGTGATACTACGTTAAGGGATCCATGAAGAATGTAATCTATTATGTTATGATTACTTTCAGTTGGATGTTACTATTGCTTCCGCAAATGTTATGAATGGTTTATCTTTCATGTTTAAAAATAAATAAAAAATTGTTTGGTAAACTTAGTGTAATTCTTTGGATCCCTTGGCAGGGTATTACATTGACATTTTATAAATTGTAGTAGAAATTATTTGAATGATATATTGTACCCATAATAAGTCATGAAATTCATTTACAAATGTTCATTCTTATGTTGAAATTAATGTATTATGATATTGATAATTAATAAGTTTAAATTTTTTTTCTTTTTTTTCATTTTTCATTATAATACAATAAGAATGAAGCCAATAAGCTTCTTGAATTACATATCTACATTATTAGAATTTCTGATTAAGCATTGATAAAGAAGTTTTAGGCATACTCACTAGTGGAAATGAGTTAGCTATTTCTTTATTAGCTAGATTAGTCATAACTTGGGGCCAATTTTTAGTCAAGAGTTTGCTCTCATCAGATCAAAGATATAAATTAATATTATAAGTCGTAACATTCTCTAATTTATTCCCCTCTCTATAGACGTCACTACATTTCCATTCTTCAAAAGTGTCATACAAAATTCTAGCACCCTAAATTATAACATCTTTTTTCCAATCCCCACAACACTCATTATTAAGAGCATTCACAATAGCCATGTAGTCACCTTGTATTTCCAATTTAGTCCATCCAAGTTGTGTTGCAATATGGATACCTCTGAGTAATTCTCATGCTTCAACATAGTATGCTAATTTCCATCCAGAAGTATCCACATATACAACCATGATATGCCCTTCTACATTGCGAAACACCCCTCCTCCTGCTCTTCCTAGATTTCCTTTTGAAGCACCATCAAAATTCAATTTTATCCAATTCTTTTATGGTGGCTGCCATTTTACATCTTCCCTCTTGATTCAAACTCCTTTATTATAAACACTCATTTATTCCCAAATTATGCTCTGCTACACAAAAGTCAACACTACATTAGGAAAAAACAATTAAAGCCAAGTAAAAGCCCATTAATATAGCATGCCTCTAAATGCACCTTTAATATTTTGCTGACACATTACATTATATCAATGTGATGGAATACTTATTTAATAATTAGATTTTGGAGAAAAAATTGTCAAATATATTTTTGAGTTCAATAAATAATACAATCTTGTTGCAAGGTATGAAAAAACCTTTTAATTATATTGTTTTCCATGATAGAAGATAGCATTGACAAGCTACGGTTAAATTTCAAGGTAAACATGATTATAATTTTGCATGTGGAAAACCAATCCAAGGATTTAATTTGGTTCATGGGCACCTATTCAATGCTCAACACTATGGCAGTAAGCATTTCATTATTTTGTTTCATTGTTCTTTCTAATAATTAAAAAAATTGTCTTATTCAGTAGTAACAATTGATATGAACTATTAGTCAATGTTTCTTTTCTTCTACAAGGTTCATGTACACATCTACAAGGTTTATTCATTTGACTTCAACTAAAAAATAATATTAACTTTGATATACAAGAAATAATTTCAAGATGACAAGATCTTTGTTTAATCTTAATTGATCCAAAGTAGATGATAATAATTCAAAGGAGCCAAAATACATGAAAATCATTATTAAAAATGTACTAAATTATAATATATAATGATAGATGTGTAAATACTTTTATTTTTGTATACTTATGATAAAATTAGTTTAAGTCTTTCTTCTACTTAGCTATTGACTTCTCCTTACACCTCTTAGTAATGCAAGTGCTAGTTATGATTTATGATGCGAAGTTAAATCAATGTTTACATAATTAAATCTAACTTTAGAAAATTAAATCAAACATTATATACTTAAATTAAATTATATATAATTAAATAAATAAGTAGATTAATTTAATAGTAAACTATAATAAACCTTAATCCTTGTATAGATTTTATTTTAATAGTAAAATCAATTATTTATTGCTTTTCATTGTGAAAATGAAGATAAGTATAAGGTTTTTTAATTAGTTAACAAATGAATATTAATTATTAATAGTTGTAAAATCTTAAAATTATTGAACACGTTTCTTAATCGATATTCATATTTATGAAATCATTCAAGTTTTATATCTATATTGTAATCTTTAATTCTTGAAAATTTTCCCATTAAACAAAAATATAATCTTACATTATTTAATGACCATTCTACATTTTTAAAATATATCATCTTGTCACTAGCCAGCTCTATAACGTTTTCGCCACTTGCATCATGAAATGAAAATCGATGTCGACAGTTTGTAGACACAGAGGCTAGGCCTACTTTCCAATTATATACATTAATTCATGAGAAATTTTATATTGACAAAAAAAATGAGATGCTATTAAGTTTGAACATATGTAGTGTGTATTTCCCACAACCAAATGCCAATGTGTGCTCACCAATATTTAGTAAAGTAGCAACAAGGTGATCGTCGACTTTAGGTACATGGAAGGAGTCCTTATTAGTCCTCCCCTTGAGCATCCCTCATTAGGAAACCCAAATAACTATGAAGAAAAATCATGATTTAGATTATCATGTTGAGAGGCATGCTGCCATTGTCACTTTGGGGGGACTGGTAGTGATGTTGGACTGAACCATAAACACATATATACTATGCTATTTGCAAATGGATCAGTGTTTGGAGTAAGATTGAATGGAAGAACACCAAATAGGGAAAGGTCATTCCAAAATTGGTTTACGCATTCATGAAATGGTTTTGCTTGTTTGCTAGACTATCATGCTATATGTGTCAAAAATGCCATGGATTCTTTCCACTCATCTAATGTTTGAACAGGGTCATTTTCCATTCCAGGGGGACTTTTCTCCACAACCAATCATGGTGGTGGGCTGTATTTTTGTAAGTTGGTTGAATAATCTTGTGTGCATAAATTGCTTGAATTGCAATAGTTATGTTAGAGGCATTCAATCAATGCATGAATTGTAAGTGAAAGCCAAATTACAAAAAAAGTATATTATGAGAACACGTATACTTGCCTACAGTAATCATAGGCATAAACATAGCAAAAACATTCAATGCATGCTTGCACGTGTTACCCTGTAGGGCTCAAGGACAATCACACATATTAAATTGATCACCGAAGGGTTTGACAACATAATAATTACTTCTAGTATGGCTATTCAAAAAATAGTATCCTAGTCTAGTTTCATTAGCAATGCAATCATCATTGAGAATTGCCCATGACTTATCTATACTTTTGTACAAACTTTGCGCCTTGTAGTTCCTGATGAAACCAAATTCTTTTAACTTCTTCTATTTCATGTAGAATGGTTCCATCCTATAAACTAGGCTGAAGTATAGATGATCCATTTGATGCATATATTTATTTTGATAGTCACGAAGGTACCTTGTCTTCAATGTGCAATGATAAGATTCGATGGTGGCATTTGTGTCCTAGTGTTCATGTGGGAAGATTCTAAATAGTTTGGCCCACCTTTCTATGTGTGTAATAGGGGATGAGATTTCATGCAAAGTCAGTGTAGCAAAGAGAAGATAAATTTTAATGTAACAATAGTTCCAAATAAGAGAGTGGGATGTCTTACATATATGACCATCCCCTTTGCACCATGTCCTCCATAAGTATACTAAGAACTCATGCTCATCAGAGAATTCAATGAAACAATCATTTAATAGCCTATAAGTGGTATCCTTGCTCTCACCCATTATTTTCATAATCATCCTAAGCTATTCAAATATTGACTTCACATCTTTTGATGAATACTTCAACATGTTCTTCAACCATGCCTGCCGACTGTGCCAAATGCACATAATGACATGACAGTTGAAAGTAGCCTTGGTGGAAATTAAGATAAAATTCATTGCCTTTGCTAGGGGAAACTTTGAAGATATACATGTTAAAAAATTTCAAACATGCAGTCAAAGATATATATATTGTTGCATCCCTTACTCAATTTTCTATATTTTGGTGCTTGCATTTTTTGTCAAGAAGGCATTGACTGTCTAGTCATTTCTAGCCTTCTTTCCTCATCTATAGATGGTAGAGATCCAACCTTTGAAGTCCTTGATCTTGTTGCAAGATGTTACATGCCATGCAACTGAAAACCCTGACTGATGTTCATTAAAGATGAAAAGAGAATATAGTCAGTACTACAATCGACTGAGAAGTTAAAAATGACTTGCAAGATGTTATTGTCAATTAAGAACACAGTGTTAATGTTAAAAAAAAATTGTACATGTTTGACCCCATTTTTGTTTATTCCAAAAGTTGAATCCATGGATATCATATTATTATTAGAGTGTCTAACCATCATATGAAGCATCGACAGGGTTTGGAAACCCATAATGAAAGGTGTGACATCTTCCTGTGGCTTTTTCCAATAAAAGAAATTAGTTTGGTCCTCTTCTATCCATTTAGTAATACTAATTGTATCATTGACATGGTTTTGTGTTTGACCATACTTAACTCTCCTCCAAGCATTCATGACATCTACAATATAGCCGCAAAATATGGATCACTACGATGTCTGTCCATTACAACATCCACACTCACATCCATTTCCAAAAGGCCCTCTATGTAAGCCTTGCATTTAGTAGATAGGTTCAGGGCCAAATGAGCCTTTGGCTCATTGCTTGGATCATTTATCCCATGACAATATAAATCTTCATCATCTATGTGTAACATATTAGTGTAGCTGATAATAGTGACATTTGTTCTACCAAACATAACCTTTACATTAAAGTGGCATTGACACCCCCTTTTCTTAATAAAATAATGATAATATTTCTGTGTTAGTGATTTGGTCATGTTATCTTCTGGCCCAAAAGAACACCAATAGCTACACATAAATAATAGTAAATCAAAGTGTAAATCATAAAGGTTATGGTATAATTTCATAACAAACACAAACTACTGATTGCATCTCTAATCACCTAGAATACAATTTGGTGTTGCCTTCCTTGTAGTTTTCATGGCTGTTGTTCCTATGAGTCACACAGATGAAACCACATTCTATACCATACTAGTTTGATTCCCCTATGATAAATACATCAAGTCTATGTAGTAGAATAGCTGCATGTAACTATGTTACCTCATCTTTATTAGACTGAAATTGAGTCCATTAAAAAAGGCTTTATTCCATCACCTTCGTCTTGCACTTCAAGTTTGACAAGCAGGTGCTACTTAATATCTCTCCCCATCATAGGAGACTACAATTTCAAAGGGAAAGTATAAAATATGGAAAGCCACATTAAAACACATAGACATATAGAACTTCATGATCGCTGCCTTCCTACCAAGATTGGCTACAACCAAGTCAGTTGATGTTTGTTGTAACAATTGTTTAGCTATTTTCATGGTAATAATCATTTTATAAGCATTCTTTGAAACTCACATGTTAATCTATTATATGCATCTTGTGTCAACCCTAAAAACTTTTTTTTGCATCTCTTTCTCTTCATCTTGATGATGGATCATGTAGTGTGATTCAAAATGTTGATGGTAAAGATCTTAACACAATCAAGTCCAGAAATATATCATTGCAATACAATGGATTGTGGAAATTTGATCTCTTTGACCCTTGAAAGGTTTTGTCATCTTAACCATTGCCTTATACTTTTCTCATATACCACTATAGATTTAAACATTGTGTAGTTTTGTGTTTCAAAGGAGCTACATTAAACGAGTCAAATTTTGAATGAACATCTTTTTGCTCATTCAACATCACAGTTGAAAAAATTTGGTGCATTTTTATGCTTGTATAGGATCTGTACATGGTAAGAACACATATTCATGAAACTTTAGCATAGAAGGCAAATGGACTAATGAAAAACTATACTAGACCTAAGATATCATCATTAGAATGTAATATCTACAAGCATGTCATGTTTCCTTAACTACAACTACTAAAATAGCTCTCAGACCAGCATCTTAGTGATAGTTCTAGAATGGGATTGTGCTAAGAAATGTAGATCTACAATGAAAAAGTGCAAGATCTATGAGTAAAGTGTGGGTTATATGTAGAATACAACTCCTAGAAATGCTCTTGAAATGGTCATGCCATGAACTAACATGCAAAAAATGATGCTAAATAACAAAAAATGGTGCTAAAATACTATGAACTTGCTACAATGACAATGCTAAAATGATGAGTGCTAATGTGCCTATAGTGTAGATGCATATAAACTTGGGTCCCTTGCCTCTTAGATTTCCCTCATATTTATAGGATTTTAGAAGGGGTTGGGGTAAGAACTAGGATTTTCACTTTTGACTAGGGGTGAAAGTGAAACTCAAAATATCTCATAAGAGGCCAGGAGGAAGAGTCCAACAGACTTGGTTTTGAGGATAATATGAGGATTTTTCAAATTCTTTTAAATGGTAAAAGAGACATTTTCAATCTTGTGAGGATAAAATGATTTTGTTGATTTAATAAATAATTTATTTTCAACACTTTGTCTTTTTCCTTCCCCCCCATTTTGAATTTTATTTTATGAATTTGAATTGTTTTCTTCCTCTTTTAAAGTTGATTTAGGTTTTGTCGATTTGGTAGGTGATTAATGAACTGATGTGATTTTGGTTTTAAAGTCTGTTGTGTTTTTTCTATTTTTCTCTTTAATTTGCATTGATTGATTGTAATCACATGGTTTAAGTCTTTGCCAATTTTTGGGTGTCTACAAATGCCCTTCTTTGAGCTAATATGTGAAGTATATTAGTTCAAAGACTATCTTGATTTTCTAATTTTAGGCCAAATTCTGATGATTTGATGTCTGTTCGATGTTATTTTGACATTTTTTCATTGTCATGGTCTCTATCCATTGATGGTTTGATGTTTGATCATCAATGATTTGATGTTTTGATTGTCATTGATTGGATGATTGTATTACGATGTTGATTTGGTGTTGCAATAGTTTTGTTTGAATACCTTGGTTTTGATGTTTGAATTTTTTTGGCTAAGGTAGGTCATTTTTGATGTTTCAAAAAATTTTAATGACCCAACTTGGATCTCCCAATTTGATACAGATATACTACCCCCTCAGAAATAAAATTGGAAGAAATTATGAAAATGCGAAAGTTGAGTCGGTACCAATTTTATTTTTGACATGGTGGGAGATTGGCGAAAGAGATAGTTAGATTGGTTTGATATGATACCCAAGTTGACAGTTGGTGAGAAAAAAGGTTCCAATAGGGGGTAAAAGATTATCAAAGATTGGGTGTAGGTCCTCTATTGAGCGTAAGATAAGGCCAAAGATTAGATTCGTGGTTTGTTAGCTGAGGATGGGCATAACAAGTAAACATTAATAGTTAGGTATTCATGAAGTGATGTTTGTAGGATTGATCTAATAATAGATAAGCAATCCCCCAACTCAAGATACAAAGTAGGGAAGACAAGCCAGTTTGACTCAGGATAGAGAGAGATGAGCAATAGGTCCAAGATAGAACTAGTAGCTAGATAGCTAGATGTAATTATGAGATTTATTTTCGATGATCACTTTGTGACAAAAAATTGATGCATTGTGTTTGTTTGATGAATAACAGGTGCGTGGACAAAAGCTCATGGTACGAGGACTCTATCCATGGCCACTAGAGTCAGTGGGCTAATTATCTAATGTAGATAGGTAGGTGATTGATAGGTGTGGCTTCATATATTTATTACAGATGCCCCAGTTCTGAGTGAACAAGGGATTATTGATAGTTGTGGCTGCGCAGTGGCACTCAGACCACAACACATTCCATTTGCCAATGGGGAAGATGATAGTGATTCTCGACGATGTGTATAGGATTTTCTAGATCTCAACTGTAGGGGATTTGGTTTATTATGATTAGACTATGGGTGGGGCTACATTTTGAGACCTGTTTGGAGATGATAGTATTGGCAATGATAGTGTGTCCTGGTTTTAGATGTTGCAGTATGATGCATTACCAACAGTATTGGCAAGATTGATAGGAGGATTCTTGTTGCCAAATTATCAAGGGTGAAGGTGTTTGGTTGGATGGGGCCTATTGATTCAGGAGATGATTGATGAGCTGCGAAGATTTGCATGGGGTAGCTATATATTGGCTCATTTGTATCATGATTTACATCAGGTTGTATATTCTAGGGCCTCATCATTATCAACAGGGGTCATTTTGTTATAGGTATGGACATGGGAGTATCTACCCATTACATGTCCAGTGTGTGTATGACAATAGTCGTAGGGCATGCCATATATGTATACTTATTCTGGTCATATCATCCAGCCCCATTTGGGCAAGATGGAGTACTAGCACCGAATTTTGGATGATATTAATGAGGTCATATGGAGACCTTAATAACTTTTCTATCAAAATTATTTTACAAACTTTCGATAGAAACACAATTTCTTAGTTTCTATCGAAACTATTGGGAGCTTGACCATGCAATTAGCAAACCGCTTTCCTAGTTTTGATCGAAACTATCCACCTAGTTTCGATCGAAACTAGGAAAGCCGGTTAACCCCTTAGAAGCAGACCATAGGGGTGTTTTTCTAGTTGGCTCCTTAGGATTTTTATCTAGTTGGCTAATAAAGAGGTTTTTTAAAAAAAAGAATTTGTATATAAATATGAGTTTCATTTTTTACAATTTACATTTATGTGAAATCAAGTTATTGGCTTTTGAATTGGGTAGAAAGAAATATTTGACAAACTTCAACCTATTTTCAAATTTTGGAAGAAGAATTTACGACATGGGCAATAAAGATAAAAGAGCAAGTAAATATGCATGAAGAAGAACTAAGTAACAAGAAGATGAAAATCGTCAAAAAATGCTAGCAAGATACTATCTTAGATCAAGTACATATGCACAATATTTTTTCCAATGTATTTAATTAGTTTATTTAGTTAGGATTAGGGTTTAAATCCAATTAGGAATATCATATTTATCTTAAATTAGCATTACTAGATTAACTTAATATTAAGAGTTTATTTGAAATTATGTTCATATTTAGGCCATTAGGGTTTATCCAATTATGTCCATATTAGTCCTTAGGGTGAATATTACATTATGAATAAATTTAAATTATGAATTTATTTAGCATGGGAATTACCTTGTTTATTCAATTATGTTAATAATTTATAGTCCATTAAGGTTTATTAGATTATGATTAAAATTAAATAAATGAATTTATCTAGGATGTAGTCAACCAGGACAACCTATCGACATTGGAGAAGGTTCATCCCAAGTTCAAACAGGTACATGTGCATCTCTTGCAAGTATATAATATAGATCTTTCTAGAATTCTAGGTCTCTATCAAACTTTATATCTTTAATTTTTAAATTTAGTGAGCGATATTTCCCCTTATAAACTTACTTGATTTTATTTGTTATATCGTGCACGTGCAATTCTAGTAGATGATGAAAATGTTGGACATGAGGAAATTGAAGATGAAGCAATGGATATTGAAGAAGGACCATCTTAAGGTTAGATAATTTAATCAAGTACATATTATTTCACTCTTGAGTTAAACATGTATATATGTATACATATATGTCCCCTAAATCTAGATTGTATCTTAAGATTTTGTTTCATTTTTTCTTGTGCAGCCCGAGATCAAACAACAAATGAGAATGTTAATTTAGCTCAAAGATTGAAGAGAAAAATTAATTATAGAAACATAGATCATTCAATTGAAATGGATGTGGAAACATTGAGAGAATATGCTAATCAACCTACACATACTACGAAGAGAAAATTGAAGAAAAAGTCTAAAGACATAATTGCACAATTTGAGAATCTATCAATAGTGGAGAAAACTCAACTATTATCAATTTCACTTCTCAAAGATGAAAGAGCCACTGAGACTATTGGGTATAGATACAATTATAAAAAAGATGAGGGCTTCTAAACTAGAAAAAGATATTGTTGAAAGTGTTAAGGAAGGGTTACATTCCATTGGGAAAAAAACTAGATCTGCAGATAAATCCATTGCACGAAGAGTGATACTAACATCTATTTTAAATAAGAAAACATCCCAAAATAGACAGATCTCTTCATTATCATCTCATTTTGGGTATAGTCGGAAGATAGTACTACATTATCTAAAAAGGAGAAACAATTTGAATGATAGTACATTAGAAGGCAATTGGGCACTAATGTGTAGAGCTCCTCGATCTGACATGATTGGGGAAACAGTTAAGAACTTAGTTATTCAATTTTGGATTGATAATACTCATCCTTCACCAAATAGAAGAGATATCATCAAGCAGAGGATTGGGCCCAAGGAATATATTCAACATGAAAAACATTAGTTGGATGTCACTCAACATGAATTGTATCTCTCATTTTGTAATTTAAATCCTAACATAAAGATTGGACAAACAATGTTTGAAAGATTGAAGCCCTATTTTGTGAAGATAAATAAATCTTTTGAAACATGTTGTTGTCGATATCATGTTGAATTTGATCTGTACTATGAAGGGTTTCGAAAGATGATAGAAGAAAGTGGTGAAACTTCTCAAAATACTTTTCCTAAATGATCGAGTCAATTCATAACATCAATCTTATGTGACAAACCAAATGATTGTGTCCATGAAATAGATTGCATAAGAGGAACTTGTGAAACATGTGGTAACTTGACTAAATTTCCTTTGAGAGAAGAAGATACTAATATGACAAGGATGGTAAAATGTAAGAGATATAAGTACATAAAGTCAGAAAAAAAGCTAGAAAAGAATCAACAAGGTTAGAATATGTAGAGGATGAGATATCGGCTAGAGAATTTATGTCAAATTTTTGTAAATTGATTCAACCATATATACGCCATGCATTTTTTGCTAAGTGGCAAGCAGAACAATTTCAAACACTAAGAGAAACTTTCTCACTTGGAACAAGTCTATCTGTTGTTGACTTTGCAGAGAATTACTCTTTTGTATCTCAAAAACAACTTCTAGTAGAATACTACTATACAGAGCAGGTTACTATTATGGTTCAAGTGTCTTATCGACATGCACAAATTGATCTGGATGGTGTGGAAAGTACAAATCAAGCACGAGTCATTAAAAAAGAGTATCACTTTTATATTAGTGATGACAAAGAACATGACACACATTTTGTGGAACATTGTTTTAAGACATTTTTTGAATATTTGAAAAACAAAAACATTAAAATAGAAAAACATTTGGTATGGTCAGATGGATGTGCAACACAATTTAAATCAGCTAGACCATTTTATGCATTATGTAGATATCATCGATACCTTAATATACCACACATTTGGAGTTTTTTTGAGAGTGGACATGGAAAGGGTGAGCATGATGGTGCAAGAGCTTGTATCAAACATGCTTTAAGAAAGTATCAAATGGACTATAAAGGATATCACATTAATAATGCTCATGATGTGGTTGAGTGGTGCAAAACACATTTTTTGGTGCCAACAAATATAGATAACACATCATCAGAAGCGGATCAAGTCATACCATTTAGAGTGTTTTGGGAGGTATCAAGTATATATAAATTAATTTGTTCATATTTTTAAATTGAATCTTAAATTTATATTTAATATGTTACCTTAGATGATCTCTAACTAGATTATGGACCTTGTGTACACATTCAAGTGTTGATAGAAGATCAATGCATGCATGCAAGAGGGTAGAGAAGACACGATCTTTGCATTCAGTCATGAGTACAAATAGTAATGTGTGGTCATTGTATATAAGAGAATACTCATGTTTTTGTCCTAATTGTATTGATGAAGACTATGGTGGTTGCATTAATCAGGAACGTGGATATGTGGGTGAATGGACTTTGGTGCCACTAGATGTTATTAATACGAATGAGTTTGAGGACGAAAACTATGATGATATTCCATTGATTTCTAGTGATTATAACCATATTTCAGGATTGATCAGAGTTGGTATGTATGAACTATATATATACCTGGATCATGTACATGTATACATTTTTCACAATTTTGGTTATTTTTTATTATATATATGTACTTATGTAAATGACGTGTATCCAAAATTTTGACATATATAAGTTTGTGTAGGAAATGTTTTTGCAGTCATAGCAGAATCGGAAAATGTAGAAGGTGCTAGCTATTATTTATTACGTTGCACCATGGAAAGAAAGAAGCTAACAAAGACTGAAATAAGTGATGAAATTGTTTTTCCCACAGGTTAGTATATAGTTGAATTATGTATATATGTATGTCAAGTATCTATATTTTTAATGAATTCAAATTCTTTGACTTAAATTCAAGATTGATGTATTTTTTAAATGTGTACATGTGCAGGTTCTGTTGTTGTACAAGGAACATATTTGAAGCAAATAAAAGTACTTAAAAGTGGGATTCATTTCACCGATTATCAACCTAACAATAAGGTATATCAATATAGTAACCATGTTATTGCCACTGGTCTAACTCTTCATCCAGTCAAAGGACCTGGAATACATAAGTGGAGGCTCCATATTGATGATCATGAGAAAATATTAAATGTTATCCAAGAATGAGTTGATCCACTTGATATGAGATAGAAACAACTCCTAATTTGAAATGTACCTCAAGAACAATTTGAAATTTGGTTGAAACTATTTGAAATTTGGTTGAACAATCATTTGATCAATTTGAAATTTCGTGGAATAACTAATTTTCTAAATTGAACTTTTACTCTTTCATTTTGAATTTTCTAAAGTAACTAATTATAGAAATTATGAACTTATATGTACATGTGTGTACACTAATTACCTGACATGTGCACCTTCAGGGAAAGAAATTCGAACACCACTTGTCTTAAGAGGATGAAATTAGGAGTTTGTAAAATTAATTATATTGAACTTTCTATTTCACTTAACTTGTCAATTTTTGGACACATGTACGCTTTCAATTTAACTAATTAGGACATGTGCTTTCAATTTCAGGACATGTGAGCTTTCAATTTAACTAATTACCTAACATGTGAGCTTTCAATTTTAGGACACGTGAGCTTTCAAGTTCAAATTGCGATTTGTTTAACTAAATTTTGAACATGTACATGTTTTAAGTTGGACTTGAATTAGAACATTGGGCTTAAGGGGATAAAATCCTAGGATACATGTGTGCACTTGAATTAAAATTTCACTATGATTAAAATTTGAAATGTAACTCAAGAACAATTTGAAATTTGGTTCAAACTATTTCAAATTGTGTTGAACAATTTGAAATTTGGTGTCCAATAACTAATTTTCTAAATTGAACGTTTACTCTTTCATTTTTAACTCAATGCAATAATTCATTTAACTTTCTAAATTATATTGAACTTTCTATTTCATTTAACTTATCAATTTTAGAACACATGTATACTTTCAATTTAACTAATTAGGACATGTGAGCTTTCAATTTAACTAATTACTTGACATGTGAGCTTTCAAGTTCAAATTGCAATTTTTTAAAACTAAATTTTGAACATGTACATGTTTTAAGTTGGACTTGAATTTTACAACATCAATAAGGGGATAAAATTCTAGGATATGTGTACAAATAAAAGGGATGAGTTCTATAGATTTACTTGAGTTAGGAATTATGTACAACTAATTACCTGATACTTTAACATTTAATACATGTTCAATATATTACCAAACATTTAAATTACATGAACTATTTATATATATATAATCAATATATTAAACATGCACGTACATATCTAAATAAATTACTTACATATCTTAGATAGAAACAATTTATAATATACTAGATCTAGATCTAGTATGTACATTAGATTCCACAACATAATGCAACATGTATGAATCATCTCGAGAACAAATAACAAAAACATGTATCTATCTAGAGATCTATCAGAAGATAATATCAAATATAAATATAGTGTGCACACATGTAGACATGTAAATCCAGGTACATCTATATCAAATCAAATATAAATATAACATGCATCATGTGTGTATATAAAGTGTCTATCTAACATATATGAATGTCTCTCTAGATGAAAGTCTACAACAAATCATCTAGATAAAAAAAAACTATAGATCATCACGTGCAGGACTATCATCACCACGCCTCCTCACAACGCGCTCTGAAGACTGACTAGTATCAAGGTGCTCACTAGGATGTGCTAACCCCTATATATAAATTCAAGAGAAAGTGATATCAATACATACATACATTTAATCAAGAGAAAGTGATATTGAAATACATGTACATGTATTTAATCAAAACATAAATAAACATTACCTGTCCACTACTGACATCATCTAATGAGTCTCGACGACGTACACGATCTGGCATCAGAGCTAGAGTAAAAATAGGCACGTCCCCCTACATTGTACACGTGCACGGGCAACACATCAAATTAAAATTTCTCTACATGATTACATTTGAATCTACGTGCATGATATACATGTACATGTGCACACATGCACATGTCTAAATTAAATTAGTTTTAAATGATTGAAATTTTAACATGAACTTGAAACTTTTTTTACCTGTGTAGATGGTGGCATCTGATAATACTCGGACTGCCTAGCATTGATCGTGTCCACTAATGCATCCAAATTTTGTTGCGTCGCATCAAGCTCAATCTTTGCATCTACGCGGGCCCCATGGCTGGTGACTGGCACATGTCCTAATAATGACGAGCCAAATGGACTATGTACATGAGATGGCATAGAAGTAGAATCATCACGTGTCAACAAGTCCATCTACCCTGTGGTCAACAAGCTCAAATCAACATCATCAAGGCCCACATTTGAACTCTGAGCCTGCACTGTAACACTGGCTGAAGGGTCTGTGGTATGTATATGCCTTTGTGGAGCAAAAGAGTGGTCAATACATGGATCATCATGTGCACTACCACCATGACCACTACTTGATCAATGAGAGGAATATGGCTGAGGATGTGTCCTAAAACTACCATGGACACGACCTCAAACATCTGATATGGGTATGCCAAGATGCTCTAATACAAATCTATATGTATCTAATAAATCCTCAGCCAAACCAATCATAGTATCTCGTGCCAACACTCCAGTGAGACCCTCTAAGCTAGCCACTAAAGGGATGCTTGTTGCACTATACAAGTCTCCTGAAGATGAAGCATAGGATGATGATCTAGAACGCCGACGAGACATCAAATACTGACCAACCTCATCACTCAAAATAGATCTAACAGCTGCTGCAATCTCTCCAACTCCCTGAAGGACCCCACGTAATTGAGTGGTATGCATGGCCTCATCAGCTGATGGACATAACACAGGGGAAATAGCAGGTGCCCTCTCTCTGACAATCGATCTATGTGCCAGTGGGGGACGACCTGGCTGCCTATCAGCCAATCTACCACGCCCCTATCCTAAATGTCCTGGTAAATCTGTGTAGTTCACCGCCTTGCGTAAGCGAACCTCTGCATAAAGCTGTCAGGCAAAATAGAGTGGAATTTGGTCATTATTTGGATAACGACCATGGGCAGCAAGGAAGCATGGGTATATCAATGCAGCCATCTGTGGATCTATACACTTAAGGGGAGAATACCCCTTCACATACTTTTGTGAAAGATAATGAGGGAAACATTCCCTCTTCAAGACATCTTTGGGCACCAAGCCCTGCACCTCCTGGAGTGAAAGACCAGAGGAGACCTCTCATCTCTTACTGTCAAGGAAAACCTGTATAGTATGTGCAAAATATGGGGTAGCACCATGAATCTCATCTCGAATAAATGTCAGGCTGCGTAAGATAGTCTGGCATGTACCACTATAAACACTGGAGCATGTGCCACTAGTCAAGGATTCCTGGAGTCTATGAATCTCCTGGTTAGTGCGATCATAGAGCTTCTGAGGTGGGATAGGTAGCTAATCATGAGGGACATTATGCTGCTCAGGGGGGATAGGCTGCTGCTCAGGGGCTAGGTGCGTGTATAATGTGTAAACCTGAAAATTAAAATTAAAATGTATGACATTTAATAAACTTGAAATTTATATTAACATATATGTATGTACAATTTGACAAAATTAAAAAACTTGTATCTAAATTGTTTTAATAAAATTAAACATGCACGTACATGTCTACATATATATAAAAGTCCTAAAACTTAAATTAACATATACCTTAAAAGAAAACTAAATTTTGAAACACATATGTTGTTATATATATAATGTTTGTAACTCAGGGACCTTTTAAGAACTACATGTCTGCAAGTAATATATCTATCTAAGTTAGATTGAATGTTGAAAGGTTTTAGACATATGTGTGCACATAAACTTGTCAGATCTATTTGCATATATAGATCTATTTGTGTACATATATATAACATTGATGTATCATTTTGAGACCTTGATATCAATGTTTAATTAGTTTTAGGATTAGGGTTCAATTTGGTTTGTACTATTTGATTAGGTTTACATGCTTAGGTTTCAATTAGGACAAGAGTTAATAAATTGAATTAACATTTCAATTCAATCTTAGGGTAACGGTTCAATTTTGTTAATGGTTGGGGAAAGGATTTAAGGTTAAATTCAAGGTTTCTACTATTAACTTGGGATATATAATTACCTATTTATGATCATGGTTTAATTCAATTTGGTTTATAAGTATAATATTAATTAGTTAAGGGCCAGGGTTACCTTTCAATCTAGTTTGATATATTCAATTTGGTTTAAGGTCAAGACCCAGGGGTTAGTTTATTTTAGTGTTAAATATTAAGATATAATGCTAAATTATGATATCACTCATTTTTTGATATTTTGATATGATGGACATGTCATAAATGACATTTCTATATTATTCTTTTGATATGATATGCATGGATTATATATATATATATATATAATCTTATGATTTAGCCCGTAAATTATCATTTATAATATAAGGGTTTAGAAATTAAATTTTAAGATCTTGAGGTTAGGGTTAGGGTTTGGATAATTAAATTTTAGTTTTAGGTTTACTTGGTTATCTAGTTAGAATTATGGTTAGGGCTATGATTTAGGATTGAGACCATGATTAAAGGGTTAGGATCATGTGGTCGGAGGTCCCAAGTACCTGAGTAGAAATTATAGTCTAGATCAATTAGGGTTAGTAAAGTAGGCAAGTTAGCATTTAGGATTTAGGGTTATAGTTATGATTCTAGGGTTAGGGTACATTGGGTTTACATTTCTATTAGTACTATTTTTAGGGTTATGGTTTGTACATCAGGGTTTAAATGTATGGATCTAGGATTATGATTAGGGCTTATAATTTAGGATAAGAGTTGGGGCTTATCATCTAGTATAAGGGAACTTACCATTATAATTTATGAAATAGGGTTAGAATAATGGTTTAGTACTTAAATTAGTTTATATCTAGCTAGCTTTTAAAATTAGAGTTTAGCATTTAAATTTAACAAATTTTAGGATCTTAGTGTACACATACATCTTGATTCTAGGGTTTAGTATAATTTAGGATCATGGTTTAACATTTAGTCAATTATAGCTTATAGGTTTGTACATGATCATTGCTAGAAGTATGGTTAGAGGGTTAGGGTATGGGTTTACATCATGTTGAACTAGAAGTATGATTCTGAGGGTTAGGATTTGTATTAGCAATAAAAATTTTGATTATGGTTTTAACACATAGTTTAAATAAATTTATATAATTAAATTTAGGATCAAGTATTAATATGATTTACTATTTAATGTTGGGGTTTATCATTTAGACCTCTACGGTTCAAATTGAGATTTAGAAAAGTTTTATGGTTTCAAGTGTGCATCTAAGATTAGGGGTTATAATTTATGATTAAAGGGTTTTGGAGTTAGGATTATGACCAGGTTTAGTATAATTTAGGGCTACTGTTTAGCATTAAGGAACTTAAGACTTAAAATTTAAGTTAAATATATTTAATCTTTACATGAACATTAGATTATATGATGTACATTTTTTTATGTAACTTCAAGTATATTATTTAATCAAGTTATGTTCTTATAATTAACTTTAATTAATTAAAGGTTGTAACATGTATTCTTTAGGTCATACACATTCTAAGTTATATATGTTTCAAGTATGTATGTATATGTATGTTATATTCTTACCTAGATGCAAATTAATCTCTGACATTCTTATATATGTATTTAATTTAGGATCTGGACCCAAGTTAAGACATGTGATTGAATTATAATATAGTTAATTATATACTTAGATTATTTTTAAATTCAATTTACAAACTGACATTATAGTTAATTCTAAACGAGGCCTAGCCAAGGGATCCAAAGAACTAATCAAAAGTTTTACTAAGCAAACAATAACATACATACAATAATTTACAATTATAAAAAACATAAGAGATTGCAAATTCCTTAATGAGCACATTTACATTTCATTTTTAAATAATTATAAATACTAAAAGTAAAATAAATAACACATCGACATGAAATAATATTAACTAGACTTCAGTTCAATCCATTTAAATAATTTATATACATTTGTTTCGAATGCCACTTGGCAAATTAATTCGGAATGCACAATAATCCACTGTACATGTCACAGGGTATGAAAGGCTAAAAGAATATACATTTATAAAATAGTTTACATCATCCATTTTTGATCCATGAAACAAAGTACAATACAATTTAAGTAAAATTATTGTAAATAGTATTAGAAGTTTTTTGTTTGGATCCCTTGGCGAGTTGTTATGTGATTAAGTACTTACTTATATATGTTTAGGGTTTTATTGTACATAACTATATGGTTAGGTCATGATTATAGTTTAAATAATGAATTTAGGTTGAGGTTATATGGTTTTAGGTCAAGGTTATATGGTTCTAGGTCAAGGTTATATGGTTCTAAGTCAAAATTATATTTATTCGTAAAATTACATGTAACTTAAACCATAAATTTACATCTAATCTAATCATTCAACATTGTAATAAATACATAAATTAAATACATTTCAGAACATCTAAAATAATAAATTTTAAATTAAAAGACAATATTATATACTTAGAACTAATTTAGAGATTCATAATAACATTAGAGGCTTAAGCATGAATAGTAAAATAAAATATACAAAGAAACATATATAAAAAAACAATAAAATATACGAAAAAACATATAAATTTTAACTAAAACAATAGAAAAAAGGAAAAAACAAATGTTTCATACCTTTTTCAGATGGTCGATAAAGCGGATGCTAGGCTCTCTCCAACTTTCGATCAAAATAATGAGGAGAGAATCCGACCGTGCTGCTATTTATGCTAGCGGGTTTCATAGTTTCGATCGAAATTTTTAAACCGCGGGGAAACCCGCGTTCAAAGTTTCGATCGAGACTTTCAACGCGGGTTAGTTTCGATCGACAGTTACTTTCTATCAAAAGTAACTAATTTCGATCAAAACTTTGAAAAAGAGTTTCTATCGAAACTATACGGGTAATTTTTCCGATCCGCACTTGTTTGGAGGAATTTCTTCCTCCAAAAAAGTGTAACCCACTATTGTGGGTTCACCCCTTATAGGTTTATTGAGCCATGGGCAGAGGATGATGATGATATGGTGTATTTCTTCAAGTTGAGGTTTTTGATTGGTCAAATTCCTTCTGTACTAGAGTGATTTTGCTTTAGGCGAGTGGTGAAGCAATTTGGTCAGTAGCAGGGTATGCCATAGGAGACTGCACATTACGCCTAGGTTCAGTTAGAGAGCAGTCTGGGGGCTGACACTAGATTATGAGGCCTATTTGGAGGCCTTTCTATAGGTGATAGCCACACCACAACCTTGGGCCTTGCAAAATGGGGTAGTAGATGCAGGAATGGAGGGGGATTATGCATAGTGGTTTCAAGATCATCCCTTCCCTAGGTACACAGATCCGACCGAGTTGATGCCTAGTATTGATGAGCCATTGAGTGGGGGAGAGGATGATGATAATGATGAGGGTGATCTAGGGAGAGGTAGAGGGAGATGATGAGCCAGGATCAGAGTGGGAAAAGCATAGGGGAGATGAGGTCGAGTAGTCGTGGTGTTACCATAAAGGGGAGTGGTACGAAGCCCAGTGTAGGGACCAATCGTTGCAGGGAGAGTCAGAGGTATCTTTAGCCAAGGTGGTGCATGGGTGAGAGGAGGGATGATTAGGTAGTGTGATGGAGCAAAGTAGAGGAGGGAAAGATTGCTAGAGGATGTATAGTTTGTTTGCTAATAGAGGGCATGAGTGCATGAACCTACCAGAGATCCACTAGGTGCACAGCCATAGGTACCGCTAGAGGCACAACTACTAGAGGTGTCTAGAGGATTGACTAATTTGGAGGCTTAGATGAGTGTCATAGAGGGTCAAATGGGTGAGGTGTTGAGTACCCTATAGAAATTCATAGCAGTGATGACACTAGGACCACCACTGCCACCACCAAGGATAGATGGGGAATCTTTGAGTCAAATGGCTATGATTGGACCGATTGCACCATCAATAGATGTGATAGAGTAGGCATGATGAGATGATACAAGTGCCCCCAGTGAGCAAGGACCATTAGATCAGGCACCCCCACAGGGATGAGTGCATATTTTTGTATTGTGGCCTTCATCTTCATTATGTATGATTATTCATGTGATGTTTACTGGACATTTATGTTGTTTTACTTGATTGATCCCTAATTCATGTACTTTCATGTTATATGATCATGTGATGTGTGTGTTGATACATTTTATCTATTGTTCATGTGATTTTAGCCTTTTGATGAACTTTTTGATTATCATGTTGCTTTATGAGATATATGAGCTTATTGATGTTTTAGATGTGCGCACTTGTTATATCATGGACCTATGCTATCATGTGATTATTTAATTTGATGATTATGGTAGCAGTGGATGCGGAAGTGTATATATATGTGAATGATTAATGTAGATGGATCATGATTTAGAAGAGATGGTAGGTTACTGATGATGTAATGAAAATGTGATGTGGTAACATGAATGTAATGACATGAAATGTGATAACATAATATCTAATGTAATGCAATGAAATGAGTAATGAAAATGCAATGAAATGAAATAACAGAATGTGATATTATGAAATATAATATGAGGTAATGAAAAAGATTTGTAATGCAATATAAAGGAATGAAATTGAAAATGAATTGTAATGAGGCAAGGGTCATGGTAATGAAATTAAATGTGATAAAAATGTGAGAATCGTGGTTTAATAAAATGAAATAGGGAATGTAATGAAAATGCAACGAAATGAGTAATGAAAATTCAATGAAATGAGTAATGAAATGAAATGTAATATATAATGAAATGAAATGAGGTGAATTAAAATGTAATATGTAACAAAATAAAAATGAAGTGATATGAAATATAATATGTAATGAAATGAACTAAAATGAGTAAAGAGGTGAAATGAAATGTAATATGTAATATGTAATGAAACGAGATGAGTAATGAAATAAAAATGAAATGGAATATGAAATGAAATGAAATGATGTGGAATTCAAATGTAATATGAAATGATATGGAATATGAACTGAAAATGAAATGGATTATAAGGAAAGGAAATCAGAAGAGTAATGAAATGAGATTGGAATATGAAACAAAATGAAACAAGATAGGTAACGAAATGAAATGAGATGGAATATGAAATGAAATGAAATGATATGGAATGTGAAATGAAAATGAAATGAGGGAATAAGAAATGAAAATGAAATGGACAATGTAATGAAATGACATGAGATGAGTAATGAAATTAAAAGGGAATAGAAAAGGAAATGAAATGGATTATTGAATGAAATGAAATGAGATGGAATGTGAAATGAAAAGGAAATGATATGGAAATGAAAATGAAAATGAAATGGATTAGGTAATGAAATGAAATGAGATAAGTAAAAAAATGAAATGAGATGGTAATACAAAATGAAATGAAATAAGATAGGTAACAAAATGAAATGGAATGAAATGAAAGGATATGGAATGAAAATGAAATGAAATGGAACAATATGATATGAAATGTAAGGAAGTGAAATGGCAAGTGAAAATGTAATGAAAGGAAATGATATGATGTATGCAACAAAATGACAATATAATGAAATAGAATGAAATGAAAATGTGATGAAATTGTTTGAGATTCAAAGGCTCTGAGTTTGAGTGTCAATTTTTGTGATTCAAAAGCCACTAAATGAATGGGTGAAATGATGAAATGTGAAGGAAATGTGATGACATTGTTTGAGACTCAAAGGCTTTGAGTTTGAGTGTTAATTTTTGTGATTCAAAAGCCACTAAATGAATGGAGGAAATGGGGAAATGAAGGAGATGGATGATGAGAAGAGATGATGGAAAGTGATTAATGAGATTGTTTGTGATTCAAAAACCATGCAAGGCAACAGATGCGATGGTGCAATCTGATAATGACAAAAAGTGTTAAAGAGTTAAAGGCCACATAATCCAATGAGGGGAATGAAATGGTGACTTCATGAAGTGTAATGGTGACATGGATGGGATGGAGAAACAAGGTCCATGATAATTGAGTGCTTAGAAGCTCGCTTTGAGGTTGATGTTGATGTTGTTGTCCATTTTGTTCTTGTTGAGAACCAATCATGAAATTGTTGATTAATGTTGGTGAATTATATTCTAATTTATGTGCCAATGATTTTTTTTGCAAGAAACCCAAGGTGAAAAATGTAAATTAGATGAATGCAACTAATTGTAACTTTTCCAAAGAGATGCAAACTAATTGTCATTATAGAGCATGTGATAAAAGTGCTAAGTACAACCACCACTAGCTCAGCTATAGTGATATGAATACTTTGTCACACTGAGAAGTACCAGAAAAGAGGAACAATGTACAAGAAAAACATGACAATCACTAAGGAATAGAAGCTATAGCTGCAGAATAATAAAAATAGGCATGCCAACCAATTACATGTTAGATAAAAGACCTCACCTATGGTAGCACACAAAATTGGTCGAGGTATAGATGATATTCCATCTGAGAGGAGGCTCTTATAAGTGGACACTAGTAATGTATGAAACCAAAGAATCATAGGAGCTAAATAGTGCAAATAAATAAAAATATCATGACTTCGTCCTGGTACCTATAGTCAAACACATCATTGAGGTACTAAAAGTGCAAGATAGCATAGAAAATCATTTTGTGTGAACCAAGCATGCTGCTTATTTTTTTGTTTAGGTCTGCTAGGGAGTAACTTGTTGTACCAGGTGGATGGGAAGGTGTGGGATGTGTCAGTAGTGATTTAGTAGTAGAATCTGGTGGTTAGTGTGCATCAAAAAATATTTGGGTGAATGTCAGAGTTGAGGGTTAAATGTACTAGGTACCAGTGTGGTAGGATGCAGAGAGTGGATATGTGGAAGACTAGTACTCAACACGACTTAGGTGAATAATGACTATAAGGAGACAAACAGTATGGTAATGAATCAAGGTTCAGTGATGAGTGGAATGCAATTATTGGAGACAGTAAGAAGCTGTGGGAATCATGCAAGTGAAAGTATGTTAGGTGCACCTGGTCAATCACAACGGGAGGGTGATAATATCCAAGGAAGGTGGATGAAGCAAGGGAAGAGAGAGAAACATGTGAAGTAAACTTCCAAGGAGTGGGTGGATCAACTAGAGCTCCAAGTGTTACTTTTAGTTTCGGATGGGACAAGCCAGTAAGAGCAAAGGCCAATGCAACCCAAAGAGGTGGGGATGGAGGTAGAAGAAATGCCTCTATTAGCTTTAATGATGTTATCTAAGATTGTAGGACAACAAGCATTGCAAGGGGCAGAAGATGATGGGCCAATGACACATGTGGAGGATAGTTTGTCTGAGAAGATGAAGAGTATGTTGGGAGCAGAGGTGGAAGTGGGGGAAATAAAATCTCCAAAAAATTTTGTGGGAGAAATAACAAAGGATGTGGGGGGTGAAGTAATGAGTGGGATGCAGTAGTGGATTAGTCTCAGGACACAATGATGAGGTTCAACAAGAGGTAGAATGAGCATTATAAATGTGGGGGAGCCATAGCTAGAGATGGGAGATAGTCATCAATCATCACGAGATGTGGAAGGATTACAAAAACTGTTGGCTATAGAGAGAGTGCAAGTGGAGAATGCAGAATAGGAGGTTGCATTTTTGCTAGGACAGATGGAGAAGGCTTAGGAGGATGGGATAGAAGCAGAGGCAAAATGACTGTAGGTGGTGGTAGATGCAAAGCGGGTGTGGGAGTAATCACTGGAAATGGAGTTGCATGTGGAACATGCACGAGTGAAGGAAAGTGATGCAAGAATATGGGCTGAATGATCAAGGTCTCAGTGGTTGCAAGAATTCATGAAGATGGCACAGGTGGGTTTGGAGAGCATGCAAAATGATGTAGTGTTATTACAGTCACAGTCTTAGTCATTTAGGGAAGCAATTGCAAAGGCAAAATCCTTGGTATTGAAGTTGTAGGAGAAATTAGCATTAAGTGAGGGCAAGGTGATGTAACTACAATAGCATTTGGGTGAGGTAAAAGTGGATGTAGAGCATTGGTGAATGATGACTAATCAAATGCAACAGGAGTGAGATGCGACCCAACAAGTGATCACAACATAGGGGGTAAGTAAGTTGGTGGAGAATGTGTTCATGAAAATGCACTAGATAGAAGAGGTACACTGAGAAGCTGCTCATTGGGTGGGATGTTATTATTAGGCATTCCCTCATGAGGACTAGGGAGAGAGGCAGTTTATAGATAGGGAATTTACACATTTTCTGAACACACAATTATGCGGCAGAAGGCTTCCAATTCCTATGGATGCTATGTGGACACATAGGGGGTTGACACCAATAGCTTCTTTGTCTAGAGCTAGGCTAGAAGAAACACCATTGATCGGACACCTCATTGTGTCACCTTCCTCGAGAGGCTAGAATAAATAATCTACTAGACACTATTGGGATGTAGTGTTCTCATTACCATCATATGAGAATAAAAAGTTGGTGTTTGATGTTCTAGCAATTGATGTTTGATTGTAATGCATTGTCATGTTTAGTTTTGGTATTTTCAAAATATATTTGGATGTTTTTGTGGTTTTGTCAAATATTTAAATATTTTTAGGATGTTTGGTAAATATTTGAATATTTTTGTGTTTTTGTGATAAATGTTGGAATGGTTTGACTCTTGTAAAAATGGGAATAATACCATCCATAGAGAGAGGATAACCATGATGAGTAAGCGAGAATTTCTATGTGTATTTGAAGAACCATAACAAACAATAATAAGGCCAATGTAGGGATGTTTCTCTAGGTGTGTGACAAGACAAATATTCTCAAGGCTTATGAAAAGGCATTTGGGGACCAAAAGAGAACACTTGGGTCACAAGTAAGCAAAATAGGGCCTTAAAAAGGTGCTTTGACTTGAGAAAGGTGTGTTGGGGGCCCAAAAGACATCAGGGGTCTTTGAAAAATGGTGAAATGTGGCCTATAAAAAGGCACTTTGGACCAAAATAGTCATTCGAGGGGCCTAAAAAAGTGCTTTGGGTCTAAAAAGAACACTTGGGCCTTGAAAAAGGTGCTAAAGAGGCCTAAAAAAGGTTTTTTGGGCCTAAAAAGGCACTTGCAAGGCCTTAAAAAGGTGCTTTTGGCCTAAAAAGGCACTAGAGGGGTCCAAAAAGGATGCATGGGCCTTGAAAAAGGCACTTTAGGCTTAAAAAGGCACTTGAGGGGTCCAAAAAAGACATGTGGGCCTTGAAAAAGGTGCTAGAGGGGCCTAAAAAAGGCACTTTGGGCCTAAAAAGGCACTAAAAGGGTCCCAAAAAGGTTGCGTGGGCCTTGAAAAAGGTGCTAGAGGGCCTAGAAAGGCACTTGGGGCTGAAAAGGCATTAAAGGGGGAGACCAAGCTTGCACACTTATGCTTACTTATTCTATGGCTTTGGTTGAGTGAAGAGGAAAGAGTCTGATAGATATTTGGGCTTTCAAGATAACATTAACATATTTGTTGAGGGGGGCTAGACTAATTGTGGCCATTGCAACTTAAGTAAGACTAATGATCCATGGGGAATTGTTGCTCTTGACAAGAGGAGGGAAATGGGTGCACCTCTTGCGCTATCCGCATTGTGCTAAATTTTCCAAAGTCTCATGAAATGTTTCAGGATATTACCACGCTTCTTCTTAATGTCAACGAGGCATGTTGGGTTCAGAGATCTGATGTCCTATTGTATAGGCTAATTAAGGAATTGACAATAATTTTGGGGTATTGTTGACAGGAATTGCCCCCCTCGGCTTTTGAATGCCTTTAGCTAGTTGTGAATTTTTTTGCTATTTTTAGATGATTTTTGAATTTTTTTGATAATTTTGGACAATTTTTGAATTTTGTTTGCATTTTTGGACAATGTTTGAATTTTTTGTTGGCATTTTTGGATGATATTTGATTTTTATTGGTAGCTTTAAGCTATTTTTGAATTTTTTTGACATTTTTGGATGATATTTGAACTTGTTTTGGTTGTTTTAGATGATTTATGGATCTATGGGGTGAAACAGAGGATGTGAGTGAGATTTGGTGGAATACAAATGTAGCTAAGACCATGTGAGGTACTTAAAGAGGTGATGAAGGGGGTTTATGATGCCAAATGGATTGACTGAGGGCTAAAATAAAGATTAGAGATCATTGGCCAAGGTGGATAGTAGAGATGTGCATTGATTTTCTTACAATTCATGTCTATGGTATCTCAATACATAATTAGACTCCCTGTTTTGTTGAATTTGTTGTGCTCCTCATTGTTGTTGTCAAACTACCTATTTTCACTACTGTGTACATTCAATTAGATAAAAGGGCTTTGATTTTCTGTTGTTACTGTTATTTTTATTGCTATTATGAGCTCTATTTCCCTTGCTCTACAACTACTGTCATATTGGCTATTTCTGCTACTATGAACCACATTTGATGCCAAAAGACCTCAAAACTACAACCCACAAGTGTTTCTTAGTTGGGTATCTATGAAATTAATTCTAGATCAAATACCATCTTGATAGACTACTCTAGTCCAAGCTATAAGCTTCTCAACCCTAGATAAAAAAATATTTTTCTACCAAATACCTCCAAATAATTCAACTGTAAATGCTACCCCTTTCTCTTATTCCTATCTTCTATTAATTGCAATGGAAAGCCACAAAGAACCAAAAATTTTCTCAGAGACAAAAAATCAACCATTCAACTATAGTCCTTTTTAGCACTGAAGGGCTTATGTTGTTTAGGGAAGTCCAAAAGTACTATCTCTCATCCCTTTCCAAACTAGATATGGCATTCTCACTTCTTTTGTACCATTTTTTTATTTTATTTATTTTATTATTTTTGTTTTTTGGTATTTTTGATGGTTTTTGATGTTTTCCTCAAACCTTTTAGACATAAAACCATTTGAGATGGATGCTATGGATAGGTTTTGCTAATTCTATACCATCACAATTTGAAAGTCAGTAGGTACCAGTCCCAAAGGATTTTTTGATAAGGTAAGGATCAATCTTTTTGGCCTCCCATTTCCCTTTCTTTTCCTATGCTGCTTGGTTCTTGGGGTTTTCTTTAAGCACTAGGTCACCAATCTGAAAGACACAAGGTTTGACCTTTTTGTTATAATGCCTTGATAATCTATTTTAATACACTTTGAGATGTTCATGTTCTATACATTTATGTTCTTCTAACAACTCTAGTTTTTCTATATTGGCCACTTTGTAATCCTCGTCTAATAGGACATCTTGAAGAGTAACTCTCAAGGATGGTATTTCGACCTTCAAAGGGAGAATAACTTTACAACCATAAACTAAAGAGAAGGGTGTCATGTTTGTAGGCATCCTAACACTCGTCTTGTAGGCCCAAAGGGTAGGGTTCAATTGTAAATGTCAATCCCTACTAGTACCATTGATGATTCTTTTGAGGATGTTGATGATGGTTTTGTTGGCAACCTCTTCTTGGCTATTGCCTTGGGGATAAGAAATTGATGAAGAATGGTGTATAATGTGAAATTTTTCATATAATTCATCAATTATTTGGTTTTTAAAATACAAGATTTTATCTATGAGAATGGCATGTGGTATTCCAAACCAAAAAATGATATGGTTGAGAATAAAAGAGGAGATCTATTTTTTCGTAGAGTCAGCAAGTGGCATCGCTTCAACCCACTTGGTGAAGTATTTGGTGGCAGTGATAATCTATTTATGCCCACTAGAGGAGGGTGGATGGATGGCTCTAATCAAATCAAAACCCCACTGATAAAAAGGACATGGTGTGGCGAAAGGATTTATCTCTTGGGATGGTTTGTGAACAAGGTTACCATGGATTTGACATTTTTTGCAAGTTTTGACAAAATCAATAGAATCCTTTTCCATGGTTGGCAAAAAATGCCCATTTGAAGAATCTTCTTTGCTAATTGTTGGGTGCTCATTTTTCACGAGGTCAACAACAGGAATCCATAGTGTAATTCTTTTCTTGAAAAACAAATATTTTTAAGGATCCACTCCAAGGTTCAGTATTTGTCTTGCGATATACCAAAATCTACTTAGTAGAAGATAAATGTGAGTGTTCATGAGGAGGACTTTTCTGGTTCTAAAAACTCTTTTATCTTGGAATCGAAGTAAAATCTATTTTCTATCCCAAAATATCACACCAAAAGAACAATATTTTTGTATTTTCTATTTTTCAATGAATGCAACTCTAACAATGCAGCTACTATGAGGTCCTACTCTAACAAGGGGTTAGCAAAGCAAATAACAAAACTAAAAGAAAATACCATGAAATCAAATAACTTGAAATTGAAATTCCTAAATGGACATAAGCTATAGAACACAATATGCTACAAGTTAAACCTTCGAAGAAATCACTAGGAAACTAATGAAAATAGGAGTAGCAGTTCCTAGAATCCACTGATGCAATCATCGGTGAGAATCTTTAACAAATCGAATGATGTTTCACTCTTCATCAAATCACAAGGCCACAGAAAGTATGCTCATGCAAGACAAAAAGCTATGTAGATACAAATTGGGTGATCTCTTCTCAAGCTTGTTACGTCAACGAAATTCATATATTTATAGAAAGCACCAAAACAAAAAGATCACAGAACCAGAAACAAAGCAATAAACCTTTGGCTCAATCACAATCTCATGAATAAAATCCACAAAACAATGACACATTTAGGCAAGAATAAATACACTTGGAATGCTAGCACCAAAAGCATAATTTTACTACATAATAACAACATCCCTTGTTACATTTTACAATGGGGTATTTATAAGAAATCATCTTCTCAATTTGTGTTGAGAGAGAGATAAATTGATACAATAAAATTCTTTTAAAACATTTAAGCAAACTAAATATATACAAACTGATAATCTAACTAGTTCTTAGAGGGACTCCATCCATATTTTATTCATTAATTGGATGCATGAGCCCTTTACATGTCAAAAATAATGAAAGAATGAGAGAGAAAGTAGGAGGAAGCCATTAGTCAAAGTAGAAGTGTATGGAGACACCAAAAATAGAAGCTACCCCTTCACTAGGTGTGTGTCAAAGTTAAACTGCCATCAGAATGCATTCTCGATGCATGGAAAGTGCTATTTTTGGAACTAGTAGTCAATTGTCAGTGCACCTCTAAATTGCAAACTTGCAGAGCTGCACACCTGTGGAGCTGTAGACCTATGGAGCTATGGACCTATGGACCTCGAGTAGGTCAAAAATCTCAAAATTTTACTAATTGTCAAAATTGAAATTTTGGCATCTAGGTTTTGCTCATCTTTATCCTAAAGATATGTTTGGATGTTTTCCCTTGAATTACTCTATAATCTCAATAATCTTAGCAGTATTCAGAAGATCTAAAGCCTCATACTTTTCTTTGACCTTCTGTCTATAGTTGTCCACCTCAATTTGAGTTTCTACAAAATCTTCGAGTTCGGCGTCCAACTCTAACAATGCTTCCTTTGTCTTGAAGGCTTGTCTGATGTCTTCATCACTGGATGCTTCCTCTAAAGTTTTTCTTAAATTCTCCACAACTACCTCAATTGGTAATAGTTTCTCTCATTCTTCATGTTCAAAAATGTCAAAGCATGCATCACTGTACAACCTTTCTACTTCCAAAATTTGCTCTTGGCCTTGGTCCTTGAGCCTATGTATCTCATCATGCAATGTTTCCATCACTTTATTTCCATCTGCAATCTTTTCTATCCAATCATCTATCATTTTTAAGTCTTCTTTGGTATATACATCAATCAAATTGTAGTACCTTTTCCATTTTATGGCTTGTAGAGTTTGTATATCCTTGCTCCATACCCGTACCTCATCCATAATACTGAAGTCCTACCTCAAAATTGTGACGATCTTGTCAATATTTTCTTGTGTAGCATGCAACAACTTCAAACTTCCTATGATTATAGTGATACCCCTATCCTCAAGGCTGTCTCGCCAATACTGACAAGCTCTCAAAAATGGACTGAGTCATACACCTTCCTCTTCTCTAAGAATGTTATTCAAAGTCTCCTCAGGGCATTTAGAATCAAGAGGACCAATAGCTTCAGCTAGATATCCCTTTAAGATCTCAACTTGCCTTCAAAGTGTTCTAATTTCAACCTCATCCTATTCCATATGGCTAAGAACCTCTTTGACTCCCATAGTCATCATTTGTCAAGAAGTATCCCATGTAAGCTTTCCTAACATGATATCTTTCACTTCATAGTCCTAAAGGCTAACAACTTCTTCATTTGTACCTTTCAGAGGGTGAGCCACTTGTGAAAATAAGTCTTGGTTTAGGGTAGTAGTAATGAACACAAATGGCATTGCATCATGTAATGGAGAGTCAGGCTTGTCCAAAATCTCTACAATGTCACAAATATCATCCTCTGAAGCACAAAATTGATGCTTGGCACTCGTCATTATCTCTTTTCAAAACCATCTTAGGATATGTCTTTCTATAACCTTGGCTCTAGATGATGAAGGGATGTGTTCAACTACCTCCTCCCCTCTATCGCTCTTTCTTGGAGTCTCCTATTGTGAGGGTTCTTCTTTTGTAGTCTCAATTTTTGTAGATCCTATAGTTTGATCCTTAACTTCTTGAGAAGGTTGTTGTATACATTCTACTACCTATGCCTCTTTTGATGGGTCATCAGTAACCCTTGGTTCTGGTTCTCCTTGTAATGATGATTCCTTCTGAACATGTTCTTCTAAACTTGGAGGTGGAGGTGCCATTGAAACCTTATCTACCATCATCCTAAGGTGAAGATGGGGGAGTGGGATGAGGACCTTGTGTCTTGGGTGGCATCTACGTCCAATATTTCTATTGAAACTCACCTGTAGGAGTATCTCTAATGTTATCTCCAACCAATTCTATAGCCACTAGCATGAAATCAGAATTTGGGATGGAGAGAACATCATCACCTAGCTCCCTTTGCTCATTCACCCATCATTGTACTTCATCTTTCGAAGAAGAGAGTTTTACCATTTTAGATTAGGTGGGTGGTGCTGTTGACACTCTTCCTTCTTTCCGATTCTATAGCTTTGGCCAATCGAGTTTTCCTTTATAGAGGCACTTGCTCCTCCTCTTCATCTGATTCTATTTCTCCTTCATTTGATTCTTCCTCAGGAATGGTTTTAGGAATAGAGGGATTAGGCACTAATCTTTTATGAACTCTTTGCCTCTTGTTCATTCTAGCCTTGATCCTCTTTTGTTTCTATGGAACCATAGGAGAAGTGGGCTCTTCATGCACCAGATGAATGGATGCATCTAGAATTTCTCCCTCTTCTTGTTGAATTGACAAAACTAGAGGCAATGGAAATTAAACCTTGATATGAGAAGCTCCACCATCTTGGGGTTCTTAGGGAGTGAAATCCTGTCACTATGAAGGGGCCTATTCTTCAACATGCTTTGCCTGAATCCTTTGAGGAGAGGCTATCTTCCTCTTTTCTTTCTTCTTCTCTGAAGGATGGTGGTATCCCACTGGACGATCAAGCTGGTAGACTATTTTTGGCCTGATAGGAGACTAGAGTGCAAAGATAGGAACTGTGACTTTCTTCCCCTTTACCCTTTCTCGATGAGCATGTGCATGGAATATCACTGTATCCAGAATTGGATCAAGTGGAAAGGGTTTCTTGATTCAACTCTTTTTCATTCTGATGACATGTGTTGCTCAATGATTAATATCATCTCCTTCCTCTCTATCAATTTTTGCATTCATGATGGGCCTCTCACTAACTTTATCTATATTGAATAAGGGATCTAGTAGCTCTTGTGAGTCTTGTAGTTTTATCTCATTCGAGATGGTCAAATGGAGAGCCTTCTCTACTAAATACAAAGTCATTCTACAATAGTCCTTGATACGAACATCATAGTCATTTGTGGCATTCATCCAATGATCTTCAATGGTGTCCTCATGGTAGAACTCTTTTCCTGGTAGGTTTTCCACTTTGCCAATATTGTCAAAGAATGGCCAAGGAGAGTTATATTCTTCAAGAGGATAATTCTCCCATTCCCACTCAAAAGTCAAGATATCCTACTCTCTCTTTACATAGTATGCTCCTATTACAAAAGGCCAATCCCAACAAGACATTCATTGCCTTTTGATCCTCTCATAAGCTGAGTCAATCTACTAAGAAATTTCCATTAGAAACAACTTGTCACTTGGGTACCTTGGGAGTTTCTTTGGATTGATGGGTGCACCACCAACCTGAATGTATGTGAATGTCTATAACTGAATGAAATATGCACTGAGAGTTGTGATCTATGTCTTCGCTTCATCAGACAACCTCTTCCCATAATCCCCTTCAATGAATCAAGTGATGGAAAAGATGAAGGCATTGTTCACAATTCTGTACTCCTTGCTCTACAGTGATAGCTTCTTCTTCACCAATTGAGGATAGACTATATATGGCCATGCATTAGGATCCTACATACTACCCTTCTTGTATAACCCAGGATAGTCGATTGCCCTTTCTGCAAGTAGATATACCACATAAGAAGTCATATAGAACTTCTTCTTGTCCTTTACTATCTACAATTGGTCACACAAGTTCTCACTAAGTGTGGTGGCCCAATCTAGTGGCATCTTTGCATGTCTAATGGTCTTAATGAAGTTAACCAAGAATGGAGCAAGATGACCTATTGTAGGCAATCCCATAACTCTTCTCAAAAGAGTGATTGAATATCCAATGTCATCCTTCATGTATCCTCGAGTCATATCCACTTTGCTGATTGTCTTCCCCCGAGGTGGTTTCTCAATGAAGTATGAGGAATATATGATGTCGATGGCCTCCTGGTAATGATCCTTATGCCACCTCTTAGTTGCTTCATATGAAAGCCTGATGAACTGATCGACTCTAGGTAGATGAAAAACCCTCTCAATATTATTAGGTTGTAGATCCAAGACCACTTCTCCAATGATGCTCTTTACCACCCTTTCATCAAGAAAAAAATGTCGAGATAGGGTCATAATCAATTCAATTGAATGCATAGTCCCAGGATGTGATGCTACATTTACTAATATAGAATGGATTAGGGTGTATCTCAAAGATGATCTTTCAGTTGGATTGTTACAAACTCTCAAGAACTTTCCCAAGTCTGTGTGTCCAAGTTCTGTGTCTTTGACCTTAGAGTATTCATCGTGCAATTGTGTTTTCGGGGTTACACTTTGGAACTTGTACACAACTAGTTTTGCTGCTGATCCAAATGTGGATGCCATCTGATTATATTACTTGCACGTCATGGAAAAAGAAAACATGATTAATTATTGTATATCGAAGAAAAATAATGTAAAAGAAAAAAAATTCCCCATTGGGAACTTATTTATTTATTTTAAATTTTATTTTTTTTTAAATTATATATATATATATATTTTGAAACTAATTAAAGTAAAATTAAATTTTTAAAAAAATGAGTTGTGTGGGTGGAGGCACGGTGGCACGCACCTTATGCACACCCAAGGGGGGGCACAAGCAGTGCCACACGCAACCCAAAGGGGTGCACATCGTATCCAGTGCACAACCCAAAAGGGTGTGCGTGGTGTTGTGCCACGTACCCAAAAGGGGTACAGAGGCACTGCTGTGCAGACAACCCATAGGGGCGCACACGACATTGTTCCATGTGCCTAAAAGGGGTGCTGTGATGCTTTTTCATGAGCAGCCCAAAGGGGCATGTATAGTATTGTCACACTGCACACCCAAGAAGGGGGCACGAGCGGTGCCAAGCGGGTGCCATGTTGTGCACACCTAGAAGGGGGTGTGAGCAGTGTGTGCATGCCCAAAAGGGCACTACATGCTGCCTCCTATGCACACGTGCATGCTGAGAAGGAAAAAAAATGGGGGGAGGGGGTGTCTCCATACCTCTCCCTCCTTGCTCTTGTGAAAAATGAGCAAGGCAAGAAGGGGAGGGAGGGTTTTATAACCCTCTCTCTCTTTTGCAAAGTGCATCGTGTTTCGATGCATGCACGCATGAGATGATTTTTTTTTGTTTTTTTAAATAAAATAATAATAATTAAGGACTCTAAAATTCCTAACTAAAATTTCTTCTCCCAACTCCCGAACTATGAGTCTGGGAGTCAAAAAAAAAGTAGGGGGTCCCCATTCCTATTGAGGAATGGGGCGTGTGTTGTGGACACCACAACAAATAGCCTTGAAAAAAAAGAAGAAATGACCAAGGCATTTCCTCATCAGAAAAAATTCTTTCGATGCGTGTCAAACATCAATCAAACTTTGAACATCTCGAGCATATTTTAGATGACTTCATAGTCAAAACATCAAGACCTGAGATTTTTAGGTTCAGTGTGTGCAATGTGTATTCGTTCCCTCTGATGCCTTAGGATGCAGTTTATCCAAGTTTTCTAAAAACTTGAAAATGATCCTCCACTCCTCCTAGCTCATTCGTAGGAACCTCCATGAAGACTTTTATTAATCATTTGGTTGACTAGATGAGAGAATTAGTTCAAGGGCTCTTGGCGAGATGTCACATTTTTAAGTTTTTTGGCTTTTTAAGAAAACCGTTCTGTGTCGTTAAGAATGCTAGTTTTGATGAAGCAATACTTTGAATATAAGATATTCTATTTTGAGAACATATCTTTTTCCATTTCAGATCTTTGAAATCCTTTTAGTCTTAACATCGTATTTCTCTCTCTTTTTTGAAAAAAAATCTTCTGTATCCTAACTATGCTTAGACTATGTAGTTAGGACATCCGTGTCATTTCTTGGATTCGATCTCTTGTGAACATCCCTTGCGTTCCTCTTTTAGAAATCTTTTAGAAAATCTCATGCCAATCAATGATCTTATCAATCTCTCGAGGAGACCATTCTTGTTTGAACTAGTTGGAGCTTGGATCATCTCTTGTCATCTTTGACTTGAATTCAACAACACCAAAAATGATCAAATTTTAAAATTTTCAAAGTTTTGAGAACTTGTTAGTCTAAAGTCTTGATTTCCTAAGTGAAAATCTCTTATTTCCATGAGAAATGTCTATTGTTCAGTTGGTATAAGATACACAATCGTCCAAATGTTTTGATAAAGAAATATCTCTTCCTGAAATCGGGACCAAAGAGTGGTTAGTAAAATCTTGAGAAAAATCCCAAGTACACCTTACCCCTTAGGACTGACATAACTTTGAAAATGAACACATGACTGAAAGCAAACACACAACTTGAAAAGAAACACACTTGTAGAAATAAACACGCTTACAAAAATGAAAATCTAATCTAGATACAAAAATGAAATCTAACTAATTTTTTTTTTTAGGCTTCAAAATAATGTTTTAAAAATTGCCCATTTACAGGAAAAGGTATAAATTCCCCCTGTAAGGAACTTAGCCTAAAAGTGTTTTCTCTGAGAATTTTTGCAATCTAATACGAGCCTATCCACAAGTGTTGAAACTTGGTATGGCTGCCTAGATTTCTTTTGCCTTATCCCAAAGTAGGATGAGGTTAGAAATCCTGAAGGATTTTATTGTGGCCCTCTTGCCAAACCATCTCTTAACAATACTTGATGTTTAGCCATGTGTTCTAATGTATTTTTTCATTTATCATCCACTTCCAGAAGATTCATCAATTGGATTTGTACTCTGTCAGTGTCATCAACATACCCACTCATGAATTTTAAGATAGGAATCTTGAGATTGAGTGGGAATTCTGGTTCTTGCCCATAAACAAGTAGATATGGAGAAGTCCCCAAGGAATTTTTAACTCTGACCCAATCTATCCACAAGGCATATTTCAATTTTGTATGTCAATCCCTAGGGTTCTCCTTCAATGATCATTTTATCATAGTGATTAAGTTCTTATTTGTAGACTCCGCTACCCCATTTCCTTGTGGGTAGTAATTTGAGGAGAATCTGATGATGACTTTGTTTTCAAATGCCCATTGTGTCAAGAATGCAGATGCAAATGCAAATCCATTATAACATACAAGAGTTAATGGAATTCCAAATCTAGTAACAATATGTTCTTCCAAAAAGTCAGTCACCACCTTAGGAGTGCAATTTCTAAAAGTCTCTGCCTCCATCCATCATGTGCAGTAATCCATAGCTGTAAGAATGAATGGATGTCTAGTTGATGATGGTGGGTTTACTGGACCAATGAAATCCAGTCCCCATTTTGTGAAAGGGCACACCTTGTATACCAGTTGTAGTGGCATTATTGAGTGCCTCTCTTTGTTAGCACTAGTTTGTCATATATGACAAGAACACACATGTTCAAAAGTATCCTTGAATATTGAGGGCTAAAAATAACCTGATCTTAAAATCATGTGAGCTATTGCTTCTACTGAACCCTATCCCGTACCATAATTTTCATCAAAATTTTCCAAGACATCCTTAGTTTCTTCAAATCCTAAGCATTTCAAATAAATCCCTTCATAGTTCCTTTTATATAGCTTGTTATCAAGTAACTTGTAAGACTCGCATTTCATCTTAAGTCCCTCACATTGTGAACTGTTCATCCCTTTGGGGCATTGATCTTGTAAGAGATAATAGACAATTTCCTGGTACCACACATCTATCACCACACCTTGATTGATATCAACTTGTGATATAACCATCTTCTTTTGGTCATCTTCATCTATTTCATCATCAAATTTGAATTCCTTTTGATTTCCTTCTTGGTTGTCAGCGATCATTTTTGAGAATCCTTTGCCTTTGACTAATCTCATAGATTGAATTTCAAGATCAAATTCTTGAAGTATTGCCATCCACTTTCCCCTTCCTTCACCAAGTTCATTCTGCATCAAAAATTTCTTTACTACTACGTTAGGTACAATTGCATACACCTTACTTCTGAGTATATATTGATGAAACTTATTTACTACGTTTATTGATGCAAAGGACTATTTATCAAGATTTGAATATTTCACCTCAGCATTCTTTAGAGGACAACTCATAAAAGCAATTGGTCGCTCATCTTCCTTCTCTCTTTTTTGTGTCAAGATCCCTGCACAAGAATGTTCAAAAGCAAAGGAATAGATCTTGAATGGTAACTCATAATCTGGACTTACCAAAATTGGGGCTGTGAAAATGGCAACCTTAATATCTTGGAATGTTTTCTTTATCTCCGGTACCCATTCTTTTTTAGCTCCCTTTTTGAGTAAATCATTGAGGGGGTAGACTATCTATGTGAAACCACTTATGAATTTGCATACAAATTTTATCTTTCCAAAGAAAGATTTCAATTCCTTCTGACTATGTGAAGGTACTAACTTCAAAATAGACTCAACTCTATCTAGATCAATGGAAATTGTGACTTTAGCAATGACATTTCCTAGGAGCTTCCCTTTAGTAACACCGAACAAACATTTCTTGGGATTGAGCGATATGCCATACCTATGACATCTATTGAATACTTGCCTTAGATCAGCAATATGAGTACTTTGATCTTTTGAAAAGATAGTCAAGTCATCCATTTTGATGACTATACACCTGTTTATCAATTCTTTGAATGCTTCATCCATTGCTCATTGAAATGTAGATCCTCCATTAATCAACTCAAAAGGCATCCTTCTATAAGAAAACGTTCCCCACTTGGTTGTGAAAGCAGTCTTTAGGCTATCTTCTTCATCAACCATCACCTAGTTATATCCAGAGTAATTGTCCAAGAATGACATCATCTTTGAACCATTAACGATTTGTAACACCTCATCTAGTGAGGGTAGATGGTAGTTATCCTTCTAAGATGCTAAATTCAAGTTGCAAAAGTCAACACAAAGATGAATCTCTCTGGTTTTCTTCCATATAGGAACCAAATTTGCCACCTATGTGGAATGACAGATAGGAAAAATGATCTTAGTATCCAAAAGTTTCTTAACTTCTGTCATAATCAGTGGTTTGATTATCGAATTTACTGGTTGTCATCTTTGTCAAAAATGTTTATCATCTGGTTTCAATGGGATGTCATGTGTGATAATCTCAGGATCATAAGTTTTTAAATCTTCATAGCTCCAAGCAATAAAATATTTATACTCGGTGAGTAGTTTGAGGATGTCATCCCTTTCTTTTTGATTTCATGCTTTTCCTATTTGCACCAATTTTGGTTCTTCATTAGTACCCAAATTGTACATGTCACATTCTTCGATTCATTTCTCTTGAGTTTCCCTTCTATTGAGTGTTGATTTTTCACGGTCAAAGATGTGTTCAAGTTCAACCATTCCTTTTGGAATGCTATTGGTTTTCAAATTAAGGATTCCATCATCATTCTCAAGCTCATCATCTTCAGCCTTGTCCTTAGGTGTATCATCAATCTCTAGTCCTTGAAAATGGAAATTGCACATAATAAACTCAAGTATATGTTGATCATCCTAAAAGACCTGAAAGTTCATTATATTGTTGGGAATAGAAGGAACAAAAACTAATTCGACTGAGAATCTTTTTAACTTCATCTTTTTAACTAGTTGCAAAGCACTAGCTAAGATAGCAAGGGCATCTACTACCACATTCTTTCTTCTTGGAATGGATTTGATGTTTAGAGCATCAAAGTCATCCATTATATCCCATACCCTTTTCCTATAAGTAATTAAGCTTTTTTCATTGCATGAGTATATGGATTTTACTTGTTGTATCACCAGTTGAGAATCCCCTTCGATTATAAGAGCGGTGACTCCTTTTTCCAATGCAAAGAGAAGTCCTTGAATTAAAGCTTCGTATTCTCCACCATTATTAGTACATCTAAATTAAAATTGATATGCAAAATAGAAAGATCTACCTTTTGGGGTGATTAGTTCAATACTTGCACCGGCTCCTAATTTACATCTGGAACTATTGAAGTAGAGTATCAAAATTGCATTTTTTGACTTTGTGCTTATTCGTCCTTAACTTTTCTTTTACTTGAGTCTTGAACAACTTTTTCTTGGGAACCCATTGTAACTTTTCTTGTGTAGGGCTAGATGAATCTCCTTCATATCCTATGGATAGAGGAAGAATGTGTTTTTCTTGCTTCTCTTGAATTTCCCCTATTAGCTCACTAATTTGTTTAACTTTAGGTTCAAGATGAATGACTACTGAAGTCCATCCTTTACCTTTGACATATTCATCTTCTTATTTGAACTTTAATCATCTTAGGAGGAGGAGAAGATAAACCTCCACCATCTGAAGAGGTATCAATTTATGATACATTTAAATCTTCACTTTTTTCTTTAGTCTATTCAATAAGGTTGGATGAATTCATTGAATCTTGATTTTTAGTAATTTCATCTTTTGAGGTCTTTGTACTCTTGTTTTCCATCATTTTTGTCAACATCTTTGCTACTACTTCTTGGCATACTGAACATTCAAACTTTGAATGACTAAGTTTGTGTAACCGATAAAATCTTGGAAGGAGCAAGATACTAGGGTTAGCTTCCTCTCCTAAACAATGCAAAATAGTCACCATGCTCTCTATGAATTGTGTCACGGTCTCACTTTTGGGTACCGACACCTTGGGTTCTTGATTTTGATCTTAAGATGTATTGTTTGGAACCATGTTCAATACCATCACTTTGTACAAACCCAAATTTGATTGTAAGAATGCTATCTCATTCGGGGCATTGTAATCTGTGATCATTGTTTTCAATTTAGGCTCAACATCTATCTTGATATAATTGTTCAATCCTTTCCATGACCACCATAATTGAGTGAAGTCTATAAAGAACCATCCTCTGAGACATTTTGTCCATTCTCTACTCAGGAGTAATCCATATGTGTCTAGGATATCGACCACATGCATGTTAATAATATCCTAGATTCAAGGATCAACTATTAACTATATCCACACATCTTTCAATACTCCAATGACTTTTACCTTTGTTTTATCCAACTGTATTACCACTCGGTTAGAGGGTTGAGGATTAACTCCTAGCCTTTGAGCTATTGATAATGGTATCACATTACATGAAGCTCCTGGATCAATAGGACAATTGTGAAGATTCTTTCCATATATCCTTATGCTTAGCAAAAATGGGGGTACCTCAACTTTGTCCTTAAACATAGTGGGCATTGCTTCTACAACATTTACTTGTTGAAGCACCATCTTTTGAGAGAAATTATTCATATTATGGGAAACCTTTGTATTATCCAATATCTTCATGAGTGCTTCTCTTTGTTGTGGACAATTCTACAACATGTCAAACATGGACATATTCGCTTTCATTTTCTTTAGATCTTCAATAGCATTATACTTTTCAGTAGACCAAGCAAGATTCTTTAGTATTGTTGGTATGTTCACTTGATTTTGATACTATTGTTCTCCTTGGGTTGGCCTTACTGGTGGTGGATTGTTGTTTTCTCTAGGATTAGGTGGAGTTGGTTGCAAACTAGGAGGAATTCCATTAGTCAAGGGATCTATTTTGTTTCTGAGATTATATGCATTTCGATTGTAATTTTGAAAGGCAAACATCTCATCGTGTTGAAGATCAGGTTCCTAACTAAAAGGGAATGAGAATTTGTCGCTTTTTTTTCCACTTGTACATGCTATGTAAAATCATTAGATTCTAATAGCATTGCATTGAATTGAATAGGAGGATTATCATTCACTTGTGGGTTTTGATTCACATCCTGATTACCATTATAGTACGCAACATCATTGCTAGGCATATTTTGGCCATCATCATACTGATTGATATCAACGTACTGAATGTTGTTGTTATCAATAGGAATGCTTCCATTATTTGGTTGAGTATTCCATTTTTGGTTTTGTCTTTTGAATCCATTGTTGTAGTCAGGAGGATTGACGTTGTTTCCTCCACCATTGTTTCCTGCATTATTGTTACTGTTGTTGTAATTCTGAGCAAAAATTTTGTTGTAGGGGCTAGTATTATTTCCTTGGAAGTTGTTAATTTTTCCTTGTGAAAATCTAAGATGTGTCAAATAATTGTTCATTTGTGACATGGTCTCTTTCATTTGACCAACTTCTAAAAGGAGATTGTTATCTGCTTCCATAGGAACTATTGCTTTTTGTTCAAAGAAAGCTATTTGTGGGGGCTTTTACCCTGGATACGTTATTGCTTGAGTTTGTGGAACGGGTGCCTATTGTAATGGAATTGGGTACATAGGTATGAATTGACTAGGCATGGTGGGTGCTCTCATGAGATATGTTGGCATTGTAGGGACTGTTTGTGTAGGAAGCATCATTCCTCCCCCATTAGGATTAGCTTGCTTTATGAACGTGATCGCTTCTATAAAGACTTTGTCCAATGTGTCAATATTTGCTATAGGAAGTCTTCTTAGAAAGATCATAGTAAGAGGGTCCATAGCATTAAAATAAACTTGGATGGCAGCTTTAACTAGTATTGTATATGGTGTTTCCAACTTGTGATAGGCCATATGAAAGCGATGGTTGAAGTGTGAAACTATCTTAGCTGGGTCCCTTTTTAGTGATATGAATTGTTGATGTATCACTACTGGATTGATGAATTCTTTGAATTGTTCCAGGAACAATTTTTTGAAAGTGTCCCAGTCTCCAATACATCCTGGTGGTAGGTTCATGTACCAATTGAAGGAAATTTCCCCCAAAGAGTAGGGAAATAAATGAAGAACTACATCTTCATTAGCAATTTTCTTTCAATTGAAAATTTCCTTAAAAACCTTGACATGATCTTCAATAGTTCTTGTTTCTCTGTAAATGAACCTTGGAAAAAATTTCTTGGCAGTCTTAGGGAGGTCATGGAGGGCACCTCTCAAGTTAATGGGTGAATCAACTGCATTTGCAAAAAAAGGCCATTGGAGGATTTTGTGGACCTAAAGGTGGCTGGGATGGTGATGGAAGTGTTGGAATATGTGGAGGTCCACCTAGTGGTTGAATGGGTGGTGGAGTAGAAGAAGATGATGAAATGCCAAATGGAAGTGGTTGAATTTAGGGTACTCCTCTATCACTATGTGGCTTAAAAAAATGAGTAAGCTTTAGAAATTCTTGTGCACTTGGTGAAGATCTTAATGCTCTTTGGAATGGGGATCTTGGATCAATATCTTCTAGCTTGTATCAATTCTAGAAAAAGTGCACCTCTGTAGAAGTACACCTCCTCACTTCTTCTAAATTTTGTGCACCACAGAGTTCTATGAAACTGTGGACATGCGTACCTATAGTCTTGCAGATCCATAGACCTGTGGACCTGCATACCTGTGGACCTACGGATCTAAATTTCTAAAAATTTCAGAAGTGATTTCTAAACTTTTATGAAGTGCAGATTATTGGAAGGGTACAAATTTTTTGAAACTTTATCCAATCTTTCTTGTTTCCAATAATAAGTTCTTTGTTTTGGGCCCTCCTTCTAGCACCACTTCTTGTTGTGGTGTCCAAAATACTAATGTGAACCCACTAGAGTGTGACCCAAAAATCCCTACACGAAGTTCCTATAGAGTGACTTTAGATTCATCCTTTTTGAGACACCTAAATAAAGTACCGTCAAGACCTTTCCTATACAACATATCAACCACCTAGGTGTAATGAGAGGCTTGACAAATGAAATTTTGTTTTTGGTTATGTGAGAGGTCAGACAAAATGGTGTTATCATGAAGGTAAGTAACAATGGGACTATACCAAAGGGAATTGGAGGTGTTTAGGTGGAAAATGATAAGGGAATTAGGTTGGGTGAATGCAGGTTGAGCCACCTCTTCCACTAGGAACTCATACTACTCGTGTTGTTCTAGGCGTTGAACTAAAGAGGCCAAGGGGACCATAACATTTGCTGCTCTATTCCTTTCTTTGGGAATTTTTTCAAAAATAATGTGAACAAAACATGCCTTGAGTGTATCAACTAAATGTTTATAAGGCAATACGTTTTCATCTTTTTTTTTGATAAGTATTACTCACTTGATTGATGACTAACTGGGAGTCTCTATAAACTTCTAGGGCCATCAGTTTCCATTCCAAAGCTAGCTTGAGTCCCAAGACCCAAGCTTCATATTTGGCCATGTTGTTGGTATAAGGGAAGAGTAGTTTGTAAGATTTAGGGATGGTAACACCAAGTGGCATGATGAAAAAAATACTGACGCTCAACCCATGGTGTGTGTAGGAACCATCAAAATAAAATTTTTGTGCTACTGGCTCTGTTTGAAGGATGTGCATATTAGGGAAGCCAACTAAGATAGGATTGAAACTTTCTATAAGAAAATTTTCCAATTGATCGGCAATGGCTTGTCCTTTTATTGCCTTCCTATCAGCATACTCAATGTCAAACTCACTTAGGATCATCACCCATTTAGCTAGTCTACCCGTTAATGCTATGTTGATGAGAAGGTATTTGAGAGGATCAATTTTGGAGATGAGCTTGAATTTTTGCATTAGGTGATAAAGACATAGTTTTTGGGAAGCAAAAACTATGGCTAGACAAGCCTTTTTAATGAAAGAATAATTAAGTTCATAGTTGACCAAGGTGCAACTAATGTAGTCAATGGCTCATTCTTTTCCTTAGTCATTTTCTTGCACCAAGAGGGCTCTAGTTGAGTTATCCATTATAGAAATATACAATAGTAATGGTTTGTGTGATACTAGAGGTACCAACACAAGCAAATTAATCAAATAGGTTTCAAGTGTTTCAAAAGCCTTCTAACATTGATCATCCCTTTCAAAATTTATGTCTTTATGTAGCAAGTGTGTGAAAGGTATACACTTTTCCAGCAACTAAGAAATGAATCGATGAACTGATTGAAGCCTACCTTGAAAATATTTTAATTGATTTAGGTTATTTGGAGGTTGCATGCTAATTATGGCCTATACCTTCTCAGGGCCAACTTCTATCCCTTTGGCTGAGACAATGTATCCTAGGAGCTTGCTTGATTCGACACCAAAAGTGCATATCTTGGGATTGAGCTTGACCTTGAATGCTTCTAGGTGGGTGAATATTTTGGCTAGTATGGGAAGATGTTCTTCTCAACTATGGGATTTGGCAAGAATGTTATCCACATAATCTTCCATGAAGATATTCATCATATCATGAAAGATAGTGGTCATGACCCATTGATAGGTAGCCCCAATGTTCTTTAACCCAAAGGGCATTACATTCTAAAAAAATGTACCACATACACAAGTAAAAGCTATTTTCTCCTAATCTTCTAGTGCTATTGTAATTTGATTGTACCTGAAAAAACCATCCATGAGTGAAAACATGGAATGACTTGTTGTGAGATCAACAATGGTGTAGGACATGCTTTTTTTAAATCTCAGAAGTCGATATAGATGCATATGCTACCATTCTTCTTTAACATGGGGACAATGTTGCAAATCCTTGATGCATACACTAGGGGCCAAATGAAATTGATACTGATTAATTTTTCCAATTCTTCCTTCACTAATAGGGCTATATGGGGATGAATATTTTTGAGTTTTTGTTTTATTGGCTTGACCTTTGGAGAAATGTTAAGATGGTGGAGGATTAAGGTCAGGTCTAAGCCGGGCATCTATGCCTAAGACCATGTGAAGTTTTTCTATCTTACTTTGAAGAATTCAATGAATGCCTTCCTTTCTTCTAGGCTCAAGGATTGTGCCAAATAAATGACCTTTGATTCTTGTTCTATGCTGATGTTGACTGGTTTTGTAAGCTCAATCAAAATAGAAGATCACTCCTTGAAATGTTGAGTTAAAGTATCAATTAACCCATCTACGGGTGGCATAGTTGGGTTTTCACCTTGGGATGCATCACTTCTATTTGTTTCCATTTTTTTATCAAGATTACCCACAACTTGGTAGTGGTCAATAAGGTTGTGGGATGCTTGTCTCGCTCTAGTGTGACTGAGGTGATTGATACCCAGCTTGACTATATGCTCTTCTTCCATTCTTCATTGACGAGATGGTTCAACCTTGTTAAGGTACATGAAAACTTCATGATCAATGTCAAAACAAGGCAGGTGATGAGGCTTAGTTATATCCTAGTTAATGAGTTCAGGATGGACTAGGGAAAGTTATTTGTAGTATGGGAAGGGTTCAACAAGGTTTAAAGACATAACTTCATTAGATGGCTCATACGCTGTATCTGTTAGATCTATGATGTGGACTTCTTCTAGAGTGTCAGGGAAAGTAGATCTTGCGAGAGGCTCAAAGTAATCATCTTCAAATTCTATTGGAAAGAAGTTAGGGAATAAGGTTTGAAATTGAAACCCTTCAACATGTTCATCATCTTTTAAAAGCCACCTTGATGTACTCTATTTCTTGTTGAAGTGGTTCTTGAACTATGAGTTGTTCTTTGTCTAGCCAAATTGTCAAGGGCGAGAATATGGACAACATCACATTCTTTAACATGGAGAGATTCCTCAGATAGTGACTCAAATTCCCATTTAGCAAAATCATCATCATCTTCATTATTGGAGGTATATATGGGTGGATGTTTTGTGAAATGTGAAATTGAGAGGGCCAAATTCTTATTTATGATATCAGTCATTGCCAGGGTATAATTATCTTTTTGTTTGGATACCCACACCAGGGTAGAAGAGGAAGGATCATTGTGCTTTGGGCAAGCTTTGGATGAGGTTTTCACCTTGTCTTGTCCATCATACCCTACCCCTATTTTAGATTTATAGGACCTAAACTATGCCATCAAAGGTTTGATGATTCCTTTCCCTTTCCCTAAGGGACTATCTCCCATGTATCCTATCTTTTTCATTAAGTTAAAGCCTTGCCCATGTAGGTGGGAGGAGATGTCAATGTTCTGTTGACTTATGTCTTCCATTGGGTTTGGAGATGTGCCACTTGCTTTGATAAAATGAACATGATATGGTTTGGTGGAAGTTGGTTTTCCATGAGACCTTGGAGAAAGCAAGGGATCAAATAGGGAGACTGAGTACTAACCTACCCCTTTATGATGCAACTTACACTTTCTATCAAATTCCTGCACTAGTTTATCTATTTCTTTGTAATGTAGTTGTTTAGGATCTTTTGATGATGATGGTAGTGAAGGAGTGGAAGGAACTAAATAAACCACTTTCTCTTTACCCTTAGTTGATGTTGATAAGTGGTTGCTAATTTGGTTAGTGGAGTGTGAAGTGCTTGTAACTACAAACTGATTGCTGACATCTCTCGATGTATCAACTTCTTCTCTGTTATGAGGGATAAGTGAGTTACAATACTAGGCAAAGTGTTGATCTTCAGGTATGGTTATCACTTGACCCATGTATGGAAATTCAAGGCACTAGCGGTAGGTGGAGGGAACAAATTACATGTCATGAATCCACGATCTTCCTAGTAGGATGTTATAAGTTAATTGTAGGTCTAAGACCTGGCAGAAAATCTCCTTCACAACTGGCCCTACTCTGATTCATAATATGACCATGCCTTTGGAGGATCTTTCTTCATTGTCATAAGCCTTGATGGTAATATTTTTTCTTGGGTCAACAACATTCTCTGCATACCTGAGGGCTTTCACTAAACTAAGTGTACAAATATTGAGACCAACCCCACCATCAACCAATGCTCTCTTAACTTGGTTCCAATGGATGAATACTTCTATGTGCAAAGGATAATTTTGTGGCTGTATGATAGACATATCATCTTGAGCTAAAAAAGACACATAGTGAGGAGCAATTAAATTTCTGACCATGTTCTGGAATCTACTCACATCTAGGTCATTTGGCACTAAGGCTTTGGTGAGTATCTCTTTGTGCTCTAGGGAGATTTACAACAATTTGAAAATGGATATGTGGTCCGGAGTCTTGAGTAATTGGTTAACTAGGTTGTACTTGGGGATGGAGGAACTCAAAGTTGCTCAATCAATATTTTTCAGAGGCCCTAATAGCATAATTTTTGAGGCTTGACCTTGGGTGGTAGTGTTTAAGGACTATTTTTTATTTTTATTTTTAACTATGATGACATTTACAGTGCCATCAAATCCAGAGATCATGCCAATGGTATTATCGTAATGGTATACATAATTAACCTTGGTTTGCAGAGGTGTATTTTGATTGGCTTAGGAAGACTCCCCCTTTTCATGACTCATGAAGGGATTCTTGAAGGCCATATGGTCTTCATTATTACTGAGATTGTTTACTTCAATGGTTCCATCATTTATTAATTTTTGGATGACCCCCTTAATGGTGAAACAATTATTTGTTAGGTGCCTTCGATTGCAATGATAAGAACAAATGTGTTTCTTGTTCCACCATTTTGGCTTGACTTGAGGCTCATATGGTTTAGCCTCGAGTAACACAATGAGGTCATCAGCCAAGAATGTTTGTAAAGCACTCTCATAGGACACCCCTATAGGTGTATACTCCTTAGGTGTATTAGAAAACTGATATCTTCATGGTGGAGGAGCTTGATTATAATAAACTTGTTGATTAGAGGTAGAGGGAGTCTTTGTGTTACATTGATAAAAATGGGCAGGCATTATTTTGTTGAGGTGTGACAATGGGACCTAATTGATTTAAAGTGGGTTAAGTTTGAGTTTTGACATGATTGGCTTCAACCACCCCATCATTCATGATGTTTTTATTCTTGTTTCTCCACCATGATTTCTATTTTTTAGTGAACCGATCAATGGAATTGTGTGTCTATGCATAATTGTTGGAGAAACCTTTACCGCTTTTGGATAATTTGATTATGTCATTGTTTACCAAGGTTTCTTCTACCTTAGCTATGTTTTCTACAGTGGTTTAAAAATATTTAGGCCCTTTAAGTTGGAGCCAATAATTCATCAGCTTTGAGAGACTATTGATGAAGATATCTGTCTTCTCTTTATCTAGTATGTCTCAATGATATTTGGCAAACATGTGCCTCCACCCTTGTAGGAAGGCCTTGAATGATTTTCCTAGGAGTTGTTTTGTGTTACATAGATCAATCAATGTGACCTCTCTTTTAATGTTATAAGAATATTGGGTGATAAAAATGGAGCCCAATTGATCAAAGGTTTTAATATTGGAGGGTGATTTAGAGAAGCACTCTATGGCTTGCCCCCTGAGGCTCCTAGGAAATAGATGCATTAGGTATGTTGTGTCATGGAAAACCTCCATACTTAACATATAGAATTTCCTAAAGTGATCTTTTGGATCTGACATGCCAAAATATTTATCATATTTCGGTATTTGCACATTTGGAGGAAAAGGTGTGAAGGTAATGTTTTTATTGAATGGTAGGGGACACACCTTTTTGAGGCTAAACTCTGTGGGTTGTATTTTTCCTCTTTTCATCTTTTCCATTTCTAGTTGTAAGTCTTGCAATTTTTGTGTAACTACATCTAAAGGTGATTCTTCTTCATCTCATTTTAGATTGGTCACATCAAATTCCAATCACAATTTTGCACCTTGTTGTGCTAATGTGAGTATTTAGCATTCTTTGTATCTTTCCAGTATCTTGTCCATGATATCGAAAAGTTTAGGATTTTGCTGAAAATCTTCGATTTTAGATTCAATACTTCTATCATCCTAGGCATGAAATGAACCCATTGTGGCTAGGAATTCTAAATTTTGGTCAATAAGGGTGACTTTGGAGTAACTTCATTCTATGCACAATCCATTACTTTAGTAGATTTGAGGAGGTTTAGAGGTTCTGTGCATTTGACGTTTCTACTTGCTATCCTAGAACTCACTCATATGGGTGACCATTTCAATTTTGTTGGTACACCTATTTTGCATGGTGGATGAAAGGTGAGTTAGATTATTTTAGTTTTTAGGCATTCTTCTGAAGGTGAAAGTTTTCATTGACCATGATTTGTTTGTAGCCACAAGCTAGATAGGATAAGGTTCACTTTTGCGAAGTTAGGTAAAGGAATGAATGTGTGTCTCCAAACATTCCTGGCTTGATGTGCAAAGTGAGGTAATGGTAACTATTGGGTTGATTATGATGTAGCTTTGCTTATTTCAAAAGATGTTTTTGGTTAGACATGAAAATTCTCAGATTCTGTAAAATGCCAGAAAGGAAAAGGGTATCCAAATTTATTGTTTGTTCGCAAGTATCATGTTTGCAGATAGCCTCTATTTCATGTTTTTTCTCAGATGCATCACAAGATTGCTCAGATGCACTATTTCAATAATTAGATGTTCTATTTTATTGTTCATATGCACTATTTAAGTTTTTAGATGTGTTATTTTAACTAGCAGATGCACTGTTTCCTGATTCAAATGCATTGTTTTAATTCACAGATGCACTTTTCTATAGGTGTATGTGTCATAACAGAGATTAGAAGTGTTATAGGAATGTTTAGAAGTGCTATTTTATGCAGTATATGTGCTATTTTAAGGATTATTCAGAAATTTCTTTCTCTTAAACTTGGTTGCTAGATATCAGTTTGAGGTTTTTCATTCTGGAAGGTTTGTTATCTACACTGGTGTTCATTATTGAATTTTAAAGCACTTCTATGCACAATAGTAGTGATATTAGAATAACATGAAAAATCACACACACCTAGAAAATGAAAATAAAAGGCTTCCTATCAAGGTTATCTAAGGCTAGTTGATGGAAAGCCAAGGAGGTAACAACAATAACTACACAAAGTTGAATAATTAACCAAGATTCACTAGGTTCTCCAAAGCACTCAAATAGCCTTCGAATGCACAAATATGGAATAGACCTTAAAGTATTTATTTCAACCCCACAAAGTGTTTTAACAAACTCAATATGACATGTTTAAATAGGTTCTACAATCCCAAAACCAAGTTCATGCATAAACCCAAGTTACGCCTCTTGACTAGGCCACTCTCTTCATTGGATCAACAAACACTATTTTTTGAACTTATCTCACAAGCTTTTCAAAACACCAAACAAAAAAATATGATTTTTAGATACCATTTTTAGAGTTGTATAACATATCCGAAAATGAAGTATCACTTCTTTGGAAAGATTGTACGAAAAATGGTAGTTTGTCTCAAAATTAGGCTTAATTAGGCCACTTTTACAAAGCATGTACCCTTTAAACTTATCCCCTGACTCTCAAAATTTCTACCGTATGGTATTTTGATTCCAAACTAAGGATTTGATAGTCCTTTTTCCAATTTGACCTTTTTAGGCACACTTTCCAACAACCCTCTCATTAAATGATGCAAAACAAGGGTTTTCTAGATCTCCCACTTCCAATCACTTCTAGGATCTGTTCAAAGTTGAAGCACCATATTTAGGACATGCCCTCACTAATCCAAATATAAAAACATACCCTTATTAAGGTAGATCTTCTACTACTGTACTTGTAGCAGCATTTTCCTCTCTTTTTTCCAGTGTTAGTCACGGTGATCACCCCTTAAATGTTTCTTCCTACACTCAAATCAGTTAGCAGTATTTGAAAAATGTTATAATAGATCCATTCCCTAGGAAAAAACAAGAAACTACAAAAATAATGGATTAGATCATCATAAAACCCCTCAAAATAGTTAATTTCTTGGGATTGTTACAACACTGTTAGTGTAAATAACAAGACAATGAGACTTTTAATGCTTCAAGATCACTTTAAACAACCATGAAATGATTGTATGAAAGTATTAATTCATTCCTATAAGAGTTTAATGCTGAAGTCAATGAAGATACAATGGACTTATTCAAAGAAATAGTGCAAATGACAAGAAAAACTAAACTTTATTCACTCAAATCTAGAATTTCTGTATAGTAAGATCACATGCTTTAACAAGCTTTATAAACTCCTATTATAACCTCCTATATTCATTTGTGAGCCTTTACAACTAATAAAACATTAAAATAATCCTAAAAAGCCCATAATCCTAACTAGCCGTTTGGCTTATTTGAAAATTTTAACAAAAGGCTCTAACTAACTCCTAATGAATACTAATATCTTCCAACAGACCTTATTACTTGATTAAAACTATTGACAAGTCTTTGTATACCTTTAATCCCATTTACATTGCATTTTAGACCTATGGTCTCTATTAGGACCTTTAGGACATTTACTCATTACATTTCATTTTTCATTACAAAAGGTCATAATAGGCTTCAAGACATTCCAATTTATTGGTTTTGTTGTCAAGATCTCCTTCTTAGTCTTTGGTGTCTTCATTGATCCACTTGACCTCCTAGCTACTCCTACACCACTGGTGACTAGTGGGTCTAAGTGTTCCAACTATGTTTGGATTTACCTCTTCTATGATAGAGAGCTTCCCCCCAGGTGCAATCCCTTGTAGGAATATTAGAGGAAGGATATGTGCTAAATGCAGGTGGCTTGCATTCAATTAAGAATACAAGATTGGGGGGCAATCCTTCTCACTAGCCCTACTAACGCAACTTGGGAGGTAGCCCTTCTATGGCTAGATTATCCTACCTAGTGAAAGGCAAGAAATGGAAGTCACAAATAGGTCTGGGAATTTGATCACTCGAGAAGAGTGAGAGCATATCCCTACTATTTTGGCTCCCCAAACATGACAAACACAAAGGATTAATTACTAGGCCTTATACTACTAAAGGCAAGGGGGCTCCTAATTAGACTATGTGTGAGTTCTTTCCTCGTTAAACTATGATTGATCTTTACAAAAGGTTGGTCATTCTGATCAACTTGAAGGAGTTGAGAGCATAGGCCTTTATTAGATTAGCGAGATTGAACATTCTTATTAAGCTATGTTTAAAAACTTGGAGATGCCACACTTTTAATTAACAAGAGCCAAGGTCCACCTACCTAATTCAGAGCTAGCAAAGGCTAGTAACATTTATGAGGGTCTTCATTCTTGTTGCATGATATCTACAATCTGAAGGCTTGTCCGTGAACACTAAAGGAACCTGTAAGCAAAAGATAGTTGGATCTGAAAGTTAGATACATAAAACTAAAATTTTACTAGATGTGCTATAGAAATGCTCATATGCATTATAGAAAAGCTTATATGCACTATTCTATCATGCAAATGTTCTATGAAAAAAAAAAATGTGCTATAACATGTTTCATATGCACTATAGAAATGATTAAATGCATTACATAACACTTCAAAAGAACTATAAAAAGTTGCAGATACGTTATAGAACTATGCAAATGCATTATAGAACTATGTAGATGCATTATAGAACTGCGCAAATGCATTATAGAATAATGTATATGCACTAAAAAAATATTAAATGCATTAAAATAGAGTTCATAAGTGTTATAATATCCCTTGGAAGCATTGAAACAAAGTTTGTAAGAATTAAAATATTTAGGTCCGACCCTTCTATGCTCAGGGAAGACTTTGGAATGCTATTCTTGCTGATATGAGGTCTTCCAAATGCTGTAGAATCCATATTTGATCATATCTGCACAAGCGAATAGAAAGATACATAGATCTATAATATAAATAAAAGATTAGATTGAACAACTTGAAATTAGAGAGGTTTTTAGTTCAACCCCATAGTGGGTGCCATTTTGTACATGGTAAGAATGTGTATTCATGAAACTTTAGCATAGAATGCAAATGGACTAATGACAAACTATACCAGACCCATGATATCATCATCAGAATGTAATCTCTACAAGCGTCTCATGTTTCCCTAACTACAACTGCTAAAATAGCTCTCAGAAAAGCATCTTAGTGACAGTTCTAGAATGGGATTGTGCTAAGAAACGTAGATCTACAATGAAAATATGCTAGATCTATGACTAAAGTATGGGTTATATGTAAAATACAACTCCTAGAAATGCTCTTGAAATGGTCATGCCATGAACTAAAATGCAAAAAATGATGTTAAATAACACCAAATGATGCTAAAATACTATGAACTTGCTACAATGAAAATGCAAAAATGATGAGTGCTATTGTGCCTATAGTGTAGATGCATAAAAACTCGGGTCCCTTTCCTATTAGATTTCCCTCCTATTTATATAATTTCACAAGGGGTTGCGGTAAGAACCAAAATTTTCACTTTTGACTGGGGGTGAACGTGAAACTCAAAATATCTTATAAGAGGCCAGGAGGAAGAGTCCAACAGACTTGGCATTGAGGATAATATGAGAATTTTTCAAATTCTTTTAAATGGTAAAAAGGAGATTTTCAATCTTGTGAGGATAAAATGATTTTGTTGATTTAATAAATGATTTATTTTCAACACTTTGTCTTTTTCCTTCCTCCCTTTTTGAATTTCATTTTATGAATTTGAATTGTTCTCTTCCTCTTTTAAAGTTGATTTAGGTTTTGTCGATTTGATAGGTGATTAATGACCTAATGTGATTTTGGTTTGAAAGTCTGTTGTGTTTCTTTTGATTTTTTCTTTAATTTGCATTGATTGATCATAATCACATGATTTAAGTCTTTGCCAATTTTTGGGTGTCTACAGAATTGTAGGATTATTTGAAGTGAAGGTATTCCTTGTTGTAGTCTTGTGATGTTATATAGTTTTGTGCATTGAAGGAGATATATCAAATGAGTCAAATATCGAATGAATATCTTTCTACTCATTCAATATTTGCAGGTAAAAAATGTGGTGCATTTTCATGTCTGTGTAGGATTGAATGACTATTTCAAGCAAAGGGACTCCTTATTGTAATTTGTCGATGTTGTTGCATTTTCCTACATTGAAGGGGCTACATCAAATGAGTCAACCCTCAAAATTTTTTTTCATTGCAACCATTGCATTACACTTTTCTCATATATCATTATAGCTATAGCAAGAAAGCTTCATCAATTGATATACACTATAGTGATGATGTCATGGTCATAAGAAAACTTAGGTGTTATATTACTATGAAATGTAGTAATCTCTTCTATTACTATGTGGAGAAAGCATAAAGTTGACATAGTGATGAGTGATAAGGAAGATATATTGCTATAACACCTTACAATTATTGGCAAGCATAAATGAAATATAGTCATTTTGGTGATGAGCTTTAAAGATATTATATCGCTATATGTCTTAGTGATAAGTGTTTTTGATGATAAAAAAAGGGGAGGATTGTGTTGTTGTGATCAATGATAGAAAATACATGATTGCATGTCATGTTTGGAGTAAATATGACATAGTGATAAGCAATTAAGACACATGTATCACTATCTATTATGACAAAGAATATGTTGCTATATATTATAGCGATAGGTCAAAAGGATCATGCATCACATTTAATGTAAACATGAAATAATGATAAGTGATGAAGAGATGTATATAACTATGTTTTATGATGACAAAGTAGTATGGCTAGAAGAAGTATCACTATATATTATAGCAATGAGGCAATTTTGATCGCAGATCTCTTTTATAGGAAAATGGATAGGATGATAAGCATTAGGGTTATCATTTTTTCTATAGCGCTAAGAGTAAAAAAAAATAGATTTCTATTAGGAATAATGAGATAAATTGATCGATGGTGTGTACATGTTTTTTGCCAGGAGTTACAATCATCATTTATTTAAATATTTAATGGAGCAAGTGGATAATGACTAGAAATGACTGCTCACATGCTTACAATGATCAAAAATCCTAATTGTGACAATCAATTTAGTGAAATGAAATAAATACATGAACTCATAGGTTTCCATTTTTACTAAGAAATTTATCATCATTCATTCCACAAGAAAAGAATTTGTAAAGAATTGTGAGATTTTTTAGAGCTTCCTAAAGTAACAATTTGTAGAAAAATGGAAGGCTCCAGTTCATCAATAAAGAGAAAGGCCAAGAAGGTAAAGAAGGGGAAAACATAAAAGAAGCAGAAGACAAAAGATGAAATTCCTCAAAGGAAGTTGAATGAATAATTGATTGAACAAATGGAGTTTTTTGGGCATAAATCTAGAAGGAGTAAATTTTCCTCTCAAAGTATAACAAAGTTGGTGATATATGGACAAGAACCTAGGGATATGAACTTTTCTTGTATCAATATGTCAGAAGGGATCATAAGGGGCCCATATGTCTTCCATGGGTGATGGATTTTGGGAAATTGACTGTGCCAAATTTGTTTGTGAATGTCGAACTATTAAAGCTTATCATTGACAAATATAATACTAATGACATATGCATATATGATAGTATAGGGAAAATGTTCATGGAGATTTCAATTGATTCTTTAAATGATGTATTCAAGCTGATGGATGGGCTCACCAAAAGGCTATCATTTAGGGAATTAAAGAATGAATGCAAGATGTCGGATATATCATATATGCAATGGAAGCTAATGTTATACAAGGTAAAGAAAGAGCCACTTATTGAAGTAGATGGGCCACCATTCAACATACAATAATTCAAAACATACTTTGACATGACATATCAATCTTGTGGACAAGTTGGAGAAATGGAGGTTCTTGACCTAATGGATATTAGACCTATGGTACTAGCTTTTGATATCAAAATGTTGGAGCCTACACCCTAAGATTATGTTGAGTATGTTGTTGACAACATTCATAATAGTTTTGTTAATTTCAAAGATGCTAATACTCCTATTTTTAGGCAATATTATTTTCTTATGCATATGATTTTGTATTATGGTCAAATGAGAGATACATGTCATAATAACTTTTATTTATATATAAAGGAAACTAATGGAGAAGATAAGCTAGTTTAGATGTGGACTTTTGTGTGGGACTATACATACAGTGCCTCATGTTACCTCACCTTTGAGGATTATCTTGTTCGACCTTTATATTCATTGTTTGGATATGAAGCTTTCCCTTCCATTAGTCTTGACACAAAGAGGTTTCTAGGACCTAAAGATAATGGGATGGGAGAAAATATTAAACACAATTGTGGTGATTGGTATGCCTATGATTATTTCACTTGTTTTAGAGTATACGGATTTTAAGGGATGCCATACCAGTTACCAACCTCAGTACTAGATAGGATTGGTTATTTGAAAATTATGAGATAGATGTTAGAGTCAAGAAAATAGTATTTTCGAGGGAAGCAGAGGAAATAAACTTTTCTCCCTGCTATTCTACCTTTTGGAGATTTTACTATTTGTGCCACCAAGTCTTATGACAAAATTGGGGAAAAATTGTAAAATGAGTATCATATGTACACCATGGATCCTTGGACCCATTATGGTCTTGAAGGCTATATCTATGCCTATAGAAATTCATAGAAATTGGGTGACTATATTCATAAAATTGTTGAAAGTAAGGAATAATATGATAAAATGGAATGGTTGAAAATTTAGCATAAGTTGCAAGAACAAAACAAGGAGTTGGAAGAAAGAAGGCAACATGATTTGGGAAAATTTAGAGATGACATACAAAATGTGCCAAACTCCCTTGTACCACTAACTAGAACTTTGGATAGACTTGAGGTACAAGTATTGGAACATGATGTCCAGGTAGTTGATAGGGTTAACATGGAATATGATGAAGGAATTCTTGAGTCAAATAAATTTATTGGTGATGATGAATTTATAAAGTCAAAGGAATTCATGACTTGTATTTACAATTATAGAGGCAAAATCTTCAAGAAGAGTATTCCACATATCACTCTTGAAAATGAAAAGGAGCTGATGGCAAGACTTAAAGAAGATATCAAGAAAGAGTTGGATAACACGACTCTGACAAGAGGGAGACAACTTCTTGATGAAGCAGGAATCATGGTTTTTCCATGGTTTTTCCTAGATGGGATCTTAGTGCATCCTATATATTTGACAACTTAATGAAATCTAAGAAAAAGGATATGAAGTTTGATGTTCAAGGAGTGAAAGATGTCATTATTGGTTCTAGGTTTGTTGAGGATGAGAGATCTATGCTACTATAGGCCCTTTACCCTCCATAGAAGAGGTTACAGATAATTGATATTGATCAAGCATTTGGACACTTGATGACTTTGAAAGTCGCGGTAACAAACCCTAATAAAACAACACAAATGCAAGTGGTTTTGGTGCAATTCAATGAGGCCCAGATGAAAAAAGTGTCAATTGAAAGAGATAACTAGAGAGCAATGTATGAAAGCCTATTAAAAAAATGAAAGCCACAAATGCAACCTATGATTCAATCATTGGATGATAGATGAAAAGGGAATTGAAGAGATTGCAAGAGGAAAATAAAAACAACACACATACAAGTGGGTTTGGCCCAATTTAATGAGGCTCAAATGAAGGAAGTGTTAATTGAAAGAGATAATTGGAGAGAAATGTATGAAAGTTTTTTGAAAATAGAAAACCCACAAATGTAGCCTATGATTAGGGTGATAGACCCTAATAAAAAACACACATGCAAGTGGGTTTGGCCAATTTTAATGAGGCTTAGATGAAGCAAGAGTCAATTGAAAGATATAGCTGGAAAACAATGTATGAAAGCCTATTAAAAACATGAAAGATACAAATGCAACCTATGATTCAATCACAAGATGATGCCATGAAAAGGGAATTGAAGAGACTACAAGAGGAAAATAAAAAATTAAAGGATACAAATAAGATTAGGAGAAAAGTATTTGGCTCCATATTGAGAAACCACTTCAAAATATTATTGAAAAAGCTTGGACATGTGTGGGAATTATATCATGGTTACAAAACTTTGGCTTTAATACACAATTAAATATACAAAAAAATGATCAAGGAAAGGGATGAATTGGTTGAAGACACTGATATCTAGGAAGCCAATAGATTAATTCATGGCCATAAGGTATTTACTAAGCAATTCAACAACACTTTAAAGATGTTAGAAGATCTAGTAACATAGTACAAAGAAATAACATGGAAAAATTAGGATGGATAGATTATAAACAAGGATATATGGATCGAGACTTGTCATGCAGTGTTGGAGGAGGCCCTAGGAGCATTACAAAATGATGAGTTGGAATTGACAAAGATGAGCGAGTAGTTAGAGAAGATGATTGAGATGGATTTTAGATCTCAAGAATTCATTGTAGATGTAGACTTTCTCAATGATGACAAATAATACGAGCTTATTAAAAAATGAAATGATTTTATTGAAGAGTCAGCATCAAAATCACTCAAATGAATTCAATTTCCTTTCTAAATTTTTTTTAATTGATCAACATGTAATACTTAGTTATTACTTGGCCTGTTAAGATAAATTTTATAAACAAAAAGATATGCCTCTCCATTTTGTAACTGATTCGTTGTCCATAAGTATAGGGACCTATTGGAGATAGTGACTGAATAGAGCTCAAATAAATCATGAAGAGCTAATATACAAAGGAATCTAAACAAGTTAATTTTATCAAATTGAAATATGGCTTGTGTCATGATTGTCCCATGTCTGAAGCTTGTTGCAATCCTTATGTTATAGAAAAGGATTTCGAAGACTAGGATGTGGAGAGTTTAAATTTTGATAGAAGGAATGGTGTTATCATGGTTTTAGTCATTTTAGTGCTCTCTATTTTACGACATCCGATATCTAAGTTGTATTTTGCAAGAAAATATATCCCTCTTGCATTTCTTTTGTTGTTCAAATTTGAAATGTAAAGTTATATGATTACCATAGAAAGAACTTGGCTACTAATAGAAAGTCTCTAATTATTGTAATGACCTATGCTCAATAATGAATGCAAAAGATGGAATCGTACAAATAATTAACACAAAATTATCATAGTGGAATTATAATAATGGGTGCACATTTTTTTTATTGGTACCTTTCCTTCTTGATAAGTTCAGCTGATATTGTTTCCTCCCCATGATTACACACTACACATGGAAGTAAAATGCAATATCATAGCCATGAATTTATAGTTTGCATGCCACAAAAATTTACTATATTTAGCATGAAATTGTAATATAATAAACGAAACACTACAAATTCACAATCATACTATAATTTAAGTGTAACCACAACTATCAGTTTCTTCACAAATTGCAACCCCAAAATTGCTTGGTGCCAACTACTTTCCACTTTCTCTATAGTTGAGAGAAAAACCCAAAAATGTATAATGTTTCCATGCATCACCCATTATGAGTGAAGTTTTGGTAGGCATTTTCATAAATATTTTTAATGTTGTTTGATTTTGTGCAACAAAATTTTCACCACTTTAACCTTCCCTATTTATGAACACATGTACGAGGACGGGCTGCCATGATTGACATGCATTTGTAAAATAAATCTCATTAATGGTTAAAAAAGGTGTCAAATGATGGATTCCAATGCATATTCAATGGTTTGAGAAAGGTGGGGTGTCAAAGAAATATATAGAGAATTCAAGGTAGGGTTTGGATGAAACTACTAGGACCCAAAACTATTATGCATATAAATGTATCAGATTACATAATGTTTTCATATAATTGAGTCATATCTCTAAAGTTCCTTTAAGTTGTAATGTTGTGATATTTATTTGGTTGCAAAATTGCTCCTTTATGGTTTCTTATAGTTTTGGGGACTACAAAGACGCAAAGTAGTCAAGCAAAGGGTTGAGACATCACTGATGTTAAGGATAACTTCAAAGTTAGGGCTATGAAGAGGTGATAAACTATAGATCACAAGGTCATGATTTGTATTAACCTTAAGAAATTTCAAGTTGCAATGATGTAGAGGATAACTAGAACAGTCAAGGTCTAGGTTATCACGATATCACATGCAATTAAATTTAACATTGGATTATAGTTGCGAAGTGGCGATGACTCATAATTGCTATTTCACAAGGTTAAATGATTAGGTAAAGCTTTAAGTGTTGGAAATATAAGAAAAGTAACTAAGAGGATAGGGGTAAATCAATTACCATAAAAATATAACCTAGATCCCTTAGATGCCAATAAAAATCAAAACTTAGTGTAAACTAAACTCTGCTATAACTTGGCAAATACACAGGAACTTGGTTTACACTAACAAATGTTGTAACTCGGTAAACACTGATATAACTTGAAAAATGCTTATAATGAAAATCTTAAGATATTATCTATGATTGATCTTACTTTAACCTAGTTTCATACAAAAAAAGAAATAACATGAATAGAATTGACACTAGGATTTAATGTGGAAACCCAATTTTGAAAAAATGCCTAATTGCAACTAGTTACCAATTTTCACTCTTCTGAAGTGAGCCCTATTAGGAGCCAAAACTATTAAAGGTTACAAAACACATTGTTAGGTGTGACCCTATTAAAGGATTTAATCACCCTGTTAGGAGTAAACTTGTTAGAGGTCTTTAGAAAATTCAATAGAACCGCCACATTGTTAGAGGATTTACAAATAGCTATTAAGCCAACTCTGTTAAGAGATTTAGATCACTACTAAAATGGTTAGAGAGAAATAATGAAATGACCTAATTTTTGATGCAATTGAATTGCTGAGTATAGATCTCAATTCTGGCTTGAATACTTGATCATTCTTGATCAAATGTATCTTTTCATCTCAACAAGGATATTCTACTTATCCTTCTAATTCACTTCCTCTTAGCATCATTAAGGAGTTTGATTTGAGTCATTCTTCAGCTATACTCTATTCAAGGTATGCACTACAATACTAATTTCTTCCTTCTAGTATTTGATTTTAATTTATCATTTGTGTTCTTGTACAATCCATGATGGATCTATTTCTTCTTTCAGCTATACCATTCTGCTGAGGTGTACCAGGGGATGATACCTATCTCTTAATTCCTTTTTCAATTTAGAATTCATTAAACTCATTGGAAATGAATTCACCATCTCTATTTGATTTTAAACATTTCAAATTCTTTCCAATTTCTTTCTCTACTCTTGTTAGATACCACTTAAATTTTTGAAAAGCTTCAAAAAATTTCTTTTAGATATACATTACAATCATCATTCTAGAATAATCATCAATAAAAAGAATGAAAAATTATCTCCACTATAACTCTCTATTCCAATATGTCCACATAAGTTTTTATGTACAAATTCTAAGACTTCTTTAGAATGATAGTTCTTGCTTTCGAAACTAGTTTTTCCCATCTTACCAATTTGGCAATTTTTTCATAGACACATATCTAGTTTCCTCAAGCTAGGAAGACCTCTTACTCTTCTATTTTTTCTTATCTTGACCAGATTATCAAATTTTATATGACATAATATTTTGCACCATAACCAACTTTCTTCTACTTGAGCAATAAAACATGAACTTTCATTGAGATCTAGGTAGAATAGATTACCTTTTGTTTGTTTTCCAGACCCAACTAGATTACCTTTTCCATCCAAGAGTTTGGCCTTCCCATTCATGAATTCTACATTGAATCCAATGTTATTCAAATGTGGCACACTAATTAGATTACACTTTATTACTTCAACCTAATAAGCATTGCCACATCTAAGTTCATTGGTTAATGAGATACACCCTTTTCCCTTTATGCAACAAGGTTCATTGTTTCCAAATATCATATTACCACCATGATAATGTTCCATATGTTAAAACTTTTTTTTTCTCTAGCCATATGATGTGAGCAACCACTATCAATAATCCAAATATCATTTTTTCTAACAAGAGAGATAAGTGTCATTTTATCTCCTTCATCACCAAATTAATCTTTTACAACAATATATACCATTTCATCTTCATTATTATTAGAATCTTTAGCCATAAGATAAGATTTCTTACCTTTTTCCTTGTAGTCCTTATAGTCCTTGAATTCCTTCTTGCCTTTGAACTTATTTCTTTCCTTTTCATCTTTGTCTTCTTTGTTTGGGAACCTTACAACACTGTAACCAACTTCTTCACAAGAAAAATAGATTAGAGGTTGGAATATTTCCTTGCAAGTAGGGCTTCAAAAACTTCAAGATCACTGTCTGAACTTTCTTCCTCTTCTTCACTTTCTAATTGATTGGATTTTGATTTCTTACCCCTTTTCTTGAGTGAAAGCTTGGCTTCAAATGAAGACTCAATACATTTAGAACTAGGGACATAGTTATCATAGTTATCCAACTCAAAAGTTGTCAATCTTCCAACTAGAACATCCAGAGTTATATTTCTATTTGGATCACATCTCATTTCTTGAATAGCAGACACACTAATTGCATAGATAGGGAGAAGGGTTCTAAGTACCTTTCCTACAACTATTTTATCATCAATGGATCCTCTAGATGCTCTGATTGCACTCACACTTTCTTTAATTCACTCAACATATTTTGTAATGTTTTCATCTTCTTTCATCATTCTAATAAAATTATCCTTTGAGACTTTTAACTTTAGCTCCTTTTACATTATCATCTCCTCCATAGATGGCTTTTAGTTTGATCCTCATATCATGAACTGTATTGCAAATTTTGACTTCATCAAATTTAGCATAATTAAGAGCATAAGTGATGTCAATCATCATGATGTTATGATTTTTCTTTTCAACAATATCTTCAATAGATAGTGTTCTAGTAGGAGTCTTATATTCACTATCGAGTTATTTATAACCTAAATCACTGATAGTTGCCAAATGTAACCTCATAAGTCCTTGCCATGTTGCAAAGTTGTCTCAGTTCAGCTTGGGAATCTCTCTTCTATAAGACATCCTGATCTTTAGCTTAGGTCCTTGAAACCTTCTCTACAAGCACCAAAAAGCTATGATAGTAACTGATAGGGGAGGGATGAATCAATTACCACAAAATATAACCTAGATCACTTAGATGCCAATACAAATCAAAACTCAATGTAAATATAACTTTTCTATAACTCAACAAATACATAGGCACTCAGTTTACACTAACAAATGTTGTAACTTGGTAAACACTAAAATAACTCAAAAAATGCTTATAATGAAAATCTTAAGATATTATCTATAATTGATGTTACTTTAACTTAGTTGCATACACATAAAATAAATAATATGAACACAAGTGACACCAAGATTTAACATGGAAATCCAATTTGGGAAAAACCACCAATTGCAACTAGTTACTAATTTTTCACTCTTTTAAAGTGAGCCTTGTTAGAAGCCAACCTTATAAAAGGTTAAAAAACACACTGTTAGGTGTGACCCTATTGGAAGATTTAATCACCCTTTTAGGAGTGGCCTTATTAGAGGTCTTTAAACAATTCAATATAAATGTCACCTTGTTAGATGATTTAAAAATAGCTATTAAGAAAACTCTATTAAGAGATTTAGATAAGTGCTACAATGGTTAGAGAGTAATAATGAGATGACGTAATTAATGATACAACTAAATTGCTAATTATACATCTCAATTTTGGCTTGTATACTTGATCCTTCCTGATCAAATGTATCTTTTCATCTCAACAAGTATATTCTTCTTATCCTTCTAATTCACTTCCTCTAAGCATCATTAAATCTTCAATTACGTTCCATACATTCAATCCTCAACTTGACCTTGTATTTATATCTTAAACATTGTTAATTTAGATTGAGTTCAACTTAGAATAATTAATATTCATCTCCTTAGTTGGCTAGAACCAACAAATAATTCAATTGAACTCAATATGCCAAAACAAGAAAATCCTTAGTTAGCCAACCTTACTTGGTAGACACTAACTGAAGGAATTTTTTTTTGTGTTAGCCCAGTGAACTCGGTTAACACTCCATATTCACAAATTTTATTTGGTAACTAAGTGAGCTCAATTAACACTAGTTCCATCCAACATCTCCATTATTAACGAAGTAAGCTCAATTAACACTCAACTTCTATAAACATTCCTTTGTTGCCTAAGTGAACTTGGTAGACACTTTCTTCTGAACTAGGCAAACCTTGGAATGCTCAGTAGACACAAGAAACTGTCTTCAATGCTTGACTGAGCTTGACGTAGACTAACTGGAAATGATATGACATTTTGTGTAACATCAAAGATAATACACAATTAGTCTATTATTTCCAACATTAATTGGCAAGGTTGAGATCAAGGTAACAGTTAACTTCAAATGGTTATCACAATATCACGGGTGGAAAAGAAATTAATATATTTTATGTTGCAAAGGAGTGAAAAAGAGCCAGGACAACTAAAGTTTAAGCCATCATATCTTTGCAAGAGATTAAGTTTGACTTCAAGTCAAGGTAAAAAAAGTGGCAAAAGCTTATAATCACAGCTTTGCATGGTTAAGATATGAGTTGAAATTTGGAGTTGTGAAGCCATGAAGAGAATCTAAAATTTGGAGGTTTTGATATCTCCTCCTTTTTGATCATTGAAAACACTCATTTCCATTAATTATAGTGATACAACATCTCCATTTCTCATTGTTGTAATGTTTATATTTGTTTTTTGTTTTCCAATGATCATTGTATGTTATAGAAATAAGCCTCCTTTATCACTTTTTGCTATATTGTTTTTGTAGTTACTTTGCATAGCGATAAAAATAGATTGCTATATGTCATAATGATATAATTTTTTCATGTATCATCACTATGTCAAGATTAGGCATTCTCAATATAGTGATAGAAGAGTTCACTAAATGCTATAGAAATATAGTTTCCAAAATCTCTTTTGACCATTCTATGATCGTTATAGTGAATGCTAACTCATGAAGCCTAATCATTGTAGCTATAATGATGTATGAAAAAATCACATATCTCATAGGATCTGAAGAAACTATAAAACAAAATAAATTCAGTAAATGTCTCCTTTTATCAAAGTGAAACTATTATGCTATGATGAAAACCTTTATAACAATAAATTTTTTAAGATTAGCGACAAAACTATAATACATCTTTGATATTACCCTAACTAGTTCTCATGACCATTTGGTTGAGTCTTCAAAAAATGTAGGAGCCATCAATCTGGTGGAGAAAATGGAAAAGTTGGAGATTAAAGGGACCAAACTTAGATGTTGTCCTATCATGCCAAGTAAGAAACATCAATGGTGAGAAAAATATATTGGAATTCCCTAACTGGTTGATAACAGTATCCAAATATGGATCAAAATGTAATGTATTTTTGATAATACTCAACTACTTGAAAATAATTAACAATTTTTGTATACTTTTATCACATTACATAATGAAAATATGGATGAATGTGTTTGAAAAATGGATCCTAATTGGTCAATATTAGTATGAAAACATTGATGAAACTTTAATGCATTTTTGATAAACATTTAACAAAATTACAATAAATTTCTTGTTCGCAACCTATTTCAATGTTCAATTGTTTGCGGCTACAAAGGTGCAAAATTTTGTATTTGCACATTTGGTGGTTCATATAACTCTAATGACAAAGAATGAGACCCACAGATACACAATCAAAAAGAAACATTGAACCAAGAAAGAACATTTCTATTGAATGAGGTTTTTGATGTGAGCATGTGAAATAAATCTCATTAATTGTAACGTTTTCCTTTTTTCATAGGTGTTCACCATGATAAGTAACCTTAAATATTTTTGAACCTCTAATTTTGATTGAGATAGGGTGTCAAAGAAAGATATTGATAATGAAAGGTAGGGTTTTATATCATTCGATTGATGTTTTGTTGAATTAGGGTTGTCGATGCTTGTGAAAGTTGCAGAAATAGATTTGGAACCACAACTTTTAGGTGAGTTGCACCTTCAACTCAAGACTTAAGAAATAAAATAAACCAAGGGTTTGATATGAAGTTACTCATGTTTAGTTGAATGAGTGTTAAGAATGCTTAATCAATGCCATTAAAAAAAATGAACAGAGTTTGTTTGGCAACAAAAGATTGAGAGTTGAATCTGGTCATGACCATTATTTTTTTCTAGAGATTAGGTTGGACAACTTAAATGAAATAGAAGATTCAATGCCCACAAAGTGAATGGTAGAGAAGAAAAATGATGTTCAAATGTTGTAATCTACTAACCAACAGAAACATAAAAGGCATAAAGCACAAGGGAGGTAATGTAGATATGACACAGTAGAAGCCAACAATAAGCCCGAATCCCATACACCTTCAAATTTTCTCCAAGGGTTAAATTGATGATATGTTCTAATATCACAAGTGTAGATCCCTCCTAGGAATCACTGGGAAAATTTTCAAGACTCACCACCCACAAGCAAGACACAAAGCAACATGAACCGAACTTAAACAAATAGAACAAATTCCCTCAAAATGGGCAAAATAGGGATTTTTTTTATTCTAGGCTTTAGAATTTCTAGAAAAGGCTTGGAAAAACTTAGTTTCAACCAAATAACAAAAATCAACTACTAGTTGCACTCCCAACAACCCACAACCAAATTTGCATGATTAGACCTAGAAGCCTATTAGCTTTCCTAATGGTAATTTTGACCAATAACTTTAAAACTCACCAAAGGACCTAAGGAATAAATTATAGATTCAATTACCGTTTTCCAAGTTCTTACAAACTCCAAAGTTGTAGAGACCAACTTGACTCCATCATATCCTAACCACAACCAAGTACACAAACCTAATTAGCTACTCTAGGCTTGGTTTTCAAGGCTATGGAATCAAATGGATGCATGGAATCAAATATCCACTTATAGGCTATTCTTTAGGCTTAAAAAAGGGAACTTTTTTTGAACATTAGGTCCTAAAACTCTTTCTATCACTCTATCCACTCTAATTTCTCCAAAACAGGGTCAAATACATGAGGATATTTGACCTAGGGCTCACTCCCAAAAATCATCAATACAACTTCCTACTCCAAAACTGCCAAATATGATAGAATACATGCTAACTTGCTCCATACTAGAGAAGAAGGAAATCCATCGATGGAGATTCAAGTTAGGGTCATTTTTGTGACCAAACCTTGAAATCAAGGGTTTCACGGACACACAAGTTACAAAAAATGATATCTTTTGCAAGAAAAATGATGAAACTCTCAAACCAAATAAAAAATATACTAAAAGGATAGTAGTAACTTATTAGTGCAAAAAGTTCATTCTCTAATCATTGGATTCCATATTGTACGTGAAAAATTAGAGAAATACACTGGAAACAACAAGAATTTTATTGATTTGGGAGAAAATACAAATTGAATCTTCTCTATATGTTCACCTTCGAATGATCTTAGCCTATATAGGCTACTTACAATAGTTTTAACCACCCCTTAATAGTTTTGAACCATTGGAATTTATATTCCAAAAAGTTGTTAAGAAAAAATGCAAAAGTTGCTAAGCAACTTTTTAGCAATTTTGCGTTATGACAAGTTTTTTGCAAGAATGTTTGCAAATGAACTTAATTAATTCCTAGACACCTTATTAATGTTTCCAAACACCTAGACACACCTAGAAAAAATAAAAATGACCAAAAATCCACTCATTGGACCAATTGATGCCCAAGGTTTATAGTTGCACCAAGGGGTCTTGTGTTCATTACAAGGTAGATGGTCATAGGGAGATCATTAGATCCATCCCTAGACCTTATTAAAACATGAAAATAAAGAGGGTTAAGTGCTCTACACAATACTCCCCTACATAAAAGAAACTCCAGTCTCTAGAGTGGTCAAAAGTGAAGGATCAATGCCATAGGCCTTAATAGCCCTTTTAGTCAACCAAATGGCATTTGCTGCTATTTGTCCCTTCCAATGAACTAGATACTCATAATAAGTACACCTCCTTGTTTTCTTGCTGATCCTCCTATCCAAAATAGTCTCTACCACTGGTTTATGCATAGATGACATGGCTTTCTTCAACTCTTCCTTAGGTTCTTCAAGTGTACTTGCATCCACATCAGTTAAAAAATTACCTTTGAAAGCATACAAGTTAGAAACATTAAATATAGAAGAAAAATTGATATTAGGGGGTAAATTAATTTGATAAGAATTATTGCCACACTTCTTGACTATTTCGAATGGGTCAATTTTCTTTATTTCAAGTTTGGTATGCATCTATTTTGGGAACCTTAATTTATTAAGGTGTACCATTACCATGTCCCCCACTTTGAATTGTAGTTCTTTCCTTTTCTTATCTGCATGCTATTTATATTTTATGGAAGAATTTTGCAACTTGTCCTACACTTGTTGATAGAATTCTTTCATGACCTCTACAAAATCTTCACCTTGTGTAGTTCTCTTCTTCATCTCCTTAATATCTTTGAGTTCCAATGTACCCCTAGGATGAGTGCCATAGACAAGTTGAAAAGGTGTTAGGCCTATACTCCTATTAATTGAATCATTAAAGGATAATTTTGCCTGAGGTAAAACACAATCCCATGAAACTTAATACTTCTTGGAAAGACATCTTAACATGTTCCCAATGACCTATTAATTGCCTCTATATGTCCATTGAATTAAGGATGGTAGGCAGATGAAAAGCACAAATTAGTCCCTAATTTTTTCCACAAAGTTCTCCAAAAATGCCCCAAAATTTTTGGATCTCTATTTGATATAATGCATAAAGGAAAACCATGAAGTCTAACAACCTCTTTAAAGAAAAAATTTGCTATGTGGGAAGCATGATGAGTAGTTTTGCAAGCTATGAAGTGAGCCATTTTGGAAAGCTTGTCCACAACTACAAAAATATTTTCATAACCTAATTTGGATCTTGAGCGTCCAACTACAAAGTCCATACTTATTGAATCCCAAGTTTTGTGGGGTGTTGGAAGTGGTGTATAAAGTCTTGCATTTGATGTACCTCCCTTTGCTTGCTGACAAATCAAACAGTCTTCCACAAACTTTCTAATATTAGTTTACATTTTAGGCCAACAATAGAATCTCCTAACCTGTTCTAGAGTCTTGTTAACTCCAAAATGATGCGCCAAACTACCACAATGCTTCTCCTTTATAATGTTCTCTTTGATAGACCCCTTGGGAACAAAAAGCTAACCACCTTTGAATAGAAGTCCTTCTTGCAAAATGTACTCATTGAAATAAGTATGGTACCTTTCCCCCATGGATTTGTAGATTTGGTATACCTCCTTGAAGTCTTCATCTTGTTCATACATATCCTTCATTGCATGAATGCCAATGATTTCTAATTGAACTTCTTGAATTGTGAGGTTTCTCTTGCTAAGTGCATCAACAACCTTGTTACTTTCTCCTTTTTAATTCTTAATGGTGAAGGTGTATGCTTGTAAAAATTGTATCCACTTCATATGCCTATGGTTCAATTTTTCTTGCATATTCAAGAATCTTAATGCATGATTATTAGTATACACAACAAATTATTTAAGCAATAAGTAATGTCTCCATTTTCTAAGGGACTGCACCATAGCACAAAGTACAAGGTCATATGTTGAATACTTTTTCTCAGCCTCATTAAGCTTTTCATTAAAAAAGGCCATAGGCCTACCCTCTTTGCTTAAAACACCTCTAATAGCCTTGTTACTAGCATCACACTCAACTGTAAACAACTTGTAAAAATCAGGGAGCACCAAAATAGGTTGGTCTAAAATATTTTTCTTCAAACATTCAAATGAATCAGTAACTTATAAAACTTTTAAACAATTCAACATTTTAACCATTCACCATTCATTCATCTAAACTACTACATAACTGAAAGAACAAACATTCATTGCACATGTACACAGAGATTTGGTGACCCAGAAACCTTCCAAATAGAAAGTAAAAATGAGGTGGGGATGATACCCACAAAACATCAATACTGCAGTATAAAGTTAGCTTGTTAAGGCTTACAATGATCACTTTTGGTGATCTTCCTTGTTAGGAGCAAGTAGGACTGCTAGATCCACCTTGTTAGAGGATTTACAAACATACAGTGAAGTATGCACTCTATTAGGAGATTTACAAAAAGACTGTCAGGTCCACCCTGTTAAAGGATTTATAAACTAATTCACCTATTAGGATGAAGCAGTGGATCTACTTACAACTACTTGCTGATAAGATCCTTTTTTCATTAATTTCCTAATGTGATGGATATAACTTTTCTGATCCTATGGTGACCTTGTTGTGTTCCTTTTTATTTTACTGCTGAATTTCAATATCCTCTTTACATGCAAACATCAATCCTTTTTTTTAATCTTTTTCACACACACATAACTGATATCATACATTACATATATACCATTCCATTATTTACAACTACAAGGTCGGCCAAAACACAAGTGAACAAAACATTACTGAGTCAACAAGATAGTAGAAAACTCAAGTTCCTCAAGCTGACTTGGTGACCCTCTGATACTTGGCATCTACTACATTACTTGGCATTGTCATGCACTCGGTAGAAGTAGAGGCTCGGTTCATACTAGCCACACAATACTTCTTGGAACTCAGTAACCATTGGTGACTCAGTAGATATAGTGTCACTCACTAGTAGCTAACTTCTTCGTTTACCTTACTATTCTCGGTGAACACTGAGTCCTTCATTTACCTTCCTGTGCTCAGTGAACATCGAGTCCTTTATTTACCTTGCTTTGCTTGATGAACACTGAGTTCTTCATTTACCTTGCTTTTCTTGGTGAACACTAAGTTCTTCATTTACCTTGCTTTGCTTAGTGAACACTGAGTTTTTAATTTACCCTTCTTTTCTCGGTGAACACTGCTAAACTACCCATTCACTTGGTATCCTTTGGAATGCTCGATGAGAATTGTTTATCTACTGAACTTATAAGGTAACAACTGAATGCTTGGTATACACTATAGACTAAGTGATGAGCTTGGTAAGCATTCAAAATCGAATAAGTGTTTTCACTAATGACAAATATATCATAATTCCAATAGTGAGCACCAAAATAAGTTGGTCTACAATCTTTTTCTTCAAATATTCAAATGAATCATTAGCCTTCTTAGTCTAAGAAAAAACACAATTCCTTCCTCCTTTTATGGTGTTGATCATAGAAGCATATACAACAATAAAATTTCTAATAAATTTCCTATAAAAATTGCAAATACCATGAAAACTCTTTACCTCTGATGGTGTGGTAGGAGGTGGCCAGTTAAGAATGGCTTCAACCTTGGAAGGATCCATTTTCAACTCAGCTCCTGATATCACAAACCCCAAGAAGATTAGCTTTGTTTTCAAAAAAGAACATTTTTCCAAGTTTATCATTAGTTTATCCTCATGAAGTCTATGTAAAACCAAATCTAAGTGCCTCAAGTGTTCATCCCTATCCTTGCTGAATATAGGATGTCATCTAAATATACAACAAAAAATTTATTCAAAAAAGTTTTAAGACTTCATTCATAAGTCTCATAAAGGTGCTAGGTGCATTAGACAAGCCAAAAGGCATCACAAGCCATTCATAAAGGCCTTCTAAAGTCTTAAATGTTGTTTTCCAATCATCTCCACCTCTGATCTTGATTTGATGGTATCCACTTTTAAGAACCATCTTTGAGTAAATGCTTGCCTTCCCCAAATAGTCCATGAGGTCTTCTATCCTTGGCATAGGAAACCTATATCTAATGGTTATCCTATTGATTACTCTAAAATCTGTAAATAATCTTTGAGTAGCATCCTTTTTAGGTGCTAAGACTACAAGGACTACACATGGACTTATACTTTTCCTAATGAACCCCTTAGACAACAATTATTAAATTATTTTTCTATCTCTTCATTTTGTTCAGGGCTCATCTTGTATGCTGCTTTGTTTGGAAGTGTACCTCCTGGGATGAAATCTATGCAATGACTGGAATCTTTTTTAGGTGGTAATGTCTCTAGTTGGTTGCCTACAACTATTCCTCCATACTTTTCTAACAAGTCTCTTACCTCCTTGGTTCCTATATTGACAACCTTGGGTGGGCTTTGTGATTGTTTAATGGGATTTTTTTGTCGTCTGATTACCAATGCAAAATAAGTGTGTGTCCTTTCCCTTTGTGACTCTCATAAACTCCTTTTCACGTACCAATGTCACCCCATTTGTAGTAGGTTTCCCATTATTTGGTAAAGGTGGCATAGTATACTCAACCCCATCCTTGGTTATGGTATAGACATTTGTCTTACCATCATGCTTAGCAGATACATCATATTTCCATGGCCTCCCAAGAAGCAAATGACATGTATCCATCTCTGCCACATCACAAAAAACTCTATCATTGTATTCCCCAATCTTGAACTCCACCCACACTTGTTTATTTATAAGTGTTTTTTTGTCCTTTTTCAACCATGATACCTTATAGGGGTAAGGGTGAGGTCTTGTGGTTAGTTTCAAATTATCAACCATTTCCCTAGAAGCAACATTATCAAATGAATTGAAGTCCACTATAACTCTGTAGACCTAGTTATTTACCTTGCAATAAGTCTTAAATAATGACTTTCTTTGTGGTGGTTCTGTAGTTGTAAGGGATTTTAACATTTTTCTTTACATCATTAGTGATTCACCATGCTCAAGAAGTGCAGGTCTAGAAGTGGCTGACTAATAAGAGGTAACACTTTGACTATCTTCCTCTTGGGTTGATTGAATTCTCCTATCTCCTCCTTGTTTGTTCTTTTCAGGAGACCTAAAGGACTGATTTCCTACTTAGTTACAAGTAAAATGCTTAATAGAGAACACATTAGGCCCCCTTCCACTAGACCTTCCTCTACCATTAAATATTCTGCCTCTAAATGCCCCTCTATTACCAGAATCATTTTTACCATTTGAACCACTGGATTCTTCTTGATTTTTATTAAAAGATCCACTTCCATGGAACCTACCTCTACCACTATTGTTATTTCCTCTACCCCTATTGTTTGTATCTCCTCTTATTTTATGTTTTTCCTCTATTTTTAAAGCCATATTAAATTCATCTTGAATACTATACTTTAATCCATTTACATACCTTGCAAGCTTTTACTTTTCAGTCTCATAAACCTTTGCTCTGAGGGTCAAGTTGTGGAACTCTTGTGTGTAAGTACTGACACCCAAATCCCTTTGCCTATGGTTCTACAATTTTTTTATGCATCAACACCTCATAGTCTTTAGGTATGAACTATTTTCTGATTTCAACCTTTGTCTTCTTGCAAGTGGAAATTTTCTCTTTGTTCTCATCCAACCTCTCATTCTACAATAAATTCCACCAACTCAAGGTGGGGCCTTTGAGTTTGGCTTTGGTAATTCTGACCCTCTAATTTTTAGGGGTTTTATCACATTCAAAATGATTGTCTAGGGCCTCTATCCAATCCACACATTCATCGGGGTCCAACTTACCATGGAAAGTAGGTAAGTCCCCTTCTCCCTTCTTTCCAACCCTCTCCAATGCTACAAGAAAGGGTCTTTGATTAATAGGGATATTATCTTATTCCTCATTCCCTTTTATCTCCTTTGGTTCAAAATCTTCATCACTCCCTTTCCTCATTTTGTTTTTGAGTTTATCTAACTCCCTCTTCATAGTCCTATTCTCTTCTCGGACTACTTTGCTTTCATCCATTTGCTCTTTAACTAGCTTGGCTAGTTTCACATTGGTGATCCTTAAAGGGATCTTCCTTTTATGCTCTTTTGCTCCATAAAACATGGTGTCTCTTGATGTCACAGCAAGATCAAAGTGGCTCTGATACCACTTGATGTAGAGATGACACAATGGAAGCCAACAATAAGCCCAAATCCCACACAACCTTCAAATTTGCTCCAAGGGTTAAATTAATGATATACTCTACTCTCACAGGTGTATATCCTTCCTAGGAATCAGTGGGAAAAGTTTCAAGTCTCACTACCCACAAGTAAGACACAAAGAAACATGAACCCAACTTAAGCAACTAGAATAAATTCCCTCAAAAGGGGCAAAATAGGGATTTTCTATTCTAGGCTTTTAAATTTCTAGAAAAGTCTTGGAATAACTTAGTTTCAACCTAAATAAGGAAAATTAACTACTGGTTGTGCTACCAACAACCCACAACTAAATTTGCATGATTTGACCTAGAAGCCTATTAGGTCTCCTAATGGTAATTTTGACCAATAACTTTAAAACTCACCAAAAGACCTAAGGAATAAATTTTAGATTCAGGTACCCTTTTCCAAGTTCTTATAAACTCCAAAGTTGTAGAGACCAACTCCACTCTAGCATATCCTAACCACAACCAAGTACACAAATCTAATTAACTACTTTAGGCTTGGTTTTCAAGGCAAGTGTTCATGAATGGGTGCATGGAATCAAATATCCACTTCTAGGATATTTTTTGACTTAAACAAGGGAAATTTCTTTGAACATCAGGCCCTCAAACTCTTTCCATCACTCTATCCACTCTAATTTCTCCAAAACAAGGTCAAATACATGAGGATATTCAACCTAGGGCTCACTCCCAAAAATCACCAATACAACTTCTTGGTCCAAAACTACCAAAATATGGTAGAATGCATCCCTAACTTCCTCTATACTAGGGAGGAAAGAAATCCACTAGTGGAGATTCAAGGTAGGGTCATTTTTGTGACCAAACCCTGAAATCAAGGGTTTCACAGACCAACAAGTTACAAAAATTGTTTTTTTTTGCAAGAAAAAAGATGAAACTCTCAAACCAAAGCCAAAATCTACTAAAAGGATAGTAGCAACTTATCAGTGTAAAAATTTCATCCTCCAATTATTGGATTTAGTACTGCACATGAAAAAATAGAGAAATACACTGTAAACAACAAGAATTTTATTGATTTGAGAGAAAATACAAATTGAATATTCTCTATATGTTAACCTTCAAATGCGCTGAGCCTATATAGGCTACTTCCAATAGGTTTAACCAACCCTTAATAGTTTTTAATTTTTGGAAGTTATATTCTAAAATGTTGTCAAGAAAAAATACAAAAGTTGCTAAGCAACTTTTTAGCAAATTAGCATTATGACAAGTTTTATTGCAAGAATGTTTGCAAATGAGCTTCATTAACTCCTATAGACCTTATTAATGTTTCCAAATACGTAGACACACCTAGAAAACATAAAAATGACCAAAAATCCACTCATTGGACCAATTGATGCCCAACATTTATAGTCGCACCAAGGGGTCTTTTGTCCATTACAAGGTGGATGGTCATAGGGATATCCTTAGATCTATCCCTAGACCTTATTACAACATGAAAAGAAAGAGGGTTAGGTGCTCTATAGTAGGAGGCTTTTAAAAATAGATCTATTAGACCAGCTACCACTATCTTCTCAAAATTCAAAAAGAGTTAAGGTAGGGAGGTGGGATTTGAAGATAGATGTGGGGAGGTCAGTGATGTATGGACAATGAAGACAAGATATGATTTTTTTTTGTTTCATTACAACAAAAGATTGGAAAGAAACCCAATTTGTCAAGGATGTAAAATAAATATAGGAAAACTCATCATTCCAAATGTATTTGTCAATATTGATATGTTGTGGGAAATTACTAATAGGCATGATCCAAAAATGAAGATAGTCAAATCATAGTTTGGTAAAGAAATAATTAGCATTACGAAACCTACAATTGAGAATTTTTTTCAACGAGAGATGAGTCAAGAAAAAATTTTGAACATACCAAAATTAAGAGAAGAGTATTTATATATGGAGAGCTTCTACAAGGTTTCTTTGTTTCCTATCCATTACCTAAAGATTAGAGGTGTAAGAGCCATATTAGAGAGTAATGACATTCCACCATTTGATATGAATATGTTTCACCCTCACCTACACTATACTTACATGTTAGCTAGATAGGTACTTGGAATTAATGCCTTCTATTAATGGACATTTTATTGATGGTTGTTGCAACTAAAATTCAATCAAACCAACCTAGGAATTTTCTATTTTGCAATGTTTTTTGCTAACAAGATAAATGAGGAGATGCTTGTATTGAAAAAAGATTTGTCCAAGTTTTGTTTTAAGCATTACTCTTTTTTGATGATATGTTTCTCTTCTCTGGCAAGAGAATAATACCTAGGAAGAAGGAATACTAGTTTAGGGGTTTAGGAAACCTATACAGTTATGGTCAAGGTTTGGGATTGGAGATTCCTAGTTTTAGACTACTTATGTTTTGAAGAACACTTTGTGAAACCACTTATGAAATTGCTAAGGAGGGAGTACAATCATAGCTTGTCATCAAAGATAAAAATGTTCCTAAGGCCTAAACAATATCTCAACCAAAGCCCAGTAGACCACAATTGGGGTGACTAGTATGCATTTGACAATTTCACTAGAATTAGAGTATATGGTTATGAAGGATGCCCTCACAGCCTCCCCATAATAGTACCTAATTGAATCGCATATCTTAAAATTATGTAGCAAATGGCCATCTCCAACACAAAACACTTGACTTCAAAGAGAAAATAATCATTCTTGGCTAGCACAATGTCGTTTGGAGATTTCATGGTCAAGGAATTATAGAGTTTTGACTATATTAACAACAAAATGAGTAGGTATGGACTAAGTAGGATGAGTCAAGGATATAATTTGATCCAAAGGGATGTATAAAAAGGGCAAGGGCTTCTTAGAAATTACTTCCTATTGAACATAGGGTAGTACTGAATGATGATCTAATTAGGAGCTTGGAAAGGGATTAAGTTGTAAGAAGAAAGAAGATGTACAAAAATGTGGAGAGAGCTTTCGAGTGGAAATTAAGAAAAGGGAAGATTAATATAGACCTTCTTAGTGGAATCAACAATCCATTTAGTAGAGCTCTCTAATTTATAGAAGAGAAAGACAAGATTTTTGAGCAATGTTCTAGATGATTTACTACAAGAACGAGAAATTACTATTGGTCATCTATCATGTCAAAAATACATATAAGAAGAGCACATAGAAGAAAGAGAAGATAGTTGTGCTGAATGCTAACCTATTTTAGGGGACATTGCTAGTAGAGAAATGAGTTTGGATACCCTCTATATAGTACTCTCACTTGATATTAGGAAAATTGAACATTACTAGATCATATAGAATGATGATTTCATATATTCCAATGGGTTTAGATATTTATTATTTCAATACAAACAAAGGAAATTAAGGCAAAATTTAAATAAGTTGGATAATTAAATGATGAAGGAAATGTTATAGCATAAGGTGCAAAAAGAACTTGAGGATTTAACGTCACATAAGGTTGGGGAAATAGTAAACAATGTTGGTGTTCTAATATACCAGGGCTTCTATTTTCAATGTGTAATAGTGCATGAATGTTATGAAAAAAATAAAGATGGAGTAAAAGTTTGTAAACTAGAGGATTCTAGAAATCTTAGTAACACATCAGTAAAGGTATGAGAAAGCTTTATTACTATCAGGGATTAGATCACATAGATGAAAGACCAATCATGATAGATAGTAATGAAGCTTTGTGTCAAATAAAAGTCAATAAACTAAGCATAACAGACCCAAGATACATGGAATCTCTGAATATCACTACTGTAATGAAGAACCATGCTTAGGTAGATGAGTTGTTCAAAATGATGAACAAGTACAAATCATTGTTTGAAAATTTAGAGATTGAAAAGGAAGCACAAAAACAAAAAGCTATTACGTATAAGGGAGGGAAATGCAAAGGCTTTAATTTTGGAACTGCAGACCATGATCAAGGACAAAGAGATATATATGACATGAAGGAATTATGTTTTTGGCACAATAAAGAATATAAATTGGATAACATACTTACAAAAAGATGTGATTAGCTAGATGACTTGGCAATTAGAATTGTTGAAAACAAACATCACAAGTTAATGAAGATGGTGGAAAAGTATTGGGTCCATTACTTGGGAACTTTCAAAGCTATATGAGAGAATGAGAGATTAAAGGTTAGAATTAAAGAAGATATGAGAAAAATGATCCTAAAAAATTAGGGCATGAATGGTTTAGACACGACATCTTAGTTATAGAAATGGAGATAATTTTTGCAGAAATTTTCTCAACCAGTCTCTTGAAATTGAAGACCACAGATGACATGGCTGATCACATGTTGATGATAATGGACAGAATGGCTCGTGAAGAATATTCAATGGAAGTGTCAACAAAATATGTGTACATTTACAAGGATGAAAACTATGCCAAACATTTGTGTAATGTATCTAAATTATTACCAAATTGAAAGGGCAATAATGATGCTTTTTTGCAATATATGTAAACACTGGTGACATTATTTCTTTTCTAGTATTAGAGCCACAAAAATAGAATGCATCCTACTGTCAACCATGTATATAGAATTTGTGTACAAAAAATGTATTTACAAATTAAAAGTCATACTTATGAGTTCGATATACTTCCTATTTATCGGTAAGGATCAATTCCTCAATTTAAATAGTTTCTTCTAAAGGTATTGTTGAAATTGATTCTGATATGGTTTCTCTCCACGAAGTAATACTTGCCTTTATTTATGTTGATAACACCTAATTTAAATAATAATTGTAATTGTTCGCTACTATAGAAGACATATTCATGTCAACTATTGTTGCTTTCTTTTAGCCTCAAAACCATGAAAACATTCTTTAAAAAGGAAAATAATGTCTACATTCAATTAACCAGAGAAAAAAAGTAACACATACCAATTTCATAGCAAACATGTACCAATTTTGTAGCAAAAAAATACTTCATTTTCAATTTGGTTACATACATTCATCAAATTTTTGGCATTATGTAATGTATGAAAGGAAACTATCCACTGCTACAACTCCCAGCAGGAAAAGCCCTAGGGATCACGACCAAGCCCAAGAAAAAGAGGGTTATGTTGAGGAGGAGGAGGAAATGGATATGGAAGATTTTGATAAAGTGTCAGAGGAGGAGTTGGAAGAGGAGAAACCTGGGAAAAAATGGAAGAGGGAGGTTGTGAGAGTTGAGGAGACTAGAAACCAAAGGACAGATGCTATTCCCCTTCCCTTCTCCCCTATCTAGTCTCAGCCTCCTTCGAAGGAAAAAGTGAATGTCATCATTTGTGAGAATGAGGGGGAAGTGCAGGTCAAAAATAGGATAAAGGCCTGGAAAAATTTCAATGTGAGGACTGCTACTATGGGGATTTTTAGGGAAGCTATGAACCCTCAGATCCTGGTGGACAACCTAGGCTCAATGAGTTCATAGACCCAGCTATCCTGGCCATCTCAGACAATGCAAGGGAGACCGGAAGGAACCTTCTGAATAATGTCCATAGTAGTATGATTGACAACTTTAGATTAATCAAATGGCTCTTCCATGAGCTAGAGGAAGTTAGAGAAAGGGTATCCCAGATGGAAAGTATTAAGAATAAGATAGGTAATGAAAGCTACGAGGACCAGGAAAATAGAGAAAGCTTAAACGAAAGGAGATTAAGAAATCTTGAAAACTACAACCACAACTTGGCAAGTTAGATTATTTCTCTCCTGAGTTCGATGAATGACAACATCTAATCACTTGCTGGTAAACTTAAGGACATGGACTTACTAGTGGAGGAGGGAGGACAGAATAGGGATAAGGCCAGGCCAGATGATGACAAGGCCATAATCAGTACTCTCACCAGTATGGAGCAGGGCATGGAGAAGGTCCAAGATCAAATGGCAAAGGAGCAACAAAAGATAGTCGAGGTAGGTCAGACTATGCAAGAAATGGAGAAGATAACTGAAGACTAGTTTTCTTGTCTTTTGTCTTTTCCTCTTCCTGGCTTTTGGCTTTTTGACAGGCTTTCTGTAGTCTGTTTTAGTTTTTTTTTTTTTTGGCCTTTCTGTGGGCCTTTGTTTTGGGCTGGGCCTTCGGGCTTATTTTTAGCTGTTGGACCTCTATTTTGGCTATGCTTCTTTGGCTTATTATCAACCTTGTTTTTGTAAAACTTATGGGTTTCAGGATCCCTTAAAACCTATTTATCTTATCAAAAACATATTGAAAAATAATGTGGATTTATAATGATTTATAAACATTAAAAATGTAGAAAATATATTTAGAATATCAATTATCAATGCACCAAATTGTCAAATGTAAGTACCAATGGTCTCTTTTTTTTCACAAGACATCAGTTTATATATCCAAACATTAGGTTCATATGACAATTTTTGCTACAACTAGGATTTGTAATTGAAATGAACAACAACCACATGTCACTCAAAGTATTCAATTACATATGTGCATCTAACCTTGTTTTGATGTAGCTTCACATCCATGTATTAATGATGTGGTAGAAGTTGGTTGTTGCTCTCTATCAGAAGGAAAACCAACCATCTAATTATAATTTTCCTTCCACCCTTCACTATGACCTCTTAAGACATCTAACATGTCCTCGTACATATGGGTTGACTTGAAGAACATCTTTTGTTTCATAGGAAGTGATTTCTCTAGATTATGATTGATCAATTACTATTCATGTATTTGAAGACAATACTCCATATTTTTCTCCTTAACCTATATAAGCAACTTGTCAAGGTCTTTTTGTTTCTTCTCTAATGGAGCATTTTTCATCTCCAATTTAGCATTGTGCAACTCTAGGAACTTATTAACTACTTTACATGCAACCAAATTCTTTGACAACAAAGATATATGTTTCTCTTGTAGTTGACTATTTTTCTCTTGAAGTGAGCTATTGAAGCTGTCATCTAGGGTGGGATCATCTAAGCCTACATTTTCATGACTATTGTCTGGCCCCACCACATCATTGGTATCTGATACACCCAATGAAGGTACTTCATCTAATCTCAATCATTACCTCCTAGTCAATGACTCGTTCATCTTTCCATGCTTTCCAAAAGTAGTAGACTTTGACAATCCTAAATTTATAGTCATAGGGATATGAAATGATAATTTATTAGGAGCTTCCTTTTTGTAGACATCTTTGTGACTATCCATGACTAAATCAACATATAAGAACTATTCTTACATTCCAATAATGAAGTTTAATAAAAAATCCCTTAGAAATAAAACAAAATTTGTATTTTGTGAAGATAATGAATAGAAAAGGTGCCACAAAATAGCAAAGTCAATATTGTTCACTAGAAGTAGGAGTATCGACTTAATATAGTGATAAGATCAAATCATCTCCAATTTATTAAAACATCCATCAAATTGAAGAAAAGTATTCCAAAATTTATGATAGAAGTTATTGTACATTTGAAATAAACATTGGATACATTATAAATTGAAATAATACATTGATTTTCATCGATTTATTTATTTGTTGTGTTTCAATGCCATTAGTTGGCCATATGACTAAAATAACACCTTTTAATTACTTGATTAACTAGATGGCTACCATAAGTGAGATGAACACCACTACAAATATAGTCTACCTAGTTACAATGGTCATCATTTAACAATTATGACAATATTCAAATTCCATTTAGGATGTCAGATTCCAATGGATAACATTAGAATAAGACATTAAATTAAATAAATCAATATTTGTAATATATATAAAAGTTCATTCATGGAAATGTTTCATTACCATATGAGTATAACTTGTTACTGAACATGATGGTAACTTAATTACAAACATAAGAGGCCACATCAACTCTATGCATGTAGATGTTCCTTTCACATTCTTCAGTTCCATGCATATGGTCCAATAAAATGTCATATTTTTATAGACCATTACTAAAATTCCAACTACACATGCATGGTGGGCAAAGATAGTTTAATTAAACACATGTTGTGACCTATATCCATGTGAACTCATAATGTGCATTTTTAAACTTGCACCCCCATTTTGTGTCCCTAATGACCACAAACAAGCCACACACATTGGTACAATCCTCCTTGGACCAAACCACAATTTTTGTGATTTCCCTTTTGCCTTTGCAAGGTGTCTAGCATTTTTTAAACCTATGAACAAACCACAAGAGTTAATGTGCAAGACCAACATCAATGTAATTAATATAGTAATGATTGAAACCATACAAATAAACAGTATGGTTCTAAGACCAAATCATTTAGTGCACTAGATCCACTAAATGTTTTATATCATAGATGTTCCATAGTTGAATGAGTTTTTAAGCTTCTAGAAAAAAATCTTCAAAATCCAATCCATCAACACAAGGAGGCAGAGCTTTTTCATAGAGACTTCCTTGAAATAAACTTTCATAGCTCCTATTGGTACATCCATCATGGAAGTATAGAAATTTGAAATCATATCATTCCTTTATACCATACCCTAACCAATGAGCATATTACCTTGATAAAGATCAAAATGGTCTCTAGGGCTGATGACTCAGCATTTTGCATCATTGGTGTAGGGGGAGATCCATTAACTAGGGGAAAAAGCACACCTAGATATCCAAACCACCTTGTAGAGACAACCCAATGGAATACAATAATAGAGAACAACACGAAAAGGAGAGAGAAAAAAAACATTTTTATTGAATTTTTAAGTAATCAACATACATGCCTAGCTGTAAGGCCTTCTCGGTTATGACCAAATAAAAATTACAACTTCAAGATCAATAATTCAACTTCAAATTTTTACTTCTAGGCACATCTTCCCTCAACTCTACAAGCCCTCTAAGTTCTCCCCTTAACTCAAGCCTAAGCACTCTATTTATACTTGCCAAAATGGCGTATAAAAGATTCTAGAAGATTACTTCAAAGAAAGGTTGACCTCAAAATGGTCAACACTCATCCCTAGACAAGATCCTATCGTTAAATTCATGATCCAAATGAAATACAAAAGTTGGCTCACTCTAGTAACCAAAACACATACAACTCAACAAAAGAAGGAACCAAGCATCAACAAATAATAGTTCACTCAATCAACACTAGGCAACTTGACACCAATAAGAACTCGACATATACTAGGAACTTGACACCAATATGACCTTGACATATATTAGGAACTCAACACATACTATGAACTTGACACATACTGTGAACTCAACACCAATAGGAACTCAACACATACTAGGAACTTGGCACCAATAGGAACTTGACATCAACTAACACTCAACAATAACTGGCAGAATGAACAAAAGTGTAGAATTACAAGGAAAACTAGGATGCTCCTGCATCATACAACCATGGTTGAAATAAATGATTCTCCTAAAATCATGTAAGTGTCACAACTTGAGCTGAATCCAAATTAGATTGAGAAATCCATGTAGCATCTTCAACTAGTCTGTTCTTCCACTTCACCAAATATTCATAGTAATCTTTTCGTCTTGTGCTCTTACTAACTCTTTGATCCAATACTTACTTAACCTCTCTAATATGCTTCTTAGGATAACTATCTAATACAAAAACTTTATCATCTAACTCATGAAATTCATACAAATTAGCAACATTGAATATAGGAGATATATCCATGTCATCAGGTAACTCAACTTCATAAGCATTACCATTGTCAAACTTCTTCAAGATCTTACAAGGTCCAATTTTCATCTTCAATTTACTATATGTAATCTTCCTTTCTTCTAATGAATCATGACTTCATCACCAAATTCAAAAACATGATGTCTTCTAGCCTTATCAAAATTCTCCTTGTACTTATGATTACTTTTTTCAAACTTTAGCTTCACTTCCTTATGAAAAGATTCCATAAAATAAGGAAATTTTTCTCCTGCATCACTTCTCTTTTCTTCACCAACAATATTCTCTGAGTCTGATACTCCTCTAGGTTGCATTTTAATGACAATATTGAATGGTGTTTTTTTGAGTACTCCTATTCATAGAATTATTATATGTAAACTCATCTTGTGCTAAAATCATGTCTCAATTATGTGGTTCATTCCCAACTAAGCATCTCATCAAATTACCCAAGCTTCTATTCAAAACCTTTGTCTATCCATCTATTTTTGGATGGAATGTAGAACTAAACTTCAACTCATCACCCATATTATTCCACAAAGTCCTCCAAAAGTAACCAAAAAATTATTATCTCTATCAAAAATAATACTTCTAGGTAATCCATGCAATCTCACAATATCTTTAAAGAAAATCTTAGCAACATTATAAACATCTGATGTCTTTTGACAAGGTATAAAATGAGCCATTTTAGAAAATATATCCACCACAATAAATATAGAATCATACCCCTTTGTTGTCTTAGGCAATCCAAGAACAAAATCCATACCAATGTTAATCCAAAGTTTCTTAGGAACATATATAGGTGTGTACAAACTAGTATTTTGACTTACCCCTTTTGCAACTTGAAAAATTCCACAACTCTTTACAATATTTAGAACATCCTTCTACATTTGTGGCCAATAATAATTCTCCTTTAGCAAACCCAATGTCTTATCAATCCCAAAATGTCCAGTCAATCCACCACTACGTTTTTGCTTAATCAAATTCAACCTCATAGAACTTCTAGGTATACACAATTGAATACCCTTAAAAAAAATACCTTCTTAAATGAAATAATCATTAAACCTACTTATGTGATCTATTAAATTTAGTGCTTTGCACTCTCTCCACACCTTAGAAAAATCAAGGTCAGTATTATACAACTCTTTCATCTCATCAAAACCAAGAACTTCAACATTCATCTCTATCAACAAAGAATGTCTTCTACTCAAATCATCAACAACTCAGTGATTAACTCCACTCTTATGCTTGGTAAAAAATGTGTAACTCTACAAGTAATCAAACCATTTTATATTTTTCTGATTCAATTTATGTTGATCTACCAAGTACTATAAAGCTTTATGATCATTATACAACACAAACTCCTTAAGAATAAAATAATGTCTCCACTTCTTCAATGCTTGAACAAATGCATAAAAATCTTGATCATACACAACATACTTCCTTTTAGCATCATTCAACTTCTCACTAAAGAAAGCAATAGGCTTACCTTCTTGACTCAATATGACTCCTATTTCTCTACCACTTGCATCACACTCAACTTAGTACACCTTATTTAAATCAAGCAAGGCCAATATAGGTAACTCAACAACATTTTGTTTCAAAGTCTAAAAAATATTATCAAATCCATGTGTCCACTTGAATTTCTTTTTATCTCTTCTCATTTTCTTAGTCATAGAATTACAAACTAAATCAAAATTCTTTATAAACTTCCTATAAAAACTAGCCAAACCATGAAATGATCTTACCTCACCCATATTCTCAAGTGTACGCCATTCCAATTTTTTTTAAAATTTATCAGGATCCATTTCCAAACCATCATTTGAAATCATAAATCCCAAATACACAATCTCCTCTTGCATAAAAGAACACTTCTTTATGTTAATCAACACCTTCTCCTCTTTCAAACTCTACTATACTTGTCTAACATGCTCAAGAAGTTCTTCCTTAGTCTTGCTAAATGTCAAAATATCATCAAAATAAATAATCACAAACTTACCCGACAATCTCTTAATAAGTTTATTCATCTACCTCATGAAAGTACTAGGTGCATTATTCAAACCAAAAGGCATTGCCAACCATTCATACAAAACATCTTTTGTCTTGAAAGAAGTCTTCCACTCATCACCTTCTCTAATTCTGATATGATGACAACCACTGTCTAAACCAATCATGGAAAAAATACTTTTCTCCACTGAAAAAATCCATTATGTCATCCATCCTCGGCATAGGAAACCTATATTTCAGTATGATCTTGTTAATAGCTCTAAAATTAGTGCACATTATCTATTCTTTTTAGGTGCTAATACTACATATACAACACATGGACTCAAAATTTATTCTATCAAACCTTTCTACAACAATTCATGCACTTACTTGTTAATTTTTTCATTCTCTATAGGTGTCACTCTATTTGGTTCTTTATTCAAAAAACTAGCTCCAGGAACTAGATCCATGAAATGACTTATGCTTCTCATTAGAGGTAATCTACATATACAACACATGGACTCAAAATTTATTCTATCAAACCTTTCTACAATAATTCGTGCACTTACCTGTTAATTTCTTCATTCTCTATAGGTGTCACTCTATATGGTTCTTTATTCGAAAAACTAGCTCTAGGAACCAGATCCATGCAATGACTTATGCTTCTCATTGGAGGTAAACCATTAGGTATATCTTCTATAATAATATCTTTATACCCCTTCAGTAATTCTATAATTTCCATTGGCACTTAGTCAATAATACAAGTTTCTACTATCACTCGGTCATTACTAACTAGCACTTGGCTAACACTATTTTATGGTACTTAGTTGCTACTAGTAAAATTTGGTCTCCTAGGAAAATAGACTTGATTATTCTTCATTTCCTTTTCAAATTGCTTCCAATTAACTAAGAAAATTGTCATAGTAGTACATTTATCCTCAACTAGACTTTCAATCAAAGGTAGAAATAATTACTTCTTTCCATTCACCCAAATAGTATATTGATTCAAAATTCCATCATGTATAGCATATCAATCATATTTCCAATTTCTATCTAACAAAATATGAAAAAAATCCATAAGCATAATATCACATAAAACTTCATCAAAGTAATGTCCAATCTAAAATTCACAATACATTGGTGCAAGAGCTCCTTCAATTCCATCCATTGCAAGCAAATTTGGAGGATCAAAGGCAAAGGGTTAGGGTAGTAGTTGGATCTAGAATCCAATGTTAGAAATAATTTCCAAGTTGTAAGGCAAGGAGATATTAGGTGTATTATAAACCTAGTTGTCTACCTTAGTAATTTTATGTTCAATTTATAGGTAGAAATAGGAAAAATTAGTTTAGAAGGTGGAATAATGATTATATTATGATCATAATCTTTCTAAGTTCCTAGATAGAGTCTAGGATTAAATCTTGGAAGAGTTTAAAGATATTGGACAATTTTTCAAAAAGTTGTCAAAGTTGTCAATGTTGCATAATGCAACTATTGTGCAAAAATGCAAGATTTGAATCCCAACATTCACAACCACATCTATGATTTGTAACTAATTAAGCATGTGAAAAATAAGGTTGAGAAACCTTTCTCAACATAAAAGAGAATCTAATATACCTTTGGATTGAAATCTATAATTTTTTTAATTTTCCTATTAAAACTATCTAAAACTTCATTTGTACAGATTCACATGAAAATATTAAGGATTGAAAAATTTGAATGAACTTAATATGAAGGATTTTAAAGTGGTGTTAAGTATTCAAGTTTAATTGGTTAAGAGAAATCCATTTTTGTGTGCTTGCTAGTCCCAAGAAGGCCCTAACTAGAGTTCTGAGAGAAAATCTCTCTTTCCTAGAGATTCCATCATGGGAAAAATCTAAGCCTTAATGGAAAGAAAGGGGGGATAATGTAATTTAAGAATTTTTGGGTCTCAAATTATTAGGCAAGAGATGTGGGAAGTAAATGCTAAACCCTCTAGACGTGCATCTACATGGCACTATCTAGTTTTGAGCTTTTAAGGCACAACTTGGCCCAAGGGTAGAATAGAAATATAAGATCTTGGATCTAGATGTTTTGGCATGTCCTTAAAGTGTTCCAATAGGTTTTTTTTGAATATGCATTTAATTCATTGTACTTTCTTTGTAACAGTGACCCAAGGAGAGAATTGTAAGAAACTTGAGTTAGTGGATTGGTCAGGGACCCTAACTTGGTGAGGGTTGTTGATTAATGGATTGAAGTATCTAAAGGTGGTTAATAATTTCTATGGTTGAGTTCCAAGAAGGTTCCCTTCACAACTCCATGGTTTCTCCTTATAGCTCTATATGAAGGTTTAGCTATGTAGTTTGATTTTCCAAAGAAGATATTGTGGAATTTGTGTTTCAAATATTTGGGAATTGCATCTTAGTTTTGAAGAAGACCATATTCCATCCCTAAAACATTTGGTCTCCAGTTTGTTTCTTGTTATTCTTTGAAAAGGTGATCTATACTTTGAATTGGATCTAGTCTAGGTAGTGTGGGTTCTAGGAACCAATGTGGAGTCATAAGTTGTATTGGTAGAGAAGGGATGTTGACACTTCTAAGTAACACATTTTTGATATATTTTGGGGACTCTACTCTGAGTAGTATCAGAGAAACTAAGTAGATCTTTCGAGGGAGAAAAAGTTGCAACCATGTCAGATGGTGGAGAAGAGAGCAATAATGAAATTCCTAAGAGAATGACAAATGTTGAACTACTAAGGGTGGTGAAGGAGCATGATTCAAAAAGGAAGAAATTGAAGAGAGATATTAAGAAACTAAGAAAAAAAGTCAAGAAAGGACTCAGGTGTAACTCTGAGAACGAGAAAGAGGGGAGTGATGATGAAACCCCTTTGTAGGAGGAAGAAGAGGAGATTCCTACAAAATTAAGGTTATTCCTAAAGACTTGAAAATCCATGGAGAGAAGGACCATGGACACCAAACTTGATCTTCCTATTTATATTGGGAAGATGGATCCAAAATAAGTGATGGATTGGATTGATGCACTCAATAGTTCCCTTGACTATGAGGAGATTCCCAATCATTTGAAGGTTAAGATAGCCAAATCCAAGTTGAAGGGATCAGCCTTAACTTGGTGGAATTTCACTCAAGAAGAGAGGGTGAAAATGGACAAAAAATAGATAAGTACATTGGAGAAGATGGTGTGATAAAGGAAGCCTATGTACCTGAGGACTATGAGATTATGCTTCATAAAAAGATGCAAAGTCTAAGGAAAAAGGAGATGGATGTCTCTGGTTAGATTGAAGAATTCCACAAACTCACTATGAAGTCTAAGTTGGTGGAACCAAAGTGTGTCAAACTTTCTAGGCATAGCCAAGGGTTGAGGATGAATATCCAAGATGAACTAAGTTTGTGTTCCCCTAACACAATCCATAAATGCTTTTAATTTTCATTGAAAGTTGAGGATAATCTTAAGAGGAAGAAAGATGAAGGAGGAAAATGAATAAGCTAGAGAGGTTTTGGAAATATAGGAAGAGGATCAAGTGGTGGCAGAGAACAAACTCCTAGAGACTATGAGGAGACCAATCATGACAATTCCTTTAGTGAGAGAAATTCTAAAGAATCCCATAGAGGAAGAAGAGGAGACTCAAGGGGAATATTTGGAGGGAGATCATCAAGACCTCCAAGGTGTTATAGATGTAACCAAATAGGGCACTTGGCATCAAAGTGTCATGAAAAGGCAAAGAATTAGATTAATAGAAGAGAAAACCCAGTTAGGGAAGAGGACAAGCAAGAAAAAGAAACACAAGGATCTTATGTAGCACCTAAGAAGGGAGAAGAAATTATGATGAGGAGGACACTATTTAATTCCCTAAGAACTTGTGGACCACCTCAGAGGAAGAATTTGTTCAGAACCACTTGCAAGTGTGGAGACAAAGTCTGCAAGATGCTAATTGATAGTGGGTCTATTGACAACTTGGCATTTGAGGAGCAAATAAAGAAGTTGAAATTGAGAAGGTTTCCACATCTAAACCCTTAAAAGGTTTCTTGGATCACAAAGAAGCAACAAACTATCATAAATAAGAAAGCTTGAGTGGAATTTTAAATTGGAAAGTACAAAGACAAAGTCCTCTTGGATATTGTACCAATGGATGCTTGTCATTTGATACTAGGGAGACATTGGCAATATGACGTGGAGGCACACTATGATGGAAAGTTGGACACATACAAAATTAGCCACAAAGGTGAAAAGGAAACTCTTTTATCCTAACCAGATTCTACAAAAGAACAAAATGATCCTCAAATTTTTTTTTTGATATGGAAAATAATTTCTAAAACTTGTGAAGTAGGAAAAGGCTCCATGATATGCCCTAGTAATTTTACCAAAGAATGACAAAAAAATAAGGTTGTGATGGAAGTGAATCCCTTAAGACATATGGGTCCTAATGAGGTTGCAGACCTAATGGACTAGTATAAAGACATTATCACCAAAGAATTTCCAAGTGAGTTGCCCCTAATTAGAGATATAAGCTATAGCATATATTTGATCCCAAGAGCAACATTTCTTAATAAGGAAGAATATAAACTAACTCTAGAGAAGAATCAAGAAATGGAAAGGAAAATACAAGAACTCCTATACAAAGAATTGATTTGAAAAAGCCTAAGTCCTTGTGTAGTACTCTTGCCCTTTTAACCCCTAAGAAGGAAGACACATGGAGATCATGCACTGATTCTAGAGAAATAAATAGAATCACTATTAGGTATAGGTTCCCTATGCATAGGATAGAAGACCTATTGGATCAACTACAGGAGCAAGGTACTATTCCAAGATAGACATGAGAAGTAGATATCACCAAATAAGGATTATGGATGGTGATGAGTAGAAGGCTGCATTTAAAACCAATGAAGGATTGTATGAATGGAGGGTGATGCCTTTTGGCTTGTCAAATGCTCCAAGCACAATCATGAGACTCATGAATGAAGTGCTCAAGCCATTTCTTGGAAAATTTATCATAGTGCATTCTTGATGTCATCCTTATTTTCAGTAAGAATAAGGAGGAGCATTTAGAGCATCTTAACTTGGTGTTAAAAAGATTGCATGAAGTAAAGGTTTTTATAAACTTGGAAAAGTGTATTTTTATGTAGGGAGAACTTGTTTATTTGGTATTTTTAATCTCATAAGGTAACATAAAAATGGATCCTGAGAAGGTGGAAATAATTTTGAGTTGGCCTTCTCCTAGGACCATGACTAAAGTCAGAATCTTTCATGGACTCGATTCTTTCTATAGAAGGTTCATTAGGGGCTTTAGTTAGTTGTGTGCTCCTATCCTTGAGACCATAAAGGGTGGGAAAAAATGTAAATTTTTGTGGGACAAGGATGCAAAAGAAGCCTTCCAAATGCTGAAGAAGAAGGGAATGGAGATACCTATCCTATTGTTCCCTAATTTTTAGAAGATTTTTACTATTGAATGTTATGCTTCTAACCCAACTATAGGTGCTATCTTGAGTCAAGAAGGAAGGTCAAAAGCATTTTTCAGTGAGAACCTAAATAAAACCAAGAGGAAATACTCATCTTATGACTTGGAACTGTATGTATTAGTCTAGTATTTGAAGAAATGGAGGCACTACCTCCTTCCAAAAGAATTTGTTGTTTTCACAGACAATTAAGCCTTAAGTTTCTTAAATAGCCAAGAGAAACTAAGCCATAAACATATGAAATAGGTGAAACCAATTCAACCCTACACCTTTTCAATAAAATACAAGAAGGGAGTTGCCAATAATGTGGTAGATGCATGAAGTAGGAGGAACTTAGTTGTACAAGAAACCCAGCTCTAAAGTGTAGGGATCAATGCATTAAAAGACATGTATGAAGAGGATAGTGATGTCAAAGATATTGTATAAGGTGTGTTCTAATTTTTCTAAAACCTATCATACTGAATATGCATAATACTTGATTCAAAATGGGCTACTATTCAAGGGGCATCAACTATGCATCCCACAGTGTTCAATGAGGGAGAAGCATGTAGGAAACATGTGAGAACATTTTGTTTTGGAAAAGACCTTGGAATAGGTGAGAAGGTTCTATTATTGGCCAAGACTATAGAGTAAAGTGAGGAAGATTGTGGATACATGTACAATCTGTTAGAGGGCCATGGATACATCCACTAATGCAGGACTATACCAACCTTTGCCTATTCCTATAAGGCCATTGGAGAGTTGTAACATGGAATTTGTGATGGGATTGCCTAGATCACAAAAGGTAATGATAGCATTTATGTTGTAGTGGACAAATTTAGTAAAATGACCCACTTCACCCTTGTAGGAGCACTAATGATGTATCAATAATTGTAACTTTATTCTTCATGGAGATTGTTAGGATACATGGTTTGTCTGTAACCATACTATTTGATAGAGATGTTAAGTTTATTGGTCATTTTTGGAGGACCTTGTAGAAGAAATTAGGAACTAATATGAGTTTTAGCTCTGCCTACCATCCATAAATAGATGGGAAGATAGAGGTGGTCAAAACATCTCTTAGAAATCTACTTAGATGTTTGAAAAATTAGTATGGAGACAAGTGGAAATTGATCCTACCATTAGAAGAGTTTTCTTTTAATGACTTTTAGTCAATAGGAGTACAAGAAAGAGCCCTTTTCAAATAGTTTATGGGAAGAATTCAAGAGGTACCTCAAAACTTAGGGAACTACCTTCCAACACTCCAATTAGTGCTCATGAAGAGGTGTATGCTAAAATTATGAAGGAGATTCATGACTTAGTGATGTTGGCACTTGAGAAGAGTATAGAGAAGTATAAGTAGGAAAAATAAAAACATAGAAGAGATGTTTAGTTGTAGGTTGGAGACTTGGCTTGGGCATACTTGACGAAGGAGAGGTTACCAAAGGGCAAGCATACCAAACTACTCATGAAGAAAGTAGGACCTTGTCAGATATTCAAGAAGTATGGAATGAATGCTTATGAGATATAGTTTCCCTCACACCTTGGTATCTCTTCCATATTTAATATTTGTGATCTAACTCCATATAAAGGTGATGCAAATGAAGGTTTGAAAGTTCAACTTGAAGAGCTTGAAGAAGATGTTGTAGGGATACCAACCCACGATCCAAGAAGAATTCACAAGATCTTGGATACCAAGGTCATAAAAAAAACTAGGAAGAATGTATACAGTAAGAATTTGGTTCAATGGTAGGGATGTCCCAAAGAAGAGTTTGTGTGGATGGATGAATAGGAGATCCAAAAATATGGCCTAAGTTTTCAAGAGTTTGTCTCAAGAGGACTTGAGATCAGTGCACCCCAGGGGTATGGAGCAAGAAAACCTTCAATTCCATCCATTGCAAGCACATTTAGAGGATCAAAGGAAAAGGATTAGTGTAGTAGTTGGATCTAGAATATAATTTTAGAAATAATGTCCAAGTTGTAAGGCAAGGAGACATAAGGTTTATTATAAACCTAGTTGTCTACCTTAGTCAGTTTATGGGCAATTTCTAGGTAGAAATAGTAAAAAGTAGTTTAGAAGGTTGAATAATGATTATATTATGATCATAACCTTTCCAAGTTCATAGTTAGAGTCTAGGATTAAAGTATGGAAGAGTTTAAAGAAATTTGACAGATTTTTCAAAAAGTTATCAAAGTTGTCAATGTTGCATAATGCAACTTTTGTGCAAAAATGAAAGATTTGAATCCCAATGTTCACAACCACCTTTATGGGTTGGAACTGATTGAGAATGTGATAAATAAGGTTGATAAATCTTTCTAAATATAGAAGAGAAGAATCTAATGTACCTTTGCATTGAAATCAATAAAATCTATTAAATTTTCCTACTAAAACTATCTAAAAATTCATTTGTATGAAATTATACGGATTCACATGAAACTATGAAAGATTGAAAAAGTTCAATGAATTTAATATGAAGCATTTTCAACTGGTTTTAAGTCTTTATGTTCTACTAGTTAAGAGAAATCCATTTTTCTATGCTTACTAGTCATATGAAGGCCCTAACTAGGGTTTCAAGAGAAAATATCTCTTTCTCAGAGATTCTGCCATAGGAAAAATCTAAGCCTTTGTGGAAATAAAGGGGGAGGATTTAATTTAATAATTTTTGGGTCTCAGATTAGGAAGTAGGAGATGTGGGGAGTAAATACTAAACCCTCTAAATAAGCATCTACATGTAACTGTCCAGTTTTCGGTTTTTGAGGCACAACTTGGCCCAGAGGTGGAATAAAAATATAAGATCATCCTAAAAATTTTCCAGTAGGCCTAGTTGGAATATGTATTTAATTCCTTTTACTTTCTTTGTAAAAGTGACCTAATTAGCTCTATTAGGCCTAGAAGAGAATTGTAAGAAACTTTCTTAGGGGATTGGTCAAGAGTCCTAACTTGGTGAGGGTTGTTGATTAATGGATTGAAGTGTATAAAGGTGGTTAAGGTTATCTATGGTAGAGTTCCAAGAAGGTTTCCTTCACAAATCTAAGACTTCTCCTTGTAGCCCTATATGGAGGTTAAGGTGTATAGTTTGATTTTCCAAAGCAAATATTGTGGAGTTTGTGTTTCAAATATTTGGGAATTACATCTAAGCATTGAAGAAGACCATATTACATCCCTAAAACATTTGGTCTTGAGTTTGTGTCTTGTTATTCCTTGAAGAGGTGATCTAGACTCTAGGTAGTGTGGCTTTTGGGACCTATTGTGGTGTCCTAGTTTGTATTTATGGTGAGGGGATTTGGGCACTTCTAAGTAACACATTTTTAATATAATCTAGGGGTTATACTCCATACATTGTTCAATTACCAACATTTTATACTCATCTTTGATCCATGAAACATGATAGGGTTTAGGATGCTTCAACCTTTGCAACTGCAACTTTGTAGCTAACTCTTCTGATGCCAAATTTGTTGAACTTCCACTATCAATGATCACCTTGCAACATTTTCTAGCCATCTTATAAATGGTCTTACAAAGACTTCTTTTGAGGACATGTTCCTCATCACATCCCTTATTACATATGGTCCTTCTCACTATCATATTTTCTCTAGCCTTAGGTCCCATAGGTGAACCCTTAGTGTCTCCTTGAGCCACAACATTTATGTTACCTTGCCTAGTTTTAGAGGATCTACATTCAAAGGATCTATGACCTTCTTTACCACATCTAAAATAATTAACATGAAATCCACCTCTAGAATAAGAATTACCTCTTCCTTGGTAAGAATCAATATCTCCTCAGTAAGAATCACCACCTTTCCACTTGGTCTTGACTTTATCATCACTCTTCCATTTAGATTTTCCTTTATCTTGCATAAAATTGTTAGATCTACCACCTTCTCCATAAGGTACACCTCTACCTCTCTAGAATCTACCACCACTTCCTATTTGTCTTTGGTCATGCTTCTTTGTCAAGATCTCCTTAGCTTTTAAGGAATATTGATATGCTTCTTCCACACTTTCCAATTTCACAAAACTTATTTCATCTTGAATTCTAGATTTCAATCCATTTATGTATCTTGCAATTTTTCCAACATCATCATCCACATGTCCATATTTGAGGTCCAATCTATAGAATTCCTTAGTATAATCTTTGACAGTCAGAACTCTTTGTCTCAAATTTTACATCTTTCTCAACAAGCTAACTTGGTAATCAATAGGAATGAATTTTTTGTTTACCTTGTTCACCATTTGTACCCACGTCTTGATCTTGTGCTTCCCTCTCCTCTATCTATCAATTTGCAAATACTCCCACCATAGTGAGGCATGACCTTTCAACCTAGTAACAATAGTATTTGCCATCCTATTATTAGGAGTGTTTTCATACTCAAAGAACTTCTCCATTTCAAAGATCCAATCCAACACATCATTGGTAGCCAATTTTCCATCATAAGGAATAACTTCTACAACAGGTTTTGAATTTTCCCTAAACAATACTCTACTAAATTTTGCTTCATCTTGATATTCTTTAGGTTTTGGATTAAGTCTTGGTGCTACTACTTCATCATCACCCACATCATCAAGATGTGCTACTCTCCTTTGGGCTATCTCTACAACATATAATCTACCTACAATTTGTCTTAATGTATCCAATATAACATTATCAACATTTTCTCACCTTTAACAATCTTTATAAATTAGGTTCCTACAAGATTGTAACCCTTTGCAAGTTATAGGTCAAATCCACAAATCTGCAACCCCACAACCAAAATTCACTTAGGGTGCTACACGATCCAATATCCAAAAGAAAAACCTCAGCTCTCTAATACCACTTGGTGTAGGGAGGGATGAATAAATAGGGCCAAAGGAACACCCAACTATCCAAACCACCTTATTAAGTTAACACAATAGAATAAAACAACAAAGAGAACAACACCAAGGAGAGAGAACAAAACAATTTATATAATTTTCAAGTAATCAACATACATGCCCAACTGTAAGGCCTTCTAGGTTACAACTAGATACAAATTAAAGCTTCAAGATTGAAAACTCAACATCAAATTTGCACTTCTAGACACATCTTCCCTCAAATCTATAATACCTCTAAGTTCTCCCCTTAAGCCAAGCCTAAGGACTCTATTTATACATGTCAAATTGGCTTACAAAAGATTCTAGAACATTACATCAAAGAAATTCTGACTTCAAAATGGTCAACACTCATCCCTAGATAAGATCCTATATTAAATTCATGATCCAAATTAAATAAAAAAGTTAGATCAAAATAAGAACCAAAACACATACAAATCAAAAAAAGAAGGAACCAATCATCATTAAATAATAGTTCACTCAGACAACACTAGAAAAATTGGCATCAACAAGAACTTGACACATACTAGGAAATCAACACCAATAGGAACTCATCATATACTAGGAACTCGACACCAACAAGAACTCAAAACATACTAGGACCTTGACACATAATATAAACTCAAAACATACTATGAACTTGATACCAATAAGAACTTGGCACATACTAGGAACTCGACACCAACAGGAACTTAGCAAGAACTGACACTCAATAGTAATTGATAGAATGAAACAAAGTGTAGGATTACAAGGCAACCCAAAATGCTCCTGTATCAATCATGGGAAGGAAATTGTGGATTTTATGACTACAAAACAATTGTCGACATGTTTTTCAGATACAAAAACAAATAAGTTTCTAGAAAACTAAATACAAGTAAAGGCAATACTGGTTCACCGACATGTTCAATTTCTAACTCCTGCATAACACAAGAGTTTCATTCAATGTCCAAATCCTTTGCAACATATTTGAAGGATTTCAAAGGGGATTTTATTGACTACAAACTATGCATCCAAATGTTTAGAAGAATAAAAATCCAACAAAATTCTACTAAACACATTTGAAGTTAAAGGGAATCTATTCTACTACATGTTTGAACATAAATATACACATATATATTTAGAATGTATAAAAAGATTAGAATATACAATTATGTAATAATAAGTATAGACATATAGATGCTCACATATAAATATGAATTATTATAATACAATATATAGATAATTACACATAAACTATATTTCTATATTATTTACCTACATGAATGGTTGCAATAGTGAAGATGTAAGAGTAAAGGAGGATGAAGGGAGTCACCTTTTCACTTTATTTAAAATGTTAATAAAATAATTAATTTGAAGAACATAGGTATATATGGATGAAATATAACATGCCCTTCAAATGAAGTGAAACTTTATAAAAATAACTGATCCTATATTTCAGTCATCACCAATAGGCTAAACACAACTAAAAAGACAATAATTAGAACTAAAGTAGAATCACAACATAGAAAAAGCACAATATGATAATAACCAATTATGAAAAACATTCTAGAAAAAATCATATTTCTCTTGCTGTACATTAAAAAAAAAGTGCAACAAATTAACATGCATAAAATGGTAATGCATATTTTATGCATAAATAAAAAAGAATAGTTTGAATGGTCCAACTGAACTAGAAATAAGGACTTAAAATAGTATAGAATTAAAAAAATATAAAGGAAATAATTATAAATTTGGAATAAGCACTAGTTCCAATTTCATTGAAGAGGGTAGATTTTGACCAATGACATCAGTAATTCTTAGTAACCCTACTAACGACACTGTCTACACTATTCAATGAAAAATTGGAGACTATTGCTAGTTACAATATCATATGAAGCAATCCCCAATGTTTTGATGCTAGTTTACACCTCCTCCACTATCTTTATTGATCAATAGAGAAAATTCCTTTTATAAAATCTACAATTCCTCTTGGGGTCTTTATGCACCATTAGAGGGGTGATACCTAACATGTGAATTTTGAGGCTACATCTTTTATGAGTAGGAAGAGGATTGTTGGATTCTTCAACCACCTTTGATGTGTCCTATACTTTAGCCTAAAGTTATGCACACAAGTTGCATGAGTGTAGCCTCCAAATAAATGACATGAATATATGCAGACATCAATAAACTATTTGTGTACACAAAAATAAAAGAGAGATAATAATACCTTATGTTTCTCCAAATCTCTATTAGAGGAAAAGTCCTAGATGTTCCATGCTTCAAATAAATTTATGAGTCACTTAAAAATTTAGAATAAGAATGAGGGTAGGGTAGCCTAACCATTAGGTCAACAACCTCTACAATTTTGACTTTTACAGCCCCTCCACAAAGTGGTTTACTATGGCACATCACATCACTACCCACACCTTTGATGATACCTTTACCTACCAATATACCTTGACATCACAAGTCAACATGATTTACAATACCATAAGAGTACATTGCTTCTTCTTTGCCTCTCTCATTATCATCCACTCCCTACAATTGTAAAATAAGCTTAGAGGAAACCTAGGTTGTCTATCCCAATTATGATTATATTGCTACTTACAAATAGAAAGAAAGGATACATCTATCACATTTACTCATTCATAAAGACTCTATGACTTATCTTGCACATCTATCTAACTTTCCATACCCATTTCAAAAGGCATAGGTTTTTAATTGTTTGATGGGTGTGAGCTTATAGTTCCAACTAGCCTTATGGATCACTCAACCAAAGAATTGTGATACATCACAACATCTCTCCTCACTATTTAATAGCCCACAAAAATTACAAAAATGCTTTCTTAGATTACAATAAATCTAAACTAATCTTCCCTTGGGCATTAATCCAAAATACATTACGTACATCTCCATTTGGGGCCTCCATCATGGATGAAGTGTTAAAGGAAAAATCACCATTGTGGACTTGCATTACATATAACCAAATAATATAGGTATTAAGTCACATGGATGCCACTATCAACATTCTATACACCAAAGTTTATATCAATCACTAAATTGCATGTAAACATATTGCTTCTTCAAGATGTTCAACTATAGGATGATTTCTTTTACACCCTTGAACACCACCATTACCATTAAGAAAGGGTTATAATGAAATTGAGAACACCAATAACATATATGCCAAATAATGTATTGCCTACATCAACCACATACTATTTACCAAACTTCAATCTCATTTTCATCGACTAAAAATACTTATCTATGCTTTCATAACATAGACTTACTGCCACTCCTATATTTCACTAATGTCAATTTAACAACCTCACATGTAGAAGCTGGGAGAGAAAGGACATACCTATCTTCACACTCAATTGAGCTTTTACAACAATGTCTTTTGTACCGAATGACTGGCATAGAATAAAAAATTCAGTCCATTTTTTAGATATCAAACCAAAATGTTCACAACCACAAAATGCATGAGTGGTGAAAATATAAAAAACAAATACATTATTCCATCTTATAGAAATAAAAAAATAACATTGTTTGTTCCTTGTTACCTCCACCTCTCACTTCTAGCAATAGAAGGGATCCCCCTTATATCATCCACAAAGTCAACAATATTTTTAGCTCTTACAAAGGTTCTTTTCCTCTACCAAACTTATTTTGTCATGCATGAGATCGTTGTGCAAAAATCTTATCACCTACAACTAAGGTAGAAGGTGGTGCATTTATTGATCTTTCAACAATGATATCCATAGAACCCATTTTGGCTAAAGATGGATTTCCCTACTAGTGGCACATTTTGATGTAGGAGTATCCTGGGTTGCACTGCTATCCTGCATGTTTTCAATTTTTATCTTATTGTTGAAACTGTGTTATGCTGAAATTGTGTTTTCTGGTTTCTAGGTGCTTGTTGTAGATCATGTAACTAGTTTTCTATAATTGTCATACCCAAAATACGTGGGCAAAAAAACACACCAATTTTTTTAAAAAATAAATTAATTAATAATTAAAATTCTCTAAGTTTGATATGGTTGTATTCATAGTTAAAGTAAAGGTTCTCTACATTTCATCTTAAGGTTATAATCTTGTGGAGGAATACATCATTAAGATTTGAACTCTCATTATTAAAATATATCAACATTTGATTTGTTATTATATTAAGATTATCACAATATATTGAGGTTAATTGATTGAAAATGCAACTTGAACTTAGATTTTAAGTAAACAAAACTAACAAACATTATCTAAATATATTGATAAAAAAAAATTCTACTAAAATAGAACTAATCTCTAACTTCATCTTACAATGTAAGCACTAATAAAAAAATTTAATTAACCTTTCCATACTTTATTTAATTTAGGACATAATAAAAAATATATAATAATATAAAACAAAACACTAATGCCAATATTAAATTAAATGTTATTAATGTAAATCTAAACTAGTCATAAGTTACAACTAACTAAAATCTAACAATCTAACATAAATTAGTAACTAACAATCTAGATTTAAATCAAATATTAACTTAAATTTAAGGCTAACTAACTTTAACATATACTGACTAAACTCAATACCACTAACTAAAAAAAAGATTTAAACTAAACTAAATAATGTAGATTCACTATCTTCAAAAAAAACTTTAATAAACAAATATATTAACATAGCCATATCCTATACTACCCAATTAACTAAACCTCTTACCTAGTAATCTTCCCTTATCCCCCCCCTCCACAAAACCCAACCTCCCAACTCCCTGTGCGTTGTCCCACATGACTGATTATACTGCATCAGTCTTGTCTCATCCCCCCCACCTTCCTAGTCATTAATAAGACCCAAGTTGGTGTGAGAGGCTTGTTTTTTTGTTTAATAATAATAAAACTTCCCATCCATGCAAGAGGTGAGCGCCCAAGTTGTAAAGGAAGAAGGGGATGGGATGTGGAGACAGAGTGATGTCACCCCTTATAATGACAATTTTGACTTTGCAAAACAAACAACTTTTTAATACATGACCTAAAATTGACACCAAGTTGGAGGTTAAATGCAAAAAGTTTATTTGGTAGGAAACATATTTAGGATAGTATAATATGTTTAAAAGTTTTTTTTTTTTTAACTGTTGTATTTATTTATAATTTGAATAATTAAATTATATTATTCAACCAAGATATAAAAAGGGAATCTTTTAAAGATTCTCTGTTAGTAAGAGGAGAATTAAATTTGTTCTCCATACAAAAACCAGAGAGTTTTTGCTCTCTTGGAACAATTTTTTTTTGTCTTTATTTTTCCAAGGATAAATTTTGAAGTTGATTTATTAACCAAGAGGGGATTTTTTTTTAAAGTAAATCTAATAGGACTTCTTGCAACTAAATAAACCAAGAGATTTAATTATCCATTTAAACCACAATGCAAGAATTGTTTTAACTCCAATAATCACAAAAACTGAACCTTCATTCATAATATAATTATTTTTTCTTTCAACATATAAGGAAACTTGAAATTTTGCCTAATGGAATCAACATAATTTTCATCCTATTTTTGATGTGTATCCATATTAACTAAAAATTACAATTAAATCTCATGAGAAACAACAATACTCAATCACTCTTTTATTGGCAAACCTGATTCAAAGGCTCAGCCGGGAAAGAACAAGGAAGAAAACTCAATGTTGTTGCCATTACAACAAGGTTTAGAAATACAAATTACATAGGATTCCAATCCCAAAATTACAACAGTTTAATTGAATTTCCTTCATGACCCTTATCAAGTGATCCATATCATTTTTTGTAATACGTTGCTAAGATCATGGAGAGAACAAATTCTGATCAAGTGTCAAACAAGCATGACCAAGAGACAATATCAAACATGCATATTCATACTAGGTTTCCACAATAGGATTCAAAATGAATCAAAAACTATGGAAAGGTGGATTTTTCTAAGAGGAGATGTCAGACACAACACCCAAATAGATGCCCAATTGGGGCTATAAATCAAGAACTTCCATTCTTCCATTTTAAGATGCCAAAACTCATACAAGGTTTGGGATGATAGGTAGAGGCCCATAACACCCTACCCTCTCTCCCTCTTCTCTTCTTGAGAAGAGACTCTACACAGTTGGAGTCCAACTAAAAAGACCTTTCCCAAAATTGGCCACTTCTGCCCTATCCAAGGGTGAGTATTGTCAAAACACCCATACAAGAAAACTTCAAAATTCAAATAAGAACATGAAAGAAAAAAATTTAAGAACATGATTTCAATCCTCCCAAACATACCCAACATACATATAAGCATCCAAATAACAACACAATAGCATAAGCATGAAACAACCATAAATAATCTGAATAAGGGAGATGAAGAACTCCTACCTCCACAAAGAGGTAATGGTAAATGAACAATTTTGAGAAGAGCTTTTCCTCTCTTGCCTTCAATGTTCCAAGACTCCTCTATAAAAGTAGAGATTGGGTTACAACCAAAACTACTCCAAGAAGGGCCTCTAAATAAGATCCAAATTCAACCACCAAAAAGGGAAATAACTTCACCCACTCACCTACAAATCTAGAAGTTTCTAACTCAACCAATCCTAAGGTTAACCACTAAGTGGAGTTGAGGTCATGCAACTCATGGTAACCATTTTCAATTTTCGCACAAAGGCAAAAATAGACTTTTTGAGTGACCTCAAAAGTCAATAAAAGGGGCTTAGAGGGTGGAAAATACCCCCAACCCATACCCATACCCCTTGGGTATAAAGATTTCATGATTTAAAGCTTTAGGAATTGATTTGGAACCAAACAAAAGCTAGGAAACAATTAGGACCATCTAACAACTCTAAAATGCAGATTAAGCACTAATATGGATTAGGGGTAACTAAACTTGATTAAGAAAAAATTAACAAAAAGACACTAACTTAATCTGACTTAGGTCCAAAGGTTACACAACTAACCCTATCTAGCATGCTGAAAAGCATAAACAATTCACAAGTGTCAAGTGACACTATAAGAACATAGTTAAGAACATTAACATTTTTTGATCATGGAAAGATACATTCATACATCTCACAATAATTTAGTTACGAACACCAAGATTTCCACAAATGACACATAGGGATCAGTTCCATTCCTTTGTCAAGTTTCTCGGCTAAAATATCCTGGACACTCATTGCACACATTAGTAGTCTCATAAAATCACATGGACATATGTATATATGTATCAAGAAATCACATAAATTAAAACATTCATATATAAAATAGTCAGGGTTTCTCTCATCCTACTCAATTCTTAATCATTAAAATCTCTTAATCAAAGTATTAATCCTACATTTACTTATTTCATCAACATACATATACATGAAACATTAAATGACGAAGATCAAATATCAAAAAGTAACATCACACAACATGAAATAATATATTATGTTCAAAGCATCAGATAATGTTTCAACATCTTGAGTCATGAGTATCAAAATAATAATGTATTAATATGCTACAATGGGTTGGGGCAAGGCCTCACATCCTCCCCCACTGGGCATGAACTTCCTCTTGGAGTTCATCAAAAAGATAAGGGTACTAAGATTGCATCTTTGCTGCATCCTCGCATGAAGTCATGACCTCATCGTAACAATCCCACTGGATCCTAACCTGGTCTAGCTCTCAGTCTCAAAGTGCTAGGGTCCATCAAAAAATAATATGGATAGGCTCTAGTGCTAGCTTTCCATTTGACTCCAACTACAAAGCATCCCAATCTATAATATGAGACTCATAAAAAATGTATACTCTAAGTAGTGAAATGTGAAACACATCGTGGATGTGTGACAGCCTAGGTGGCAAGGCTAAATGGTATGCAATAGGTCCTATCCTCTCTAGGATCTTGAATGGTCCACCAAATTAGGGTGCCAACTTAGAGCCATTTTTGAATTGAATCGAACTCTTGTGCGGTTGCACCCTCAAGAACACTCTATCACCAACCCAATACTCTCGATGTGTCCTCTTCACATCAGCATACTTCTTCTGCCTATCTTGTGCCTCTCTTAGGCACTGTCTAATTAGGGTCACCTACTACTCCATCTCCTTGACTAACTGAGGACCAATAGATACTCAATCCTCAATCTTATCCCAACTCAAGGGCATCCTGCACAGTCTTCCATACAAGGCCTCATAAGGCGACATACCTATGGAGGAATGGTGCCCATTTTTATAGGCAAACTTGACAAGATGTAGGTATTCCTCCCATTTGACCTAATGGTCCATCATGTACATACATAGCATGTCCTCCAAAACCTAATTCACTCACTCAGTCTAACCATCAGTCTGAGGATGGTACAATGTACTAAAATTTATCCTAGTGCCCAAAGCTACCTACAACTCTTTCCAAAATGAAGAAGTGAACAAAGAATCTCTATTAGTGGTGATCTTATGGGGAACACTATGAAGTTTGACAATATCTCATAAGAACACCTGAGCTATGTCTAGTGCTATGAATATAGTATGCACTCGTGAGAAATGGGCAACTTTGGTCAACGTGTCAACTATCACCAAAATGGCATCATGGTAGTGAGATGACATGGGAAGAATAACAATGAAATCCATAGATATAGTATCCCATTTCCACTCTAGAATCTCATGTGACTGAGGAAGCCCACTAGGATGACAATGCTCTGCCTTCACCCTCTAGCACTCAAGGCATCTTGCAACTATTCTCACAATCTGCACTCTCATGCCTGGCCAATGATACAACTACCTCAAATTTGCATGCAACTTCTTACCATCGAGGTGCACTATATAAGGTGCTCTATGAGCCTCAAGTACAATCAGCTCATGCAAACCCCCAATGGAAGGTACATACATACATCATCTATGAAGAAAAAGTCCATCAGACTCCAAGGAATACTCTAAATACTTCCCTTCGAAGGGTCTTTGAGAATGCACTATCTGACTCACTTTTGCATAAAGCTCATTGACTAGTAAGTGTTGTAAGATCCGCTCTCTCAAGTTAGTGAAAGTAGTCACAGATGAAAGCTCATGGTGCCTTCTACTTAAGGCATCTACAACCACATTCTCCTTTCCCTTGATGTAATGAACATCAAAATCATACTAAAAAAAAAACTCCATCCACCTTCTTTGCTTGGCATTAATTTTTGGCTGAGAAAATATGTACTGCAAGCTCTGGTGATCAGAATGAAGCTCGAATCTTTGACCTAGAAGGAAGTGTCACCATCTCACAAAGGCATGAACCACTATCGCAAGCTCTAGGTCATGAGTAGGATAATTGAGTTCATGAGTCTTCAACTTCCTAGACTCAAAGAAAATAGGTCATCCATCCTACATAAGGACTGCCCCTATACCACCTAGAGATGCATCGGTGCACACCACAAAATTTGCAAAAGGATTTGGTACTGCAAGAATTGGTGTACTCATGAGGGCTCTCTTGAGCTCTTGAAAAGCTCTATCAAACTTCTCTATCCACTCATACTTCTTCCCCTTTTTCTAAAGAGATGTGATGGGGTGTGCCAATCTAGAGAATCCCAAAATGAAGTGTTGGTAATAACTCGCTAGCCCCATAAATCTCCTCACTTCTGTAACATTGGTGGGTGCTGGCCAATTCATGATGGCCCTAATCTTTGATGGGTCTACTGAGACTCCATCACCTGATATGACATGACCCAAATAATGTATCTCAAGTCTGAAGAATGCACACTTTGACAAGCTACCAAACAACTGATTCTCTCTCAGCTTCTATAATACCTACCTTAGGTGCTCTTCATGCTCTTTCTCATCATGAGAATAAATTAGAATGTCATCAAAGAAAAAAACCACAAAATTATCCAAAAAGGTATAGAATACTCCATTCATGAGGCTCATGAATACAACTAGAGCATTTGTGAGACAAAATGGTACCACGGTGAACTCGTAGTGGCCATACCTAGTATGAAAAGTAGTCTTATGGATATCACTATCCACAATCCTCAATTGATGATAACCTAAATTTAGATCAATCTTTAAAAATACTCAAGAACCCTGCAACCGGTCAAAGAGATCATCGATTCTGGGGAGAGGATATCGGTTCTTGATGGTCACTTTGTTCAATTGTCAATAATCAATACAAAACATAGGTGATCCATCCTTCTTCTTGACAAAGATCACAGGTGCACCCCAAGGTGACACACTGGGTCAAATATGCCCCTTCTCTAAGAGTTCCTCCAATTGAGCCTTTAGTTCACTAAGCTCATGAGTAGTCATTCTGTATTGTGCTCTCAAAATTGGCTCAGCTCTTAGCACAAGATCTATGCAAAAATCCACTGCTCTAGGTGGAGGCATACCTGGAAGCTCTGAAGGAAACACATCTGCAAACTCCTGTAGGACTGGAGAATCATCGAGGGATGGCTCCCCCTCTGAATCTTCCTCTCTATCACTAATGGTGATAGAAAATAATAGATAACCCTTTTGCATGCACCATCTAAGCTGCATAGTAGAAATCATATGAAGGGATATAGGTCTCTTCACTTGGAAGATCTCCTTAGAGATATCATCATCATCCACATATTCCACCCTCTTCTATCGACAATCCATCTTGGCACTATGGGCATAAAGCCAATCCATGCCAAGAACAACATCATAAGAACCTAGAGGGGTAATGTGTAGATCAAACATAGTGGACATGTCTCCAATCTGCATTCGACAATTCTACACCATGGAACTAACTAACACCTTGGCTCCTGAGGCTAACTCTACCTCCCAACTAACATGCTGTATAATTGCCACTAGCCCACAATGCTCCACCACATATGGAGATATAAAAGAGTTAGTAGCTCTGGAATCAAATAAAACTCCAACCATACGGCCTTGAATAATACCTATAGCCTTGATAACTATGGCTTGATGCTTAGCCTGGCAGTTGTCAACTACTGCAAAAACTCTATGAGATCTACCCATGTCACCAACTATCAGCTCTAAAAAAGCCCCTCTCTGACCATCGAATGCTTTTCCCTGCGGACACTCCCTTGCTATATGACCCATGCAACCATAAGTGTAGCATGGTCCTTGGGTGTAAGATTATGTACCCTATGATCCAGACTACTGTGGGCCTCCTGACCTACTAGATCCATTGTATCCACCCCTTGAAGACTGTTAAGTCTTTACTGACTATGACTATGGGGCTTGTACTTTTTGATCCTGCCTGGGACCCTGTGACTGCCATTGCTTGGGCTTGTAGCCTTGATAAACCTGTGAAGGCTTTTGCTGGTACTGTTGCTATGGTTTTGGCTGCTAAGACTGTTGGCCCTTAGAGGACCCTGCTATATAGTTCTCATTCCCTTTCCAAGGGGGTTTCTACTAGGTAGAGTTTTGGTTCTGAGATCGATCTTGTGACTCTTGCCTACCTCGAGTATCCTCTACAATTAGTAGTATCTCCACCACCTATCTAAAGGTGGTAGGGAAGGCCATTAGAAATGGACCCTGAAGTGAGAAATTCAAACCCATGATAAAGTGATGCACTCGTAGTTTCTCATCCTTCATGTATTCCACATAAGGAAGGAGCTCAAGAAAATTGCTCTCATACTGAGCTATTGTAAGACCTCTCTGATAAAGAGAATGAAACTCCTCTACCTGCTTCTATCAGAAATGCTCTGACAAGTACCTCTCTTGGAATCTCTCTAAGAAAGACTCCCATGTGAGGGTATCCACCCTCACTCCCCCTATGGTCTCCTCCTAATGCCACCAATTGGAGGCATCTCCTCTAAACTGATGACTACTAGGCATTCCTTTAGATTACTCCCATAAGGATGTAACCTAAAGCACTACTATAGGCTCTGTAACCATGCCTCTACTATTTTCCCCTCAGTGGAATTGGTAAATAATGGTGACTCGAGTTGAATTAATTCCCTGATATCATCTCTTATATGTCTAGGAGGTCTATCAAGTGGGGGTCCTCTCTGGTGTATTGACTCTCCCTCATGCTCACCCTATCCATCTATCTGTCCTACTGGGGACTCCTAGTTCTCTCTTTGACTCTAGGTCTGCCTCCCTCTGGTCCCTCTACTTCCACTACGAGAATCTGCTGATGTGGCTAAACTACAGGTACTACCCTTTGCTTAACTACACCGATCAAGTTTTGAACTACATCTATAATGTCCTGGTTCAGGTTCAGTGGAGGTGGAGGTGGAGGTGGAGGTGGTGGTGGTGGTGGAGGTGGTGGTCCATCCTCCTATCCTGCTCTACCACCCCTAGCCCTACGACCTCTACCTCACCAGTTGCTTTGAGTAACAGGAGGCATCTACACAATTAAAAGTTTGAGTTAAGTTTAGGAAGCACAATGGTTTAAGGTTCCTAGTGTTGAAACATGGGCTTTGATACCAAAATGTCATGGCAAAAATACATGGGCAAAACAACACACCAATTATTTAAAAAAAAAATTAAAAAATAATTAAAATGCTCTAAGTTTGATATGGTTGTATTCATAGCTAAAGTAAAGGTTCTCTACATTTCATCTTAAGGTTATAATCTTGTGGAGGAATACATCGTTAAGATTTGAACTCTCGTTATTAAAAGATATTGAATTTGATTTTTTATTATTTTAAGATCATCACAATATATTGAGATTAATTAATTGATAATGCAACCTAAACTTAGACTTTAACTAAACAAAACTAACTAACATTATCTAAATATATTGATAAAAAAAAATTCTACTAAAATAGAACTAATCTCTAAATTCATCTTATAATTTAAGCACTAATAACAAAATTTAATTAACCTTTCCATACTTTATTTAATTTAGGACATAATAAAGCAAATATAATAAATTAAAACAAAACACTAATGCCAATATTAAATTAAATGTTATTAATGTAAATCTAAACTAGTGATAAATTACAACTAACTAAAATCTAACAATCTAACATAAATTAGTAACTAACAATCTAGATTTAAATCAAAGATTAACTTAAATTTAAGGCTAACTAACTTTAACATAGACTGACTAAACTTAATACCACTAACTAAAAAAAGATTTAAACTAAACTAGATAATGTAAATTCACTATCTTCAAAAAAAAATTTAATAAACAAATATATTAACATAACCATATCCTATACTACCCTATTAACTAAACCTCTTACCCATTAATCTTCCCTTATCCCCCCCTCCACACAACCCAACCTCCCAACTACCTGTGTGCTGTCCCACATGACTGACTATACTGTGTCAGTCTTGTCTCGTCCCCCCCCCACCTTCCTAGTCATTAATAAGACCCAAGTTGGTGTGAGAGGCTTTTTTTTTTGTTTAATAATAATAAAACTTCCCATCCATGCAAGAGGTGAGCGCCCAAGTTGAAAATGAAGAAGGGGATGGGATGTGGAGATAGAGTGATGTCACCCCTTATAATGACAATTTTGACTTTGCAAAACAACCAACTTTTTAATACATGACCCAAAACTGACGCCACGTTGGAGGTTAAATGTAAAAAGTTTATTTGGTAGGAAACGTATTTAGGATAGTATAATATGTGTAAAATTTTGTTTTTCTTTGAATTGTTGTATTTTTTTTATTTGTTCTCCATACACAAACCAGAGAGTTTTTGCTCTCTTGGAACAATTTTTTTTTGTCTTTATTGTTCGAAGGATAGATTTTGAAGTTGATTTATTAACCAAGAGGGGTTTTTTTTTTAAGTAAATCTTATCGGACTTCTTGCAACTAAATAAACCAAGAGATTTAATTGTCCATTTCAACCACAATGCAAGAATTGTTTTAATTCCAATAATCACGAAAATTGAACCTTCATTAATAATATAATTATTTTTTCTTTCAACATATAGGGAAACTTGAAATTTTGCCTAATTGAATCAACATCACTTTCATCCTATTTTTGATGTGCATCCATATTAACTAAAAATTACAATTAAATCTCATGAGAAACAATAATACTCAATCACCATTTTACTGGCAAACTTGATTCAAAGGCTGAACTGAGAAGGAACAAGGAAGAAAAATTAGAGTTGTTGCCATTACAACAAGGTTTAGAAATAAAAATTACGTAGGATTTCAATCCCAAAATTACAACAGTTTAATTGAATTTCCTTCATGACCCTTATCAAGGGATCTATATCATTTTCTGCAATACAATGCTAAGATCGTGGAGAGAACAAAATCTTATCAGGTGTCAAACAAGCATGACCAAGAGGCAAAATGAAACATGCATATTCATACTAGGTTTCCATAACAGGATTCACAATGAATCAAAAACTAGGGAAAGGTGGATTTTTCCAACAGGAGATGTCAGACACAACACCCAAATAGATGCCCAATCGGAGCTATAAATCAAGAATTTTTGTTCTTCTATTTTAACATTCAAAAACTCATACAAGGTTTGGGCTGATAGGTAGGGGCCCATAACACCCTACCCTCTCTCCCTCTTCTCTTCTTGAGAAGAGACTCTACACTATTGGAGTCCAACTAAAAGGACCTTTCCCAAAATTGGCCACTTTTTCCCTATCCAAGGGTGAGTATTGCCAAAACACCCATACAAGAAAACTTCAAAATTCAAACAAGAACATGAAAGAAAAGCATTCAAGAACATGATTTCAATCCTTCCCAACATACCCAACATACATACAAGCATCCAAATAACAATACAATAGCATAAGCATGAAACAACCATAAACAATCTGAACAAGGGACATGAAGAACTCCTACCTCCAAAAAGAGGGAATGGTAAATGAAAAATTTTGAGAAGTGATTTTCCTCTCTTGCCTTCAATCTTCCAATACTCCTCTCTAAAAGTAGAGATTGGGTAACAACCAAAACTACTCCAAGAAGGGCCTCTAAATAAGATCCAAATTCAACCACCAAAATGGGAAATAACTTCACCCACTCACCTACAAATCTAGAAGTTTCTAACTCAACCAATCCTAAGGTTAACCACTAAGTGGAGTTGAGGTCATGCAACTCATGGTAACCATTTTCAATTTTCGCACAAAGGCAAAAATAGACTTTTTGAGTGACCTCAAAAGTCAATAAAAGGGGCTTAGAGGGTAGAAAATACCCCCAACCCATACCCATACCCCTTGGGTATAAATATTTCATGATTTAAAGCCTTAGGAATTGATTTGGAACCAAACAAAAGCTAGGAAATAATTAGGACCATCTAACAAATCTAAAATGCAGATTAAGCACTAATCCAGATTAGGGGCGACTAAACTCAATTAAGAACAAATTAACAAAAAGACACTAACTTAATCTGACTTAGGTCAAAAGGTTACACAACTAACCCTAGCTAGCATGCTGAAAAGCATAAACAATTCACAAGTGTCAAGTGACACTATGAGAACACAGTTAATAACATTAACATTTTTTGATCAAGAAAAGATACATTCATACATCTCACAATAATTTAGTTATGAACAACAAGGTTTCCACAAATGGCACATAGGGATTAGTTTCATTCCTTCATTAGGTTTCTGAGCTAAAATATCTTGCACACTCATTACACACATTAGTAGTTCCATAAAGTCACATGCACATATGTATATACATATCAGAAAATCACATAAATTAAAACATACATCTATAAATCAGTCAGGGTTTCTCTCATCCTACTCAATTCTTAACCAATAAAATCTCTTAATCAAAGTGTTAATGCTACATTTACTTATTTCATCAACATTCATATACATGAAACATTAAATGATGAACATCAAATATTAGAAAGTAACACCACACAACATGAAATAATATACTATGTTCAAAGCATTAGATAATGTCTTGACATCTCGAGTCATGAGTATCAAAATAATAATAATGTATCACTATGCTATGATGGTTTGGGGCAAGGTGTCACAATAATAAATGAGAGGTTAAAAAATATAGGGATTAAAGAGGGCCTAGAGTACTATCTATGATCCAAGGAATAAGTTCTAACTCCTTACAAGTTGTGATATATGGAAATTCTCCTAGAGTATCAATTTATGGTAGCTCTACATGATAGTTTTTGTGCTTGACTTTTAGGTTGGATGCATACTTTTCCTTGGTGAATCAGCTTTTTCAAACTTAAGGGGTTATAGAGGACCTAAATATCTACCTAAATTTTGAAGCATGATTTCTAATTCAATTAAACCAAGGAGATATCATGATTTTTCTCAGACATCAATTTCTAAACATTTAATTGTTGATGCAGGCCAACTTATGGCTCTTCAAGAATTTTATGTTAAGTTTATTTTCACTTAATATTTTCTAAGAGCCAACTTGTATCTTTTCTATGTTCTAGAATGATCAATAAGCCATTTTGGCTAGTATAAATAGAGTGTTTAGGCTTAGAGCTAGGGTAGCTAGTTTTGAAGAGATGATTTGAGAGCAGAACTAGAAAGTGTAAATTTGCTGCTAGTTCTTGGATTTGAATGTATTTTATATATGGCCATAACCTAGAAGGCCTTAAAAAAAGGCATGTATGTTGAATAATTGAAGAATTAGTGAAATTTTTTGCTCTTCCTCCTTTGGTTGTTGATTCTATGTGTTAGATTTCTGCTATGCTAACTCTTGTAGGGTGGTTTGGAGAGCTAAGTGTGCCATTGGCCCTAGTTTTTCCTATCCTTCCTTGCTTCAAGTGGTATTAGAGAGCCTAGTTCATCATTTTGGAGATTGGATCATGTAGAACCCTAATTTGGATTTGGTTGTAGGGTTGTAGATCTATGAATTTGACTTATAACTTGTAGAGGGTTACGATCTTGTAGGAACCTGATTTGTAAAAATGGTTCATGGTAGAGGAAATGCTAATAATGTTATATTGGATCAATTGAGACAAATTGTAGCCATATTAGATGTTGTGGAGATAGCCTAGAGGAGAGGAACACATCTTGATGATGTAAGTGATGATGAAGTAGCAACCTCAAACCTAAATCCAAAACTTGAGGAAGATCAAGATGAGGAAATATTGTGAGAGTATTATCTAGGGAAAATTCAAAGCTTGCTATAGAAGTTGTTCCTTAAAATGGAAAATTGGATACCAATGCTATCTTATATTGGATCTCAAATATGGATAATTTATTTGAGTATGAAAGTACTCCTAAAAATAAGAAGGTGAAGACTGCAATTACTAGGTTGAAAGGTCATTCTTCACTATGGTGGGAACATTTGCAAACTAATAGACAAAGGAGAGGAAATGAGAAGATCAAAACTTGGCCAAAGATGGTGAACAAGGTAAAGAACAAATTCCTTCCTATTGATTATCAAGTTAGCTCTGAGAAAGATGCAAAATTTGAATCAAAAGGACATGATTATATAAGAGTATACTAAGGAATTATATAGATTAGACATTAGATCTGGATATGTTGATGATGATGTTGAGAAAATTGTAAGGTAAAGGTACATAAATGGATTGAGATCAGAATTCAAGATGAAATAAGTTTTGTGAAGTTATAAAGTGTGGAAGAAGCATATCAATATGCTTTGGAAGCTAAGGAGATCTTGATAAAGAAATAAGAACAAAGACAAAGAGGTAGAGGTGGTAGATTCCAAAGACGTAGAGGTAGATCTTATGGTGAAGGTGGTAGATCTGACAATTTTGTGTAGGATAAAGGCAAATATGAATAGAAGAATGATGAAAAAGACAAGACTGAGTGGAACAGTGGTAGTTCTTACTAAGGAGATATAGATCTTACCAAGGAAGAGGTAATTCTTATCCTAGAGGTGGTTTCCATGGTAATTATTTCAGATGTGCCAAAGATGAACATAGATCTTTTGAATGTAGATCTTCTAAAAATGGGCAGAATAATAGAAAAGTTGTGATTCAAGAAGACATTGATAGTTCACCAAGTGGTCTTGAGGCTGGAGAAAATATTATGGTGAGAAGAACCTTATGTAATAAGGGAAGTGATGAGGAATCTACCCTTAGAAGAAATCTTTTAAAGACTAGATGTAAGATGGCTAGAAAATGTTGCAAGGTGATCATTGATAGTAGAAGTTCAACAAATTTGGCATCAAAAGAGTTGGTTACAGTTGTAGAGGTTGAAACATCCCAAACATTATCATGTTTCATGGATCAAAGATGAGCATAAGATATTGGTAAGTGAACATTGTATTGTGAAGTTCAAAATCAAACATTACTTTGATGAAGTTTTGTGTGATATTATGTCCATGGATTGTTGTTATATTTTGTTGGGTAGACCTTGGCAATATGATAGATATGTTGTACATGATGGAAGATTGAATTAATATACTCTTTGGGTAAATGGGAAGAAACAAATATTGCTACCTTTGATTGAAAGTCTAGACGAGGTCAGTTGTACTACAATAAAATTTTGCATTGTTAATGGAAAACAATTTGAAAAGGAAGTAAATAAGAATCAAGTTTGTTTTGCTATAGTTCCTAGAGGACTGAGTGTTGGTAGTAATGACCAAGTAGAAGAAGTTGGTAATGATAGAGTGATAGTAGAAATTGTAGAATTTTTGAATGAGTATAAATATATTGTTGCTGATGATATTCTTGATGGTTTACCTACAGTAAGAAGCATAAGTCATTGTATGGATGTAATTCCTAGAGCTAGTTGGCCAAACAAAGCACCATATAGGTTGACACCTATGGAGAATGAAGAACTTAACAAACAAGTGCATGAGTTGTTGCAGAAAGGCTTGATTAGAGAAGGTTTGAGTCCATGTGATGTACCTACTATATTAGCACCTAAAAAGAATGGAGAATAGAGAATGTGAACTGATTCTAGAGCTATTAACAAAATCATAGTGAAATATAGGATTCCTATGCTAAGGATGGATGACATAATAGATTATTTAAGTGGAGCAAGGTATTTTACTGATTTGAAGAGTGGCTATCATCAAATTAAAATCAAAGAAGTTGATGAATAGAAAACTACTTTGAAGACAAAAGATGGTTTGTATGAATGGTTGGTTATGCCTTTTGGTTTGACTAATGCACCTAGTACCTTCATGAGGTTGATGAATGAAGTTCTGAAAATATTCTTGTGTAAGCTTGTGATTGTTTATCTGGATGACATTCTTATATTTAGTAAGACTAAGAAAGAACATCTTGAGCATATTAGACAAGTATTGTAGAGGTTGAAAGAGGAAAAGTTACTGATTAATCTAAAAAAGTGTTCTTTTATGCAAGAGAAAATTATGTATTTGGTATTTGTGATTTTAATTGATGGATTGAAGATGGATCCTAAGAAGGTTAAAGTAATTTTGGAGTGGCCTACACCTGAGAATGTGGGTGAGGTAAGATCATTTCATGGTTTGGTTAGTTTTTTATAGAAATTTTATAAAGAATTTTAGTTCTGTTTGTAATTCTATGACCAAGACAATGAGAGGAGATAAAAAGGAATTTAAGTGGACACATGGAGTTGATAAGAGTTTTGAAACTTTGAAAAAAAGGTTGCTGAATTACTCGTCTTGGCTTTGCCTGATTTCAACAAGGTATTTCAAGTTGAATGTGATGCAAGTGGTAATGCAATAGGAGCTATATTGAGTCAAGAAGGTAAATCTATTACTTTCTTTAGTGAGAAGTTGAATGATGCTAAAATGAAGTATTTGGTGTATGATTAAAAAATTTATGCTATTGTTCAAGCATTGAAGAAGTGGCAACATTATTTGATTCCTAAGGAGTTTGTGCTATATAATGATCATAAAGCTTTACAATATTTGGGAAGTCAACATAAATTGAATCAGAGGCATATGAAGTGGGTTGAGTATTTGCAAAATTTTACATTTGTAATTAAGCACAAGAGTGGAGTTACTAATATAGTTGCTGATGCATTGAGTAGAAGACATTCTTTGTTGATTAAAATGAAGGTTCAAGTTCTTGGTTTTGATGAAATGAAAGAGTTGTATGATGCCGATCCTAATTTTTATGAGGCATAGAGAGAGTGTAGAGTACCAAATCTGACCAATCAAATAAGTAAGTACAATGAGTATTTCATTCAAGAAGGTATGTTGTTCAAAGGTATTCATTTGTGTAATCCTAGAAGTCCTATGAGGTTGAATCTGATTAAGGAAAAGCATAGTGGTGGATTGGCTAGACACTTTGGAATTGATAAGACATTGAGTTTTCTGAAAGAGAAGTATTATTGGCCACAAATGTATAACGATATTCAAAAATTTGTAAAGATTTCTAGAGTTTGTCAATTTTCAAAATGAGTGAGTCAAAATACTAGTTTGTATACACCTATTACTGTTCCTAAGAAATCTTGGAATGACATCAATATAGATTTTATTCTGAAATTGCCTAAAATAGTGAAGGGGTATGAATTCACATTTGTTGTAGTAGATAGATTTTCTAAGAAGGCTCATTTCATACCATGTAAGAAGACATCAATTATTAAGCATGTTGCTAAAATTTTTTTTAAAGAGATTGCGAGATTGCATAGATTACCAAGAAGTATTATTTCTAATAGAGATAGTAAGTTTGTTAGTTATTTTTGGAAAACTTTGTGGATGAAGATGGGTATTGAATTGAAGTTTCATTCTACATTCCATCCATAGACAAATGTACAGATAGAGGCTGTGAATAGAATCTTGGATAATTTGCTGGGATGTTTAGTTGAGAATAAGTCAAGTAATTGGGATATGGTATTGGCACAAGCTAAAATTTGCATATAATAATTCTGTGAATAGGAGTATACGGAAGACACCTTTTGAGACTTTTATTAGAATGATGCCTAGAGGAGCATTAGATTTGAGAGAGATTACTGGTGAAGAAAAGAGGAGTGCTATAGGAGAAGAATTTTTTGATTATATGGAGTCTTTACATAGGAAGTGAATTTGGGGATAGAACAAAGTAATTAGAAGTATAAGGAGAATGTTGATTAGTCTAGAAGACATCATGATTTTCTAGTTGGTGATAAGGTAATGTTTCATTTGAAGAAATGAATATTTCTAGTTGGAACATAAAGTAAGCTGAAGATGAACAAGTTTGGACCTTGTAAAATCTTAAAGAAGTTTGACAATGGTAATGCTTATGAAGTTGAGTTACTTGATGACATGGATATATCTCCTCAATATAATATTGCTGATTTGTATAAGTATCATTAGTCAGATGATAAAGTTTCAATATTAGAAGACTATCCTAAGAAGCATATTGGAGAAGTTGAATAGATATCAGACTAGAGAATTAGTAAGAGCACAAGAGGAAAAGGTTATTATGAATATTTGGTGAAGTGGAAGAACAAACATATGGAAGATGATTCATGGATTTCTCAATCCAATTTGGATTCAACTCAGGTTGTGACATCTCAATGATTCAAGAGAATTATTTCTTCCAACCCTGGTCATTTGATGTAGGAGCATCCTAGGTTGCACCACTATCCTACATGTTTTCAATTTTTATCTCGCTGCTGAAATTGTGTTCTATTGAAACTATATTTTCTGGTTTCTGGGTTCCTATTGTAGCTTGTGTAACTAATTTTCAATAATGAATGAGAGGTTGCACACTTCAAGGATTGAAGAGGGCCTAGAGTACTATCTATATCCAAGGCTCAAGTTATAATTTCTTATAAGTTGTGAGATATGGCAGCTCTCTAAGAGTATCAATTTCTAGTATTTCTACACAATAATTTTTTTGCTCAACTTTCAAGTTGTATGTGCACTTTTCTTTGAAAAATCAGCCTTTGCACACTTAAGGAGTTGTAGAGGACCTAAATATCTACCCATAGTTCAAAGTGTGAGTTCTAGTTCAGTTAGAGCTAGGAGATATCGTGATTTTTCTCAGACATCAATTTTTGGACATTTAATTGCTAATGCAGGCCGAATTGTGGCTCTTCAAGAATTTAATGTTAGGTTCATTTTCATTTAATATTTTATGATAGGAAACTTGTGGATTCTCTATTTTCTAGAATAATCTATAAGCCATTTTGGCTAGTATAAATAGAGTGTTTAGGCTTAGAGCTAGGGCAATTAGTTTTGAAGAGATGATTTGAGAGTAGAACTAAAAAGTACAAATTTGCTATTGGATCTTAGATTTGAATGTATTTTGTATCTGGCTATAACCTAGAAGGCCTTATAAGTGGGCATGTATGTTGAATATTTGTAGAATTAATGAAAGTTTTTTCTCTTCCTCCTTTGGTTGTTGATTCTATGTGTTAGATTTTCATTGTGTTAACTCTTACAGGGTAGTTTGGAGAGTTGGGTGTGCCATTGGCCCTAGTTTTCCCTATCCTTCCTTGTGGCACATCTAATGAATATCAATAGATTTCTCTAAAGTAGTTCACATGTTTGCACAATTTTTTTGCATAAAGAAAAAACTATTATATCAAATTGATCATACCATGACCTCTCTTCTCTTCACTAATGCTACAACTTTCAATATTTCCTTCCTCAAATCATCACTCTCATAGTAACACATTTTCTCTTCAATCTTAGCCAAGCCCTCTTTCAAAAGGAGTTCAATTGAGGAGACCTTGTACAGTTTGTATATGTATTGCTACAAATGCCTTCTTTGGGCTTTAGACCTTATCGTCATCTGGTAGTCAAAACTTTTGGCCCTCTTCAAGATGTATCCTATTGATTTTTACTCATAACAACATCACTTTTAATTCCTTACAAAAGGTCACTCACAAATAGGTGCCTCAATAAATAGGAGATTGTGAATTTGCATCCTATGCAGATTCATCCATGAAATGTCCCAAAACTTCTTTCCCCCATCACCAAAACAACTTCCAACAAGGCAATAATATATCCTCCTTTGGGTGGACTTTTTAATTCTATATTGATCCCTCACATACATAGATGGGACCATAATGCACATATAAATGTTACCATACAAAAGCAACTTATAGCATGTAAGTATAATACATAATAGTGCCATCTTCCTATAAATCACATCGTTTATCACCAATGAATACAAAATTTGAACTCAGTACAATTAAGGGATGTGTCATAAGAAACATCAATATCACACTTGTGAATTGCATCATCTCCCACTACTTCCCTCAATGGAAAAACCACCACTCTAGGTTCCTCACTTTGTATCTAAAATTAACTATAAGTCAATGGAATTATCTAAATACCATTCATTCAAACAATATGATGTCAAAATTATTTTAAATGATAATGACTTTAATTTTCATACTCACATGGCCATATTTGGGAAACCTAGGAGAAGTCCTCCACACAACAACCTTGCTCTCTTGAGAAAGGAAATAAAAAGAACTAGACATTTTCATCACTGTTCTCTGTACTCGGAGGATAATCTATTTTTGGGTATTTTCAAAAGACTACATCTTACCAATGTCTTTTTCATATTTGCACTTTCCTTTCTATATAGAACCTCTTTCATATCCATAGAAGGATTCTATGTTTTCATTATGTAGGGTGCCACAAGCGAATTGTTGATTTCTATTAATTTCTCACTTGATTTTAACATCATATACAATCTGTAATAATATAACAAGGCTATTACTAAACATAACTTCTTGACACATTCAATGCCCTGCAAATCTTAACAATTTTGTGATGCTAGTATTTTAAAAGAAAACAATACAAATTATTGCTTTATTGTCCACAAAATTAAATATGGAGTTCATCCAATCTTTTATATTTTTCTATATTTAAACTTATTCAAAATTTTATCTATCTATATGGAGCTGCATTCTTGATGGAATTTTGTTGCATAACGTATACTCATAATCATCATCTCCTAGACTACGATTGGTGTCTATATCATGTATTGTCATTTTCTTCAAACTATTCAAACATGTGGATAAAAAATCATAAAATATGGGATATATATATTTAGGTTGTAGAGAGTAATCGTGAACCAAGATTTAAGCACAAAATATGAATAAATCTTCTTCTGAATTGTGGTAGATGACATAATAAACACATTGCTTTCACTAATAATTTCAACTTAATAAACTAAAACCTTTGATTAAATATTTTTCAAGTTTTTTTTTGGTATTGAATCAATGCAAAGATAGAGTTAGAGAAAACTTACACTAAAATACAATAATAACTTTTGTTGTTGTTGGAGGTTTAGACTTGTGAGTATAGATGCTCAATAGAGGCACAAATTTTGTGAGCAAACCAATTCAATGAGGGTCACCACAAAACTTTTTTTATCCAATAGGAGAGCACAAGTGCATGAGTCAATGAACTGACCTCTTCAACTATGAGCCAAGGGTTGAGACATATTAATGTTGTCAAATTCACCTAAAACATGACTTTACATTATCTCTAATAATATTAGAGCCTTACACTCAATGAAACTTGATTGGCATAGATTTATTTGAAACCATGCAACTTCTCTCCATCTTAAAAAATAAGACCTAATTAATTATTTAATTTTAAAAACATATTTCATGCACCATTTTAACTAAACTACATTTAAAACTCCATGTATATACCATCTATTATTCTAACTCTATCAGAGTTTTTTGAAATCTATAAAATATATAATCAATGAATATCATTATTAGCATCACCAATTGTACTTGATCAATTAAGCTTAAACTCTTTCATTATCTCAAACTTAAACACAGTAACACCTAATCAATCAAGTTTTTCTATGCTTTTGCAATGTTTTAACCAACATGCACATGAGGTCTTCCCACATGTATACATATAAGTACTATTAACTTTAAATCCTCATTAAGATTCATTGGAGAGGCAACAAATAGGCATATGAGTTTTTTTTCCATTATAATCTCACCAAAAAGTAGATTAATGTCTCGACCAATGTATCAACATTGTTAGAAATGCTTTAGAATAACCAAGAGGGGGGTGAATTAGTTATTCAAAGTCCAAATGTCATATTCAAACTTTTCACTAAGTATAGTGAACCCATTCAACTATTCATTAATCCATGCTTTAACTTATCTAATTAGCGAGTTACTATAAATCAATATGCAATTATAACACATAAGAAATCAACACATAACACATTGATTTACGTGGAAACCCAATTTGGGAAAAATCACCAGTAACATGCCACTCAATTCTCACTCTTCTAAAGTGATACCTTGTGAAAGGCCTACCCTATTAAAGGCTTACAACACACTATTAAATGTGACCTTGTTAGAGGATTTATCCACCCTATTAGAAGTGGGCTTGGTTAGAGGACTTTAGAAAATTCACTTGGATTGTCACCCTATTAAAGGATTTACAAATGGCTGTTAGGCCAACCTAAGTCCATAGGATTTTCAAATCTAATACAATTGCTAGAGAGTACTATAAAATCTTGACCTGACTACAACATTCAACTTATCTTGTAGATCTCAGATCACTTCTTAGCTCATACCCTTTCCTAGCCTTTAATCTCTACAAGTCTTAACAACTTGCCCTCCTTTCAAGTTTAGTCTCCTTGAGTCTCAATACTCAATGTACTAGTGCAATCATTTCTTCATGACCACTCATAGAAGTAGAACCTCTATGCTCTTCCTTGTCCTAGATGTCTCCCCTTGACACCCTTTCAAGAACTTTGTAGGCTTAGCTCCTTTACAACAATAGTATTAGTAGCTCTTTGCTTCTTGGTCTATGACTCCTTAAATAGAAGTCTTGGAGTTCCTTTTCCTACTCAATTCTTCCATTCCTTAATTTCAATTCATATGGATTAGGTAGGATTCATTAGATCTAACCCATATTTTGTTTCCTCTAGAAACTTCTTTAATAATCCTTTAGAATTTATCCAAAAATGGTTTACATAAGATTAAGTGCCACCAACTAATCATCCTTATCTTCCAACTTGTTCAAATTCAATGTAACCATTATGTTGGCTTAGATTAGGTGAATATTCATCATTTGAAATAATACAGTAGCTTAGCACTATTGAAATACTAGTGCTTGACACATATTGTGCTACTCGGTACCATCTACATTTTTTCTGATGCTCAGCACCTGAAGATCACTTAGCACCAAGAATTTTTTGATGCTTGGCACCTAATCTTCACTCAGCACCTGAAGATCACTCAGCACACACTAGAATTTTTTGATGCTCAGCTCCAACTGAGAATTTTCTTAGCTTCAACTAACTTGCTTGATTCCCACTAAAGATCTTAGTTTAGGCTTTGCAATCAAGCTTGTTACAACTTCTTCCCCCAGTGTTTCTGAGTGTGACCATCCTTTGTATCCTTGAGTATGTAATTAATACATCATTTCACCATTGTCTTAACTGATCCTTGTGGTTCATTACAACATCATAACTCAACCTTTCCCTTAGGTGCTCTTGTTACATCTTGTTGATTAAATCCTTTTCATCAATCAACTAAGTGATAGTAATTGGATCTTATAAGAAAATGTCATTCCTACAAATAGTAGGTTTGACATCAATGATAAAACAATGATTGAAAATATTTTCTACCTTCTTTCTTTGTAACAATCTCCCTCTTTGGCATTGATGGCAAACCAAACTGATCAATGATCAGACTAAACTATTCAACCAAAAACTAACTAGATTAGAATAGTAAGTCAAATGCCAAAAAGTAATTTTAGCTTCATATCTCCTTCTACTATTCCAATTGCTTTATTTCAGCTTCTCCCTCTTTGCTACTGTATCCTTGTTTTTTTTTTCTTCCTCTGTATTACTCATCTTCTGTTGTTCTAATCAATCCTCTGATTATTTTTGTTAACTTCTCCTTCTATCTTCATTTGATTATTAACTCACATATTTTCCTTCATTCTTTTGATTAGTTTCTATTTAACTTCTCCTTCTTGATCCTTCTCCTGTTGATCATTTTCAAACATCTTCTCCCTTTTTCTTGCGACTAGTTTGGAGCTTCAACATTTCTACTACTTTAAGAATGAATCCCAAAGTAAACATCCTCTACATCAATGTGTAGTGTCTTTATCAATAATCTTATTTGATGCAAGGCATACTTTCTTTTGCTTCAAGTAGCCTTGGCTAGGGGTATCACCCCTAGCTTACCTCTAAGATACTCAAAAGCATCTTTAGATAGTGCTTTTGTAAAGATTTCAAAAATTTGTACCTTTGAGCTAACATATTCCATCTTCACTTGTTTATCTTCACCAACTCTCTTACATAGTGATACTTGATTGCAATATGCTTGGTTTTAGCATGCATTACATGATTTTTTGATATATTGATAGCACTTGTATTATCATAATAAAGTATCATAGGCTCAGTTACTTCTTCCTTCATACCTTCTAGCAAGTGTTTGATCCATACAATATTGGTGCAGTTTATAGTAGCTACCACATATTTAGCTTTAGCAGTGGACTATGAGGTGCAACTTTTCTTTTAGCTAGTCCATGTAATCAACCTTTTTCATGAGAAAAGTGCTCCTCCACTAGTGTTTTTTCTATCATCATTGTTACCTCCCCAATCTGCATCAGTGTACGCTCTTAGTTCAAAATTTTCACTCCTCTTATAGTACAACCAAAGTCATCAGTTCCTTTTAAGTATCTCAATATTCTCTTCACTACCATTAAGTGATTTTCTCTTGGATTTGCAAAAAGGCTAGCCACTATTCCAATAGCTAATGCAATGTCTGGTCTACTATGTACAATATATTGCAATTTTTCAATTATTGATCTTTAAAATGTTTGATTCACTTCAGCAGACTCATCATTCTTGGATAGCTTATGACCTATTGCCATTGGTCTGCTAACTAGTTTTGATTCTTCTAACCGAAATGTTTTGAGTACTTCTTTGATGTATTTAGATTGGGTCAAAAATATGCCATGCTTTAACTAATGTACTTGTAATCCAAAAAAGAATTTGATTTCTCCAAACATTGACATCTCAAATTCATGTTTCATTTGATTAGAAAAATCTTTGCATAAATATCATTTCCTCCAAATATTATATCATCAACAAAGATTTTTGATATCAAAATGTCTTTACCTTCTTTAGATTTGATGTACAAGTTGCTATTATCATCTGTTCTCTCAAATCCAATCTTCACAAGATATTTATGCAGTCTCTCATACCATGATCTAGGTGCTTGGTTTAATCCATAAAGTGCTTTGTGAAGTTTGCAGACCATATCATTTTTCTTTTCATCAACAAATCCCTCTAGTTGATCTATGTAGAATTCTTCTTCCAGTATAGCATTCAAAAAAGTAGACTTAACATTCATTTGGTAGACTTTGAAATCCTTGTATGCAACATATGCAAGTAATGTTCTTACTCCTTCAATTATTGCAAAAAGGGAAAACATTTCCCCATAATCCAATCCTTCTTCTTGTGCATAGCCTTTACAAACAATTCTAGCTTTGTTTCTTGTTATCTTACCTTTTTGATCAAGTTTGTTTCTAAACACCCATTTGGTACCAATCACATTCTTATCAGGTGGTCTAGGAACTAGAGACCATGTTTTGTTCTTCTCAATCTGATCTATCTCTTCTTCCATGGCTTTATACTAGTCATTATCTTGTAGTGCATCTTTCACTATTTTAGGTTCAACCTTGCTTAGTAGACATGATTCATTCTTGAGTCTATTCCTTGTCATTGGTTTGGCATCTTTGTCACCAATAATTTGATCTATAGGGTGATGTCTTCTCACATACTTAGCCAATCTTGGTTCTGTCTTTCTTTCCATATTTGATCCTTTAGCTTCAGATTCATTTTGTTCTTCTTTATTAGGTACTTCATCATTCCTTTCCTATGTACTATTTTTAGAATCAGAATGTGTGTTTTGTACATTATGTAGCTCAACTTTTGAATGTAGCTCAACATTCACAGACTGAGACTCGATAGATACTAAAGTGTGTTGCTAATTCCCAACTTGATTTGTAACATTTTCTTCAATAGTCACTCCTTCATAGAAGTATACAAAGGATCTGTAATCCTCTTATTGCTTGAACTCATCAATCTAAACTTTTGCATGTTCATCAAAATTTACATGTGCACTCTTCACAATCTTTTTAGTGTTAGTGTTCAAACACTTCTATGCCTTATTTCTAGTGGAGTATCCAAGGAATATGCCTTCATCACTCTTTGCATCAAACTTTCCATTTCTAGCATCTTTGAGAATATATCATTTACAACCAAATACTTTGAAATTTTTGACATTAGGTGAGTGACCATACCATAGTTCAAAAGGTGTTTCATTTTTACCTTTCTTGACTTGAAATCTATTTAGTGTGTAGACTGTAGTACTTATAACTTCTCTCCAGTATTTGAGTGCAACATTTTTCTCAATCATGAAGGTTCTAGTACAATCAATCACTGAACTATTTCTCCTTTCAAAAATACCATTCTATGGTGGAGTTCTTGGTGCTAATGTTTTCCTTTTGATGCCTTTGTCATTGCAAAATATTTCAAATTCTTTCAATGTAAACTTACCTCCTCTGTCTGACCTTAGGCATTTCAGGTTCTTTCCTATTTCTTTCTCAACTTTGGCCAAATACCACTTAAACATTTGAAATGCATCAGATTTTTGCTTCAAGAACATAGTAGTCATCATCTTGGAATAATCATCTACAAATAACATTATGTATCTGTCTCCTAGGTAACTTTTCACTTCTATTGGGCCACATAAGTCTATATGGAGTAACTCTAGTACTTTATTGGAAGTGTATGTTTTGCTTTTGAAACTAGACTTAGTCATCTTCCCTAGTTGACATTGTTTACACATTATGTTTTTAGGTTTTTTCAACTTGGGCAACTCTGTGACCTTCTTGTTCTTGCTGATGCTATCAGATTATTAAAGTTGACATGACACAACCTTTTATGTCACAACCACACATTATCAACTCTAACAACAAGACATGTTGCATCTTCCATATCTAGGTAAAACAAATTGCTCTTAGTTTGTTTACCTTTTCCTATTAGATTTCCATCAGTGTCATAGATCTTGGCAATTTTATTTCCAAACTCAACATTGCAACCTATACTCCCCAATAGTGCTACATTTAGCAAGTTGTAGTTCAATCCTTCAACATAGTATGCATTCTCACATGAAATATTTTCTATGAGCTTAATAGAGCCTTTTCCTTTGATTTGACATGGGGCATCATTACAAAATCTAACATTATTTCAATCATACTGAGTAAAGGTAATGATCTTACTTTTATCTCCAATCATGTGATGTGAACATCCAGTGTCTATGATCCACTTGTCATTCTTGTTCACACAGGTAACCAATGCTATTGCTTCATCTTCATCTAATTCATCCTTCATGGCTATATAGACTACTTCATCATCATTCTCATCAGAATCTTCTTCAACAATGTGGCATCTCTTGCCTTTTTCTTTATAATCCTTGCTATAATCTTCTCTCATGTTCCTATGCTTTTTTCCTTCTTTATAATTCTTCTCCTATGGGTATCTTATAGTAATATGAACAAATTCATTGCAATTGAAACGTATAATGGGGAGCTTACCTTTGAATTTACCTTTGCCTCTATGGAATCTCCTAGCTAGTAGTGCTTCCAACTATTCCACATCTTGCTCATTTGTGCTGCTATCACTTGATGCATGTTTTCTTTTCCTTCTCTTCTTACTTGATGTGTCTTCCTCAGTGTCTTTTATTATAATCTTTTCCTTGAAAATAAATTCAAGGTTTTTATGTCTATAGTTATCAAAATTGGATAGCTCAAATGTAGTAAATCTTCCCACTATTCCTTGAAAGGTTATTGTATACCCTTGTACACACCTTAACTCTTGGATGACTGAAACTCTAATAGCATAGATAGGGAGAAAAGTTCTTAAGTATTTTATGATGGCTATTTCTTCTTCCAATTGATCACCTAGACTTCTTATTGCACTTATCACTTCTTTCATTCTTGTAGCATATTGGACAACATTTTCTCCTTCTTCCATTTTCATGTCATCAAACTTTCCTCTTAGGCTTTCTTTTTTTTCTCTCTAGATATTCTAATCTCCTCCATAGATTTTTGATAAGGTTTTCCACATCTTGAATGCAATGTCATAGTCTTTGATGTCATTATATTCTACATAGTTTAGTACAGAGGCAATTTCTAGTATTGTTTGATTGTTCTCCTTTTTAAAAAAAAATCATCTATAGTCAGAGGTCCTATTGGAGTTACATGTTCTTTTCTGATTGAGGTTTGTGCTTAGTCACCTATTGATCCAAGGTGCAATTTCATTAGACTCTACCATGCAATAAAGTTGTATTTTTTGAGCTTAGGAAGTTCTCTCTTGGACATCTTGATCTTTCGACTTCTAGTACCTTGAAACTAAATTAGTAGATGGCTCTGATACCAATGGTTATAAATGATTTAGAATAACTAAGAGAGGCGGGGGGGGGGGGGTGAATAAATTATTCAAGGTCCAAATGTCCTATTCAAAATTTTCACTAAGTATAGTAAACCCATTCAACCATTCATTCATACATGCTTTAACTTATCTAATTAGCAAGTTACTATAAAATCAACATGCAAGAATAAGGCATAAGAAATCAACACATGGCATAGTGATTTATGTGGAAACCCAATTTGGGAAAAACCACCAATAACATGCTACTCAATTCTCACTCTTTTGAAGTGATGTCTTGTGAAAGGCCTGCCCTATTAAAGGCTTACAACACACTGTTAAATGTGACCTTGTTAGAGGATTTATCCACCCTATTAGAAGTAGGCTTGGTAAGAGGACTTTAGAACATTCACTTAGAATGTCACCCTATTAAAGGATTTACAAATGGCTGTTAGGCCAACCTAAGTCCATAGGATTTTCAAATCTAATACAATTGCTAGAGAGTATTATAAAATCTTGACCTGACTACAACATACAACTTATCTTGCATATCTCAGATCACTTCTTAGCTAATACCCTTGCCTGACCTTTAATCTCTACAACTCTTAACAACTTGCCCTCTTTCAAGTTTAGTCTCCTTGAGTCTCAATACTCAATGTACCAGTGCAATCATTTCTTCATAACCACTCGTTGAAGAAAAACCTCTGTGCTCTTTCTTCTCCTAGATGTCTCCCCTTGACACCCTTTCAACCACTTTGTAGGCTTAGCTCCTTTATAGAAATAGTATTAGTAGCTCTTTGCTTTTTGGTATATGACTCCTTAAATAGAAGTCTTGGAGTTCCTTTTCCTACTCGATTATTCCATTCTTTAATTTCAATTCATATGGATTAGGTAGGATTCATTGCATCAAACCCATATTTTGTTTCCTCTAAAAAATTCTTGAATAATCCTTTAGAATTCACCCAAAAATGGTTTACATAAGATTTAGTGCCACCAACTCATCATCCTTATCTTCCAACTTATTCACAAAATTCAATGTAACCATTATGTTGGCTTAGATTAGGTGAATCTTCATCATTTGAAATAATGCAGTAGCTCAACACTATTGAAATACTGGTGCTTGGCACATATTGTGCTACTTGACATGCTTTGCATTTTTCTCGATTCTTGGCACCTAAAGATCACTGGGCACCAACTAAGAATTTTTTGATGCTTGGAACCTGATCTTCACTCTGCACACACTAGAGTTTTTTGATGCTTGGTTCCAATTGGAAATTTTCTTAGCTTCAACTAACTTTCTTAGTTCCCACTAAAGATCTTAGTTTAGGCTTTGCAATCAACCTTGTTACAACTTCTTCCCCCAATTTTTTTTAGTGTGACTATCCTTTGTATCCTTGAGTATGTTATCAATACATCATTTCACCATTGTCTTAACTAATCCTTGTAGTTCATTACAACATCATAACTCAACCTTTCCCTTAGGTGCTCTTGTTAAATCTTGTTGATTAAATCCTCTTCATTAATCAAATAAGTGATAGTACTTGGATCTTATAAGAAAATTCCATTGCTACAAATAGCAAGTTTGACATCAATGAAAAAATAATAATTGAAAACATTCTCTACCTTCTTTCTTTGCAACAATCTCCCTCTTTGATCTTCACAATGAGCATTTCAATCAGATTTCCAACAAACATCTCTGATAGTACAAATATTGATTGATGCTTTGAGCATTTTCTGAGTGAAACCTAATAATGGAAGAGGGAATTTGAAGAAGTTTTGTATGTTCTATTTAGTAGAAATTTTACTTAGTTAATCATGGATGCTAGAGCCACTAGTATAATAGATAATGGAAAAGAGAAGCATGGGTTTAGTGTACTTTAGAAGACCATTGTACTACCAAGAAGGTCAGTTGAGTGCAAGTACTATGATCTCATAACATTTGATCTTACTTATGTTACTTTTCACTACAACTAGAAGGTGATTATCTATTCTTCCCCAAGCAAGGGGTTTTCCTCCATGGTCAAGGCTCTGAAGAAATGCCTCTTGAAAGCTTTGGCCTATTTCTACCTGATTTCTTTGAGATTGTGTATGAAAGATGAAAATTTTCTAGTTGAATGCAATGATCCTGGAGTGAACTTCATCGAAGCTTCATGGAATGTTGTCACATTTGATAATCTAGTAGGGGTAGACTCTACTTCTTTGATGGAGGATATTATTCTTTTCAATGATACCATTAACCTAAATGAGGTTTTTATTCCAATGCTTGCAAATAAGGTGAGATTCCTAGGAATGTTTATGGCCACAAAACCATTAGGAAGAATGGAATTTTATAAAGAAAATAGGATTAGAGGGAGTTGGAACATACATACTATTTTTTTTTTGGTTACCATGTATTACCTAGGAGAACTCATGTAGGTTAGGCTTCATAGACTATTGGTAGAGTTATAAATGAGTAAATATTCAAGTTGACTAGGAATATGGTTGGGAGTATGTTAGTTCTCATGTGGTTACTAAAACCAAGTATTTTTAAGGTTTTATGTGAATATAGTGATTAATATTACTCTCCCTAACTTCATTACTTTATAATAAAAAATTATAAACTAGGCTTTATGGAAATGTTGTAGTTCACTGACAAAAGTATTCTAAATTGGACAACTTGGCCAATCTAGAGAAAATTATTTAGCTATCTACATGACAGAAGCTTTGTAATGAATATCATCATTTCATTTGTACAATATATTTTGAGTTATTTAGAGATAATACTAATGATATAGTCACTTGAAACATAAATACAAATTAAAGACCACTTGTTGATACCTAAAATTGAGGGATGTTCAAAGAAGATCTCGTACAAAAATATTTTATGAGACAATTATTGGTGTTGGTATACCAATAAAAAATACTCTACATACCCTTTTAAAAATTGGTGATAATTTTTATGGATTAAAGGCATATTTAGTGGAACTTTGAGTTACATTTTAACAGTTTCTTTGCCAAATTTTGCATTCTCATCAAGTCCAATCAATGAAATTTTCTATACAAATTTACTATTTTCTTGATTGAAATGTTTCAAAATACATCAATGATGGTAAAACAACAAGAGAGCTTGAAGTTAACTTTTTTTGGGGTGCAAGTTTATTAATTCAAACATATTTTGAAATGCCTTGAAATGGTGAATAGTGTTGAAATTTAGAATTGGGTAACATTTTCACAAGGAAATTGGCGAATCACTTGATTACATTTATAGTTATTTAAAGCATAGGGGAAACTAAGAATAAGATTGACATGTTAAAAGTTTGATCTATGAGTGAGAGTTATTTGAGTTGTAGGTTTTGGAATGAGATTAGTAAAGATTTTAATACTGTAGCTTTGGGGCTTTGAGTCCTTCAACTTTAGAGACATCCCATTTCTTTAGGTGCTTACTATTTATTTCTTATTCATAAGTTAAAATGGATGATATGTTCATAATATATTTTTTAGTTTAGTAGTCATTAACATTGCTATGTTCATGCTTTTGGTAAGATTGTATGCAATTTTTTTAGTATCAAATTTTTAGATTATATTCAATGAATTATCATCAAGGTGAGAGAGCTAAACATATGAATCTCTCTCATTCTAATGATGAATCATTGGGTATGATCTAAAATGTTGGTGCTTAAAAAATATACACAATCTTACTTGAAACATGAACATAACAACATGGATCTTAGGAACATGATAAGGAGAAGATGGAGGATGAGAGTGGAGAGATGGTTAGGAAAAAAATTATTGTTAGAACATCAATAATGGGAATAGTGAGAGAAACCATGAACCCTCAAATTCTTAAAGGGTAAAGAGGGAAAGCTCTAGATGGAGGAGCTCATCAATCTAGCTCTAGTGGCTATTACTAATAATGCAAGGGAAATTGGCATGAATTTAATAATTAATGATAGAAATAGTACGATAGAATATTTTAGGTAAATTAAATGGCTCTACCATGAATTGGAGGAGGTCAAAGAAAGAGTGGGTTAGCTAGAAAACCAAGGGAAGAAATTAGTACATTAAAATTTGATAGATCAAGGGGATGGCCTTAGATTGGTGAAAAAAAGAATTTAGAATCTAGAAAATTACAATCATAATTTGGCAAACCAAATGATTTCAATACTGAATTCTCTTAATGAAAATATATCTTCTCTTGCTAGAAAGCTAAAAGCCAGGAGCTTCCTTGGGAGGATAATGAGGAAAAGGAGAGAGCTAGAGTAGGATGGATGAGGAACTGACTATGGACATTACAATCAACAACTTGGATCAAATGGGTCAAAAGAAGTAGGAGAATATGGCTAAGGAGATCTAGAAGGCCTATGAAGCAATGGAAATGATGCAAGAGCTAGAAAGAAAGATGGAGTAACATAGGTTTTTCATTTCTTATCCTTTGGTCTGACTAGTTTCTATAGTTTTTGGATTTTGGCTTTTTGCCTATACATTGTTCTAGCATTTTGGTTAGTTGTAATATTGTGGCTAGGCTTTTGTGCTTATCATCAACATTTTGATATGTTTGGACTATGGTTGGGCTTTTGTTGCTTATTTTTAGTCTTTTGATATGTTTTAACTTTTGGGTTTCAAAATCCCTATAAAACCTATTTTTCTAATAAAAAACAACATGGATTGTAGAAATATATTATCAATTAACATTGTTATTTATTAAATGTTTCATGTTGGATAATGTAATGGCTGATGTATTAGAACAATTCAAAGAAAAAGATGGGTGATTCTTGTGTAGTGCTACTCAATCAGAGGAGGGAATCAAAAGTATTATAAATTTGTTCCAAGCTTCTTTGATTTCCTTTTGAGAGGAGACAATAATGGATGAAGCTAAAATCTTTTCTACTATGTATTTGAATCAGGTCTTGGAGAATACTAATATCTTTAGTACCAATATTTTGTGTGAGGTAATGATAATATGTATACACTTAGATCAACTTTATTTCATGTCTTGAGACTGCAAATATAAAAGGCTATGGATAGCAAGTAAATCCTAACAAAAAAATTGCCTAAGTCAATTCTATTACAAGATATCTTTTGGATTGATTATATTTTCATACAATTGTTTTGATATTGATTCTATCCTGCATAAAATTTTGTAGATCAACATTTTAGATCATACTTATCACAAGAATGTAAGTATGAATTAACGAAACCAAAATAAAAAATAGATCATAGAGTATGATCTGAAATATTGATATTACTTATTAGCAAAATGTAAGCATGAAGTAAGAGAGCATGAAGAAAGGGAAAACATTAGATATGATATTATGATCTGAAATATTTATATTACTTATCATTTACCATCATAATACAAATATGAAGTAAGAGACTGAGAGGAAACTAAAAATAATAGATCATAAAGTATAAATTGAGATATTGAGATGACAAAATTTTCATACAATAGAATTATGAATTCAAAAGAAACCCTATTTTTTGATGATGGGCATGCCCTTAGATCAAATATATTTTATTTAAATTGCTGATCTAACACAAGCCATATGATTAATTTTATGTAAATCCTAACAAAATGTTGTGATGCATAGATAAGATTTAATCTAGATTTTAGATGGTTCTCAAATCTACCAAGATTGGAAGCAAGACATTATATGGACATTTATTGAGGAAATAGTTCTTGGAGTACACAAAAGAACTTATAAGTCTTTCTTCAATCTTCAATACTAAGACATTTTACCTTTGTATTGAGATTTTAAGATATTTTACATTAATAAATCATTGCATCATTCAGAGCTTTAGATAGTCTCTAGGTTAGCTAATTGAAAGATATTCATTTTCTATCAATCATAATTTTATTATAAGAGTTTTCTTTAAAGTATGAGCACATCAATAATTTTGAGACTAAGTGTTTGTTTAGGTTTTGAGGCTTAGATTTGAAACAGTGCATCAAACATTTGAGATAAAGAAAATAGAGAAGCCAGTGATTACAATGCTAGTGGAGTAATATATTAAGACAAAAAGAAGACACCCAACCTTTTAAAATGGAAGAAACCCTAAACATGAACATTCAAAAAAAAGACAATAAAATAGCCCATACCTAGATGTAGAGAAAAACCCTTTTCTATTGCAAAATCTCTTTCTATGTTGACGATGCGATTTGCAAAAACCCTTCTATGTCGATGCAACAATATGCCCACTAGATCTATGAAGATGCATAATCAGTGATAGTACTAGATCTTAGAGATTTTCAATTGAAAATCACCTTGCTTGTCCAAATAACATTAATAGGCCAAGATCTAGTTATGAAAACTAGATCTACTACAAAAACCCTTTCTATGTTGACAATGTGATTTAAGAAAACCCTTCTATGTCAAAGAAATGATATGTCCACCAGATCTATGAAGATTGATAATCAACAATTGTACCAGATGTTGGAAATTGCTGATGGAAAATTGTATTTCTTATCTAAATGATTTTTTTCGTGGCTCTGGGAGACTACCAACACAAAATAAAAAATAAAAAAAGCTAGTTTCTGATATATGCATGATACATATTGTCACCCAAATGTTGAATTCTCAAAAATTATGAATGGTTTAAGTAGCGTTGGCACAGAGGATTGCACCTTGTCCAAATTTTTTACTTAAGGACAACCTTGTGAAACATGGAAACAACCTCCAAGATATGAGACTTGAACTATGAGGTTGAGTCTCTAGAGAAGGTTGACTTCCTTTCCTATCAGGGTGCATCTAACTACTCTTGGAGAAGAAAAGGGAGAAGGAATGCATGAAAGAAAATCTACCTACTCTAACCTAAGGGGGTGATGCACCAAACTAGAGTGTTCAAACTGATATCTTCCCATACATGTGCTATTGAACCATCATGACACCAAAGTATATACACATTTAGACTTGTTTTAATTTAACAATCACATGTAGAACAGAAAACCCAAAAATGAATGACACTAGGAAAGAGAAGATTCAGTTATATATCATTCATAGGCCAAAAGAGATACAATCATGTAGATTTTAGATCTCTACAAAACACCAATGAGAGGCAAATAGTTCTTGCACTTTACATTAATGGCTAAAGGAGATAAAGTAGGATGTCATATAGTTCAAAGGCAAACTGAATTTACACATGAAATTTCAAAGCAATATCAAAGAAGTCAAAGTAGAGTCGACCTTTATAAAATCTACAAAAATTGCCTTTATAGTTCAGGCATAACTGAGATGTCCTCTAACTGGAATTACTCTACAACCATTTCCATTAAATCCTTCAGAGAATAATCATGGAGATATGAAGAAAATCTAATCTGAGCACAGATCCAGATGAAATGATATCTAATTTTTTTGAAACAAGGCCTTGAGAAGATAGAAATAGTGCCATTAAATAGTTTTGACTAGGTAGATGGATCAGATTAGAGATGGTGGAGTGTTTTCCCATGTTCACTGAGTTCAACATTCATACAAGAGTGGTTGGCATTGATCACAAGGATCAGATCGTGCAGCAAACCTTGATATCCCCTTGTTTCTAACTCATGAATCAACATGATTAGCAAGTCAACCTAGATTTGGCACAAAGATGAGCCACATGGACCGATGATTTCTTTTTATTTCACCACCCCACAAAGTCTCCCTTGGTTGACCAACACCTTCTTTACTAATTGCACCACCTCCTCAAACACTAACAATGATGTAACCACCAACTACTAGCCCTAACTGCACTGCCTTCATGTTAATACCTTGGCCAAGCCTGCTAGGAAACATGTCCCTTAGGTGCTTTCCTGTAATGTTTAATCTTTGTGCACTTCCATATTGTGGACAAGCACTAATCATCGATCTGTAGAAGATCAACAATCAGGAAAGATTCTTTGTTCACTGCACCTATCCATGAAAACCTGAGCCCACAAAATACTTTGACATCCACTTCACATGCAACTAGCACCACTCTGGCATTGCTCTGTAGCATGTGAAACTAGCTTGGCCCCACAGGGACATGTGGCAACAAGGTACTTTCCTCCAATGTTTAACTCCCTTGTACTTCCATATTGCAAGCATGCACCAGCCCTTGATCTTGTTCAAATCTATGATGATCAAAGTTTTGTAGGATTCTTTGAGAAGGGTGGGCCCATAATGTCATACTAGCCACATGTCACAAGGGTGCATACCTACATTATTTAATTTCCTTGCAACTCCTTATTGTGGCCATGCACTAGCTATTGATCCTCGAAGATCTGATAGTGGAAGGTATGATCAGGAACATGTGAGGTTGTGGGATAGGTGTCACAAAGGGCCATGCTCACATTGTTAGAAAGCTTGACAAAAGATAGAATGTGAGAATATGGGCACCAACCAAACTGCCAACTCACCTTGCCACCTTGTTCATCCTGTCTATGATGACTTAAAGAAGAGGCCAAAAAGTGCTTCCCCGCATCATTAGGAAATTTGACAGAACTCAGAATGTGAGAATGTAGGAGCCAATAGAATTGTTAGCTAGACTGACCCTTCCCTATTCTGTGACCCACACAAAATGAAAGGACCCACTGATCCACTTGTCGCAAGGGGGCTTCTCTGCATTGTATAAAGGTCATGCATTTGGAGAATGTGGGAAAGTGCCCACCGTGGATCCTGACAAGATCTGACGGTGCGAAAAGATGCAGACTGGCAGAGACAAACTTAGGGAGTATAGGAAATATTATAAGGTTTTGATCATTTTAATTTTGTGTATTCCCATGACATTAAAAATAATATTAAAAAAGGAAGGTGACTGTTGGGTGGGGTTTGCATTCAAAATTTGAATTTTGGTAGGAAGCAAAAATGGGTAACATTTCTGGCAACTCAGAAGGGATGCAAGCCATCTATGTGTATGACCAATGACCATATGCATCCATTGGGCTATAGAGTCATGAAAGATGTGGATCAGTGCACCATAAAACCCTAACCTTACCCCTACAGTAGCAAAACACTAAAAATCTTTGTCCCTACAACTCAACAAAATACATGTGCTCGTGCACTTCTTGGGAAGCTGGAAAACAATAGAAAGGAAACTACTCTAATATGTACATGGAAATACAAGCCCTATTAGAAACATGGTTTAAGATAGATCCCATTGACTGGGATAGGCAAAATTTCATTGCTAGGCCTGCTTAATTGAAAAGCATTAGCCTGCTTGCAACTGACAATTACATAGGGACCAGTCCATAATGCATCAAATTTTGAGTGCGTCCCTGGTTTTGCCTTGTCTACATCCCACTTTAAAACCAAGTCACCCTCTCTGAAGGTTCTAACCCTAGCCTTCTTGTCAAAGCTCCTTTTCACCTGCTACTAATGTATTTCTAAGGTCTGCATGGCTTGACCTCTTTTCTCTTCCAACTCCATCAGCTCTGCCATTCTTACTGTCATGGCATCATTTTCAGTTAGCTCCAGCTGATGAGCTAACTCTAGGGATGGAAATTCTAATGAAATTGGAAGCCTTGCTTCTTTGCCATATACCAACATAAATAGTGAATTCCCTATTGACCTCTTAGGTATTATTCTGTTAGCCCACAGTGTAGTCCTGAACTTTTGATGCCAACACCTTTGGTTATCCTCTATAGTTCTTTTCACAATCCTAATCAAATTTTTGTTGCAGGACTCAGCCAAGCTATTTCCCTAGGGATAATAGTTTGTGGAGGTTCTTAAGTAGATATTACATTCAACTATCCATGCACAAATTTGAGCTCCCACAAAATATTTTGCATTATCTGAAATAATGGTTGAAGGAGCACACAATCTGGTTACAATTCCATCAAGGAACTCAACAACTAAAGATTCTGTGGTGTCCTTCAATGCAATTTCCTCTATCCATCTGGTAAAGTAATCTATAGTAGCTAAAATCCATTTGTGACCAAAACTAGAAGGAGGATTGATAGGGCCTCTAAAATCCAACCCCCACTGAGAAAAAGGCTGGTCCACTTGAATGGGATGAAGAGGAAGAGGTGCAAGCCTTTTCTTACCAGAGAAGAAGGCACATTTTTCACATTTTGTCACATATCTATGACAATCATGGAACAGGGATGCCTAGTAGTAACCAGCTCTCATGATCTTCATTGCAATTATTCTTGCTAAGAAGTTACCACCATTAGGACCTTTATGAAGCTCTCTAATCATTCTTTCAGCTTGGTCTATGTCAATGCATCTTAATAGGGCTCCATTAAAATCTTTCTTGAAAAGGATACCATCAACTATAACATAAGGAATTGATTATAACCTCTACTATCTCCTTTTAGTTCTATCTAACCCTTGAAGATATTAATTTCCTAATAAGAAATTCGTCATATCATCCATCCAATTCCTTGGGTCATCATTTCTTGCTTCTTGTTTCTCTGTTAGTATCATAGCAACTTCCTCATCTGATTCCTAAGATGATATCATATGTTTACACAACCCTTTCCCCCTTACCAGCTTCATGATTTGGATGTCAACATCATATTCCATTACTTTAGTAATCTAGCCAGCTCTCTTCTCACTAATATTTGTGCCCAAAAGGAAATCCTTCACACTAGCATGGGATACTAACAAATGAACTTTATTATGAGATAGGAGGTGTCTAAATTTATTTAAAGCTCTAATGACTACAAGGGTTTTCTTCTCTACATAGCTATATTTGTCCTCATACTCTTTAAGCCCTTCACTAAAGAAGGCTATGGGTTTCTCTTCATCTTTTTCATTTTTTTGAGTTAGGACAACATAAATACTTGACTCACCACCTAGGTTATAAAGGATGAAATCCTTTTAAAAGTTTGGATTCATGAGAGTAGGGGCTGAGGCTATGACTACCTTGATCTCTTCAAAAATTTCTTTCCCTTCCTTGGTCCATGCAAAAACCATACTCTTCCCTAGCATAGCTATAAGGGGTATCACCATGGTAGTAAGATTAGGGATAAATCTTCTCACAAAATTTATCCGACTAAGGAAACTTTGCAACCGTTTCTTATGTTTAGGAAGAGGGAGAGCAAGTATTGCTTTTTTTCTTTCTAGATCGATGGTTAAACCATCCTGAGATACAATGTGTCCTAATAATTTTCCTTGATTGGTGACAAAGACACACTTTCTTGGGTTAAGGGATACCCCAAACTCTCTACACCTTGAAAACACTTGCCTTAAATGATCAAAATGATCTCCTACATTCTTTGAATACACCGTGATATCATCAAGGTAAACTAATACAAACTTTTGAATCATGCTTTTGAAGGCCATCTCCATTGCCTTCTAAAATGTAGCACCTACATTGGTTAGCCCAAATGGCATCTTACAATAAGCATAGGTACCCCACTTGGTGGTAAATGTAGTCTTGTATCTATCAAACTCTTTGACTAGTACTTGATTGTAGCCAAAAAATCCATCAAGAAATGAAAACCTCCTTGAACCACTGACCTTGGAAAAAATTTGCTCCATGGAAGGGAGAGGATGGTGATCTTTAAGGGAAGCTTGGTTAAGGTCCCTAAAGTCCACACACAATCTAATTTCTCCATTCTTCTTCCTAATAGGGACAAGGTTTGCTACCCATGATGAGTGCTTGATGGGGAAAATTATATTGGCCTCAATAAATTTGGATAGCTCTTTTCTCTTTAAGGCTCAATCTTGGGATTCACTGGCCTCTATTTTTGTCTTAATGGTTTGACATTATCAATTAAATCTACAGTATGCTGAAACAACCTTGGGTCAAGACCCTTTAAGTCATTATACATCCAGGCAAATATATCATTAAACTCTTGACATAGATGAATAAAACTTTCTTACTCAATCTTAGAACATACCTTCCTCATGTTTAAGGATTTTCCATCAGCAACCATAATGGGATGTAATCATCTTCATCAGCAGCTAGGTTCATGACTTTAGGTTCTATTTGGTCATAAAGATTAAAAACACTCTCTAAAGTAACAAGACCCCTAGGCAATTTTTTGGAATTTAGATTAATGATTTGATCACCATACTGATCCTATAGTCTTGACTGGTGCTGATATAATGGGTGTTGCACACATTGAATAATATTGTTATTTTATTATTTTATTTTTATTATGTAATGTTGTACCTAGATGGACGTGCAACATGTAAAGATTCCCATGGAATATTCTTGATGACTTGTATTGTAACATTGTGAAAATATTTCATGTAATTATTTAATATTGGGGAAAAGAATTAAATGCCCAATATTAAATGTGGGATCAGTGGGTCAGGTAGCACATAGTTTTAGCACATGGTTTATTTAATACCACTTAGTGGTTTTGTGGGACTTGCTACTATATAAGCAGCCACAAGGGTAGTTGTTGTAGAGTGAAAAAGAGTGACAAGGAGAAGACAAAAGGCAAGAGTCGAGCGAAACAAGGCTTGACAGGTTAGCCAAGGGAGCATTTGTGAAGGTTGAAAGCATGGCATGGGATGTGTGGATTCATGTTTGTTCACATAGTTTGCTCGGTTGTGGCTATGGCCATGAAGGCTTCCATGGTTGTATGGAAATGGTTATTTTGCTGAATAATACATGGTGATGGATGCTTTTGGATTCTGGGTTTTTCCCTCAATGAGGGTTTCCCAGGGTATATCTTGTGTCACATTTTATGGGTATGTTGTCTATTCTCTTGCATGTGGTTTTTTAATTCTGTATTTATTTCAGATCTATTATGAGTTATGTGGAAATGGCAGTTATATTCTTTGTTGCCAAGTTTCCTTACAAGTGGTATCAGACCTATGGTTTTATTATTGTAACCCTAGATTGAATCCATGGGAATGCATGAGAGGATAAAAGAAAAGGGCAAGATATATGAATAATTATTGCAGATCTAAGAGTTTTGGGTTTGCTGTTATGATGGGATGTTAAAAGATTTGGGCATGTGAAATTGTTGGACAAAAAGATTTTTTCAGACGTTTCATTTAAAAATGAGGGTTTTGGAGGGTAGCTTGCAGAAATGACCTCTTGGGTAAAAACAGACCTCACCACTAGATCCGAGACGACATTTTCATAAATTTTGATATATAATATGCCTTAGTTTGGCCATGTTTAGAGAAAATGAAAGAGTTTTTTGGTTTCAGCCCATGATGGCCATCAAATTTAATCCCGTCAGAATTTTCGTCACTGAAAAAAAATTAAAAATGAAAAATCGTACTGAAAATGGAAAAAATACTGTCTTAATAAAACGACCATAACTTTCTCTCAGAACATCGGATTTCAGAGTTCTTACAGGTGTTGGAAAGCTAATTCAGAGCACTACAACATGGTGTAGGCTTGGTTCTATGATTTTGAAATTTTGTCAGGTTTTAAGAGCCCTAAAGTCAGATGTTATTTATTTTGAGCATGAATTGGGGCATAACTTGGGCATACGGAGTCGAATTTTGGACTTCAAGTAGTCAACAGAAAGCTCTTGGAGAGCTCTACACATTGGTTCAGATTTGGTGTAGGTTTGGCATGATTTATTTGGTGATATATTTATCTGAACAATTTATAGTATATATTTTGACTATGGTAACTTGTGAGTTTATGGCATTAGAGATTTAAGTTTTGATGTCATTGTATACTTAGTTCATATTTTAGATTGGTCTCATGATGATATGGTTATTAGTGTTTGGTTTGGATATGTATGATGACTTGTTGGATCTACAAGTTGTGCAGTATTGTAAGCGGTCTATACTTACAGGTTGCATTTATAGCTTGGTTATGGGTTGTCTTTGCCCATTGATCTTTCATTATTGATGCATATTCATATTGGTGGCTTGGATTTGGGTTGTCTATGCCCTAAGTCACATGATTTTATGATTTTATCTTCATGTAGAAGGGATGAGATGTTGTTACTAGGTACAATCATGGTGGAGGATTGTGGTTGACTATTTTATGCTGACAGATTGGACACTTTGAGAGCCAGATGTTTAGTTCATGGATGTGATCATGGTGTCATGGATTTTGGCATGACATGATTGGTTATACAGGTACATCCTTGATGTTCATTAGCTTGGATTTCTGATTCAGTTATGGTGGTATATCTTCTTGGTTGAGGATCATAGTTATTTAGTTTCTTTTGAGGAGCTCATGATGTGCACTTTGAGTTCTTTGATGGTTTGATTCCTTGGTTGATTCTCATGGTTAGAGGATAGTTTTATTCATCATTATGTCATGGATAGCTTGGATACACGGTTTAGTGGGAGCTTGTGACAATGATGGGGTGACAGTGCAGGATTAGTTCCTGGTTTGGTTTATATCTTCTTGGTTTGGAGAGGATGGATTTTATGATGCCATAGGTGACTTGGTACCACAGTTGAGTGGGAGTTTATTTGGCATTGATATATTTATTGAGTGTTTGCAGATGTTGGAGGCTGGGTTTTTCCCTCAATGAGGGTTTCCCAAGGTATATCTTGTGTCACAATTTTGTGGGTATGTTGTCTATTCTCTTGCATGTGGATTTTAATTTTGTGTTTATTTTAGATCTATTATGGGTTATGTGGAAACGGTTATATTATTTTTTGCCAAGTTTCCTTACAAGTGGTAAGGAAGATGGTTTTCTTCATGGTGTGTGGAGATGGTTGCATCTTGAGGGATTCATAGGTTTCATGGCAAAGGTGTGGTTTATGATTTTATTTGGCATGTTATCCTTGGTATGAGGATGGTTTCATTATTATATCATGGTATACTCTTGATACACGTTTAGAGTTGTGACATGTTATGGTGTGTTCATATGGAGCATGTTATCTCTTTAGTTGAGATGGTAAGATCATGTTGTCATGTTTATGTTTCTGAGGCCATGGTTGGAACTTTGACATTGATCTTGGTTTAGTTTCTTGGTATTGAGTATGCTGATCATAAGCTGGATACTTCATGGTATTGCTATGTTGCATTTGGAGTTGGCATGGATTGATTGGTTACAGGTGCTCATGGATACTTAGAGATGGTGGTGACGCTGATTTCTCTTGGATTAGAGAAGTATTTGTTGGGATAGTTGATGGTTTCAGCAGAAAGTCCGAGGGGTAGTCACTTGATATGGACTTGAGAGGAGATTGTTCTTAGATGAGTCTTGGTTGGAGACTTGGGTATCTTGATGAGCATTCTCATTCCCCACTCTTGGTCTACTCGGCAGTTTGCTACTTGAGAGGTATAGCCCATTGTCTCTCTTAGTTGCATTATATTTATGCTTATCTTTCATGGATATGGATCTTGAGCTATGGTACATGAGTTAGTTCTGGAGGGTTTATTTGAGAGATGGTTTAAGCATTGGTTATCTCCATGTGCATATGTTGTCATGTTGGTTGAGTTTGGGAGATGGTTTTATATTGGGCATTTTCCTTAGATTAGGAATGGTTATTCCTTGGTTTAGGAATGGGTTTATTGAGTTTGATCTTCTTGTGAGAGGCTTACATCCATGATTAGTTATATGGTATGGTTTGGGTGTTGTTGAGGCTTCTTGTTGGGGTTTTATGGAGGAGATCATTCTTGCACAGTTTACATCTAGAGGTGTGTGTAGAAGGACATGATACAGGTTATGATTTGCATGGTTTCTCTAGTCTTGGTTATCTTCTTGGATGTTCAATTTTGCCTATATTGGATTTGAGATTGGTTAGAGATTGTGATCACTGATTTGTGCTCATGTATGTCATGTGAGAGATGACATGGTTATTCCTTTATCTCTTTCTTTTGTTGGTTGTGGAGAATTTGGGAGACTATTGGAGACTTGTTATGAGAGTTGTTCTTGCAGGATATTAGTTTATGTATTGTGGATGTCCTTGATACTACATGGATTCACTTCTTTGAGATGTTATGAGTGGATTGGTTATAGATTTGACATTATCTTTTGTAGTGGGAGCTTCTTGGTATATATGTGGCAGGTATTGCTCTTGAGGCTTGTGATTGCAAGTTATAGATTGGATATGTTGGTGATATGAGATTCACTTGTTATACCTTTGAGGTATGGATAGTTGGATGGGTTGGAACTTTTCTGTGGGTGCTATTTCAGCTATGGATATTTTGACAACTACGGATACATGTTGGGTGGTTTTCTCTTTGGATGGCTTCTATGTATGTCTAGTGGGAGTGGCATAATAGGAGGTGAGATCATTCATGTTCGAGATGTTGGATACTTTGATTTTGTTGTGGGTATCAGGATGGAGCACTTGGTGTATTTTGATCCATGATGGTGGATGTGTTGGGAGGGATTGTTCCCTTGTTTATTTATGTGGCTATAGATTGACCCTATGCAATGTATACAACAAGTGGGAGATTGTTGAGATAATGGGTGTTGCACACATTGCATAATATTGTTATTTTATTATTTTATTTTTATTATGTAATGTTGTACCTAGATGGATGTGCAACATGTAAAGATTCTCATGGAATATTCTTGATGAGTTGTATTGTAACATTGTGAAAATATTTCATGTAATTATTTAATATTGGGGAAAAGAATTAAATGCCCAATATTAAATGTGGGGTCAGTGGGTTAGGTAGCACATGGTTTTAGCACATGGTTTATTTAATACCACTTAGTGGTTTTGTGGGACTTGCTACTATATAAGCAGCCACAAGGGTAGTTGTTGTAGAGTGAAAAAGAGTGACAAGGAGAAGACAAAAGGCAAGAGTCGAGCAGTACAAGGCTTGACAGGTTAGCCAAGGGAGCATTTGTGAAGGTTGAAAGCATGGCATGGGATGTGTGGATTCATGTTTGTTCACATAGTTTTCTCGGTTGTGGCTATAGCCATGAAGGCTTCCATGGTTGTATGGCAATGGTTATTTTGCCGAATAATACATGGTGATGGATTCTTTTGGAGGCTGGTTTTTTCCCTCAATGAGGGTTTCTCAGGGTATATCTTGTGTCACATTTTATGGGTATGTTGTCTATTCTCTTGCATGTGGTTTTTTAATTCTATATTTATTTCAGATCTATTATGGATTATGTGGAAATGGCAGTTATATTCTTTGTTGCCAAGTTTCCTTACAACTGGTTTCTATTTGAAAATTTTACTTCATTTTGCAAGAAGCTTACAATTTTTTCATTAGATTCAAACACTTGCCAATGGATGTTGTTGTCAAGGATAGCAGGCCTTACTACCATCCTAATTTGTTGCTTCTTCTTCTCCTCTAAATTCCTTGGCACATCATGAGATGCACCTATTGCTGCAAGTCTATCAGCATGTTTATTTTCTCTTCTTGGGATGCTTTGAATATTAATTGTATTGAAACCTTCAAGAAAATCCCATACCCTATGTTTATAAGACTTGAGCAAGCCATTCTTGGTTGTATTCTGATTTCTCACTTGATTAACCACCAACTCACTATCTCCATATACCCTTAAGGCCTAGATCCCTCTTTTTTGAGCAAGTAGGAGACCCTAAATCAAAGATTCATACTCGGCCACATTATTAGTGCAATTGAATTGGAGCCTAAAGGAGAAGTAGTATCTGACTTATGCAAGAGAAATCAACATCATGCCAGCCCCTGATCCATTCTTATTTCTTGAGCCATCAAAGTACATGCTCCATATCCCACTCATATCTTCTTTATTCTCCACAAGATTGGGGACTAGAGACCCTCTCTCTAATATAAAATATGTACTAAGGCCTATCTTAATGGTTTCTGACATAGGATCATATTGATATGCATTAGCCCTTTCATCTAACAGAAAATCAGGTATCTTTGCTAGGGAAGTGGTAGGCTCATTCATTATGTCACTCTCATCCATTTCTAGGATAGTGCAATTCATGTTGATGAGATTAGGGGTGTAGGGTTTGGTATGATGGAGGGCTAGAGGCTCTTCTCTGATTGAAGCTTTGGCCCAATATCTTGTACATGACAAATTAGAAGATATGTAACCACTTGTTTGGGTAGTGAAATCTCTTGACAGACAGATGGAAAAATGTGGCCCAACTTCAGCAAAAAATATATCTTGAGTTATAGTACCAGCAGGGCATGCATGTAGGGCCATTTCCACATTCTTAAGGATCCCTATAGTCTTGGCAATACTACCATCTAACTGTAACACATCGCTAATAATGGGTTCATATTTCATTCCCAAAGCATCAGCAACACAGCTAGGCATCACTTAACTACTAGCCCCTAAATCAATCGTGTAATTATGGACTAGTTGATCCCCTATAATTAAAGAAACATAAAATGGAGGTGGTCTAACCTTTTTACTTGTTTCTTCCTCCCTTGATGGTTGGACTAGGCTTGTGGCACTTTACATGCTGGGTGGCTCATCCTTTGGTTCAATACTTTCCAATTCTTGCTGTAGCAACCTCTTTTGCATGGGTATAGTAGCAACAACATCCCACATAGAAATATTCACATTTGTCTTTTTCATTTGTTCTACCACATTGGATGGCATAGTAGGTGCTTTGGTAGAAACCTTGGGAGTTGCATTTGTAGGAGGTTGAGGTGGAACAACCTAAGAATCACTTACATTGTTTTTGCCATCATTTTGCCTGTACTGCTGAGGGGTATTTGACTAATCATTTGCTGCTTGTTCATGGTGTATTAAATTTGAAGTTGAGGCCTGATTGGGAAGAGGAGGGGTAGCATCTATAATAGCTCTTCTTTTTCTCTTGGTGTTGTGAGCAATGGAATCCTGGGTTACATTACACTATTCCTCCATTTGATGATTCATAAAGGAGCAATCACCTTGTCCCTGCATATATGAGGCCTCTTTAAATTGGTCCTCCTTGTATGATTGTCCTACTGCAGGCTCTTGGATGGTCAAAGCCAAGTAAGATTCAACCTTCTAACACATGCATCGAGCATAGGAGTAGTTATAGGAAGGACAAAAATCCTAATCCTGGGCCATGTTGTTTTGAGGGACTATGGCCCTACTTTGGTTCACATTTGAGGTTGAAGCATGGCTATTTTTCCTATTCTAATTAAAAGAATTGTTCCCATAATTATGATTTGGAGGCCTACCACTATTTATACTTTGATGTTGCAATTGATGAGCCTTGCTACCTTGAGCTTGCTATCTCTCTAAAGTTACCACCTTATTGCTCATTTTTTGCATCACAGAGAAACTATCGTCTAGTTTCTTCTCTTGGCCTTACAATCTTTTATGTTTAGCATCATGGATTGCATCATCTCCTTGATTTCATCTATTCCATTTGAAGATGTGGAAGCTATGGGAAGAGGAACCATTTCTAGTTGGTGATTTGGAACATCAGGAAAGAAAGGCATGGGAGGCCTTGGATCTAGCTTACCTCCTTGTATTAGAATGTTTTATGACTTTATTGCTATGTCATAAGCATTAGGCAAGGTATCTCCTCCCATAGTTTGGATTGTAGTAGCAATGTCACTATTAAGATCTCTGAGGTAATGCAAGAAGGCATTACCAAGGGTAGGTTTTACTGAAGCATGTATTCTATCCCATGTCTTTCGAAATCTATAGTTGAAATCAGTCATACATTCATGGGGGGCTCTTTTTATAGTAATAAACTGTTCTAGAAGTGACAAATGGTCACTTTTGCCCTCGAAGTGGTTACATAGTCCTACTCCTAATCAATTCCAATTTGTTATAGAACCATGAGCCAAACCTCTATACCACTGTAGTGCTTTTCCTTTTAGAGATGAGGCTAGGAGCCTAACTGTAACACCATCTTCTATAATACCATGGACATTGCAAACATTTGCAACTTCTTGAATGTGTTCTGAGGGAGAGATAGAAGTTTCACCAGTAAGCTTTGGTATACTTTTGATTGTAGCTATTGGTATGTTATTTCTTTGAGCCAATAAAAGTGGACTTCCACCATTAAAGGTGGCAAAAGTATGGGCTCTAGGTTGTACCATATAGACCAGTGATCTATTGATATGTGCTGATGGAAATCTAGGCTAAGATCTAATAGTAGGAGGAGTAGAGATAGATCTTGTAGGGATATTTGTTGCTATTTCACTCCTAACTAGTGATAAATATACTCTAGTCCTCCTTCTAGGATTTGAAAATGAAAGCTCTTGGTACTAAAATTTACCTCTAGAAGATGCTATTGTTTTGGCTTTGGGCATGAATTAGTGCAACTTTGGTCTGGAACCAGATGTATTTTTTTATTTTTTGTCCCACTGGGTGTGCCAAAAACTGTTGTCACAGAGATTTGCACCCTTGTCCAAAGTTTTTACCTAAGGACAACCTTGTGAAACATGGAAACAACCTCCAAGCTATGGGACTTGAACTATGAGGTTGAGTCTCTGGAGAAGGCTAGCTTCCTTTCCTATCAGGTTGCACCTAACTACTCTTGGAGAGGAAAATGGAGAAGGAATGCATGAAAGAAAATCTACCTACTCTAACCTAAGGGGGTGATGCACCAAAATAGAGTGTTCAAATTGATCTCTGCCCATATATGTGCTATTGAACCATCATGACACCAAAGTATATACACATTCAAACTTGTTTTAATTTAACAATCACATGCAAACCAAAAAACCCAAAAATGAATGACACAAGGAAAGAAAAGATTCACTTATATATCATTCATAAGCCAAAAGAGATACAGTCATGCAGATTGTAGATATCTACAAAACACCAATGAGAGGCAAATATTTCTTGCACTTTACATCAAAGGCTGAAGGAGATAAAGTAAGATGTCATATAGTTCAAAGGCAAAGGGAATTTACACATGAAATTCTAGAGCAATATCAGAGAAGTCAGATAAGCGTCGACCTTTACAAAATCTACAAAAATTGCCTTTATAGTTCAGGCATAACTGAGATGTCCTCTAACTAAAATTACTCTACAACCACTGCCATTAAGCCCTTCAGAGAATAATCATGGAGATATGAAGAAAATCTAATCTGAGCACAGATCCAGATGCAATGATATCTAATTTTTGTTGAAACAAGGCCTTGAGAAGATAGAAATGGTGCCATTAAATAGTGTTGACTAGGTAGATGGATTAGATCAAAGATGGTGGAGTGTTTTCCCATGTTCACTAAGTTTAGCATTCATACGAGAGTGGTTGACATTGATCACAAGGATTAGATCATGCAACAAACCTTGATATCCCCTTGTTTCTAACTAATGAATCAACATGATTAGCAGGTCAAGCTAGCTTTAGCACAAAGATGAGCCACATGGAGTAATGATTTCTTTTCATTTTACCACCTTGCAAAGTCTCTCACGGTTGACCAACACCTTCTTTACTAACTGTGTCACCTCCTCAAACCCTAACCATGATATAACTGCCAATTTCCAGCCCTAACCGCACTTCCTTCATGTTAATACCTTGGTCGGGCCTACTAGGACACATGTCCCTCATGCACTTCCATTTTGTGGGCAAGTGTTGATTGTTGATCTGCAGAAGATCAATGATCGGGAAAGATTCTTCGTTCACTACGCCTGTCCATGAAAACCTGAGCCCACAAAATACTTTGACATCCACCTAGCATCCAACTGGCACCACCCTGGCACTACTCTACAACATGTGAAACTAGCTTGGCCCCATAGGGACATGTGGAAAAAAGGTGCTTGCCTGCAATGTTTAACTCCCTCATACTTCCATATTGCAGGCATGCGTCAGCCCTTGATCTCATTTGAATCTATGGTGATCAATGTTTTGCAAGATTCTTTGAGAAGGGTGGGCCCATGACATCATACCAGCCACATGTCACAAGGGTGCATACCCGCTTTGTTTAATTTCCTCACAACTCCTTATTGTGGGAATGTGCCAGCTGTTGATCCTCGAAGATCTAATGGTGGAAGGTATGATCAAGAACATGTGAGTTTGTGGGACAGTTGTCACAAAGGGGCATGCCCGCATTGTTAGAAAGCCTAACAAAAGATAAAATGTGGGAATACAGGCACCAACTGAACTGCCAACTCACCATGCCACCCTATCCACCCTATCTATGATAGCTTAAAGAAGATGGAGCCACCTACCATGTGGTTGAAAAGTGCTTCCTCGCATCATCAGGAAATCTAATAGAACTTCGAATGAGAGAATGTGGGAGCCAATAGAACTGCCAGCTAGACTGACCCTTCCCCATTCTACAACCCACACAAAATGAAAGGATGCACCAATCCACATGTCACAAGGGGGCTTCCCCTCATCTTATAAAGGTCATGCATTTGGAGAATGTAGGAAAGAACCCACCATGTATCCAGACAAGATCTGACGGTGTAGAAAGTTGCAGACTGACGGAAACAAACTTAGGGAATATAGGAAATACTATAAGGTTTTGATCATTTTAATTTTTTGTATTCCCATGACATTAAAAATAATATTAAAAAAATGAGGTGACCGTTGGGTGGGGTTTGCATTCAAAGTTCAAATTTTGGTGGGAAGCAATAATGGGTAATAGTTAGTTTAACCACAATTTAATTGGTTGCAAGGTTAAACATTAGAAGGTTATGGTGAAAATAGTTACTAGACTATGATTGGAGTTGATGACAGTTATGGTGATGTAGTTGGGGCTTATATCAGTCTGTATTTTCTAGTGACAATGATGTCATGTCAAATGTACTAACAAATATTAAAACAAACAAACTATTGAATGCACTTAAGGTACTAGTTTTTATGTATGGGTATGTAATACTTAGGCATGGATGATTTGTCTAGAGATTAAAATGTCCCAAGAACTAGAAGGATAATGGCATAGCATGCTATGGCATGGGCATCTAGCCACTACAAATTTTGTGGCTAATAGCTGCTACTAATCATAGCTCGAGCATACAATGTCATATTTTTCATGAGCCTATTGAAGTCAAATCGGAGAGGACTAGTTATAAATTTGATTTGATTATCCCATTGAAATCAATGCTTCATTCATTTAAAAATTATTCATTGAAATGGATTATTAGAATGTTATATAAAATATTATTTATAGAATTTAGTAATTAAATTAAATTAAGTTATTTGATTTTTAATCTTAATATTTTCTATAATGAAAATTGTTCACAGGGATTTAGGTTAAGTATACATGTGTATATTTCCTTTTCTTTTTACTCTTTAGATCAATTTAGATATTTCTGATTTATTAGCATAAAAATAAATTATTTAAACAATTTTTTAAAAAAAAAATTGAATATACAAGACATGCATTCTAAATGATGGGAAAGGTAAGAAAAATATTATTTAACTAGGTGAGGGCCATCCTAGATTATATTTTAATAAAATCTTTCCAATATTAGCCTTAGATATCTAATTATTTTTATAATTATATTATCTAATTTAAGAGGCAATTAATTATTTTTTCCACACTAATAAATTTTCTAAATATTAAAAAGGTAATTAAATATTTTTTCCACACAAAAATACTATCTAATTTAGAGAGTTAATTACTTTTTTTTAAACAATTGAATACACAAGACAATCTTTCTTGCAAATGATGGGAAAGGTAAGAAAGAGATTATTTAAGTAAAATGTGGATTAGTTATCAATATTGATAATTAAATAATAAAAAGAATGAATATTTTAAAAAATAAATCACGTTGTCTATATATTCACTAAACCAAATGATATAGTGAAGATACATTAGATTTTTTTGAAATCGGTCTATACCTAAATAATTTAGAAATAATAAATGCTTTGTAAAAGACATTGTTATAGATGAATGAATTTATTTATTTTTGGGTAAGATCTATATGGTTTGGGCTAACATGATTCAGTTCCTATCTAATCCACTCTACCAAATCATTGTAATTTAATTTTATAGTATCTTTGTTGTATTTCTTTTTTATATGAATGTGTTAAAATTACTATTGTCTAAATTGTAAAATTATAAATTTAAATATATGAATTTTTAACTTATTAAATATATAAAATAATTAGTATAATCCAGTCCCATTTAATCAAAATAACTAACATGCATAGATTCTCTGACCATAAAAATAGCAAAACATAAGCACTAATATGACAACATATAAGCTCTTTAATACATATGATGAAGCACATCTTCACAAATCACTACCCATATAAATATCTAACCAAAGTACAAAAAATACTATACAATCTAAATGCCACAACAAAAATATGATGAATCATCTAGTCACTTACATTAAATCACAAGTATCATCCATTAACATCATAATAGATTGTTATATGCAAATATGTTGTTGGCTACACTAGCTAATATGTGATAACAACATGCTTAATGCATGTCACATCTAAGAAAAACATTCCTTAACACCAAAGGAGGGTACAAAAAAAAATTCTTATAATATCATACTAATTATTATAGTTAGTTTTTGGATTAGTAAACAATTGAAGCAAAGATTACTTATTTTTATTTATTGTATTTAATTATTTTTATGTGTTAAGAAAATTCGAACCCAAGACCTCCCACATGAAAAATGCACAAGTTACCGCTGTGTTGTAAACTCTTGCCTAAATAATAGATAAATTATAATATAATAAATAATAATTTTTAAATTTGAATTAAAAATTAATATTATTTTAAAAATATAAATTTAAAATATATTAAAATATATTATGATTATAAATTTACTTTTTAAATAAATTTATGAATGTTCATATTCTATCATTTTAAATTTCTAAAATATATCTTAATTTTCTCATAAATGTTTTAAATTTTGATTAAAATAAAAACTTGAATATTATATATTAAGTATATTGTATATGTTTAATTAAATACTATTAAAATTTCATATATTTAAATTAAAAATTTTATAATTTAGAAAATAGTAATCTCAACACTTACATATAAAAAAAGAAATAAAAGAAAATTAAAAAAAAAATATTACAACAATAATCTCATAGACTAGATTGGAACATAAATGAATCATGTTCCATAAACCATAGATAGATCTTACCTAAAAATAAATGAATTTATTCATCTAGAAATAACAATGGGAAACCATTTATTAATTCTAAAATTATTTAGACTTTTACTAACAACAAAATTAATCTTCTTTCCCTTATACATCTTCATTATATCATTTTAAATATAATGTTAATCAATATTTAATATTTAGACATATTAAAAAAAAAACATTTCCTTCTTTTTGTTATCTAAACAATCTGTCTTACCTTTCTAATCAATAAAAATAAAAATGGTGTTGTCTATTGGATTGTTTAAAACTAAAATATTTAAATAATTGATTTTTATGCTCTATAAATAGATATCTCTAAATTGATCTAATGAGTAAAAATAAAAGAAAATATAGACATGTAATACTTAACCTCAATTCATGTGAACAATCTTCATTATAGAAAATATTAAGATTAAAAATCAAATAATTTAATTTAATTACTAAAATCTATAAATAATAATCTATATAACATTCTAATAATCCATTTCCATGAATATTTTGAAATGAATGAAGCTTTTTTTCAATGGGATACTAAAATCTAGGTTCATAAAATAAAATAAAGTACAGACAAATATGAGATGGTATGCCTGAGCTATGATCTATGGTATGCCACAAGGCATCCAACCATGATGAAATTCATGGCTAGATAGCTATTGCCGGATGAAAGTGAGCACATATTGGGTAGAGTTGTTGGGTGCATGACATGGTCTTGGTGATATGGTGCATAGCGCATGGCAAGTAGGAAGGCATGGGGTCATGTGTAGTTTTGGGGGATTGTAGTTAGGTTAGGTTAAAGAGAGAGATAGTTGTTAATAATTGGAAATTAGTAATAATTAGTAGTTAGTGAAATATGTTAGTTAAGAAGTTAGATTTTTTAAATATGGGGATGGTTAGGATTTGTGATAAAAGGGGATTAGTACTAGGTAAAACAAGTTGAGGAATAATGTAAGGTGTGAGGATGTAGAAAAGGGGTTAAATTGATTATTAGTTTGACTTGACATTACGTTAGGGTTGATTCATAATTGGACAAATTAAATTTCATGGATGTAAATTAGTTAGGAATAATTATTAGTGGATGAATGAGTGCTAGGGAAGATTAGTAGTTACGTTAGGTGATAATAATCGTAGTCAACAATAATGTGAGTTAGTTATCAATATAGGGAATATGTTGGATTTCTATGTTGGTTATTTTATATAATTAATCCATTTTATGGTTAATGTATTGAAAATTATTATAAGGTATACCTATCAATATGTGGTAGTTAGTAAATTTAAATTATAAGGGTTATTTATTATGTAATAAGTCAATTCAATTTATAACCTTATAAGGATATGAAGTTGTTTAGATATGAAGTTTATTAGTCTTCCGCTATGTAATATTTAGTAATTGGGAGAATTTCTAAAGGGAAGCTGGTTGTTAAGTATTAGATGAAATTAGTGGATAATGAAATGAAGATTGGAAGAAAGTTAGGAAAAGTAATTTAGAATGAGGGAAAAGGATAGGACTTAGGAAATAGAATAGGTTAATAGTAGTGTATACAATATATATTTATGTTAGTATGGTTAGTAATGTTAGATATGGTAACAAGAGAATTAAGTAAATAAATACTATTGGTAAATAGATTTTAATAAGAGTACTTGATAAGTAGTATTATTTAAACTTGGTAAGTAATCCTAGAAGCGATTGAATAATGTTAGCATAAAAATAGTTTATGAACCTAGAATGCAAGGAGAATCATTTTATTTGTAAATAATTTAATGGAGTTAGCTAGTATGCAAGGGAACAAGTTGGGAGTCAAGAAATTAGAAATTACTAAATGGTGTTTCAAAGATTAAGGTATTAGGTAAGTAGTTTAGATACATAGCTTATGTGAATGTTTTATAAGTGGAAGATAAATAATGATTAGTTGGTAATAAGAAGTGGACTTAGTAAGTTGTAAATTGTATAGCCATATTAATAACAAATCAATAAATCAATGAGTTAGGTAGGGAAATTATTGTATTCAACTGCTATGAATGTAATTAATTAAGTAACAATACCTAAGTTGAAAATTATCATCTTAATAGCTTGATGCAAATCTACCCCCACATACCATATTGGAATCGACAACCCAAGATATTCAATTATTCAAATCAAATCACATAATTATAATAATATAATAGGTAAAGTGAAGAAGATCCTAGTATGCTCAAAATATTTGTCTCAAATCCTAGTAAGGAGAGTATGTTGACCTTATGATCAAATCATTTGTCTATTAGTGGCTTAACACTTAGTCAATTTTTTACATTATCATATGCAAAAAGAAGAGTCTCTTGAGCTTCACAATGTCTATTGAACATCTGAGATTGAATGTAGTGTAAGTCATGCTTCATAATTGCTACCAAGAATCACAAGCAAAGTGTAGTGGAAGTCAAGCTTCATAGATTCTACCTAGCTCTTCAACATAAACAATGAAGGATGTAGTGTTAACTAAGCTCTATAGTGATACTTGATCTTATGTATGTTTACCAAGCTGACAATGTTAAAAAAGTGAATGAAGGTAGTGTTGACCGAGCCATGTAGTATCAACTAAGTATTTTAGTGTCTACCGAGTTCTTCAGTATTCACCAAGCCATCAAGTGCTAACCAAGTTCCTGCTACTCTATGTGATCAATGTAAACTGACATCAATGTGAACCCAGTGCCAGAGCTTGTCGAGTGTTGATAGTGTTGCCAATTCTTAGAATATCACCTGAGTGGTGTTCTGAACCCAAGTTCAATAGTGAGCAAAATTTGTGAAGATTTTTTGAATTAGATGTTGTAGCCAACTCTAGAAGGTAATTAATTTGATTGGTATATATGTAATACATCTTATCATATCCGATGCATGGAATACCAATACGAAATAACTAGATGAGCGTGAATTAAAAAGGTTACAAGTAGTATAAGGTAAATTAGAGTCTTATCTATCACATTAAGGTGATTATTATATTTCAAAGGAATATCATTCAGAAAACCAAGTTGTGGATCAAAGATCAGCCACTAATTCATCCTAATAGGTGCATCAATCAAATCCTTTAACAAGATGGACTTAACTATCTTTTTTAAATCTCCTAATGGAGTGCATACTTCATTGTATATTGTAAATCCTTTCACAAGGTGGACATAATAGTCCTTATTGTTCCTAATAGGGAAGATAACTAGAAGTGATCAATTGTAAGCTTCAACATGATAACTTCATACTGCACTACAATAATAAAGGTTGTGGGTATCATGCCCACCCTAGTTGTACTTTCTATTTTGGAAGGTTTTTTTGTTACCAAATATTGTGTCAAGTGTTATGAACGTTTCATTTGCTTTTAGTCTTTCATGCATGCAATTAGCTCAGATTATATGCTAATTATTTAATTGGTGAATTAAAGTATAAGTTTTATTGGTTCCTAAGTCACCTTCTCTCTTAGTCACTAAGTCTATACTACATTTCCAAAAATTTGTATAAGAGCTATTGGTTCTCATATCAGAAGTTTAGCATCTTGAGAAAAGATAATAGGCAATGGAAGTATATAGATTGGAGAAAGCCATTGAAAATGAAAAGTTGGATCTATAATTGGCCATGGAACAATTCAAGAAAATGAAGAAGAAAATCTCTCAATCCCAAAAAGGAAGAAATACCTTGCAACATAGTTGAATAAGAATCTCTACATTGAAGAAAGAAAATTTTCAAGATAGAAATTCAGATGAAGCTAATGCAACAATCATAGATCTACTTGAAAAGAATCACACTCTTCATGAGGAAGCCAAAGAGATGAAAAGAGAACAAGAAATTCAACCAGTTAGAATGTGTGAAGACATGGAACAAATGGATAAAGCCAAAGAAGAGAAAATATTGATAACTAAAAAGACAAAAGAAAAGGACAATGAAATTCATCAACTATATCTTTAGCAAGTAGATTTGATCAATCAGATCAATGATGTAAATCAAGAGCTTATCAAATTGAGGATAGAGAATGAAATATTATAGAATAACCTCAGCATAGAGAAGCAAACTAATGAAAGGATAATGAAATCTCAAGAAAGTATGAAATAGTTGGATAAGAAAAATCAATTCAAAAATAAACTTAAAGAAGGATTAGGATACATAGAAGAAGGTGAATCATCTAAAAAAGTAGCTCAAAAGATCAAAATACCTACTTGTAATCATTGTGGAAAGATGGGACATATATCAAACAAGTGTTGGAGCAATGGTAAGTCAAAGTTTAGTGGAAAGTATTATAGTTGTAACAAACCAAGACATAAAGCAAGTGAATGCACAAAGAAACCTAAGTTTGAAGGAAAGTGTTTTAGTTGAAAGGAATAAAGGCACAAATATTTAGAATGAAAGACCAAGAAATAGAACCCATCTAAACAAATTGTCAAAGCTATATTTGGTTGGTATTACAACACATGTTGTAGATGTCACTATCGTGATTAGTTTGGGTACATTGGAGAAAATTTCATAAACTATCACACAAGGAAGAGGGACCTACAAAGAGATGTTTTGTATGTATAGAACTTGGACATATTGCCAAGAAATCTATGAACCAAGGAAGAGTTGAAGATGAAAAGAAAGAAAAGATTGGCAATATCAGAAGTCAAATAGGGAAGCAATGGGTAAATAAATCTCTAGAGAATGCAAGTTAGAGTCTTGAAATTGTTGACAACCAAGTCAATGTGTTGGGTTACTCAACCATCTCAAACTATCTACCTATGGAGATTACTGGAACTATGATTCAAAAGGAGATATCTCACATTAGTTCTAGTCAGAAAGCAAAAGATCCATATCATCATTTTAAAATGCACAAGGATTACTGAGTTAAGATGACAACAAAAGTGATGTCTTAGACCTTATCAAGAAAGGTCAGGTCACAAGATCTTCACTGAGTAAGGTTTGGTTGCAAGATCTAATCGAGCTTAGATGTAGATGGAAAGATCAAAGTTCTAGCCAAGTTGAAGAATTTTTTGAGTCAAGGACCCTACTAAGTTGAAGAAATTATTGAGTTGAAGGTATCTTTTGAGTATTGAAGACTTAGCTGAGTTGGATAACCTGTCAATGAACTAACAATTGTACAATGCATTAATGGTCACTTGAAGAAATAATTTCAACAAAGGGGGGAAATTGATGGTTATTGATTCACTCTAATTTTAGAGCAATTAGAATGAAGAATATTCCAAAGTCCTTGAGTGATTAAGAGAAATTTCATCAAAGTTCTTCTCCACATTTGAAGTTTTACCAAGCAATATGACATCTTCTAGTGGCAAAGTAAAGAAAGGTTTGAAGATGGTGGTTTAAGTTGTTGATTATAGAGCCCTGACATTGAAATTGTGTCTAAAAATTACTGAAGAACTTGACCCAGTTGGAGCACAATGTCATATTCCTTCCAAGGTAATTTTAATTCATGATATTCAGTCATAATATCATTTTTCTATCTAAGAACTAGGAACCCTGAAAATGAACTAGGCATATAATGAGCTGTGTATGGATGGGAGCTTGAAACTTGAGCATAGTAATTTGGAGACAAAGGGTTTAACACATATCCTACATATGTCAAGAGATTTCTAAGGAAAATGGATTAGGTTCATTCTTAGTTGAGTCCTCAATATAAACTTGTGGTTGGATGAACCTATTTAGATCACCAAGAAGATGATTCATAGAATCATAGGGTTGCCTATGCTGAATAAGGAAAAAAACCACCAAAACCCTAGGTTGGGTAGAAATAGTGAAGATGACTCTTGCCAAGTGGGATGGTAGAGGCATGAAGTTGAATGGTGTAACTGGCATGGAGATAAAGTTTAGCATCCATGTTATAGACCACAAGATCTATAGATCAAGTCATTTTAACATCATTCTGTGTGAAGTTTTTGACCTAGCATTCAAAGTTGTGAAGAATAACTTATGTTTTGACCTTGCCTAGCTACAACTCATTCAACTAAGAAAAAACATGGAAAGCATTCGGTCATCAAAGAAAAATTTATGTAAGTTTAAATCTCTTTTGACCTACTTATTCTTTTATGTACAAAAGTTCTTTCCTTCCAAAGGCACTGGTATGGAAGAAGGATACAATAGTTTTGTATCAAATCAATAAATTCATAGTAGAGACGGGTGACGGTTTTGAAAGCATTATGGATGCTTATTTTGAAACTTTCAAGGAGGAAAAGAAAAGAAGATATAGAATTCCAAAGAATTTATTAGAAGACTATGAGCATGATATCTATTTTCTAGTGGATTGTGACAAAGTGTACATCCAGGTAATAAGGCCAAGAGTGGCATGGGTTAAACCTCTTGGATATGAGGCTAACATTGATGACACAAGAGACATTATTAAGGCTCTTGTGAATGAACTAGTGGACCCCAAGGCACCATACTTTGGTACATATTAGGAAGCCAACATTAGGATCTCATTGGAGATCAATCTTCCTCAAGCTATGGAGAGAGGAAGAAAATAGGTGGAGAAGATTATGAAAGAAACCAAGAAGTCCAACTCTCCTCTTTTGCTAATAGAGGGAAAAGGAAATGACATTGAAGAAGAGGAAGGCGAGGAAGACCCTACAGAGGAAGAACCTAAAAAGGAGGAGCCACCCAAGAAGAAAGGAAAGGTTATCATAACTAGACCTACAAAGTCCTCCATTACTATATTCACCCAAAGAGTTGCAAAGTCTAGAAAGAAGTTGAATTTGGGTGAAGATAAAGAAGAGGAAGTAGTATTTAAGAGGTCTACTACTACCTTAAAAGAAAGAATATGAAGACTATAAAGTGGAGGAGGCATGGGAGATTTCAAATTTCTCAAATATGAAACAAGGACCAAGGAGAAGAAAAAACTAATTGAGGAATCCCTAGTGGCTAAGATTTCTAAGTGGAAGTACTCTCAAGAGGAATTGACCATATAAGTTCCGAATTTTTTTTTGAATAAAATTGCACCATGATGGGAAAATGCAGTCAATTTTGCCAAGGACATCAGAGAAAAAAACTAAGACAACTTATGTTGAGCCTATTTGATAAGGAAGTGAAGGAATCATTGAAGAAAAATGAATAATAGTTGATCCCTAAATTTAGTGCATTCCTAATCCTATCAAAAGACATTGAGTCTATTGTGAAATCTAATAGAACTACATGGAAGAACATCCATGGTCTGCACAAGCTTAGTGAGGAGGTTGTGCAAATAGATGATGAAAAGGAAGATGATAAGGATGATGAAGAAAAAAAAGATGACAAGGAGATAGGAAATGTAGAAGGAGATGATGCAAAAGATGAAGAGCATCAAGAAGCAGATCTTCCTGAAATTTAGAGTATTGAAGACCTAGATCCTAAAAAGATAGTAGGAAAGGTAATGGTTTTGGAAATAAAATAGGAAAAGTAAAATTTGGGGTGGGAAGGGGTGGGGGTGTGAATTAGTCCTTCAAAACTCTAACCATAAATTCATTCAACACACATCCATCTCACAATTTGCATGTAAACTGAAATAGCTTGCTAAACATATCGATCCATAGTATGAAAGAAAATAACATTCAACATATGTATCAAAAAGGGTATTTGGTTACCTAGATACCCTCCAATGAGAAGGTAAAACTAGGGTGGGGATGACAACCACAAATCTCCACTACTATGGTAATAAAGTGTATCTAATGAAGGTTACAATATTTGATCATGAAACATGATCTACCCAATGAAAGGTCTATCCTATTAAAAGCTTACAAGATTTCTAGATCTTACCCTATTAAAGGATTTCAACACCCTATTAGAAGTGTGTCTAGTAAAAGGACTTTAACTTACAATGAAGAAAGCACCCTATTAAAGGATTTACAATAGCTTGTTAAGACTACTACATTAAGAGATTTATCTAATTTACCAGTTAGAATGTCTCAGCAATGATCCTCTAGCTAGTACTTTGTTTTTGGATAACATATTACCTCTTTCCTAATGTGTACTTGATCCTCATTGATTAGATGCATCTCTTTTATCCTCTAACCTCTTTTGTCCATTCTCCTCTAACTGATTCTACAATGTATCTCAATTCACAATACCTTAGTTACCATGAATGCTCTATTTGTAAATTCAAAATTCTCTTTTTTCTCCTTCTATATTAATAAAAAGTTTAGTGTTTTTCCTCCTTAAGAAGACCTAGGTGGTTTAGGGTTAGGTATGAGTCAACAACTATAATTCATCCATCTAATTGCTTAATCCTTCCCTTTAACTGATTGGCTATATGTACTACATAGGGATTCTTAATAAAGATTTTTTCTTATCATCTAGGATCAAAAAAAAATCTTCAAGTTGGTTCAAAAATATTTTACATTGTAGTTTGTGCCATTACAAATAACTATGTCAAAACTATATTACTCAACACTTGAAGTTCCTAATGATTGACATCAAATACAACTTCAATGCTCTAACTCAACATCTAAATGACTCGACATCCATTAGTTACTTGACATCTGAATCACTCGACATCATCAATTTTCTCAACACTTGAGAGACTCAACACAAACTTTTTACTCAATACATACTACATATCTCACTCAATATGAACTATCTAATATGTTATGCTCGATATGCATTACTTGTTCAACATGAACTGAGTTCTAAATTCTAAATGACTTAAGTGTATAGATACTCATATATCAAAACTAATCCAAGATTAACAAATGGCCTCCCTCCCACTCTCTCCAAAGCCTTAGTACTACCTGGCTCATAGAAGGCTACTATTGAGTTAGTTGTGGTAAACACTGCTTCACCAAGCACCCAACTAACTATTGGAGCAATACTACCAAGCGTAATGATGAGTGAAGTTTTCATCTCTTCATCTATTGGGCAATAAGCTTAAATCATCTTAGCATCAGGCTTAACTAGTTCACAAACAACATTAATAGGTTTTCTTGTAATAACTATGATTGATACTATTTCTACTATTGTTACTTCTAATATTGTTTCTACTATGGAAAGTACAATGACACTTGAGGTTAAGCCACTGAAGTTTTCAAGAAAGATAAGGAAATTATTCCTTCAGTTATTCATAAGTAAAAGTGTAAAGAAGTAGAAGCCTGTACTAAAGAAATTGATCTAGAGGAGGATATTGTATTACCAAATTGGGATGTTTCCAATCTGACTCTTGATCAAATGGATACCCTTGGTGAGCTATGTAAGAAAAGGGCCAAACAACAAAAGCTGATATAGGAGAAGAAAAAGAAAAATTAAGTACTTGTAGATATCAAGGGCATATTTATTGATGCACTAAACATTGAGGTTGATGAAAAACAACTAATTTTGGATAAATTTGTTGACATTATTCACAAATATAATGAGGAATGGATGGCCAAGACAAACATTTGTAGAGGGAAAAAAGGAATTTTGAAAATAAAGTTTTGGAGAAGTTAGCTTAGAAGATTACCATTGATCAAGTAGAATTATCTAGCATTCTTTCAAATTTTGAGAATTATTCAAATAATGTTGTTTCTTTATTTGTGAAATTGAGTGATAGATCAAACTTCAAAAAAGAAGTAAAGGAAAAGCTATCTAAGATAGATGGTGACATGAAGATATGTTTGCATCATTTTTCACTTGATCCTAGTTGTAGTCCTACACACTTTGTGAAAATAAGTAATTTGACAGATTTATAGGTAGAATTATTAAGGGAAGAAGTTGGGATAAGGACCACAATAGTAGAAATACAAGGCATGAAAATTTCTACCATGGATGCAATGCAAAAACATACTACACATGCAAAAACATTGATCCATGACAACAATTTCTCTATAGCTGATCACATGATGGAACTATCAATAGAGGTGTAGATAAATTTTCACACATTAGAATTTTTGCAAGAGAATTGGGACAAGAAAATGTCCATAATTTTGAAGGTACACATTGATTTTCTTTCACATTTTGGTGTTACCTTGTAGGTATGCAATTTTTGCATTTGTGTCAAAATCAAGGGCGAATCTATATCATATGTAAAATGAAGGGAAAGATATATGTACACAAGGAAGGCAATACATGTACAATGTGAAGGATGTATATAAAAAATAGAAAATATGTTCACAAATTTTTTTTTGAAAAATAATAAAAAAAGAGTTAGAGGTTACTAAGCAGTAACAACAATAGTTAATAGTCAAAACTGAGTTTCACACCTAGACATGTTAATAGGGGGAGTTTTGACTTATATTTTGAGTATTCAGTATTTTGATATGATAAGTTATTTTGTCACTAATGAAAGGGGGAGATTTTTGATCTTATAGTCAAATCATTTGTCTATTAGTGGCCTAACACTTGGTTATTTAGTTACATTGCTACCAAGCTCATATGCAAAAATAAGAGTCTCCTAAGCTTCACAGTATCTATTGAATATTTGAGATAGAATGCAGTGAATGTCATGCTTCATAGTTGCTTTTGAGCTTCACAAGAAAAGTGCAATGGAAGAAGAGCTTCATAGAGTCTACTAAGCTCTTTAATATAAGAGATGAAGGATGTAGTGTTAACTTGAGCTCTATAGTGCTACCCAAGCTTATTAGTGTCTATCGAGCTGATAGTGTTTAAAAAGTGAACAAAGGTGGTGTTGACCAAGCCATGCAGTGTCAACCAAGTATTTCAATGTCTACTGAGCTCTTCAGTATTCACTAAATCATCAAGTGCTAACTGAATTCCTACTACTTTGAGTGATCAATGTGAACTAGCATCAATGCCAACCAAGTACAAGAGCTTGTTGTATGTTGATGGTGTTATCGAGTGTCAGAATATCACCCAAGTAGTCTTCTAAACCTGAGTTATAATAGTGGGCCAACTTTATGAAGCTTATTTGAATTAGGTGTCATAGTTGACATCATAAGGTGATTAATTGGATTGATATATATGTAATACATCTTATCATATCCAATGAATGGAAGAAAAATAAGAAAGAAGAAGATCCATGCAAATTATGAAGGCTACAAGCAGTATAAGGAAAAGAAAAGTATTATCTATCAAAGAAGGTGATAATTATATTTCAAAAGAATCCCATTTAGCAAACCAAGTTGTAGATCAGAGATCAACCACTAATTCATCCTAATAGGTGCATCAGTCAAATCCTTTGACAAGGTGGACTTAATAGTGGTGATCATTGTATTTCAAAGGAATCCCATTTAGAAAACCAAGTTGTAGATCAAAGATCAGCCATTGATTCATCCTGATAGGCACATTAGTCAAATCCTTTAACAAGGTGGACTTAACAGTCTTTTTCAAATCTCCTAATAGAGTTCATACTTTAGTGTATGTTTTAAATCCTTTTAGAAGGTAAACCTAATAGTCATTTTTTCTCCTAACAAGGAATACACTAGAAGTGATCAATTATAAGATTCAATAGGCTAACTTTATATTGCACTATAGTAATAATATAGTGCCTCTTGTGGTTGTAGTCAATACCTTGTTTATTTTGATTCAAGAGATACTTGATACTCATACTCTTATTATTTTGTACTTTGAGATGACCTGAAGGTTGAATTTTATACTTTGACTTTGGTACCATATATGCTTTGTTGCTATTTTGTTCAACTTATCATATTTTCATGTTGATGTCATTTTACGATGACAATAGGTATATGATGATATCTAATTATCAGGTATTTGGACATATCTTTGATTTTGTGATGTGTTGGATTTTATGCCATGGTTATTTACTTTATTCTTGTCTCTTTATGCTTTATGTGAATGTTAGTGATGTAAATGAATTATTTAGGTATAATTGAATAAATGGTTAAATTACTTATTTAATGCATTTATTACTTTGGCTATGATATTATATGCAATTGAACTTGATCATGTGTTTTAGTGTGTAATATTTGTATCCCTGGTAGTGGCACATGGATTTAGTGATTCAACTATTCCTATTTTACCAATGTCATCCCTATATGGTCGATGTATCATTATTAAATTATTTAAATTAAAACTTTCATGATTATTAAATCCAAACTCATTTGCATTATGTGATTAAACCAATAAGTATGTCTGTGCATTTAGAGATTCACATTATTGTAAAAGTCGTTAAGTTAATTTTTATGATTTTTGTTTTTTGGGCTTTCATTTTTATTGAATTTAATTGTTGGTAACTTTTCCTTTGGTGAATTCCTATTATGAGGAGTAACCTATTTTCATTTGGGTTGATTCAGAGCATAGCTAGTTTAACTGGCTATTTTTCCTAATCAAATATTCACTTGAAAAGTGAAATTGGAGAGCTTTTTTTGAAGGATTAGTCTTCTGTACATTGTGAGAGCTATGGGTGTGGGATCTTCATGAGGATGCACTCATTGGATCTAGATTAGGGAGAACTTGTTTATCATTTTTTTTGGTAGTATCTGTCGGTAATTTATTTTACATGGTTGTTTTTCATTTTACCCCTTCTAGTTATCAGGTAGGGCTTTCCCATTTTCTTGTTTCTACTTCATGTATGTTTTAGTTTTTGGTAGTAGTTTGTTATGAGGATGAGAACTACTTTTCCCCTCTATTTTTGTTTGTTGGTTGTACCCAATTGGTCAGGTATGAACATTTTTCCTATTTTTAGGATGGGGGTTTGGGGTATCATGTTGTTATGTTGGCCATTTTTGAATATGGTATGCAAACCCAAATTTTATTGGATTTTTGGGGTTTTGTGGCCAAAGACCAAATGGGTTTTAATTTTAAAGTTTTCTAATTTTTGGATTTTTACCTCATTTTGCATGTTGCCCTATTTTCTTAGGTTTTCTTGGCATGAGTTTGGTCATGGACCTAGATAATCTATTTGGATGTCGGTCAGACCATTGTTGCACTTCTATGTGTATTGGGATGCATTTTCCATCCATCCTCCCAAGACTAATTTTGGTTGAGTGATGTTTTGTATTGTGTTCTCACCTAGTCTTTGTGTTATGATCTTCAAGATGGTGGTGTGCCACACATAATTACATGCACATACATCTATCAGGTGACTTGTGAGTCTTGATCTTTCATAGTATTTCCAAAACTTATGATCATTCGGTCTAGTTTGGGAATATGCATACCTATGGGAACTCATCAATGGATGAGCATGGGTGGGGTAGGGTAGCATATGGGGGGGCTTCTATCTCATAGCCTAGTGACCTTGTCCTAGAGGGTTGGTAGAGGAAGTTTTAATCACATGATAACTAAAGAAAATATTGAATGGTAATAAAACTTAAGATAATAAAATGTGTGTGCAGGGCCCTTGTTTGAGGAGTTGAAATGTATGATCCAAGTTTGGGCTTGTAGATGCCAAGTGAATCTCCATGATCTCAACCCCTTCTTAGTAGCTCATTAAGTGTTTGAACAAGACTTGTAGTTTATGCATTGGTTATGTTCTTGGTTTCAGTCATCATATTTTTTGGTGTGAGTGTTAGCAATGGATGTTCTCTTTATGTGTTTTTGTGGTTGGATCATAATCTCCATCAACATGATGGGAGTGGACCTATGGGTTCCACTTGCTTGAAAGGAATATCTAGCTTCACCACTATTGGTGATCGGTGTACAAAGATGGTTCTTTATTCTAGTATGACTATTGTTGGATGTTTTCACTTGGTACTTTGGGTTTCAAAGTATGCTTTCTTGTGATTTATGCTTTCATTGGAATGGTTGTATATCATGTTTAGATGATGTTAATATTGATGCATTTTTTGATTATAATGTTTAGCATATTTTAGATGATGAGTTTAATTTGTAGGATTATCTTTTGCTTTACTTCTAGCATGTTAGATTTCCTTATTCTTATGTTGTAGCATGTTTTAGTAGTGATGTCCTCATAAGATAGAACTGACAATCTAGTTAGTAGTTTTGGATGTTATGCATGATGGATGGCTAGGAATGACAATGATCTTATGATGCTATTACAGATGGGAGGAATCACTTGCTTAGTTTGGTTGTCCTATTTATTGTGATTTGTTTTAGTACATTGTGATGTTACTTTAAGGTCTTTCCCTTCTCTATTATGATAGATGGTTAGAAAAAATTTCCATCTAGTAGCTTTGGTGTTTGAGTGTCTATACCTCAATAGTGGATTTGGTAGTACCTGGTGTGTAGGTTTGGGTTCTTGTTTTATCCCTTAATTCATTCTTATGGTTTTTCTTGTGTTCCTAGGAAACCATGCCTCAACATTAGGAGATAATTTAAAGTATGACATGCCCAAAAGAGATCTATTCTATGACCCTTGATTGTATCGAATGCCTCTTAGAGTAATGTTGTGTGATATTAGAAAGTATCGCACACCCATTGAAGAAAGGTCATACAATACTAGTAAAGTATCACATGTTTCTTGAGAAATGTCACCCAAACCTTAATTGTATCACATGCCTTTATTACAAAGGTTGTACGATATTGGAAAGTATCATACTATGCTGATTTAAAGTATCACCTAAGTTTTGGATAAAACCTTATCAGGTAGACATCGTGTACTTTTTAGTTTGTCTAGAAGTTTTTTAGAGGTGTTCTAGATACCCTTTATGTTTGTTAGGAACCTGTGTGTTCCTTCTGTTTATTTTGTTACAGTAGAGTTGTTGGACGCATACGCTTTGTAAGTCATCCCGTGAGTTTATTTTATTATCCCACATGCATAGGTAGTATTACTTTTCTAGATCGTACCCAGTATATAAGAATAGGTTGAGGCCCTTGATGGGCACGGACGAATTTATTGTATTGAGCTTGCTCAAAGGAGGTTACCCCCTTGAAGTGGCCTGCGATCAGTAGATTTATTCTGAGTTCTGCTATCACTTTGTATTCTGTTATTTCAAGCATTCTCACGATATTGCTATAAGGAGGTTCTTCTCATCTGGTATCAGAGCACTCTCTTGGGCTCGCTGGGTGGAAATTACATCAAATTTTTTTTCTGTCGTGGCCTTCAGGTTCCTCTCACGTCTGCAATATCATTTCGCATACTTCCTTCCTTGGCGACCCAACCCCAAATTTTACATATCAAAGCCCTAAATCCCTCATTTATCTAATTTTAGGGTTTGCCCTATCTTTTTCACCTCTCATCCAATCGCCACCAAACTGAGCCACAAGATTCAATTCCTCATTTTGCTCCCTTATCCCTCTTGGACTGTTCGCCTCATTTCGCCTCCCTACCCTTGAAACCCTCATTTTTCTTTTTCCCTTGTCCCCAGATAGTCTCCCACCACCCGTCGAACACCCATTTCCTATATGAGTTTTACCCAAATCCAAGTTTGCCATAACTAAAAAAGTTTTTGTTTCTCATCTTCTACCCATTTCAAAAAAAAAAAAAAAAAAAAAAAAAAAAAAAAACCTTGTTTTATGGTTGTTACGCGTACAGGAGCAAAAATCATGGAAGAGGAAATTGCATCCCTCAAAACCAGACTTCAAGATCTGGATGACAAAATTCTGGGTCTTAACTTTCAGCAGTCAGCCATGAGCCGAAACCATTCAGGAGATACTGGGTCCTCTTCTGGCAATTTCCGTGGACCAAAGCTTGATTTTCCACGCTTCGATGGTTCTGATCCGACTGGATGGATCTATAGGGCAGAGCAGTATTTCAGCTTGCATAATACTTTGGATAACCACAAAGTCTCCCTTGCATCTTTTCATTTAGAACATGAAGCTCTTCAATGGTTTCGTTGGTACATCAAGGCTAATGTAGGCCCAACGTGGAGCGAATTGTGCACCCTCATTTTGGAGCGCTTTGGCCCTAGTTCCTTTGATGATTTCACAGGAGCACTCACTAAACTGCGTCAAACAGGCACTATAAGAGAATACCAGATAGAGTTTGAAAAATTAGCTAATCACACAGAGGGCTTGTCTAATGAATTCTTCCGTAGTTGTTTTGTCAGTGGTCTGAAGGATGCACTTCGCTCAGAAGTCAAAATGTTTCGACCTACTACAATGATGGAAGCCCTTGGGTTGGCTAAGTTAGCGGAAGACAAGATTAGTGCTCTACAACGCTCCAGATCTAATTTTGTTCCATTCAGAAATACAGGTTCTCACAACCCTCCAGTCATACCAGCTCCCAGAACTACTCCGATCAAGCACTTGTCTGAAACAGAGATGCGAGTTAGGCGAGACAAAGGGCTTTGTTATAATTGTGATGAGAAATGGTCTCGGGGCCATAGATGTGTTCAGAAAAAGCTCTATCTCTTGGATGTGGATTCTCCACCGGAACTGGAAGAATATGTAGATGCTCAGGAAACAGTGGATGCTGAGGTTGAGCCTCACCAGCCTGAACCTCCTTCCCCAGAAGCTCCACCAGAGATATCTGTCCATGCTTTGGCAGGAGTCACTACTCCACAAACCATGCGGGTCTAGGGTTTCTTCAAGAAGATCCCTCTTACTATACTCATTGATTCTGGTAGCACTCATAACTTCCTTGATCCACGAATAGCCAAACAGGCTGATTGCTTTATCCATCCCTGCTCTAGCTTTGAAGTCATGATTGCCAATGGGGGCACTTTACCTTGTAAAGGGAAATGTCGCAATGTGCGTCTCTCTATTGGAGCTTATAACATGCGCTCTGACATGTTTGCCTTACCCTTAGGTGGTTGTGATGTGGTTTTGGGTGCCCAATGGTTACGCACTCTTGGCCCCATTCTCTGGGATTTTGCTGAACTTTGGATGCAGTTTTCAGCCGAGGGGCACCAACACACTTTGAAAGGCTTACAACCAGGGTCTCTCAGCATCATCAGTTCACACCGTATGGAAAAACTTCTTAAGAAGAATTCACATGGTGTCATCGCTCAGCTCCATTCCATTCAGATGCAGCCATCAGCAGTCTCTAGCACTCCTGCCGATCTCCAACACATTTTGGACAAGTATTCTGGTATATTTGCTGAACCTGTGGGATTACCTCCTTCTCGTCCAGAGGACCACCATATTCAGCTCCTTCCTGGCAGTGTTCCGCCCAACATCAGGCCCTACCGCTACCCATTTCATCAGAAGACCGAAATCGAGATACGTGTCCGTGACTTACTGAAGCAAGGTATTATTCGCCCTAGTACCAGTTCCTTTTCTTCTCCAGTTCTGCTTGTTCACAAAAAAGATGGGTCATGGCGACTCTGCATTGATTTCCGAGCACTTAATCATCTCACTATAAAGGACAAGTTTCCCATTCCATTTGTTGATGAACTTCTTGATGAACTTCATGGGGCTCATTTTTTCTCCAAGTTAGATCTTCGTTCTGGGTATCATCAAATTCGGGTTAATGAGGAGGATATACCTAAAACTGCCTTCCGCACACATGATGGTCACTATGAATTTTTAGTCATGCCCTTTGGCCTCACGAATGCTCCTTCAACATTTCAGGCAGTGATGAATAACATATTTCGACCATACCTCCGGAAATTCATTCTGGTCTTCTTTGATGATATCCTCATATATAGCAAAACTTGGGCTGAGCATCTCCATCATCTGGAGCTTGTCTTGCAACTTCTCTCTGATCATCAACTCTGTGCAAAACTATCTAAATGTGTGTTTGGCCAGGAGGAAGTGGAGTATCTCGGGCATATTGTTGCACACCATGGAGTGCGGGTGGATCCTACAAAAATAGATGCCATGAAAACTTGGCCGCATCCTAAAACTCTCAAGAGCCTTCGGGGTTTTTTGGGGTTGACTGGCTACTACCGCAAGTTTGTCAAAGATTACGGGAAAATTGCAGCACCATTGAAAGCTCTGTTAAAAAAGGATGCCTTCTCCTGGACCCCTGTTGCTGAGACTGCATTTGAACAACTGAAACAGGCTATGTGCAGTACACCTGTTCTCGCGATGCCAGATTTTTCCAAACCCTTCACTATTGAGAGTGATGCTTGCGGCAATGGATTGGGTGCTGTTCTCCTGCAAGATGACCATCCTATTGCGTTCACTAGCAAAGCCCTCTCTGGTAAGAATCTAGCCCTCTCTACTTATGAAAAAGAAATGATGGCTATTTTGCATGCTGTACAGAAGTGGCGGCCATACCTCTTAGGGAGTCATTTTTGCATCAGAACCGATCACCAAAGTCTAAAATACTTCCTGGAACAACGAGTATCCTCTCCTACACAACAGAAATGGGTCAGCAAACTCATGGGGTATGATTATGAGATCACCTACAAGAAGGGTAAGGAGAATATTGTGGCAGATGCTCTTTCTCGCACATTTGATAATCAAGCTTCCCTTTCCGCTATTTCTAAGCCCATTCCCAATTGGTTAGCGTCTATTCAGCAGGGCTATGACAGTGACTCTTCTTTATCTCAAATCATTCACCAGCTAGCCAATAATCCTTCTGCTATACCACATTACTCTTGGGATGGTGCTTCTCTTCGATACAAGGGTCGGCTAGTGCTTCCTCAGAACCCAGCTCTACATCAGGCTATTTTTTATGAACTCCATGCTTCTCCTTCAGCAGGGCACTCAGGCTTCCTCAAAACTTATGAGCGAGCAAGGAGAAACTTCTTTTGGAAAGGGATGAAACAGACGATTCCACAGATGGTGGCTGAATGTGATACTTGCCAACGCCACAAGGGTGAAACGACCCTCCTTCCTGGCTTGCTCGAACCATTGCCCATCCCTACACGGATTTGGACTGATATTTCTATGGATTTCATTGAAGGGCTTCCTAAATCCGGTGGCAAGACAGTGATCTTGGTTGTGGTTGATCGTCTCTCGAAATATAGTCATTTTTGTGCCCTCAGCCACCCCTATACTGCCTCCTCTGTTGCACAAATCTTCATGGACCAGATATTTCGTCTTCATGGACTCCCTTCTTCCATTGTCTCTGATCGTGATGCAACTTTTACCAGTCATTTTTGGACTGAACTGTTTCAGAAAACTGGCACCAAACTGAAGATGAGTTCGGGCTATCACCCACAAACTGATGGTCAAACGGAAATTGTCAATAAATGCTTGGAAACTTATCTTCGTTGCTTCACTTCCGAACAGCAACATCAGTGGGCCAAGTGGCTCCCTTTAGCTGAATGGTGGTACAATACCTCTTACCACACTGCCTCTAAAATGACTCCATATGAAGCAGTCTATGGTTAGGCACCTCCAGTGCTCCTTCCCTACACTCCCAACAGCTCACCAGTCCAGGCAGTTGACATAGTTCTCCGCAGCAGGGATCAGATTCTTCGTACCTTACAGGATAATCTTCACATGGCCCGTAATCGGATGAAACAGCAAGCAGATCAACACCGTTCTGAGCGCTCATTTCAAGTTGGGGATATGGTTTTTCTTCGTCTACAGCCATACAAACAATCCTCCCTAAAGCTGAAAGGGTGTCATAAGCTGGCCCCAAAATTTTATGGGCCTTATCAGGTTCTACAGAAGATTGGTTCAGTTGCTTATAAACTGGAACTTCCTCCTTCTTCCCGCATTCATCCAGTCTTTCATGTTTCTTGTCTAAAGAAAGTTCTGGGTACCACTGTCAGAGCACAAACTACTCTCCCTGAAATGGATACGGAAGGATCCATTATCCTGGAGCCGGTGGCAATCATTGACCAGTGCACTCGCCAGCTTCGCTCTCGCTCCATCTCTGAGGTCTTGATTCAGTGGCATGGCATGCAACCAGAGGATGCTACCTGGGAACCCCTTCTTCAGATTCAACAACAATTTCCACACCTTAAGCTTTGAGGACAAAGCTTTTTTCTAAGGGAGAGGGGATGTTAGGAACCTGTGTGTTCCTTCTGTTTATTTTGTTACAGTAGAGTTGTTGGACGCATATGCTTTGTAAGTCATCCCGTGAGTTTATTTTATTATCCCACATGCATAGGTAGTATTACTTTTCTAGATCGTACCCAGTATATAAGAATAGGTTGAGGCCCTTGATGGGCACGGATGAATTTATTGTATTGAGCTTGCTCAAAGGAGGTTACCCCCTCGAAGTGGCCTGCGATCAGTAGATTTATTCTGAGTTCTGCTATCACTTTGTATTCTGTTATTTCGAGCATTCTCACGATATTGCTATAAGGAGGTTCTTCTCAATGTTCTTGAATACCTTGGAGTTGCATTTTGTATTTAGTATTTTTTTAGGTTTGTATTTGTTTGTGTACTTTCATGGGTTATTGTTTGGTAAATAATGGCATTTGGAGATCTGTTGGCATTTGGATGGTTCTTTAGTCTTCCATTGTCATCTTTGTGATCCTTGTAAGTTGTATGCCATGTGCACCCTTTTTTCAAATTTTCATTATTATATTGGCTTATAATTATCCTTGTTTCCAAGGATCTTTGGGGGGGGGGGCATTACAAATAAAGCTTGTGGGTATCATCCCTACACCATTTATACTTTCTATTTGGAAGGTTTCTGGGTTACCAAATATTGTGTCAAGTGTTATGAATGTTCCATTTACTTTCAATCTTTCATGCATGCAATTAGATAAAATTATATGGTGATTTTTTAATTGGTGAATTAAAGTATAAGTTCTATTGGTTCCTGATTCATCCCCCCCCTCTAAGTCACCTAGTCTATACTACATTTTCAATAGGTTCTTATATAATACATCCCAAATTTAAAATTCAAATAATTAAAAACCGTGCATAGTATAAAGATGAAATAAAAATGGTGTTCAATACTCAACATGATCATACAATTAATTTTGTATATTCATTTAAGCTAGTTCAATCATGGTTTAGAAAGATCCTTTTGTGGAACCTTTTAAATGTGAAGCAAGATCCCTAGGGTTAGGTTGCAACCTTATGAATGTAATCCTTACCCAATGACTTTGAGAGTTGTGTTCTAAACTTCTGGCCAACAATAACCTATTGTCAATGTATAGTCCTTATGAGAGTTATCTTTAAAATAATATTATAGTTGTATTTTTGCCCTTAATTTTGGGCATTACACATTCCTTGACCTTTTGGAAATTGTACTCATGGGTGTATATAAAGCATAATCAAGGATTCTTCTACATTTAAGTCATTTCTCTACATCCTTCTATTTTCGTTTGATCCATAGTCAATTTTTCACATTGTATGCTCTTTTTTTCCCCCTTCTTTTCAACTTGGGTGTTGATGATTTTAGTTTCTCTATATTTCATTAAATTTCATGATTTACCATCTTCTAAGTATTTTTCGTATTCTTTACCATACGTTTTTGTCCTCTGGGTGCTTAGTTAGGGAAGCCTTTAGACTTAACTATTTATTAGGGAAGCTTTTAAAATTAACTATTTCTTACCAAAATGTCCTAAATGCAAATTACATTTCAATTCAAGTCTTTGACATTTTCATCAAAACTCTTTTGAAACTCAAGGAGCTTCATGGGACTTGTTAATTTTTTATAGCTTTAGTTGGATAAACATATCAATACTAATATATGAGATATGATGTGTTTTATTTTACACACACACACACACACATACATACATACATACATACATATATATATATATATATATATATACATATAAATATACATATATGTATACACACACACACACACACATACATACATATATATATATATATATATATATACATACATATATATGTATACATATATATATATATATATACATATATATAGATATGTATACATATATATATATATGTATACATATATATATATGTGTGTGTGTGTGTGTATATATATATATATGTATGTATGTATGTATGTATGTATGTATGTATATATGTACACACACACACACACACAGAGATATACATATATATGTAGGGACATGTCTCTTCATAGGATTACTCTTAATATAAATGGTGAGAGGTTATCATATTTGAAATGATATAGAAATGTCTACAACAATTATTTAAATTTAACATGTTATCAGAGTAGGCCAGTTTCTGGAATGATAAACTACATAATCCTAACATAAACAATCTAGTTAGTGGGAGGTAGGAAGATTGATTGGTGGAAAGTAGAGAATCACCCTGCATAATAATGGCAGTGGTGCGTGCAGATGTAGGGTCCCTACCATTCTAAGGAATTCTAGTTGGGATGAAAGGTTGGGTCCCTACTATTCATTGGCTTGAACTTGCTAGAATAAGCCATTATTCTGCAGGGTGAGAAAGAGTTCTTGATTATAGACTTAATCTAAAGAGCTGTTCAGATATGTGTAAGATCATCGTCTATAATTTGACAACAATATGAATATTGTATATCAAAGAAGATGGAAAAAGATCTAATATGAATTCATTTTTATAAAAGATTATGCTCAACAAGATATCAATTATGTATGGTATGTATGTTGAAGTTCTCTTTGAGTTGATATTGATGATGTCACTTTCCTATATAGATATGAAATTACCACTTTATTTGTAATATGTATTTGATGTGCACAACTGTGAGATTTGTGGGATCCCAAAGTACTATCATATCTATAATAACCCAAAAATGGTCATCTAGACTATTAGCCCCCTTTCTAGAATTTTGTTGCCCCTTTTATTAGACCCCAAGTGGACCAGTTTCCTTGCAAGGGAGATATTACCTTTAGTGGGCCTACTCTTGATATATCAAGAGGAATGAATCAAGTGAGGACAAGTGAACCTGGCTATTCCAACCCACTATAAACTCAAGGCTATCAAGGAAAGAAAACCTTGTAAGAAATAGTACTTGTGGGATTGTGACCATGAGAAAATCACTAGGTGAGAATGCTTAAGGTACTTTTGTGTCGACAAGGTCCATTACATATCATATGATAAGGTATCCTATATTAGGAGAAAGAGAAGTGTTATGAATGAAATCCCTTAATAGGAATCTAGGGTTAAAGGCCACCCTATTTTTCCACTCAATATCAATGCAATGATCGATGCTAGCAGACTACCCAGATCACCCCAAGATTTGACTCATTGTATGTGCTCCTTTGTGTAAGGAAAGAAACCATCAAGTTGTGGCCAAGGTATTAAGTAATGAACCATGTCATTTAGTTAGATATTCCTTAATGTGTTCTTGAATGTGTTGGAATTTCAAAACTACTAGGAAGAAAAACACCTAACACCAAGGTTTAGGAGACAAATGCAAGCGTAAGGGTTATCTACTTCCTATATTCAACATTAATTCCTTCAGATTTAGACCAACTTCAATAGGATCTCAAGGATTCTCTACTCTTTTGGCTCTGTAGGACCAAGGCAGGTGCACCTTAGAGATGAAATGGCTATGATGCTTGATATTTTCTTCATAGTTCACTCATATACTGATATTATTTCTTCTTATTTATCCCCTATAGTAGACAATGGTCATAATTCTTCTTGGTTTTACAAATAATACTTGGTTACAATAGCTAACTATAACACACATAGATTTATTGTAAATAAGTGCTGACCAATAATTAAACTCTTCATAGAACAAAGTAAAGATTGATTAGATTTTAAATTTATGCCTTGTGCAATCACATGAATTCTTCAACATGCATCTAAATTGATGATCAACGCCTTATTTATTGCCACACAAAATTTACCTGGTAAAATGTTGACCTAATTAATTGTCTTACAATTAAGTCTTATCAATTAATCATAAATCCTATTCTTATGAATATCCCTCTCATATGACTGAAAATACTATCAATTTATTGAAGCACTTACTTAATTCATTGAATTAAAAGCAACAAAAAATTGATATACAACATATCTTAGTTGCATTAAATTATATGAACCTTGCTCATTCAATCCCAACATAACCAACATATAAAATTGGAGAAAAAATTTAGAGACATAGATTTGATAGAACCTTCCTTTGGATTAATCTTCCTTGAAAATAATACATTTACTAGTATAACTCATAATAACTCAAGACAAGGCAACATAATTCTTCAATGCTCAATGTATTCTTAGATTTTTAAATATGAATACATCACAAAGTTTTGATGTGGACTAATGGACTAAATGAAAATAGCATAACTCTAAAAATTACATGGATTTCAGACCCTTCTTCTAGCCTTGGGATCTCATTTATATAGTATGAGATGCAACAAACTTTAGGATTAGAGGGAAAAGGACATCTATCCTTAGCATAAAAAGATTTACAAAGGGGGAAAAGATGTCACTATCACAAAAAGAAAACTTTGACATTTTCCTTGCTTCTTTACAACATAATGTCTTTATCAATCATCTTATTGTGGTGGGACCGATTCTATTACAACAATTTTTTGTTGATCTTCTATATCTGATGATTAGCTAACTTGCACTTGTTGTTCTTTTAATTGTAAGGCCATTTAATTTGCACTTAATGTGTTAGGCTCTCTAATCTAGATGTTTATTACAATTCATTTATCTTCTATCATGTCATCAATTTGGGTTGCCATGCCCATAGTTGCAATTGGTTGTTCTTCATTCTTTACTTCTATTTGAACTAACACATCAACCAATTGCACTTTCTCTGTAGCCACTACTTTGTCTATAGTTTATACTTCAACAACTTCTTCTAATAATTGTATTGCTAGTGAGTAGTAAATTACCCATTTTTCAAAGAGAATATCACTAGATCAATTAAAATTCAAAATTTCTTCCTACCTTCTCAAGATTCTTCTCCCAATTTCCCTTATTTCTTGAAAGTCCTACTCAAATGAATTTAAAAAAACTATACTTGTACTATCTCCTCTATGGTTCTAGCAAACCAAATATGTTTTTCATCATTTACAACTATATTAAGCCCAATTCTTATTAGTTCAGTTAATTCTTTTTCCCATTACGCTTTTTTCGTTATTTGGACTATAGTTTTAAGCACATGTGGAAAAATACCAAAATTCTTGCCCAAGTATTTGATGAAACAATTATTTATTTGTCTATGCAATAAATACCTCTTATGATAAAATTCCAAAATGTCATTTATTTGATCAAAATTCCTCTCCACCTATTGATTAGAAAAATTTATAACATGACAACAAAGGGTTGTAATGATGTCTCCCATGCTAATCTAGTTGTCCATAATTGGCCTCAAAATTGCCTCATTGTTCATTAGTTCATTCCAAATCTCTACCAATTTTGATAATTCCAAGTAAAAATAAGGTCAACCAACTCTATCAACAAAATCCAAGATTGTATCTCTAATTTTGTCTGCATTCTTGATGGTCAATTCCACATGCATGGCATATAACTTTGTCTTCTCTTCTTCTAATTCATTAGCTATGTATAGTTAGGGCTCTTTTGGGGTATTAGGATATTTTATGATTAGTATAGTGTTGAAGGGTGGTATTGGAGGATGAGAAGAATAGGCAATCCTAAGCTAACCAAGTTGTGTGCCTACCTTTCCTTTCCCAAATTTCATGTCCATTTGAGCAATTACACTTTCCCATTGATCTATCTTTCTTCATCTTTGCTAATATGCCTCTAAAACCCTTTCAAATTTATTATTTAGTTACAATATTTTTTTCTTATCCTTGACAGAAATCACTACTCCGAAATCAGCCATTTCTTTAGTCATCCATGACAATTTCTCACTATCCACCTCATCAACCCTGTAGAGTACCTGTGAGCTCTGAATATGAAAACTCTTGCATTCTAGCCTTGTATTTCTTTTGAATAGACCATATCACTAGGGCTTGATGATCATCACTATATTTCAACCCCTTATGGGCTTGCAAGACTTATTCCTTAGTCTTGAATTGGGTATCTTTTTCCTTCCTTACTATGTCAAAAATCATTGCATTGGCAATATCCCACTCTGCAAATATCAAAACCCCTAAATCCTTTAGAAGCTACCTACCCACTTTAGGAGTTATATATGAAAATTCCTCAATGAAGCTAGGTTTTACCTCTTCATTTATTTCAAATTCCTTCCTATTAGGTTGTCTTATTTTAATTTTTTTACATCTTACCTCAAAAATACTAATGTTGGCTCTCCACAAAAATTGGGTAAATGCCCTGGATTTAACAAAGCTCTCACCATCTAAGAAATTTTTATATGCTTTTTCCACCACATGAAGTATTTCCCTACCTTTAAAATCTCCTATAGTGAGGACTAGAGTTGGCATGGGTGGCTCTTCTAGCACTCCTTCCATCTTAGCTGCTTTTATAACAATATCCTTCTCCCCTCCAATATTTTTTAGTTTCTCCCTTAAGGAGTCTTCATCATCTATAGGAGTGGGGTTTGTGAGGGATAACATTTTTCAACCCTTAAAAAATAACCCTGTTCTAATTTCTACCTTTTGGCAACAGGTGTAGTAGATGAGCTTTCAGACAATTGTCTCTTATAAAGAGGCACAGGCTGTACACTCTTTGCCACCACATATCTAGGTCTCTTTTATACAACATATTAGCTTGGGTTTATGATTTCTCTACTAGCCAACCTATTCTCTACATCAATGGCCCTGTTTGGATACATTTGATTCAATCTTGCTTTCTTCTCATTTAGAGTTTGCATAAAACCAACAAAGTTATTCATTAGCATATCCATCTTAGAACCCCAATATTTCTTGTTAGTAAGAGGGTTATATTTTGGTTCAAAAGCATTGAAAAATTCAAGAACCTTATTATACACCTTGCACTTTTATTTTGTAACTTCTTGCATTTGCAATAAAAAATAATTTCTAATTACATCTTTTGGGAAATAAAGAATATGCTCATGAGAATTGGCTCTTGTTCTCTCTTTGACTAAATCATAGAAGCCCTCTGGATCTCTAAATTGAGAATGGGACTGGGCCATTTGATACATATAAAGAAATTTTTCTAAATTCCTCCATCCCTTTTTGAAAAAAAAATAAAATTGTGAACAATAGTAATCTGAGGGAGAAAGGTACCTTTAGATTTGCCAATCAACTCCTTTTGTTCTAACACTCCTATCTTCCATAAGGGCTTTGCAATCCCCACCTTTAAAGGCACTTGGTATGGCAACACATGTGATTTTCCAAGGAAATCATACACTCTAAACATAGTAGAGACTGCATATGGGATAATTTCTTCCCAATTATGGCTTACCTTTAGTCCTTTAGCATGATCCTTTGGTCTAATTAATTCCATCAAGGATTGAGGTATCCTAGGGTTATCTCCATTTAGTATAATTCTAAGCGTGGAAGGAAAATACCTATCAAATCTAATGAAGCTAGAATCAATGACCTCCCATGTTATGTTTGCACTCCATAATTAAACAGGGAGCTTTTCTCCATCCTTCTCTATCTCTAGCTTCATTTCCTTGGAGAAAAAGGTGACACCCTTGTATAAACACATATACATCAACACATAATACCAAAAAAAAGGTTTTTCTACTTTTCCCTTACTGATACCTATCGATTCATCATGAATTTCCTCCCCTAAATTTGTGGTAAAATAAAAAATTGAGCTCATGCCATATTGTAATGTTTGAGCAATGATAAGAACAATTGATTCTTGGATGTGCTCTTGCTCATCTATCCCAAATATCTTGCAAAGGGAAAAATAGAGTGCCTGAGCCTTGGGATTAAAATAAATTCTTAACAAGGACTCTAGATTATTTGTTGTTACTAATGGTAACTGACCTTTCCTAATAAAATGTTCTTGCAATGGCCAACCAATTAAGTATATTTCTTGAGCATCATACCTAATGTACAAGTCTTCCAATTCAATCTTCTCATGAACTACATGATTAGGGTTCAAACTAAAGACCTTCATAATTAATTCTAGTGAAACTTTGAAAATATGATTCCTAACATAAATTTTTACTATCCTTGAAATAGGGTCATACCTCTTCACTATCATGGCCAATAGATCATCATTGAAGAATACCCCTAGGACAACCAACTTGCCAATATCAAACTCCCACATATTTCTTAAAGGAGTATCATGTTTTCTTTTTGAAAACCACTTACAAAATAGCTCTAAACCCTTAACAAATGTCTCAACATCCCTTAACCAATTTTCCTTATTGTAGAAACCCTAGCTAACCAATAACCTAGGACTTTTTGGTATCAATTCTTTTCATTTGGAGAATTCATTGGTAGATAGTGAAATTTGTTCTAAAAAATCATCATGTATAGCCCTTTGTGGGTAATCTACCTTTCCTAAAAATCCCTTCATGGAGGCATCTTGTCTATATTATTTCAACACAAATGTAATTTCTTAATTAACTAGAGGTTTTTAGTGCTTACCCCAACCAACTATTTGCTTTAGTGGAAAGTTTGTCTTGCAATAATTCACAACTTTGAGAAGATGACATTTTGAACTCTGAATATTTCCACACTCTAAGAAATTTCTAAACTGGTATTCGATAATGAGAAAAATCACAAAATTTATTGCAATTGGCCTCAAAATTTTTTGCATTGATCAATATTAATGATCTAACAGTCACATTTCAGTCTACATCACAAAATATGAAACCTATCCATTGATTTACACCAAATAGAATGATTAAGCTTTAAAATTGAAAAGGTTGCATTACTTTTTAGAAAACTAGACACGTGTTAAAACCTCAATTCCCTACTTTGCTTAAAGTTTGATCAATTTCATAAAGTAGGGAAGTGATGATCCTCGATCTCTAGATGATCAAAGATCATGAAATATTCTTATTATTACTACATTTTCTTTAAGATTTTGGGCCTACTGAGCCAACTCAACATCCACCTTAGCATACACGCAATACCTCTGGAAAATTAGGATAAAATATTTGGTACATTATCTTACTCAACATTACATAGAAACCTTCACAACAACTAACCCCACATGTCCACGTCATAATTTCACCTCCCTACTTTCTTTTAAACTTGATCACCAATATAATGTGAGGAAGCAATAATAATTGATCTTCAAATGATCAACAGTTCCACAATATCTACTTTAATTTGATCTAGTCATCAAATGTATCCAATGAGGTGATGCCAATTTCTCAACTCATTCTAACATGTTTCCACCTATTTTGACATGCTTCCTCTTGCAACCCACAATCATAAATGGACCCACCAACTCTATGTGGCATCATCGTGCTTCCCTACTTTCATTAAAATTATGATATCTTTATAATCCAGGGAAGCATTGATCGTCAATTTTTAAATAATCAGATAGTTAGGAACTTGTACATTCTTTAGTGTTTCAAACAAACAAAATAGGACTTGTAGTGATAGGTGTCACAACTACACTTTCCCATATTGCTTAAAATTTTGACATTTTCAAGATGCAAGGATGCACCCATTGTTGATCTTCTTTTGATCAACAGTTAGGAACTAAACCCAATAAAGGTTAAGCCTTTTCAAAATAGCACTATGCCAATTAACTCAAAGTACCAACTCATGGTTAATAAGAAATACACACTAAGGTAAAAAGATTTTTGAGAAAATATTAAAATATAGTGCAAAAACTATGGAATAAAAGTTTTTTCAAGGTCATTTAGGGCTCACAATATATTTTTCATGCACTCTTTGAAAATAAGAACAAATTTAAACCATTTTTATGAAACCTAGGGCACAAAAAATTGTAGGGAAATAAAAATTAAGGACTATTGTTAAGGAAAAATAAAAATGAAAGAGGCACAACCCCTAATTTGTATAAGGATAACTAGATTTGCACTGTAATTTTGCAAAATTTGTATAAGGATAACTAGATTTTTATTGTAATGTTGCAAAAATTTTAGAGGGTGAAAAACTAGGCCAATTGAATGTGCTAGAACCATGGAAATATTCTGAACATACACATGATGATAGTTCTAAGGATTTCCTTTTTAGACCGCACATATTCTTGTATCATGCAAGGTTTCTTTTGCCCTTGCTTTATTGCTATAAGACTACTCCATGTGTCACTATCTTGTTTGGAAAAAAATTTCTTTCGAACATCAAGCTTTCTATGCTATCAACTATTGTCAAACTTTATCAACCAATTCAAAACATCATGTGCAAACTTTTTCTTGTATTTTTTGCTAAGGGGAGTCTCATCATTTGGCTTTTAAATTCTATGTCTCTTCTTAAAATGGCTCTTTGGTCTTATCACTTTTGGTCTTTTCCACCTTCTTGGTCTATGTCAAGCTACTAAGACCTTCTTTTTGGCTGAAATGGTTACCTTGATCTCTTGACTATACTCCTTGATTGGGAAAGTTTTTTGCTTGTCATCTTACTTTCTCTATCTATTTGGCTATTTTGATACTTTCCGAGCTCTTGAATTTAGTCACTAGTGTCATAAGTTTCTTGGACACTTTCTTAAAAAGTTAATTGCACATTTCTTCCTCTCTTTGGAAAGTGAACACTCTACCTCTATAGTTTAGGCATCAATTTATCTTGTGTCACCTTATTAGCTTCCTCTAGTCTCCTTCATACTTGATTTTCTATCTACCACTATGGGCTTCAAACATCATGCTACCAAACCTCAACCAAGTATGGATGATCATGAGTTCTTCTATGCTACTAAAGAGTTTCAAGATCTATACATTATATACAAAGAATGAGAAGAAACAAATGATCTTGCTTACCTTCATCTAGGGTAAACTTTAAGAAACCTCGCTCTAGAAAAAGATACAAATTATTGGCAAATCTTTCATTATTTTGAAAAACCAAATTATTTTTATTGACCAATCTCTAAATTTTTTAATTAAAATATTATTTACATTGGAAATTATTTTGTAATCATAATTATTGATTAGAAAATATTGGTGAATCTCAATAATAATAGGAAGTTGAGTGATTGTCATGGAATATTAGAAATTAAAATTGAACATGTTTTATCTCATGGAAATTATGAGGATAATTACATTATAATTTTTGGTGAATTAATTTCAATTTCTTTGATAATATATAGTATTTAGGTGAATCAAGTCTAATCATGTATCAAATATTGTGGTGAATCTTTGAGCTTAATTTTTTTAATAAAATAAATTATTGAGAGATTTTCAATATTTTAGAACTAAATTTAATAAAAATGTGGCAATTTAAGTTGCATTAAATATTAAATTATTAGCCAAATTACTAGCAAAAAAATTCTAAAATTTGCAAAATTATGAATATTCACCACTAAAAAATACCCTACCTTCATCTCACTAAGAAAATGATAGAAATAAAGTCTTAAATTGAGAAAAGCTTAGAGGAAAGAATGAAATCATCACATGAGCTATAGTGCCTCTCATGTTTGTAGTATGAACCTTGTTATATTTTGATTCAAAAGATACTTTTTATTCTTATTATTAGTACTTTTGAGATGACCAAAGGGTTGGATGTTACACTTTGATTTTAGTATCATAGATACTATATTGCTATGCTATTCAGTTTATCATATTTGTATGTTGATGTTATTTTGAGATGATAGTAGGTCTATGATGATATCTGGTTATCAGGTATTTGGATATATCTTTGATTCTTTTATGTGATGGATTTTATGCTATCGTGATTTACTTCATTGTTGTTTCATTATGCTTTATGTGAATGTGAGTGATGTAAATGATTTATTTAGGTATAAATTTAATAAATGGTTGAATTAGTTATTTAATTCATTTATTACTTTAGATATGTTATTATATGAAATTACACTTGATCATGTGTTTTTGATGGGGACACAACCCAACAACAGAATGGACACAATAGAAAAGGGAAATTATATTAACTGAGAAAATAAGCAAGTACAAACAGTGCAGAGAAAATAAACTTCAAAACATGCCCTACGGGCTTACAATAGCATAAATCTAGAGAATATTTGTCCTTTTAGCACCTCCTCTCAAGCTCCAATCTGAACTCCCTTTTACAATGCCAAAAATCTCCTTAAATAGACCCTGGAGGGTTAAGGACTAGGAGTACATTCTAGAAAGTGCTAGTAGGCGTCCACCGACAAAATAGAAGGTTCCAGAAGCTACGTTAGAAGTCGGTGCAAATCTAGAAGAATCTAGAAATGGTAGCCGAACTTCCAGGAGGCATAACTTTTGAATCGTAGCTCCGATTGACGAATCGTTTACATTTTTGGAAAGCTCTCAAAGCGCTCTATAGCCCTATGGACAAGCTTTTCTTGTCCCCCATTTTTTGACCCTTTTCAAGGTCATTTAATGCCCCAAACCTGACTTTGAAGCATTCTTAGGAGGTCTCCAAAACCTGAAAAACTGCAATAACTTTCAAACCGTGGGTCCTATTGACCTGATTCTTTTTCTAGAATGCTCAAAATTATGATTACTTTCATCTGGAAAAGTCACACCTTCTAGTTTATTGAAATGATGGTCCAAATACATGCTCCTATTTTTTCAGGATTTTCAAATGCATTGATAGTTGAACTATGAGAGTTGGAACCTTTATTTGAGCCAAATGGGTATCCAAAAATGTAAAGACATGAAACAGAAACTAAGTCTAAGTACATTTTTTTTGGGTGACACAAGATTTCCCTTATACCTCTGGATGCTCCTGCATCAGTTTTAGTGTGTGAGAATTATATATCTGGCAGTGGCACATGGAGTTAGTGATCCAACTATTCATATTTTACCAATCTCATTCATGTATGGTCAGCGTATCCTTAATTAATTTTTTAAAATGAACCTTTTAGTGATTAGTAAATTTGGACTCATTTACATTATGTGATTAGACTAGTGAGCATGTCTATGCATTTAGAGGTTCCCATCGTGGAGAAAGTCGTTAAGGAAATTTCTCTAATTTTTGATTTTTTGCTTGAAATTTTATTGAATTTAATTTCTAGCAAATTTTCCATAGATGAATTCCTATTTTCATTTGGGTCAATTTGGAGTTTATCTAGTCTAATTGGCTATTTGCCCTAATTGATTATTCACTCGAAAAGTGAATAAGTATTGAAAGAGGAATTTAATTCCTTACTTCTCACTTTTGTAATTCAAAAATTTGAGAGCTTTTTTTGAAATCCTTTTCTGAAGGATTGGTTTTCTATTCATTGTGGGAGCTATGGGCATGGGATCTTCATGAGGATGGACTTGTTGGATCTAGCTCAAGGAGACCTTGCTTTGCCATCATTTTTTGTTGTATTTGCGGGTTATTTATTTTAACTAGCTATTTTCTATTTTAGTCCTTTTGGCTATTAGGTAGGGCTCTCCCATTTTCTTGTTTTAGCTTAGATTCTATATCTATTTTTGGTAGCTATTTTTTTGGAGGCTAAGAACTAGTGTTCCCCTTTATTTCTATTTATTAATTCTGCCTAGTTGGTCATATATAAATATTTTCCTAGTTTTTGGGATGAGGGTTTGGGGTTTTGCACCATTATGCTAGCCATTTTTGCATACGGTATCTAAACCCAAATTTAATTGAATTTTAAAGGCTTTTGTGTCCTAAGACCAAATGGGTTTTAATTTCAAAGTTTTCCAGTTTTGGGATTTTTACCTCATTTTGTGTGTCACCCTATTTTCTCAATTTTTATTGGCATGATGTTAGTTGTGGACCTAGATCATCTGTTGGCATGCCAGTTAGATCATTGTTGTAATTTAATGTTGCATTGGGATGCATGCCACATCTATTCTCCTGAATCTATTTTTGGTTGAGTGTTTTCTTTGTATTATGTTCTCATCCAATCCTTGTCTTATGATCTTCATGATGGTGGTGTACCACACACGAGTATTTATATATACATTTTTCAAGTGACTTAGGAGGCCTAATATTCCTTGTACTTTCCAAAAGTTATGATCATTTGTGTTGGGTTGGGAATTTGCATGCCTACTGGCACTCATCATTGGATAAGCATGTGTAGGGTAGGGTAGCATATGGAGGGGGCTTTTATCTCCATAGCCTGGTCTCCATGCCTAAAGCATTCCATGCATAAGTTTTAATTAAATGATAACTAAATAAAATACTGGGTTGTAATAAAACTTAAGATAATAAAATGTGTGAGCACCCGATTAAGTTTGAGGACATAGTCCTAGAGCCTTCCATTGAGGAGTTGAATCAACATCATCCAAGCTTGGGCTTTTGATGCCAAGTGAATCTCCATGATGTCAGCCCCTACATAGTAGCCCATTGAGCATTTGACTAGGACCTATAGTTTATGCATTATCTCTGATCTTGGTTTTAATCATCATACTACCTGGCATGAGTGTTAGCCATGGACATTTTCTTTATCGTGTTTATGGTTGGATCATTATCTCCATCAACATAGTGGGAGTGGACCTACAAATTTCACATTTTCAAGAGGTGTAGCTACCTATACCACTACTGGGGACTAGTGTACAGAGATGGTCTATTATCCTAGAGTGACTATTGCTGGACTTGGTACTTTGGGTTCCATAATGTGCTTTCTTGTGACTTATGCTTTCATTGGAATGCTTGTATATCATGTTTAGATGATGTTAGTATATTGATACATTTCCTTATAATTATTTTTTAACATATGATGTTATCTACTTTGTTAGATTATTTATTTCTTATGGTTTAGCATGTTAGATTTCCTATTCTTATGATGTTATTACACTTTAGTAGTGATTCCCTTATAAGACAACTAATATGAGTATCTAGTTGGAAATTGGGGATATTATGTGCGAGGATAGCTAGGACCTTTGAGGTTTCATGATGCTATTATAGTTGGGAGGAACCGTGCACTTAGCTTGTTATTTCAATTCATTGTGATGTTGCTTCTATACGCTACAATGTTACTTTTAGTTATTTCCTTTCACTACTGTGTTAGATGGTTAGATGCAGTTTCCATCTTGTAGTTATTGTTCGAGTGTCTATGCCTTGACTATGGATTTGGTACTCCCCAATGTGGAGATTCCAACTTCTTTTTTTATCCCTTGATTTTTCCTTGGATCATTTCTTGTTATTCCTTGGTGATCATGCATTAGCATTAGGTGATACTTTAAAGTATCACATGCCCAAGGGAGAAATATTGTGCAATCCTTGATTGTATCACACACCTTTTAGAGAAATTTCATACAATACTAGAAAATATTCCATGGACATTGGAGAATGGTCATATGGTAGTTATGAAGTATCGTACAACTTCTTGAGAAGTGTCACCCAAGCCCTAAAAGTATCACACTCCTTCATTAGAAAGGTTGTACGATACTAGAAATTATTGCACAATGATGAATTAAAGTATCACTTGGGTTTTGGAAAAACCTATCCAGGTGGACAATGGGAACTTTTTGGTTTGATTGAAAGTTTTTCAGAGGTGTTCTAAATACCCTTTACAATGTTCTTGAATAGATTGGAATTGCATTTTGAATTTAGAATGTTTTTGGATTCAAAATTGTTTGTGTCCTTCCGTGATTAGTCATTTTGGTTAGTAGTGGCATTTGGAGATCCTTTGGTGTTTGGATGTTTGTTTAGTCTTCTATTGTGATCTTTCTGATCCTCATATGTTGTATGTAATGTGCATTCATACTTGTGTTTAATTTTTTTATCTTGGCTTATACTTATTCTTGTTCCAAGGATCTTTGGGTGGTGCATTACTTGAGCTTCCTTTAAGATCTCAATATGCATGCGAGTCATCTTCTTCAAGATCATATTCTTCCTCTTCTTCTAAGTATACACACTCTTTCTCTCCAATATATCAATTGACTTCATTTATTGGATCTAAAGACCTCCTTATGGAGAAAGAAAGTGATACCTCCTTTGAGACTATGCCAGTCTTTCATAATAAACTTATCTTTGATGAAGATATTGATGCATCATATTCACTTGATGAACAAAAAGAAGATCCTAAACATACTCTTGAGAGATCTTTTACTCCCTTGGAAGATTATTATGGTTCCATATTGAAAATTATTATTGATAATTATTTCATCACTTTATCAAACAACTCTAGACCTTATGAACCTAAAATTGAACCTCCATAGTGGAGAGATGATCATTATTGTTGCTACCATAGAAACAAAGGTCATAAAATTGGAGATCAAATTGCATTGAAACATTAGTGGGATCATTGATGTTGGAACCCTTGATGACTCATGTGAAGAGGATATCTCTTGAGAAAGATCTTGTTGATGAACCTATGTCGAGTAGTTGTTTTCTTGAAACCTTCACTTCTTCCAACATGCACAAATTTCCTAAAACTTCAAAGCTCTCCAATATACCTGCATAAAAAAAAGAACCTAATGCTTTCCATACTAACTATATGTATCCTCAAGAGATACCTCTAAAAGAAACTCAAGCTGATCTACACTTGGCTACAAATTATTTCAATGCTATGAAGACTAAAGATCCTAAAACTTCATATGATTCTATGCCTACTATTCCTACTTCAACTAGTTCTTTGCTATCTCTTCAAGATTCTTCCATGCACACATCACATTCTCCCTTGTCCTTATAAGTGGCTCCATGTCAAGTGGACTATCAAAAGGATAAAGATATAAATGTTAAGAAATATCAAGATCAATCACCCTTTCATCTCCTTCAAGATTTCACCCTTCCATATCCCATGTCTTATCCACCTCCTAAGTATGGAAGATACCACTTCCACTATTTCCCTTGAGCTTACTAAAAATTATGAGAAATTTTTTCTTCCTATGCTATCCAAAGCTACTTGTTAAGATTAAAGTGTCCCCTCATGTTCTACTTCTCTATATCCACTTCAAAACTATGCTCAAGCTTAAAGTGCTCATATCAAAGCAATTTATCCTATCAAAGCCACTCATCAGTCTATTGATGGCCTTGTCCATTTTTCTCACTCTAAAGATGATAATATCCCTATTCATTATCCCTTTGCATCTCCTAAATATATCCTTGGTCCTTATACATCAAAGCTAAGGACTTCAGACCTTCCATCTATATTGGGACCTTATGCTCCTTCATCTCCTACACTTTCCACTTCTAGCTGTCCTATTATATTTCAAAATCAAAAAAGAAACTCATCCTTGATGAATCTTCATTCATCTATCCATATGAACTAGTCATAGCAACCTTATTCATCCACAAATTCCATATCTTTTGGAATAAATTTGGATGATCAACTTAAGAAAAAAAAAAGAGAATCCATCTAAAAATGAAGATCACTATATCCCATCTAATCAAAATGTGAATGGAAATAAGGAAAAATTATTCAAGAGACCTCAAAGGTCCACTACCCAAAAAGTAAAATCAAAGCAAATTTGGATTCCTAAATCCATCATTCCTAAAGAATTCAAAGGAAAAGAAATCTTAAAAGATATACGGATTCCGAAGTCTCTTTAGAAAGACTTGAATATTGAAAATACTTTAAACTTGACATTTAAGCTTACAAAGTCTTCCACACCATCTTCTTCCAAATATCTTCCTCAAAAGCTTCCAAATGCTTGCACACCATTTTCTTCTAAACATCTTCCTCAAAAGATTTTGAAGCCTTCCATTCCATCTTCCTCCAAGATTACTCTACCACTTCATATATAAACACCTAAAGATATTTCATCCATGATTCTTTGGTTATTACACCACCCTTAAAGGTATATGTCAATGTTGATCTTTTCTACTTTCTCACCTATTCTTATGCAATCTTTTCAAGCCTACATGCATTTACTATCCAACATCCTTCTCACCTCCCAAGGCATGAACTCATATCCTCCATATACCTTTTTCTCTAGAATCTCCTTTCCATCACCTTATAAACATATTTGAGCATACCTTTCTATGGTGTTGGCTTATCAAAAATTATCCAATTATAAGAAGCTTGAACTCTTTATAAAAAAATTAAATAGAAAAATTTTTAAAAAAAGAAAAATAGGTGCCTGAGTAAAAACAACTTCTTGTGGCACCCTGGTTGAAAAAGTAAAGAGAAATAAATTTTTCCTATGGTGAAAACCACTTCTTGTGTGCCTTGGAAAAGTATCATGATGAGAACCTAGTAAACATGCATCATGGGTAATTCTTCCATCATCCACCTATTCCCTATTCTTTCTTTGATCTTGATAATGTTGAGATATCCTTGCATATTGGCTATCTTGTTCATCAACTTACATATTATTCTTTCTCATTCAATCATATCCTTCATATCCAACTTTATTATTATTTCTCTATCTCATTGATATCCTATCTAGTCAACCTCTTGGTCTTGAACACAAAGAAAAACATGTTTCTTATAGGCCTCTTGACATGTCAAGCCTTTTAGATTACATGATTTCATACTATCTTTCTTATTGTCTTCCACTGCTTATCCTATATGATATCTCCTTTCTTGGCTTTCATCATTTATCCAAAACCTACTTCATATGGGATCTTTCCCTACCTTGGGAACTCTTGACGAGTTAGTCCTTGAGAATCACTTTCACTTGCTTTATTCTTTCTTGCTTATCAATCTTATCCACTTGGTTTCTACTCCATTATATTCTACACCTTGCTAGACATTGGGACAAATTGATGTGATCTTTCTTGAGAACTAGTAATCTCTAAATTAATCTAAAAATCCCAAAAAATCATATATGATGCTAAAAAAATCCTAATAAATGGAAAATATCGTGAAAAAGTGACCATCCTAGTGAAAACCTAGCAATAGGTGCTTTGATGCATCACCAAAATTATCAAATATCTTATAATTCAATTTTTAAAATAAAAAGTCCTAAAAAAATTGCCACTTGGTGAAAATATGGAAATGAGCGATACCTGAGACCCTCACACCTATGTCTATCAATCTTTATTTGTGCTTATTTTCTCTATTTCTTACTTTTCCTTGCCCAACTTGGAATTGATTCCTAGATCTAGGTCTAGGGGGCATAATTTCTTAGCTTATCAGGGTGTCTTTGTGCTTTGGTACTTCTTTGGTAAACTTTTTAACATTATTTCTCAACACTTTCCCTTGACATCAAGTGTTTCTCAATGCTTTTTAGATACTTTAGCTATGGTCTAAGATGCTATAATATTTCTCACTAGTATATTCAAGTTCTAAAGTGACAGTCATGTGACTTTTACACATAAAATTAAACTAAACATGGGCTAAGACTTTTTGGTTTTATTTCTCTTTGTGTGTTGTCTATGATGATGTATTTGCTGAGTGTTCCTTCCCTAATAATCTTTCGATAATGTCATGGACTAGAGGACTAGGAACAGAGGACATGGGGCATGTTTTATTTTTCTTTCTACTTGTGTGTATGCCTTGTTGATCTTAGGTGACTTGAGCATCTTTCTTGTCTTACTTGATTCTTAGGATCTAGAACATATCATTCTTGTCTATTTTTCAAAAGTGCATGCTTATGGCTATCTCAACATTTTGTGTCTTGATGTAAGCATAATATTGCTCCACTAAATTTAGGGGGTCTAATTGGACAAGTCATCTTCACCTATATGTATTTGATGCAAAGTATAGATTCCCAAATTCCTATCTAATATAGATCATAGTCATACACTCATAGTTTATGCCAGTAATGGTTGTATAATCTTCTGATGTAACTAATAAGGCTTGATGATAAAAACTATGATCTATCTATATAACCCTTGCAATTGCACCTTTTTGATACTATCTTGCATTTTAGGGTTCATTTTAGCTTAACTTTTCATTTTTTAATGTTGAGAGAGTCTTTCTCATCTTTCATGGAGGTGTTAACAAATTGTGCTCATCTTCTCTTGCTTCTTCTTGATCATATCTTGTCATCTTCTCTGGGCTTTTGATCATCTCTTTGCTATCCTATCATCACATATATCTAACCTTTTGGATTTCATATTTATCCTTTTTGACCTTACCTAATTTTGATGTCTTGAATCTATTTTTCACGATTGAAACCAAAATCCAAGTTCATTGTGATGGTCAAAATTGTGTTTTAAAATTCTTCCTTCTTCTATCTAGTTGACTGACTTTCTGGGGCTTAATCTTTAGATATTTCTAGGGAAATAATTATTTCTTAATTTCTTCATCATTTCTACTCTCTTTTTCTCTTCTTATTCATTTCATTTCACCCTTATTCTTGGTTTGACCTACTTTTGATGCTTTATCTTACTAGTCAAACTTAGTCAAACTAGGGAATAATATCACTTCTTGGTGGTCACTCTTTGGTTCTAATCTCTTATCTATCATCATGGACCTTTCTTTATCTCAATTTGATCATATTTTTATCATTTATGAATTCTCTTTACCTCAATTTAATTTCAATTTTGAGGGGGCAAGAATATTCTATCATCACTACAAATTTCTTGCTATGACTATCTATTTCTCAAGATCTTATGCTATATATTTTCATTTTCTCTTATGCTTGATATTAGTATGCTTCTTGAGTACTGGTATTGTCTCCATCTTCTAGTGTTTACTATAATCGCTACCAAGTTGTGTATTTAGGATTTGTGATCTCATTCTGCATTTCATTCTTCAAAATTAGAACTATCTATCTACTATTTCTCTCTCTCTCCTACTGTCTATTACTATCGCTACTGGGTTGTGAATTTAGGACCTTCTATCTAGTTCTATACTTTTGAAATTAGATCTCTATATTTGTTGTTGCCTACCTAGCTTCTTCAATCTTTGACATAATGTGTTTTCAAATCAATCACACCTTAATCAAAGATGGTGAAATGTAATCACCCAAAAATGGTCATCTAGACTATTAGCCCCCCTTTCTAGCATTTTTTCTTAATTTATTAATTTCTTATTCTAGATCAAATCCTAAAAAATCTATTATAACCCATGGTTTGACCATTTCAGCCTATGTGTCCTATTTAATTAAAAGAACTTGATTAGATAAAAATCCCTTTTAATTAGATAAAAATCCCCACTTATCACTTATCCTAAGTGTGCACACATAAATCATTATTCATACTTTAAAAATAAAAGAAAAAAACGTTTTTGTCTACACATGAATGCATAACTTTCTATATGAAAGGAATCTTTTAGTTTTAAAATAGCTTTAATTCACCTCCACACATTTCAAACACTCTCAAAAGTCAACTACTGATTGTGATTGGTGGAGATGCTTGTGCACATGGATCACTCAAGATGAATTCTCCTCCCTTGATTATGCCTCTATTGGATTTTGATCTCAACTATCCATTTTTCTTTAAAAGAGAGGTCTCTCTCCTCATTCTAAAAATCTTAGTCTTTCATGCTAACTTTATGCTATGGGATTTTTAGGTTCTTTTGGAGCTTTGAAGACTTGGAGGATTTGCACTCTCATACTAATTTTCTCATACTTACACCATGGTTTAGTTGCATTGTAGCTTCATGTCTTTCATTTTAGCTTAGTTTCCTTTATTCTTTGACTTAGTTCTTTTTATTAGCTCTTGCATTTCAGTTAGTTTAGATCTTATATTTTCATTGCATTTATTGTGATTCTTAGATGCTAGCATTCTTGCTCCCATCTTTGAATATCTCATTCTATGGTGCACCTTGCAATGTTTGCATAGATTGGTTTATTTGAGAGCCACCATCTCATTGCCTTTGCATGTCATAGATAGAGAGCTATAAGCTTTTCCTTGAGATGCTTTTCATCATGAGTATTCTTGAGTATAATGTATTATAAAAGTGTGACACATTTTTTTACTCATAGTATCAACATTAACATACATACACAGAATGTGTTATGAAAAGTATCAAGACAATGATTCAAAATGACAAGAAGACATAAAAATGGTAAATTATTAGAGTCAAACTAATATGGAATATGTCCATAAATAATAGAAACAATGATGATGCTAATAAAAGAATACAACAATTAGATAAGGGAGAAATATATGATGTAAAGAGAGCCAACATATTGCTGCAAAGAGAAATATGTCATAAAAGCATAAAAGATGCTTCTCAAGAATGTTATCAATGCAAGCTTGTTTCAATGTTGACCAAGGTATCATTGTGGGTGATGAGGTCATGGAAGTTTCACTAGATTGAAATGTCTCCTCCTGTAATACCTCAAAATTGGCTCATTGCAATGATCACTAATTTTAGTCTATCAATCCTAAGTCCTATCTCATTAGAAAATTCTTATTCTACTACTCACTACTTGACTTAATTGTCAAATGCAGAAAACCTCAATCTGCATTCATCATACTCCATATTTAATTCCTAAACTATTGACTCATATTAGTCGCATTAAAGATATTGATTAAGATTTAATTTAATTTGAAGTATTTATACTTAAATAAAATTAAATTATCACCTAAGGCTAATATACTAAGGGATTAAATTCATTTAATTTAATAATTATGCTTATTTTAATTAATTGAATATGATTATTCAATTAAATAGAAAATGCATTTATGAGATCATATCTCACTTTATTAAATTAAATAATACCTCCAAAATTATCTCTTTAGTTCTAAATGGAAACTCTAAGTGAACTGCTTCTCAACATTAAAATCAATCTAGTTAACTTGCTCTCACACTTATGACAAGTTCAGTTAACTACTTATCACATTTAGATTAGAAACAATTCACTTCACCTGCATAAGGAAGTTTCCATTTCAACTAAATCTTCTACCTGATCCTAATCATTCATCAAGTTTGATCCTAACCATTGATTCATTCTTGGATTCTATTTAAGGGACTCATTAATCCTCATTACAAAGGTTGAATCTTATTGCTATCGAATCATTGCTGAATTACATACTCATTTAAGCTCATTACATTTTCATAGACTTTCATTTCCTAGATTAATGCCATTTAGTTTTAATATTGCATACATTTAATCTAGTTTGTTTCACAAGTTCTTAGAATAATTGCATAATTCATTTAGACTACCTACACATTTATATAGATTAATCATATTTAAAACATTTGTTCTAGAATGGTATAATTACCTGTACCTCAAATTTGACAGCATAGTTTTGAATAATGCCATTTAGCTTAACTGAAGATTTGTGATCTCGACTTTGACTAGTCATGTCCTTTAGTTCTTTGGATTCTCATTCCTTAGTGCTTATCATACTTCGTGTTATGATAGTCATAACCTTTGGCTATTCTAGGCTTCAATTCAAAATATTCATGCCTTAGTATAAAGCATTCTTCTCTTGTCTTGTTGAGATTAAGTTTTAGTGCAGTCGTTGTCTAGGTTCTTTCTTTTTGTCCTTGTCTATGACTTTCGCAACAAGGAGAGACAATGTGTTTTATCCTCTTAGACTTAGGTAAGGTCATGCTAGGGGTTGTAATCATGGTAGAGGTCACTTGCCTTTTGTTACACAGTCTACATCTAGTTCATCTAGTGAGGCATCTTCATGATCTTCCTCACCCATTAGGTCACCTCGAGTCCAACAAACATTTTCCATAAACCTACAAAAAACTAGGAATCATTTGTATCAAGAGGATCCTGAGATTGGTGAAGGTCTTGTATCTCCAAACACAATTTTTGACTTCCTTTCCAAAGGACATTTTGAAATACAACATACTAAAACTGAACACATTCCTACAATGACTAATTGTGAACCTGAACATGGTAGTTGTAATGCCCCACCAAGGGACCCAAAAGAAATGACCTAAAGTTTTATTGATTTTGCAAAACATATTTTTTTTGAAGTAAGAAAATATAACATGCACATCAAACACATAGTAGCAGAAGCAATAACATATAATCAACTAAAGCATTCATAACAAGTTACATTCCTTAAGGATCCCATGATGTTGAATTACATTTAAATATAATCTAATACTAAGTCTAACAACCACAACATCCACATGAAAGAATAATGAAAAGTTCAAAGTCCATATTATACATTTGTTTCGAATGCCTGTTGGCAAATTAATTTAGAATGCTCAATCATCCACTCTACATGTCATAGGGTATGAAAGGCTAAAAGAATATACATATGTAAAAATAGAAATACATCCTCCTCCTCGAATCCATGATACAAAGTACAATAATATACATAAAACCAATAACATACATAATGCATCCATCCATCATAAAAGACATAAACATCTAACATGAAATAAAACTATCCATCATAAAAACATATCTAACTAAGTGCGCAATTCCTCCCAACCATCAATAGCATCATTAGACCATCATGGGCCCTAGTCATCCCCCATGTGTAACATCCCACATAATTGATAAGATTTTTGATACTATAGTAATAGGGATGTCACTCCTAAACATACTACAATATAAGCATAAGGAAATCTAACATGTTAATCATCAATAAAATGAAATGCATCAGTAAATAACATCATTTGAACATGATAAACAAGAACCCCATGAAGCTCCAACCATGATTGTAGAACAAGGTTTAGTGTGCAAAGAACATTAGCAATAAGGAAAACATTCACAAACATAAAACTATATTCCCATATAAGATTAGACAAAAGAAGGTGTAAGAGAGTGCAAACTAAGAGCAAGATCACTCCAAAAGCCTCCTTGATGTTGTAGATGCATCCTTTGATGTAGATGTATGCTCAATAATATTTCTCAAACTACAAATGGATGGATGGGGTTAGTGAAACAAGGTTTCAACAATAGAGCCATGGAGTGATTTTGCCATTATAATGGTATTTTGGTAGTTTATGAGCTCTCAAAATAGCATTATAACTTTGCATGGAAGGTGGATGATTTTAGTGAAGGAGGAGGGTTCAATTTATAGGCCAAGGGTTTGAGGGATGGAGGACTAAGATGCAAGGAGAGATGAAAGCTTAGGGAGGTGACACTTGTCATAAGGTAATTGGGTGGAGGAAAGGGCAAGGATGAGTCAAGAAAGGAAGCTCAAGGCTTTAAATGGCCCTCATAAGTGCTTGTAAGAGCAATGAATGAGCTTGTAAGAGTCATTCATGGCTTTGTAAGATCACTTATGGCTTGGTGGTTAGGATATTTTGAGGGGAGACTTTGGTTTAGATTAGGAAAGTCTTAAGCTCATTTAGGGAATGTGACAAGGTTACGGGGGGGATTAGGCTTGGGTTTAGGATTAGATTAGGGATGTTAGAGATATGCAAGTGGATGAAATTCATGAGGGTGGGTGAGTTAGTGGCTAAGCTTAGTTAGTATGGGTGGATGGGGTGGATTAGGCTAAATGGAGGATTTAGTATAGGTTAGGGGTTTATTAGATTTGAGGGTTTAGATTTATTAAATAGATTTATTTAATAAACGGGGATTTGGATTTAGATAGGAGAATAGGATTTAATTGATAAACAATAGGTTATTTGATTTATCAATTAGGACTATATATGATTAATTAAATTAATCAGCTAGGGGATGGCAAAGGATTAACTAAATAGGAATTTAATTAATGATGCTTTTTAGAGATAGCTAAATAGGATTACCAAAGTAGTGTAATCAAATTTAGGCATCTACAATGATGACTACAGATGGATCTCAATGGTAAGAGTAAAAAGCACTATTACCCAACTACATGGAACCTAAATGGCCCACTCCTACCATGTTGAGGAGATAGACTCAAGTCTCCAACAAGATATCAAATCACATAACACAAAATACTCTCTAAGTCCAAGAAATCCTAAAAGTATATTAACTCAAAGTTCCTAATAAATAATGACATCTAATCCCATAGGCACACAAGACACCTAGCAAACCTACTCTATAAGCAAGCAAGTGTCATTTCATGAACCATGTAGAAGTTACCCTAGTAGTTAGCTTAGGACTCCAGGGTCCCCACTAATCCCTATGTAGCTACTAGTATCCTCTCATGCTGACAAGGCATACTATGGAATGTAAGGTCGCAACCAAGCATTCTCTCTACTCCCATCCTAGTCTATACTAGCACTCGAGGCATGGGCAAGAACATACAATTATCTTATTAGGTTCATTTTACTCTGGTTTAGTGTAATGATTTCACTTATTAAAACAACTTACAATAAATTATATTGGCAGCCACTTAGGGCCCTGACTCCTAATTGCAAGTCACTTGTTGACACTGCAAGTAGATAATGTAACCCAGGCTCATAAAGGTACAAATCCATAATCATATAAGAATCACCTCAATTCTATACAAGCGACTGAAAAAAATCCAAGATAATCCACAATAATCATACCAATTCTCCACAAGCAATTGGAAACATCAAATGATAAGTCACAATATTCATCGGTTCTCAACGAGCAACCAGAAAGTATCCCAAAATAATAATGATCAATGACTCAAAATGGTTAAGTCAAACATGTCACAACATGACATCATCAAGAACATAGCAAACACTTCAGTCCCATCAAGGCAACTAGAAAGTAATCCAAATATAACTAATCAAGGACTCATAAACGGTTAAGTTAGATACCTCGTAAACGTATCATAGAGCTTCACACAAGAAGACTAGAAAGTAGTAACAAATAGTAAAATACAAACATATCATACAGCATGCCATCACATTACCATGGTTGGGCATAAAAGATTGCGATCAAAACATCAACATGATATCACAAACACATAACCCCCGAGCCTTTGGTAAATGTCCTAGGATTGGTCAAAAATAGGTCAACCCTAACACCCCAAAGCATAGACAGTATAAACAAAATAGTATAGTTTCATAGTTTGGATTTTTTTTAGAAAAATACACAATAGTGTTAAAAGTAAAGTTTCAGGTTGCATTTCCATGTATAAGATTCTAAGTTATTCTACAAGTCAATTTTTTCATTAATACAAAATTACCCAACTTGATTTAAATCAATTCTCTAAAATGATCTAAGGGCAAGTTATTTATTCAACTTATTAAACTAGATAAGTAATTCCAATCTAAACCATATTATCAAAATAATATTAATATAAATCCTCAATTTTCATTTAACTATTTTCATCATTAATTAAACTAATTTTTAATTAAGTTAATTAATGATCACCAAACTAATTACTTATATTGATATCTCAACAATTATCAGTTAATAATCATTAATAAAATTATCAAAAATTTTATTAATTAAAAATTATCTTTAAAAAAACATTAATATTAAATTAATAATTAATAATAAAACTTATTAATATAGTTTTTAATTTAACTATATTCATTAATTGTTAAATTAATTTAATAATACTAATATTATACTTTTAAAATTATCAAATAATATTAATTTATATTTAAACTAAACCAAATTTTAATTAAATTAAAATTTTTAATAAACTAAATTTAAATTATATTAAATATATTTAAAAATAAATAAAAATAAACTTAACAAATATTGCATGCGATTTAAATCGCAGCTGTCCATGACAGCTTTGCTACTGTGGTAGCTTTGTTGTCCACAGTAGTAGGTTTTCCATGGCAGTACTACCAATCACACAGACCATTAAGTCCACTAGCGTTTAAAATAAATGTGAGGGAGAAAGGGGGGTGGGGGGTGGTGGCCTCGCCCACCCAAATTTATATTTATCATTATTTTTTAAAAACTTTTAAATTAAATTCACCTCCTTAACAAAATAGTTTTGTTTATCAAAAACAATCCCCCCTTACTTTAAAGTTTAATAATATATGTTTATTATTATATATTTTATAAATAAATAAATTTTAACTAATTTTTTTTTTATAAACATTTACAAATATAATCTGATAGAGAAAATATTATTAACCATTCAAATTTTCAATCTATAGTTTCACTTTCAAATTCAATCCTTCCCAAATTAAGTTCCAATTTCTTTCAACTACAGAATGAGGGTTTCAAATTGAGTTTACCCTTAATCTTTGTACACATAGAATTGACATGCATACTAGGATATTCCACAAATTACCAAATTGAAGAATTCGTTGCAATGAAATACAAACAATTAGATTCACAACCACGAAGAAGACATAATTATATAAATAACGTAATTAACTACGCAATTTAAAACATAAGAAGCTACCCAAATTTTGATGCTAAAATAATTGCCAACACCCAGAAGATTTATGAGAGAATTCACTCCTATCCAAGAAATCCCCTCTAAAATCTTTCCCAAAATTTCTCTTCCAAAATTCGCTTCCAAATCTTCTTCCCAAAATTTGCGTCCAAACTCCTCCTTCAAAATTGTCCCCCAAAAATAAACCCTCCTCTTATGATAAAGAGCTCTCTCCTTTAATTGGAGCACTAATTGTGTGTTCACTCAAGAGAACTCCTTGCTCACAACCGTTAATGCCATATTAACTTTTATTTATCTTTCTTAATCTTTCCTTTATCTTGCATTAATCTTTTTCATGTATGTTAATTGCATTATTAAATAACTTTATTAAATTTCCACTTGACTTCACTTTTAATTAATTTATTAACTTTAATCCCATGTACACTTCATGCAATTAAAATATATTTATTAAATATACTTGTTTTATCTTTTAATTAATTTCTTATATTTTAATCTCATGCATGCATCATGTGAACTAACATCTTTTTAATAATTTAATATATTTTCACTTTTTAATTTATTTTAGAAACTTAATTGATAAAATATTTGTTAACTTAAATAAATATAATATCTAGCATTTATTTAAAAATGAACTCCAAATATATTATTAAATTAACTAAATATTATCATGTTCCAAATTTATACTTATGAATTTTATCTTCAAATTTAATTCTTTTTATTTAATTAATTTCCCAATTAATCAAATATTAAATATCATAATAATTTTTCTTTTAAATTAAATCCTTAATTTAATCTTTTAATTAGACTTAATTAATAGAAAATTCACCAAGGACTCATAAAACAACATATGAAAACCCATCAAAGAAAATGCATACAAAATCAAACTAAAGGGTTATAATCATGAATTAACGTCATCTGACACATTCGGAGGGTACTCGACTCAGATACTTGTCCTAATTGTAGTGCTTACCCTCGTTCACATCTTTTCTGGAAATTGTTGTTGTTATTATCAGACTATGTTAGACTAGCTTTATGTTGATGGATTAGTGGTATTGTTTTGAGACTATTAGACATTATGTTATGGATTCAGTGGTTATACAATGAGATCATTTAGACTTTACATTTCATGTATGCATGATGATCATTACATTGCTCTCAGTTATTGTTGATAATTAGTTAGATGGTTTATTATCTCATGTGTTATTATGGATACTTATCCCATACTTGCATGTGTATGCTATGCGTATTTTCTTATTGTATGGTGTTTCTGATATGGTTAAGGAAGGGAGTCATAGTCACCTGCTAGTCAAGATCTACATGATGCACCACTTCCTGCCATTGCCTCTTTAGCTTAGCTTTATATATATTGTATGTACATGCATGGTTTTTTATGTAGGATTGTAGGTACTGAGTATCGACTTCCTTGAATTACCAGGATGAGCGTACCCTATTACATTATCTCAATGATAAGAGAAGGGAGATAAATTCTCAAGTCCAAATCCCAAACCCTTAAACCAATTGTCCTAGTGAAGTAGGACAAGTATCTAGATATTTTACCAACCGAATGTGTCAAATGACATATTTCATGATTTTTAACCCTTTAGATTGATTTTGTGTGAATTTTTTTATGATGGGTTTTCATATTTTATCTTGGAGGTCTATGGTGAATTTTCTATTACTTAAGTCTTAATAAATATATTTAATTAATAAATTAATTATTTGAGAAAATTAATATAAAATATCATGATCTTTGATATTTTGATTGTAATTAATTAAATGAGGATTAATTAAAAATTAAATAAAAGAAAATTAGAAATTAAAATTAATAATAATTATAAAATAATAATAAAGAAATAAATAAATAATAATAATAAAAGTTATAAAAATTAAAATGAAAGTTGTAAAAATTTAAATAGAAATTATATAAAAAGTAATTAGAGTTATAAGCTTGTCTAGGAGTTAACGCACCTTTTCATTTCTCATATGTCAAAAACAAGGGGATTAGTGCATCAATTAAACACATGGTGTCTCCAACCTTATGACTCATCTAGAAGGTTGAAAAAGACACATGCTTAGTTGGCGACACCTTCTAGCTGTTTCTAGAGACATTCTAGGTGCTTCTTGAGAGCTCTTTATATTCAGGCATTCTTAGAAGCTTAGACATAGCATTTGGAGAGCATTTGGAGCATTGGAGGACTCGAGAACTCTAAAGAAGGGAGGAGCTTGCTCTGCGAGTTTTCTGAGGAAGAGTGAATTAGCATCAAAATTTGAGTAAATTCTTGTGATTTTATTTATGCTATTTCCGCATTTTGCATTCCTTGTCTTCTTCATGTCTTCCATATGTCTTCTTAGGTTTTCCCTATTTTAATTGTATGCATTCTCAATATTGGTAGTTAAAATTTATTTGAGAATCTTATATCCATAGATCTGAAAAGAACACGAGGCTAGGGTTTAAATTGTAGCCAAATTCATTAGAAAATTTAGAGAGTAAATATTTTATAGAAAACTCGTAAAAAATGTATATATATATATATATAAATATATATAAATATATATATATATATATAGTTTCAAACCTGCATAAACTTACATTTTCATATATATATTTAAATATATAAGTTTATAAATTCTGCACATATATATATATATATATATATATATATATATATATATATATATATATATATATATATATACATTGATATATATATATATACATACGTATGTATATATATATATTTATTTATTGAATTGAAAAGTCAAATGACATATATATCACAGCGAGCGAATGTTAAAAAAATGCATCGCGATTTACATTGGAGGGAAGTGTTTTAAAAAATGCTATATAGAAAAAAAATTTAATTAAAAATATGTGAGGTGGGTGGAATACCCCACCCCCGGCCGTCACACGTTGCAGGACTGCGAGTGCAGAGTACTTGCATGATCACAGTGTACCTGCGACTCATAGAGTACCTGTGGTCTGCAAGCTGCTAGAAATAATAGTGGCACGACTTATAATAAAGTTTCTTTTGGTAAGTTAAACACCATTGATTGTTGCATTTGGATATGTTATTAAATTTGAATGAAAATGTATATAATTATATTTGATTTTTATATAAAATGTTATTATTATATATATATGTATATTTATGTATATATATATATATATATATATATATATAAAAGTGTATATGTATATATATATTATTAATCATAAATTATTATTATATTTCAAAGATTGAATTAATGGATCATTTTTTTAAAAAGATAAATGATTTAAAGTACTAATAAAAGTTTGTCGATTATTATTTAAAATAGAAAGACATTAAGAGTTAAATTAATTAAACTTATTTTAATTAAGGTTAATTATTAGAATGTGTTATAACTCAAAGTTTTGAAATATGCAAATTTTATTTGATAATATTGGATTCAATGGCAATGATAAATGATTATTGGAATTCGATAAGGGTCATCCTTCAAACAATGTTTATATAAACAAAATATTATTAGATCAATTAGAAAATTGAGTCTAATGGTTTTGGGGATAAACTTTTATCTATCAAACAAATACATGGGTTAGGTAAAATGTTGAATTTCTCCACTTGATATCTCGATTGGAAAACACATTTAATTCAAGTATGTAACTTTAGCAAAACCAAAACATTTTTTTGCATTGTGTATTCTTTATGCTATTGTTTTGGGTTTTGAGTTGACTAGTGTTGACCAATTATAGGACGTCTACCAGAGGCTTGGCGGTTATGTGATTGTGATGTCATGATGATGTTTTAATCTTGATCTTTATAAAACCAACCATGGTTATGTGATGGAATGCTCTATGTAATGTTTGTAAATTACTTATTGTTATAGTTGAGATTCTTATGTATGAGACACTTGACTTAACCATTTTTGATTCATTGATCAGTTATCCTTGGATATTTTCTAGTCGCCATGAGGGGACTGAAATGTGAATTTATTCTTGATGATGTCATGTTGTGACATGTTTTGACTCAACCATTTTGGAGTCTTTGATCAGTATAATTGAGATATATTTTGGTTATTGAGAACCAATGGATACTTTTGATTATCAGTGATACTTCAGTTACCAATAGAGAGCTGTTGTGATCATGATTTTCTATGGATGCTTGCTCATGGAGATTTGATGCTTTTATGCATATTTGATGATTTTATTATGGATTATCTTTTGTGATTTTTAGATTTATGATTCCATTGGCTTAGGGTAGGATATCTGCATGTAGTGTTGGGAAGTGGCCTGCAATAGGGGCTGGGGCCCTAAGAGCTTGCCAGGGTAACTCATTGTAAGTTGGTTAATAAGTGAAAACATTTACACCTAATACTAACTAAATGAACCTAAAAAGATAATTGTTTTGTTCTTGCCCATGCCTTGAGTGCTTGTATAGACTAGGATGGGAGTAGAGAGAACGCATGGTTGTGACCTTGTATTCCATAGTATGCCTCATCAGTATGAGAGGATACTAGTGGCCACATGAGGATCAGTATGGACCTATGGAGTTTAGCTAAGTACTAGGGCAACTTGTACATGATATATGTGATGATACTTTCCCGCTTGCATAGTAGGTTCATACATGTCTTTGTGTTCCTCTGAGAATTAGATGTCAATTTTGTTATTGGAACCTTTGAGTTAGTATACTTTTAAGATTCCTGGACTGATGGAGATTTGTGCTATGTGTTTTGGATAGCCTGTTTGGGACTTGAGATTATCTCCTTAGCATGGTGGGAGTGGACCACTTAGTTACCACGTAGTCAGGTGGTAGTGTTTTTCCACTCTTATCATTTGAGATTCATTGAGACATCATGGCTGATGTGTCCTTCATGATGGTGGATATGTATCCTTTCATTGATGATTAGCATATGTTAGATGATTTTATGTTATGCTTTTATTTGCATGTTAGATTACTTTCTACATATGATATAGTATATGTTAGGAGTGACATTCCTACTATGTTAATATCGATGATCTTTTTGATGATTTGGAATGTTACGCATGGAGGGATGGCTAGGGCCTACGATGGTCTAATGATGCTATTAACGGTTGGGAGGAACCATGCACTTACTTTATTATGTTTGATCTTTATGACAGATGTATATGTCTTATATTATGTTGTATCATGTATGACATGTGATTATCTTTACTTTGATGTATCATGGATTAGAATAGGATGATGTACCATATTTCACATATGTATATTCTTTTGAGCTTATCATACCCTGTGGCATGTACAGTGGATGATTAAGCATTTGAAATGTAATGTATAAACATTAGACTTATCATTATTATTTCATGTGGTGATATTAGATGGATTCAATAATGTTAGTTGATATAGATGTAATTCAACGTTAAGGGATCCTTAAAGAATGTAACCAGTTGTGTAAGTTATGTTTACTTTTAGATGGACATTGCTATTGCTTTCGTTATTGTGTATAAGTTATATGTGGTTTTTATTTTCATATTTAAAAAAAAAATTTCTACCAAACTTAGTGACATTTTAGGTTAATTCTTTGGATCCCTTTGTGGGGCATTACATTTGGTATCAGAGCCAAATTTTCTACATTGGGAGCTCTAGGTATTTTGGAACAACTAGAAACTTTGAACTATTAAGTGTATCTTTTCAAACTTGAAACTAGGTGAACTGAAATAGGACCTAAACTATTACTTGTATATTTTTCATACTTCAACACTTAGTTTTCAAACTAAAAATTTTACTTAAACCTAAACATAGAATTGAACATAGTCTATTGAAAACACGCATCTTCTAACTATAATAGTACCCTGTACTGTTGTAGGATGGTATCTGGGACTAGGTCTTCTATTAGAGGCCATGGTAGAGGCCATGGTCATGGCAGAGCTATCAGTGTCCATGAGTCTACCCATAAGGGATCTGCTCATGTAGAGAGTAGAGGAGAGCATGCTAGCAGGCAGTAGGAATAGAGCCATAGAGAGGACCAAGCTGAGTCTGAAGAGGTTGGGTTGAGACAAATGATGCAAACTATTCTTGAACATCTACCTCCTATTCAAGAATAGCCCAAAGAACATCAGACAGAACAAGAGCTTAGACCTAGATCTAGGAGTCCTCAGAAGGATCATCAGAGGTCCATTATGTCCACTCAGATGAAGGATCTTTCAAGATCCAAGGCTAGGCCTTTCAATTGGCAAGGTTCTGGTTATGTGGTTGAGTAGTGGCTTATTTCCCTTGATAGGATTTTTGCCATGCAATATTTCGATAGCAATGTTAAGGCAAGATTTGTGATCACTAATTTGGAGAATTTTGGGGCCACTTGGTGGATGATTAAGGAGAAGAAGCTGGGAATCGATATGAGCAATGTCACATGGGAACTATTCTCAGAGAGTTTCCATGAACAATTCCTATGAGAGGAATGGAAATAGCAAAGGGCAGATGAATTTCATAATCTCGGGTAGTACACTATGTCAGTGACCGAGTATGAGCGTAATTTTTATGAGCTCATGTCTTTTTCAGGATTCAGTGAAAGTTTAGCTCAGTTGTCACAACACTTTATTAGGGGTTTGAATAACCGTATAATTGGGGGTGTCAAGGTATTTGAGCCAAAAACCCTCTAGGATGTGGTACATCAAGCTATCCTTATTGAGAAAAGTGTCAACCTTGTTCAAGGAGGTATTGTAGGAGCACCAGTAGCATCAGGATCGAAAGGCAACTACAATTCAGGTGGTAACAAGAAGTCTTCTTTTTCTAAGGGGAAACAGTATCAGTAGCAGTCTTAGTAGACACAGTAATAGAAGGGATTGAATTCTCAGGCTCAAGGTGGTGGCAAAGTTCTAACTCTAAGAACAACCAAAATGCTCAACGCAATAAACAAAATTAGCCCAATCAGCCAGCTCAGAGCAGCCAGTCTTTTGTTAGCAGGAATAGTCATCAGTAATCAAATGTACCACCTATGGGTAGAGGATCTGGAAAAAATATAGAATGTTTTTCATGTGGTCAGATTGGACATTATTCAGCTTAGTGTCCACAGTGAGCACCTCAATTTTTAGGACCTAGGCCTACAGTTTTAGAGCCTACAGTGTGTGATGCAGGTAGAGCTCATAGAGTTTTTGCAGCAATAGATCATCGTCAGGAAGATCATTAGGGAATAGTGGTTGAGAACATAGGTGCTATTTGAGGTATATCTCTTTCAATATTGTTTGATTTAGGAGCTACAAATTCATTTATTTCACCATCTATAGTTTCTAAGTGTAAGCTAGATGCGGTGAAGCAAGATCATGGTTGGCAAGTGGAACTAGCCTCAGGCATTAAGGTCTCCATAGAATCTATAGTTCATAAGTGTGGGCTTAGCTTAGGAAGCTTTTTTACTATAGTGGACCTTCGAGTCATACCCCTTGGTTCCTATGATGTGGTTCTAGGCATGGACTTTCTTGGATCTCATAGAGCTAGTATAGATTGTAGAAAGAAGACTATTATGTGCTAAGATGATGAAGGGAATGATGTGAAGATAGTTGGGATACCAAGGCCTATATCTCTACGGATGATTTCTGCTATGCAATTGAAGCAGAGTTTTCATAAGGGATGTCAGATATTTGCTGTTATGGTAAATGATCTTGATGAGGAAGATCTCATGTGGAAGACTTTAGATCACCCAATTTTACAGGAGTACTCAGATGTTTTTCCAAGTGAGATTCTAGGCATGCCTCCAAAGAGGGACATCAATTTTAGCATTGATTTGATTCCTAGAGTGGAGCCTATCTCTAAAGCTCCTTATTGTATGAATACATAAGAATTGGGTGAGTTACATCTTTAGCTAGAGGAACTTCTAGCCAAAGGGAGCATTTGACTGAGTGTATCACCCTGGGGAGCTCTAGTGCTCTTTGTGAAGAAGAAGGATAGTTCTTTGTGCTTTTGTATTAACTACAGATAGTTGAATAAGGTGACTATTAAGAATAGGTATCCTCTACCTAGGATTGATGACTTATTTGATTAGATCAAGGGAGCTACAGTATTCTCCAAGATTGACCTTAAGTTAGGATACCACTAGCTTCGCATTAAGGAAACTGACATTCACAAGACCACTTTTCAAACTCGCTATGGGCATTATGAGTTCACAGTGGTACCTTTTAGGTTGACTAATGCTCCATCAGTTTTCATGAGTTTGATGAATGGTGTGTTTTGATCTTATTTGGATAGGTTTTTACTTGTGTTTCTTGATGACATATTGATATTGGTATTGCAGTGTTTGAGGGATAATCAACTTTATGCCAATGTAGCTAAGTGTGAATTCTTCAAATCGAAGATTCAATATTTAGGGCATGTCATTTTAGGTGATGGTATTTTAGTTGATCTTGCAAAGATTCAGATGATAATAGATTGGCCTACATTGACTAATGTGTCAGAGATTCATAGTTTCATGGGCTAGCTGGTTATTATTGTAGATTTGTTCAAAACTTCTCTAGGACAGCACATCCTATCACTTCTCTTCAGAGGAAAGGAAAGAAGTTCGTGTGGATGGAGAAATGTTAGGAAGCTTTCCAGAAGCTCAAGGATCTTTTGACTAGTGCACCAATTTTAGCCATACCTAATTCAGAAGGTGATTTCATGGTGTGTACAGATGCTTTTGTTGAAGAAGAATGTGGTGGCAGATGCTTTGAGTCACAAGAGACATGTGATATCATCTATGAATCTTAGTGTGGATTTGAGGAGTCAAATTCTTCAGGCACTTCCTACAGATTCTTGGTATCAGGAAGTGTGTAGAGAGATGGATTTAGGAAGACTTTTAGAAGGTAGGTTTTTAGGTTACGTTAGAGAATCAGATGGACTTTTGAGACATTTGGGGAGGATTTATGTGCCATTACTAGATGAGCTTCACACCTTGATTCTAGTAGAAGCCCATTGTACACCTTACTCAGTACATCTAGGTTCCAAGAAGATGCATACTGATTTGAGACATTTTTTCTTTTGGTCTAGGATGAAGCGAGACATTGTTGATTTTGTGGCTAGGTGCCTTGAGTGTCAGAGAGTTAAGGCAAAACACCAGTATTCGACTGGAGTTTTGTAGCCAAATCTCATTCCTTCTTGGAAATGGGATATCATCTCCATGGATTTCATAGTAGGATTACCTATGACTATTCATCGTCATGATGCTATCATGGTCACCGTTGATCGGTTGACTAAGGTGGCACATTTTTCACCAATCAGGTCTTCCTACATAGCAGCTTCTGTAGCTAATATTTTCATGCATGACATTGTGAGATTACATGGTATTCGTTGAAAGATCATTTCTAACAAGGATCCTATATTCACATCTGCATTCTAGACATCACTGTAGCATGAGCTTTGAGCGTAGTTAAACTTCAGTTTGGCATATCATCCAGAGATTAATGGTCAGACAAAGAGGGTGAATCAAGTTTTGGAGGATATGCTACGGATGTATGTTATGGATAGGTAGACACATTGGGAGGACTATATCTACCTAGTGGAGTTTGCTTACAACAACGGGTATAATAGTTCTATTGGCATGGCACTGTTCTAGGCACTATATGGATGTCCTTATTGTACACCCTTGAGTTAGGATAGCCTTGAGGATTGCATCCTATTGGGTCCTAAGATGCTTCGTGATATGGAGCAATAGGTAGTGCATATTCGTGAGCACTTGACTATGGCACAGGATATGCAGAAGAAGTATGTTGATGCATATAGGACTGATAAGAAGTTTTCTCTAGGAGATAAGATTTTCTTGAGAGTGTGTCCACAAAAGAGTCTGATCTGATACAGAAAGGGTTCTAAGCTAGCACCTCATTTTGTGGGACCATTTGAGATTCTAGTGAGGATTGGCTCGGTTGCTTACCACCTTGTTCTATTTCTCAACCTAGCTCGCATTCACGATATTTTCCATGTTTCAGTGCTTCGACAGTATATTCCTGATATTGTACATGTTCTTGATTGGAATGCATTGCAGATAGAGGATGGGCAACTAGCTTTGGAGCTGGTTCGTATTCTGGAGCAGCAGGAGTTGACCCTCAGGGGTCGAACCATCAAGCATGGGTCTAATGGGACCCTACTGATGATTCTTTAGCTACTTGGGAGGATGCAGCTAGATTATGGGAGTTATATCCCTATTTTTTTGTAGGCTTCCAAGAGTAAGAGTAATCCAAGGGGGGCTGGATATAGTGCCTACCCTAGTTCACATCTTTTCTGTACATTGTTTTTGTTATTATCGGACTATGTTAGACTAGTTTTATGTTGATGGATTAGTGGTATTGTTTTGAGACTATCAAACATTATGTTATGGATTCAGTGGTTATATGATGAGATCATTTAGACTTTACATTTCATGTATGCATGATGATCATTACATTTCTTTTAGTTATTGTTGATGATGAGTTAGATGGTTTATTATCTCATGTGTTATTATGGATACTTACCCCATACTTGCATGTGTATGGTGTGCATGTTTTCTTATTGTATGGCAGTTTTGATATGGTTATGGAAGGGAGTTGTTGTCACCTGCTAGTCGGACTCTACATGATGCATCACTTCCTGCCATTGCCTCTTTAGCTTAGCTTTATATATATTGTATCTACATGCATAGTTCTTTATGCAGGATTGCAGGTACCAGGTATCGACTTCCCTGAATTGCCAAGATGAGCATACCCTATTACATTATCTCAATGATAAGAGAATGGAGATAAATTCTCAAGTCGAAATCCCAAACCCTTAAACCAATTGTCCTAGTGAGGTAGGACAAGTATCTAGATATTTTACCCACCGAATGTGTCAGATGGCATATTTCGTGATTTTTAACCCTTTAGACTGATTTTGTGTGAATTGTTTTATGATGGGTTTTCATATTTTATCTTGGAGGTCTATGGTGAATTTTCTATTAATTAAGTCTTAATAAACATATTTAATTAATAAATTAATTATTTGAGAAAATTAATATAAAATATCACGATCTTTGATATTTTGATTATAATTAATTAAATGAGGACTAATTGAGAATTAAATAAAAGAAAATTAGAAATTAAAATTAATAATAATTATAAAATAATAATAAAGTAATAAATAAATAATAATAATAAAAGTTATAAAAATTAAAATGAAAGTTATAAAAATTTAAATAGAAATTTTATAAAAAGTAATTAGAGTTATAAGCTTGTCTAGGAGTTAACACACCTTTTCATTTCTCATATGTCAACAACACGGGGGTTAGTGCATCAATTAAGCACATGGTGTCTACAACTTATGACACATCTAGAAGGTTGGAAAAGACACATGCTTAGTTGGTGACACCTTCTAGCTATTTCTAGAGACATTCTAGGTGCTTCTTGAGAGCTCTTTATATTTAGGCATTCCTAGAAGCTTAGACATAGCGTTTGGAGAACATTTGGAGCATTCGAGGACTCGAGAACTTTGAGGAAGGGAGGAGCTTACTCTGCGAGTTTTCTGAGGAAGAGCAAATTAGCATCAGAATTTAGGTAGATTCTTGTAATTTTATTCATGCTATTTCCACATCTTTCATTCCCTGTCTTCTTCGTGTCTTCTATATGTCTTCTGAGGTTTTTCCTATTTTAATTATATGCATTCTCAATATGGGTAGTTAAAATTTATTTGAGAATCTTATATGCATAGATCTGAAAAGAACATGAGGCTAGGGTTTAAATTGCAGCCAAATCCATTAGAAAATTATTGAGAAAATTTAGAGAGTAAATATTTTATAGAAAACTCATAAAAAATGTATATATATATATATATTCCTTGTGAACAAAAAAAAAATTTTCAGACCTTCATAAACTTACATTTTCATATATATATTTAAATATATAAGTTTATAAATTATGCACACATATATATATACACATATATATATACATATATACATTTTTATATATATATATATATACACATACGTATGTATATATATTTTTTTATTGAATTGAAAAGTCGAATGACATATATATCGCAGTGAGCAAATGTTAAAAACTGCATCCCGATTTACATTGGAGGGAAGTGTTTTAAAAACACTATATAAAAAAAAGATTAATTAAAAATATGTGAGGCGGGTGGAATACCCCAACCCCAGTCATCACACATTGTAGGACTGTAGGCGCAGAGTACCTACGCGATCGTAGTGTACTTGTGACTCACAGAGTACCTGTGATCCACAGTCTAATGACAATAATAGCGGCGCGACTTATAATAAGTTTCTTTTGGTAAGTTAAACACCATTGACTATTGCATTTGGATATGTTATTAAATTTGAATGAAAATGTATATAATTATATTCGATTTTTATATAAAATGTTATTATATATATATATATATATATATGTATATTTATGTATATATATAAGTGTATATGTATATATATTATTAATCATAAATTATTATTATATTTCAAAGATTGAATTAATGGATCATTTTAAAAAAAAGATAAATGATTTAAAGTACTAATAAAAGTTTGTCGATTATTATTTAAAATAGAAAGACATCAAGAGTTAACTTAATTAAACTCAGTTTAATTAAAGTTAATTATTAGAACGTGTTATAACTCAAAGTTTTGAAATATGAAAATTGTATTTGATAATATTGGATTCATTGGGAATGATAAATGATTTTTGGAATTCAATAAGGGTCATCCTTCAAAAAATGTTTATAAAAAAAATATTATTAGATCAATTAGAAAATATGATGATGTTTTAATCTCGATCTTTAAAAACCCAACTATGGTTATGTGATGGAATGCTCTATGTAATGTTTGTAAATTACTGATTGTTATAGTTGAGATTCTTATGTATGAGACACTTGACTTAACCATTTTTGGTTCATCGATCAGTTATCCTTGGTTATTTTCTAGTCGCCATGATGGGACTGAAATGTGGATTTATTCTTGATGATGTCATGTTGTGACATGTTTTGACTCAACCATTTTGGAGTCTTCAATCCGTATGATTGAGATATATTTTGGTTATTGAGAACCAGTGGATACTTTTGATTATCAGTGATACTTCAGTTGCCAATAGAGAGTTGTTATGATCATGATTTTCTATGGATGCTTGCTCATGGAGATTTGATGCTTTTATGCATATTTGATGATTTTATTATGGATTATTTTTTGTGATTTTGAGATTTATGATTCCATGGGCTTAGGGTAGGATATCTGCATGTAGTGTTAGGAAGTGGCTTGCAATGGGTGTCGGGGCCCTAAGAGGCTGCTAGGGTAACTCATAGTAAGTTGGTTAATAAGTGAAAACATTCACACCTAATACTAACTAAGTGAACCTAAAAAGATAATTGTTTTGTTATCGCCCATGCCTTGAGTGCTTGTATAGACTAGGATGGGAGTAGAGAGAATGCATGGTTGCAACCTTGCATTCCATAGTATGTGTCGTCAGTATGAGAGGATACTAGTGGCTACATGAAGATTAGTATGGACCTATGGATTTTAGCTAATTACCAAGGTAACTTGTACATGATATATGCGATGACACTTTCTCGCTTGCATAGTAGGTTCCCACATGTCTTTATGTGCCTCTGGGAATTAGTTGTCAATTTTGTGATTGGAACCTTTGAGTTAGTATACTTTAAGGATTCCTAGACTTATGGAGATTTGTGCTATGTGTTTTGGATAGCCTATTTGGGACTTGAGATTATCTCCTCAGCACAGTGGGAGTGGACCACTTAGGTACCACACGGTTGGGTGGTAGTTTTTTTCTACTCAAATCATTTGAGATTCATTAAGACATCGTGGCTGATGTGTCCTTCATGATGGTGGATATGTATCCTTTCATTGATGATTAGCATATGCTAGATGATGTTATCTTATACTTTTATTTTCATGTTAGATTACTTTCTAAATATGATATAGTATATGTTAGGAGTGACATTCCTACTATGTTAATTCTGATGATATTTTCGATGATTTGGAGTGTTACACACAGAGGGATGGCTAGGGCCCACGATGGTCTAATGATGCTATTAACAGTTGGGAGGAACCGTGCACTTAGTTTTGTGTGCTAAAATGTTGTCACACTTCTATGAATCATTACATGTGAGAAAAATCATGAATGAGCCCTTACAAATTGATCCATAGCTCTCTACTCATAGAGTGCAAGGGTTTGCAATGAAGGCCCTCAGTTTGACCTATTTTTGTGCCCATGCAAGTACACCATGAGATGAGAGATTCAAAGAGGAAAAGAAAGAATGCTAGTCTCCATGATCTTCAAATATGCATGAAAATAAGATCTAATCTATGAAATAAAAATCTAATCTATAAATGTAAGATCTAAGCTAAAAGCCCATGATGGGTGCAAGAGAGAAAAAGACAAGAAAATAGAAGTTCTCCACAAAAAGATTTTGTATTCAAACTCTTTCAAAAAATTGGTCTTCAAACCTGCAGCATAACGATAGCATAATCATGGGTGTCTAACATGAGGAGAGGGCTCTCCCTTATAAAGGAAATTATGGAGGTGAGAGGCTTCTCACAACCAATATGGGATAATAGAGCTTGATCCATGTGAGACAAAATTCCACCAATGAGAAAAGAGGAGTGGTTGAGAAGAAAGTGGTGATCCATGTGAGACAAGATTCCACCAATTATAAAAGAGGAGTGGTTGAGGAGAAAGTGGAAAGATAAATCCCACTTAGATCACATTTTTAAATGTAGAGAAATTAAATAAAAAGAATTTATTTTATTTCCTTTTTTCATCAAAAGAGATATTTAAGTGGGATTTTTATTTAATTAAAAGGGAGCAAGTTCTTTTTAATTAAATAGAAGATATTTAATTAAATTAAAAGAGAGTTTTTTCTCTTAATTAATTAAATGTGGATGAACTGTTTAATTAAAAGAGAGGTTTTCTTTTAATTAAATGGGGATTTTATTTTATTTAATTAAAAGAGAATATTTTCTTTAAATTAAATAAGAATTGGAATAAAATGATCAATCTTAGAAATGAAATAAATCGAATTTGATCAAGGAAATTGATTTTAATTGATTTAATAAAATATTACAAACCATTGATTCAGAAAATTTGATAAATTGATGAATTGAATAATGGGGGCCCATAGTCTAGGCAACCATTTTTGGGTGCATACAAGTATATTATGTTTGATCTTTATGATGGATGTATATGTCTTCTATGATGGTGTATCATGTATGACATGTGATTATCTTTACTTTGATGTATCATGGATTAGAATAGGATGATGTACCATATTTCACATATGTATATTCTTTTGAGCTTATCATACCATGTGGCATGTACAGCGGATGATTGAGCATTTGAAATGTAATGTATAAACATTGGACTTATCATTATTCTTTCATGTGGTGATATTAGATGGATTCAATAATGTTAGTTGATATAGATGTAATTCAAAGTTAAGGGATCCTTAAAGAATGTAACCAGTTGTGTAAGTTATGTTTACTTTTAGATGGACATTGCTATTGCTTCCGTTATTGTGTACAAGTTATATGTAGTATTTACTTTCATATTTTTAAAAAAAAATGATACCAAACTTAGTGAAATTCTAGGTTAATTCTTTGGATCCCTTGGCGGGGCATTACACTAATCATCAATTAGGAAAAATGGCTTAAGGGCTTATGATTTGGACTTGACAATTTATCTCCCCTCTCTTACCATTGAGATAATGTGATAGGGTATGCTCATTTTGGCAATTCAAAGAAGTCAATACTTGGTACCTTCAACCTACATAAAATCCACGCATGTACAAACACAACATGTACTAAGCTTAATAGGCAATGGTAGGAAGTAGTGCATCGTGTAGATCCCAACTAGTTGGTGACTACGACTCCCTTCCTTAACCACATTAGAAATACCATACAACATGAAAAAAAACACACACAGCAAACACATGTAGTATGGGGTAAGTATCCATAAGAAAAAACATATGATAATAATCCATCTAACTAACCATCATCAGTAACTGCAAACACTATCGTAATCATCATGCATACATGAAATATAAAGTACCAAGTAATCTCATCATATAATCAACTAAATCTGAAACAATACTAATAATCTCTAAAAAATACTATTAATCATAAGCATAAAATTTTCCTAACAAAGTTCGACATTGATAACAAAAAAGAAAACTAGGGGTAGGCACTATAGTAGTCACAGTAGACATCAAGAACCACTTAGAAATGACAAAGAGAAAGAGAAAGACCATGACATCAATGAGGAATAGGAAGAGGTGGAGATACTCCCTGAACACATAGAAAAATGTTGAAGAGACAAAAAATTTCAAAAGGTCATGGGAATACTACGTAATGAAGAGAAAGAAAAGTACTTTCTCAAACTTTCCCAAGAGGGAGCTAAGCTACCCTCTCATTTCAATGTGGAAACCATCATCATGCCTGAAGAAGAAATTGAGACTTCCAAACTCCAAAAACAACTAAAAATTAAGCAAGACCAACTAGCTCAGATGATGCATGAGAAAGAGAAACCTGCAAAAATGTGCACATTAGATACTCTTTGTCCATTTCCATTTGACAAGAGCATAAATATGCCTCCTTTCCCATGTGGCATAGAACTACTTAAGTACAACAAGTACTTTGGCACCACTGATCCCTAAGATCACTTGCAAGAATTTGGCACCTTGGCTATGGAGTTTATACATGATCAGGCATACCTCATGTATTTATTCCCTTGGAGCCTAGGTGGTTAGGCTTTGGAGTGGTTCTCACACTTACCTCTCGGTATCAAGATGTTTGATGAAATTGCCAATTTATTTGTCTAGCAATATTCTCATAACATTCAACACCCTATCAACATTTGAGACCTATGCAACCTTAATCAGAAAGTTGGAGAACCTTTTCTCACATTCCTCTGATTGTGGAGACAACTTTACACCAAGTATTCATGCAAAAGTCTAGAAATGGAAAAGCTTGACATCTTTACTGATAATCTCCTACTTGATTTTGGATATAGAGTCCAACTTCAAGTTTCATGTACATTTGAAGACATGATCACACAGGCTATCCACATCAAGGAATTTATGGTCAAGAAAGGTGAACTCACTCTTCAAAAAGACACAAAACAAGATTCCACCTCCAATAGGGATAAAACCAAATATGTCAACAAGAACTGAGAAATTGTACATGATGGAGTTGTTGACAATGTCACTCCCAAACTTGCTAAGGCATCATTTAATCTCATAGATGGTCTTATGTATCCAAAAATTCTGAGAAGCCTCCTCCTAACAACAAGACATCCAAGAACAAACCAAGAAACTCATGGGCCACATGCCGTAAGGGAGAGTATACACCCTTGGGTGAACCTTTGGATATGGTTTAAAAAACATTGCTACAACACAAGTTTATTTCACCGATAGACAACCCTTGTCCCTATGATCCACAACCATGTCCACCATGGTGGAATGAAACCTCATTCTATTAGTATCAGCAGAATAAGGGACACAAAACTAGCAACTGCATAAACTTGTGCCATAAAGTCTCGAACATGATTGATGCTAGTGAACTTGTTGTAGATGGACATAACAAGCACTCAGATCACAAGGAGTTCAAAGAGCCTTTCCCAACTTATGAAAAAGGAGAGACTTCAAAATGAAAGCCCAACAAGAAGGTCAACTATACATATTCCAATGATGATAATGTGATTAACATGGTTGAATCTATGGATTTTGAATACTACGATGTCATTACCATTAAGGGCAAACAAGATAATGACAAACCCAAGATACTATTTTTCTTGAGGGTCCCTACTTCCAACACAATGGATAAAACACCTTTGCAACACTGTGCTAATGTTGTTACTCACTCTTGTACCAAGTTGGTGCTTAAAGGCCCTGTGCCTTCTACTCCCAATCCTGAACAACATAAAGACAAATCCCTTGTTGGTCTATCTAGAAAATGTGTAAAAATCACAAAAAACTAAGTGGAAATCAATTATAGTGTTCTTGATCAACTGAAACAAACTAGTGCTCAGATATTCATCTTTGAGCTGCTTAAAATCTTGCCTACTCACAGGTAGATTTTGGACAGAGTCCTCACTGAGGAAAATGTTCCTCAAGATCTTGATCTTGAGAAATTTAATTCCATGGTAGGTCACCTACCTCACCTTATCTTATGTCCTTGTCTAAGGAGCATGATAACTCATGGAGTCATCCACACAATCAACCTCTACACATCAAGGTTATGATATATCACATGTGTGTTCATCGGGTACTCATCAATAATGGTGCTGGCTTAAAAATTATCTTTGCTACTTTGTTTAGATAATTGAATTGTTCTGAGGACTCTATTGGTCCTCTATACAAGATCACCATGAAAGTGTATGAAAAAGTGGAACAAAAGTCTCTAGGTCTTGTGGTTTTACCCATTCACATTGATCCTGTAGAAAGGGATGTCGCTTATCAGGTGCTTGACATTCCCTTGGCTTACAAAATTTTGTTAGGATGGCTATGGATACATAAGATGTGCATTGTACCATCCACATATCACTAATGCATTAAATTCCTATTTCATGGCTTCAAAGTTACTATTCCTACCTCCATAAGCTATACCTGCAATATGCTTAAAGCTACTGAAACTTTCATCCCTACTAACTAGGAATCCACTAATTATCATGACAATAAGCTGAAACAAATCAAGTAGTCATTTAAACTAAAAGAAAATGACATGGGAGAGTACCATATTGAACTAGTGTTGTCATTAACATCTCTTCCAAAGTCTTCTCATCATTATGGGAGACCCTCAGAGGCAAAGAAGTCATTCATGCTAGCAGCTTAGACCAAGTATAATGGTACTTTTGTCAAGGCTACAATTCTCATAGAGGATGAAAGTGAAAATAGAGCCATTGCTGCATGGATTTATAGAGAAGAGACTCTTGTAGACTTAATAGAGCAAGCTCAAGAAATCACTCCTGAGAAATATGGGCCTAGTCTTAAGCTCATGAAGCATTTTGGTTACAAGGGAATTGGACCTATTTGGTGCAATAACAATGGCTTAATTGATCCTATGAAGACAATAGCTTGAAGCAATAGTGATACAACTAGCCTAGGATTTAAGAAGGCTCCTTTCCATTTGGGACCTAATAAATTCATACCAAAACCTAAGAGTTCATTTGGAAATGAGTCACAAGCTGAGTCAGACACTCAAGAGGAACAATCTAATGATGAGGATCCCTATTCTTATCCTATTCCTCATGATCTCACTAAATTCTTTGTTGAGCTAGATGAGTTTGTGCCACGTGTTACCATTGTGGATGATACTAGTGATTCTTTTGAGGACAATACGGATCAACCCAAAGATCATTTAGAAAAGGGAGAGTCTAGTCAGTCATTATGTATTGAGCATATGTATAAGACCCTAGATGATGAAGGAGAGTATGTCCCTATCACTATTGGGGAGTTCTATAGTCTCTCACCATGTAGCACTAATTTTAAGGAATATGAGTTTGACTCTCTTTCATAAGTGACTACTGATAAAAACATTGACCAAGTGCATGTCTATGAAAACCAATTTGAAGTGTGTGAAATGTCTAGGGTTAGGTCAGATGGGTCTGATCCAACTAGTGTCCTAGAGTCATGAATTGCTGATGTTAGTACTTAGAGGCATTCAAACACATTTGTGGATGAAATTTCCATAGGTCTCAAATTTTTGGTCCAAGCACTTAATGACTATATTGTGAATGTAATTGAACTAGCCACCACTCTTTCACTCACACATCTTAAGCTTATAGACTAGAACCCTGATGCATCTAGTAAAGTGTCCATGTTCTAGAATGACTATGCTCTTGCCTACTACCTAAACACTATCAAACCCATAAAATCTTCCACCAATGAATGGAGCATCAACATGACTCAATTTGAAATTAAATATCTTAGTCATAAAATTATAAAGAAAAAATGCAAAAGGTCTAATGGTGAAAATCACATCGTGGCAGTATTGAAACCCAAAAAAGTAAAAACAAAAGATGTATCCAAGGGTGAAAACCTCTCTGAGGTGCCTATAGATGAGATATTTGATGCACTTTCAAGTCGCTTTTAGGAGAGATCATCAGTATTGATAGAGCCAACATAGCCAATTAACCTGGGTACAGAAGAACATCCTCATATGATACATTTGGCACAGTCATTGTCACCTAAAGAAAATGAAGAGTTCATTGCCTTTTTCAGAGAAAAGAAGATAAATTTTTCTTGGACATACTTTGACATGCTAGGACTAGATCTTGATCTTATCATGCATCACCTTTTCATAGCTCTAGACATGAAACTAGTTAAATAGAAACTTCAAAAAATGCTTCCTTATGTTGCATTGTTTGTCAAAGTAGAACTGGAGAAGCTTCTAAAAGTTGGTTTCATTCATGCAATTGATTATTTTGAATGGATATCCAATATATCTCCAATCTCTAAGCATGATAAATCTATCAGGGTTTGCACTAACTTTCGTGATCTCAACTTGGCATGTCCTAAGGACAATTTTTTGCTTCCTAATACTGATATGATAGTGGACATGATGACCGGCTATGAGATGTACTCACTTATGGATGGGTTTTTTGGTTACAATAAGATAAAAATTGTGCCATAAGACTAGGAGAAAATTTCTTTCACATGTGCATATGGAACCTTTTGCTGGAATGTAATGCCATTTGGCTTGAAAAATTTTGGTGCAACCTATCAATGAGCAGTAACTACAATTTTCCATGACATGATGCATAAGACCATGGAGGACTATGTGGATGATACCTTGGTCAAAACTGACAAATGAAATACCTATCTACAAGATTTAGGACCCATCCTAGATAGCATGGAAAAATTCAACTTGTAGCTCAATCCTAAGAAATGTGCATTTGGTGTCACATCAAGAAAGTTGCTGGGATACATCATCTCTACAAAAGGAATTAAGATGGATCTAGAGAAAGTAAAAGCAATAATGGATATGCCACCACCTCAGAACATTAGTCAAATGAGAGGTCTACAAGGTAGGCTCCAATCTATTCACAAGTTTATCTCACAATTGGAGAATAGATCACAACCCTTCACAAAGACTTTACATAAGGGTGTGAAATTCAATTGGAGCCAAGATTGTGAGCAAATCTTAACATAGATCAAACAATATCTTGTCAATTCGCCAATCCTGATGCCTCCTATCCATGGGAAGCCTTTGCTTTTGTATATTTCAGCAACTGAAACATCTTTGGGAATCTTATTAGCTTAGGAAGATAATGACAACAAAGAGAGAGCTATTTACTACTTTAGTCGCACATGGATCTCTTATGAGAGGAACTACAATATCATTGAAAAAACTTTCTTGGTTGTTGTCTTTGCTTCCCAAAAGTTGAGACACTACATGCTTGCCCACACTATGTGGCTTGTGGCTAAAATAGATCCACTAAAATGCTTTCTTAGAAAGGTAGCTCTCACAAGAAGATTGGCTAAGTGGGTTATGATACTCAGTGAGTTTGACATCCAATATGTTGAATGCAAATCTATCAAGGGACATGCAATTGTAGATCAGCTGGCTGATGCACCTATGTAGAGTCTCCTACCAATGAATAATGATTTTCTTGATGAGTCAATCCTGACACTCACACACCAAACATGGGTCATGTTCTTTGATGGGTCCTTCACACAATAAGGATATGGTATTGGATTACTCTTCATAACACCATAGAGATATTCATTGCCCAAAGTGTACAAGATTCTATTTCCTTGTAGAAAATACATTGCTGAATACAAGGCTTTGATCAATTTCATGAAAATTGTAGCTGAATGGAGAGTGGATTAGTTAGACATCTTTGGTGACTTTCAGCTTGTCATCAATTAGTTTAATGATGTGTACCAAACAAAGGATGATAAACTAATTATATAAAAGCACATGGTTGATGACTTGAAGAAGTATTTTGCACACATTACCTTCCAACAAGTTCGATGAGTAGATAATAAAGTGGTTGATGCCATGGCTACTTTTGCCTCCCTACTATAGATGCTTGAAAATGATCTCCGACATGAGTTCTTGGTGGAAGTGTTACACTACCCAACCTATGAAACCCTTGATTCTAGTATGATCTATTCTATTGAAGGAAAAGAGTCATCCTATTATCATCACATCTATTCCTATCACCATAATCAAACTGGTCTGGAAGGTCTAACCCAAAATGAGAAACGCTATCTAATATTCAATGCTTCACAGTATTTTATTATTGTTAATGATCTTTATAGGAGAGGTCTTGATGAAACACTCCTTAGGTTCTTAGAATCCAAAGATTCCAAATGTGCACTAATTAACATTCATGAGGACATTTACAGACCGCACTCAAATGACCTGACACTAGCTTGCAAAATCCTTAGAGCTAGTTACTATTGGCTTAAAATGGAGCAAGAAGCTATCAAGTACACTAGATCCTGTAAGTAGTGTCAGCTTCATGGGAATCTAATTCACATTCTAGACAGAGAGCTAATTCCCTCTACTACAACATGGCCTTTTCAACAATGGGCCTTCGGCTTGGTGGGTTAGATTCACCCAACTTCTTCTAATGGACATAAGTTCCTTATCATAGCTACAGATTACTTCATGAAGTGGGTAGAGGCAGTACATCTCACAGTCACCAATGACAAAAATATAGCTCTTTTTATCACAAACTACATGATCTGTAGATATAGTGTACCGTCTGCAATCATTACTGACAATGGAGGAAAATTCAAGAACAAAGACCTCAAGGAATTATGCAAGAAATTCAAAATCACACAACATTGGTCTTCCATCTATTACCCCCAGGGTAATGGTCAGGCTGAGCCATCCAATAAGGTGATTCTCAAAATCCTTGATCACACAATTAACAAATTTGTGAGAGATTGGCATCTCCAAATTAATCTAGCCTTGTGGGCATATAGGATAATCATCAAGACTCCAATGAGTACGACTCCATTTTCTTTGGTGTATGGAGTGGATGTTGTGCTTCCAATAGAGGTTGAGGTTCCTATCTTGAGAATCTCTATGAAAGGCCTTATTATTGATGATGATTACATGATAGCTTAGCTTCAAGAGCTAGTGTTACTAGATGAATGTCAACAAGTGGCATGTGATCATTTGCAAGCCTCTCAACAATGAATCTCAAGAAGCTACAATCGGAAGGTCAGGCCATTTGACTTCTAACTGGGTGATCTCATTCTAAGAGAGAACCCTAAGAATCAACAACAATGAGTCCAAAAAGGGAAGTTTGAAAGAAACTGGCTTGATCCTTACATCATTAGTGTAGTATATGGATTCAACACCTACCAGATTTCCACAATTAAAGGATAAGTGCTCAAGGAACCTATCAACACTCTCCACCTGAAGTGGTTTTATAGTTGATCTGATATCAGTAGCTCTTTGTACATATTTATATGTCTTGAGAAAAAATCATAAAAATCAGAAAATGTCCTAAAAAAATTGTTACCCTGGTGAAAACCTAGCAATAGGCACCTTGGTAACACCAAATTTTATTATTTTGAAAAATCCAAAAAATAGAAAAAAAAAAAATCAAAAAAAGAAAAATACAAAAAAACTTGAAAAACAATAAAGTGCCATTGGTGAAAACTTGGAAATAGGCATCATGGTAGCAAAAAATAAATGAAAGCTCTGCCAAGAAGGTGAAAACCTGGCAAACAGGCACATCTTGTTCCTAATGCTCCATCGTCTAGCACATCTTCTAGCTATTTGTATAGTTTCTTTATTTGCTTTCCCTTCCTTTTGCTCATGTATCCATGGATTGAGTTTTGTCATAGCTCAGGGGCATCCGCTTTTAGTGTCACTCTTTTTGAGATTATCCTCATAGAATCTCTTGTGTAATAGTCACCAATCATTCTGTTTGTGTTTGCCTACTATCACTAGTGTCACTCTTTTCAAGATTCTCCTCATAGAATCTCTTTTGTGATAATGTGTTTGCCTATTTTCACTAGTGTCACCCTTTGTCAAGATTTGCCTCATCGAATCTCTTTTGCAATAGTCACCAGTTCTTTCAACTTTTTTTGCCTACTATTGCTCGGGTCATGTTTGAAAATTCCTTTATGGAAGATCTCTCTTGCATCAGTCACCAATCATCCTGGCTATGTCTATCTACTATCACTTAGTCCTCTTAGGTTCTTCACCTCAAAGATTCCTCTTTGACCTTAGTCACTAGTCATTCTAACTGTGTTTGCCTACTGTTGTCACCCTACTAAGGAGATTTCTTTCATTCATGTTTTGGACATTGACACTTGAAATCAATCCCAAAAATGAACTCAAAATGACATACTTGTTTGGATATGTTAAGCATTTTTTTCTTTGTTTTAGTTGTTTTTGCTTTATCATGTTCCCTCAAGAAAATCAATGATGTCATTTTTATCTAGAGAAGTAATGACTGGGGGCATGATCTTTTCTTTGCTTTCTGTTTGTGGTTTAGTTCCAATTAGTTGACAAATTCTTATAAAAGGGGTGTCCACTATAAGAGCCTCCATCTCATATTGAATGGTCAAGTGTACCTCAACTCCTTTTATATTACTATGTCAATAATGTTGGTTCTTCTCCTTGTTTGTTAAAGTGAACTCTTTATGCTATAGTACATCCTGATACTCATCCTACTAAATAAATGAGGGGTCACTGCAAGCATATCTAGCACACTTCTGTCTTAGCTTACAAACATAAGGCTCATTATAGACAAAATACTTACTAAGTACTTAGCATAAGATGGATCTCTCATGTGTTTGGTGTGTCTACCATGCAAACAATGTTTTGGTCATCCTAATGTCTATTTTTTGATGCTTATGTTAACTTGCTACAATAAAAGGGACAAATTTTCTGGTCATTTTTGCTTCTTGTGCCTCGAATGCTTACATTTAATCTTGAAAAACTTACAACATATGTCCTATTCACATTCAAATGATTGCAATGTTAGTTGGAATTGTGTGACATATGGGATTTCATCCTATGCTCAGTGATGATAAATGGTTGAGGCTTGGTAATCAGACCTAGGGTTGCACTTAACATAGTCTTGCATTGCATACTTCATTTGCATAAGCACATGATTCAATTGCAACTTTGTTTCATCATTCATGATGGGGGACTATGGATCTCTAAAAATGTATTAGGATTCTCCATGGCTGCACAACCATTTGGTTCTTTGGTTCATATTTGCACGCTCCTCAAGAGGGTACCTATTACTATCAAGCAAAAATATGCAACACTACATGAGATGTCCATTCATTTCCATATGCATTGCATCCATATTTTCATATCATCTAAACTACATAATCACATCATATCAAATCAAACATATATTTATAACATAACACATGCATCTCATAATCATCACATAAACATCTCAAGTATATCAAAGTAAAGTACAAACACTGACAATGACATGTACACATGGATACTTGGCTCAAAATCTCTCATATATATATGTATATCAAAAATGTGTTTTAGTACAAAAAATGAGCACTACTTAAGTGTTATCAGTAAAAAGTGATACAAAATGGTGTTGGCACACCAATCAATACATAGCCAGAATCAAAATTAGAGATAAAAGAAATCAATAGCTAGCTATGACCTGCACCATCACCCCTAAAAGCTGAAGGAGGGGGAGGAGGTGGCATATCTAGTTTCATAGGAGGATGTGCAACCCCAAAATCTTAAGCATACTAGGAAAATTATAGCACCTATCGAGCCTCATCAGGCACAACTACAGAGTACACTAAGATGTAATAAGCTCCTCAGGCCATCTATAATCTGACCTTAGCCTGCAACATCTCTGCCCTCTACTCAACTACTTGTACCTACTCCTATAGTCTTAGGCTCTACTAATCCCACTCAACTAATCATGCATCCCTCAATACTACCATGATCTATAGCTCTTTGATCTACCAGGAATCCTGTCAGATCTGCTCCCTTTATCATCAAAACACATCCTAGGATCTTGTGACAAGTTGCTCCTGCATCTCCTCATCAAGCATCTCAGGTGCCTACTCTTTGGGTGCTTACTCCTCTACACTTGGCTTCTGTCACCATATCTACCCTTTTCTACTACCGTGAGCCCCTAGATTTGATCCCATCTACCATGTAGGGATTTGTACCTACCTATCTCTCTATCATACCTCTAGTAGTGGGTCTTGTGGTGCTTGCCACTATTGTGCTGGTTCTTCCTATGGGGCTGGTGCTACTCCCCATAAGGGATCTGTGAACTATAGGAAGGGGTGACTAATAAGATACACCTAATATGCTGCCATCACCCTTGCATCTACTACCTCTGGATGGTAGTCTCACTATATCACAACTAGGTTGTGCACATCTATCATAGACTATCCTATATCTAGCCTTACTAACCATCCCCATGTTAAATCCTTCATGACTCATGCGTAGGCAAAAAAATCTTGGGATATATCTTGTTGCCTCCCATACTGTCTCCATACCCTACTAATGGTGAACAACTCAATAATCTACATTGTCCTTTCCACTAGTGGCTGTGAACAAAACATCCATCCCAACTCCCTAGGAGTATCATCCCAATCCTCTATCTCTCTCTTGGGCCACCATATGATGGAGACTAGGTCATCAAGATGGGCCAACCAGTGCTCTATCTTATCTAGGCCTGCTTGGGTAATTTTCCCTCTATATCTATAAATATATGGCTATGTAGGCTCCTGGTTACCCTCAAAAATGGTTCATGTGACTAGCAAATGCTCCCATGCCTAGAGCTGTAGAACATACACACCAGTAGCCATACTCTTCCACTCATGGTATATAATCTCATGCATCTCGTAAAACATATGGTTAAGCATGCATTGACCCCATCTAAATCTCTCTGTAGAATCCAACATCCTCTGAAGCATAATCCCCCATCCACACTCCAATTAGTGTTACCCTTTGTCAAGTAACAAGAAATAGCTGATGAATATGGCCAAAACCATGCCAAATTTGTGTGTCTACCCATAGGTGTGGATGAGCTCATCCTAGGTAATGGCTTGTCCAATAGCTAGCTCCCTCTAAAAAATGGCACATAAAGCCTCTATACCTGCTCGATGCACTATGTCATAAGATACCCTTGATCCATGGAATGGTATGCATAGAATCCTATATATATATCCTTAGGATTCACAATCATCTCTCCCTGAGGAAGGTGGAAGGTGTTTGTTTCTAAATGGAAATGCTCCACCAAGGTAGTTAGTGGGTCATGATTCACTAGCAATGCTAGGATCCGACAAAGAGAAGTGAGACCCAATCTATCAATATGAGCCATGTTGGTCACATCTAGACTCTACAACAAAGCCCCATATAGTGGATAACAGGATCTAAATGTAACATCATCAAATACCTCCTACACACATGAACAACAAAAATGACAAGAAAATAGCTAGTACTCAATCAAAAAATTAGAACAATGAAGAAATGAATGTGAAATTCATGCTAAAATGTAAAAAAATGCAAAATTTCAACAATCTGATGTCATGGATCTTCTCATGAAGATTCATTTCCTTGCATAAGAATTCATTTCTTCACATGAGATTATGCATCTTTGCATGAGAAAACAAGTCCTTGTGTGAAGAAATGTGAGTCCACATGAGTGATCAAAACCTTGCGTGAAGAGAGACTCTCTCGCGCGAAGAAACAAGTTTTCGTGTGAAGAGAGACAGTCTCACATGAAAGGTGCCAACCACATATGAAAAATTCTTATGTTCTTCACACAAGAAGTGGGTATCTCCCACACAAGAACCCCCACTAATGTGCATGAAGATATGCAAGGTTGGCAAATCTTCACCCAAGAAGAGATTGCCTTCGTGTGAGAAAGGATATTCTTGCATGAAGATCGATTTGGACTTCTTAAAAATATGCTAAAAATGCAATAAATGACCTGAAAATGTGTGAAAATGAAAGTACAAAGGATGGTTATCTATCACTCATCAGTGGTCCATAGTCCGTCAGCCAACTGTGTCATTGGCAACACTCGAAATGGTGATATCTCACGTTCACTACCATCTTCCTCTTAGAGCTCCTATTCACTAAAGATAAAAGGTGCAAATGAATTGAAAATGACCCCTTGGGCCCTTATATAGGGTTTGACCTAATTTGCAAAGTGCTCCAGTTTGCATGAAAATCACCTCCTAGGTAATTTGGCAATTTTGAATCTATTGTCGAGATCAAATTTGAAATCTAACACACCTAAGCAACCCAAAAATGCATTTTAAAATTTTGGAACCGATGCAATTGAATGCTTGTGCAATCTAAATTTTTATGATACTTTTTTATTATTGGAATCTTTTCAACCCAAAATTCTTCAAACTTCAAAAATTTCTTTTGAAAAAAGTCAACTCAAGTCAACTGTGATCAAATCTGGTCAACTTTTGGTCAAACTTGGTCTTTTGGACCTCCAAATCACTTCAAATCAACTCTAAATTTTCTTCTAATCATTTTGATCTCTTCTACATTTTTCTCAATCTTTGATTTCTTCTGTATCTCTCAACATATTGCTTTATATCATATTTCTAGTGTGTCATCTTTTGATTTCGCTCCTGAGGGGTTAGGATAATTACATCATTGAATCCTTATTGCTTAGGGCATCTCATCACTAGGGGCATCTTGTTTTGGTTTTTCTGACATCTTTGTCATCTATTTCACCTTTTCATCAGTTGATTACGGGTATTGGGACAATTTAAACCTCAACTTTTGAGGATCAAGCCTTGTTCTACATATGATTTTATGACTCATAAATTGATCTAGCTATCTGCTATCAGTTTCAGGTATCTAAGTGTTCTATCTAGATCTTTAAAGATTAATCTTTGTTCTTGAGATAATCTTTTAAATGTTATCAATTTCAAGTATCTAGGTGTTCTATCTAGATCCTTAAAAGTTAAGCTCTATTCTAGAGATAATCTTTTAAATGCTATCAATCTCAGGTATCTAGATGTTCTATCTAGATCCTTAAAGGTTAAGCTCCATTCTAGAGATAATCTTTTAAATGCTTATCAATTCAAGTATCTAGGTGTTCTACTCGGATTCCTTGGGATCAAACTCCATTTTGGAGATGGTCCTTAAAAGCTTATCAATTGGTCTCTGTAACATCATCTTCAGAACTAATCTTATTTCCTAATTTGTGCATCACACTTTTTGATTTTCTTTGAATTGAATGTGCTACTCACACATTCATTCAAAGAGGGGAAAAATGTAATACTCCAAAATTGGCTCATTTCCATGATCACCAATTTTGTTCTATCAATCCTAAGTCCTATCTCATTAGGCAATTCTTATTCTGCTACTCGCTACTTGACTTAATTGTCAAATGTAGAAAACCTCAATCTGCATTCATCATACTCTATATTTAATTCCTAAAGTATTGGTTCATATTAGTTGCATTAAACCTATTGATTAAGATTTAATTTAATTTGAAGTATTTATAGTTTAATCAAATTAAATTATCACCTAAGGCTAATATACGAAGGGATTAAATTTATATAATTTGATAATTATGATTATTTTAATCAATTGAATACGATTATTAAATTAAATAGAAAATGCCTTTATGAGATCATGTCTCACTTTATTAAATTAAATAACATCTTTAAAATCCTCTCTTCAGTTCTAAATGGAAACTCTGTGTGAACTACTTCTCAAAATTATAATCAATCTAGTTAACTTGCTCTCACACTTATGACAAGTTCAGTTAACTACTTATCACACTTAGATCAGAAATAGTCCACTTCACTACACAAGAAAGTTTCCATTTCAACTAAATCTTCTATCTAATCCTAACCATTCATCAAAGTTGATCTTGATCGTTGATTCATTCCTAGATTCTATTTAAGGGACTCATAAATCCTCATTACAGAAGTTGGAATTTATTGCTATCAAATCACTACTAAATTACATACTCATCTAAGCTCATTACATTTTCATAGACTTTCATTTCCTAGATTAATGTCATTTAGTTTTAATATTGCATACATTTAATCTAGTTTGTTTCACAAGTTCTTAGAATAATTGCATAATTCATTTAGACTACTTGCACATTCATATAGATTAATCATCTTTAAAAAATTTGTTCTAGAATGGTTTGATTACTTGTACCTCAAATATGAGAGCATAACTAGGTAAAATCCACATAGATAGAAGGCAACAAGTCATCTTGCAGGACTCCTCTTGGGTGAACAATCATATGTTCATTCTAGGATGAATTCGCATATACAAACTATGTAAAAGTGTGTGTGTTAAATAGAGGCCACATTCCACACATACATCTCAAACACTAACATTATGTTGGAGTAGCCACCAAAAATACCGAAATAATTGCATTTATCTATGGTGAATAATACTAGGCTTGTATTTTAGAAATAAGACTTGTCAAAACTTCCCAACTTCCCTTAAAATATTTGTTGTAGATTTAAACTATTTAGTAATAAAACACCAAATCAGGGTGTTCTCGATAGGTGTTGATGTGGATTAAGAATAATGTAGAAATTGGTTATGATGATAATTGGATGAGATGGAATTGGATTTTGACCTGATGGGACTCAGTTTTTTTGTCACATATTACTAGGACTAAATATTGACCCCAAATCCATAATGAGTAAAGTACAAAGTATGAGCTAGAAATATCAATGGTTGTCATAGTTCAAGTTTAAAGTTAGGAATGTTGTCATGGAGTTTTCCTTGTGCTTAACCAATACTAATGGATGTGTTGGTGACACTCATGATAGTAAATGAACATGAAGGAAATGTCATAGAATTTCCATAATTATTTGGAAAATTAGAATACATGTTACCACCAACATAAATATGCATAAAAAAATTAAAATTTGACAATCGATAGTGAATACAACTATAGTTTGAACCTCCACAACACATCTCATTCAATCCATAATGAATTTCCTAGATCATAAGTCAATGTTGTAGATTACTATGCTATACACTTCAATGGCTTAGGAAATTCTTGAAATGGAAGATTAATTCTATTTTTTAGATTTAGATGGGTCTACATGAGTAGAAACTCTAATTGTAAATAATTATAATATCTAGATATAGAGAGGTAAGGGGTGGAAATAATTAAAATATGAATTAGTCCAAGTTATATGAATAATTGATGGGAAATAGATGTTACAAGCTAGAGTTGTCGTTGCACCAAAAGATCAACCTATAAATGCCCAATACAACCAATATACTTATAAAACACATGAGGTGATTTAGCCATGCCACAAATTCTAAAGAGGAGCATTGACAGTTAGTTCGACAATCCTCCCTTCAACATTAACTAAGGAAATTTGAACCTGTGACCAAGCTCTGATACCACTTGTTACAAGCTAGAGTTTTCATTGCACTAAAAGATCAACCTGTTAATGCTCAATACAACCACTAGACTTATAGAACATAGGAGGTGATTAAGCCATGTCACAAATTTTGAAAAAGAGCATTAGCAATTAGTCCAACAATAAAGACTTCAAGTGTTCATAGATTAAAGATGGAGGAATATTAGATTATTTGACTAAGTTATAAAGGATAGTAACCATACTAATCATTATCATTACATGATAGTGGTGGAAATATAAAATAAAAGAATGAAACCATACAAGAGACATGAGAAATATAGTAATGGATTGGAGGGGTATTATAATCAAATAGAAATTAATTGTTGAAAGGATATTATTTAATCAATGATAAGGGGAATGTGTAGGAATTGAAATATCCATAGGCATATCCTTTTGTGACATGACTCATTACTAGAAAAGGGAGAAATTAGTCTATGCATAGTGGGCATTAATTGAATTCTCATACTCTCAACCTTAGGTGTGAGGAAATTATCCCTCAAAACCACTATAAGGAATAAACATATACAAAGGCAATGCATCACACTTAGCACATTGTGAAAAATAACAAAAAAGGTGGTGTTTGTAATACTAGAGTGATTCCTTATATATTATGATATTCATTTTACATTGAAGATAACATCATCTCTCATGAGTTTATATGTTGGGAAACAAGTGATCCTTCTTGTTGTCAAAGAAAAATGACAACTAATGTAGGAGGATAAGAAATTCTCTATCTAATTTCAACTCAACACTTCTCTTTCTATGTTTAGTTAAAGGAACATAATTGATTTGGGAGTATGCTATAAACAAGAAGGAAGGAAGAAGATTGCATCAAGAAGAATGTTTATGAACATTTTGAGATAAGTATTATTCATCACTATTTCTTGAAAAATATTTTTATTTTCATCTCATAATCAATATCTTAACTATATCCATGCAATGTAAGTGTTATTTTCTTTATTATGTTCTTATTCTTTTCTCTAATTTCCAGGGATGATTCTCTACAAGGTAGAAAAAGAACAAAAAAAGTTTGCAACATTTGATGTGATTAAAAATTATTCAATAATATAAGAGTGATAATTTATATTTTGATGGGAATAATAAACAATGTTTCATTCTCATTGAAACTATCCTTAAAGGAAATATTTTAGAGCAAAAAACTATCAACAATATAAATGGATGTTCTTCTAGGAAAAGAAGATTTGTACATTATGTGTGCTACTTAAATTGTGCATGACTCAATCTTATGAAAGTATCTCCAAAGAAGTTTTTGATCTAGAATTCATTAGTCATTTGATGATAGTGCTAGAGAAAGATGGAAGACTTGATGCTATCAAGATACCTATTGAACAAGGGAAGCATGCCATGAATTTTTCCCAGGAGGTTACAAGGATGATAATATATTTAGAGGGAGTATGACACTTCATTAGAGACATCCTTGACTAAGAGTTTTGATACTTTATTAGTAACCTTGACAAGAAGATGAAAAGTTTAGTGTTTCTTTGTGAAGAAGAATCTCCAAGCAATAATCCCCTATAATATTAATTTTTCTATGAGAGATAAGTTTGAGGTGAAAACCTTATCCTCTAATATATTTCATAGTGGATTACATGAAAACACCACATGATAGTATCTATGGTGACTTCATTGTTACAATCTTAGATTGGTTTTGACTAGTGAGTGCATACACAATTAAGCCATCTATCTAGTTCATGCCTAACATGTAACATATGTTGAGCACAACATATGAGATAGAGCATGCCAAAAAAATACTGAATGTTGAGTCACTCATGTGCCAAGTGATTCAGAAGCCAAGAAAGTAGTGCATGCTAAGTTATTTAGATGCTGAGTGGTAGTATTAAGGTCAATATGTGCCAAGCACCAGGGACTTCAATTGCTGAGTAAAATAGTTTTTCATAGTTTTTTTTACTGGCACAAACTACTATGTAAACTATTTTTGAGCTGACTTAGCAATTGAATTACAATATTTTGGTGATAAGAATGAATCTTAAGTTGGAATCTCTAGGCATTACATGCACCCAATCAAGAAAAGAGAAGGTTTAAGTGATAATACGAATGAATCACAACTATTGATTCATACCTAACCCTAAGTCACCTAGGTCTTTTTAAGGAGGACAAACCCTAAGCTTTATAAGAGCATGAATGGGAATGAATGAATAATCAAGGAGAGTTTTTCATGCACAAACTAAGACAGTCATGCTGACCAAGGTCTTATGTTCTAAATTATAGAATCAGTTAAAGGAGAATAGAGAAATGAAGAAGTGAACAACAAAGAGATATTTGATCAAGAAGGATCAAGTACACAACAAGATAGAGGTTATCTATCATCAAGTGTAAGAGTGCTAACCAAAGGATCATAGTTGAGACATTCTAATAGGTGAACCAATCAAATCTCTTTACAGAGTAGTCCTAACAGGATGTATTGAAATCCTCTAACCAGGAACACTTCTAACATGATGTTGAAATCCTTATAAATGGTAAGACCTAACAATCTTTGTAAGCTTTTAACAAGGTAGACCTTTCATAGGGTAGATAATATTGCATGATCAAACACTATAACCTTCATTTGATTAACTTTATTACCATAGTAGTGAAGATTTTTGAGTGTCATCCCCACCCCAGTTTTACCTTCTCATTAGAGTGTTTCTAGGTAATCATATTTGGTATCATATATGTGTGAATGCTTACTTGTTTACATGCTTTAGATGTATATGTTTTATATGGTATTTTAGTTAATTGTTTGAATGTATGAGATGGATGTGTGGTGAATATTTTATGAGTCAAATTTTGGAGTACTAATTCACCCCCCAATATAAGTTTACCTTTCCTATTGTAATTCCAACAATTGGTATCAGAGCCTAGTTCTCTGAAAGAGAATCTTTGCAACTTTGAGGAAAGATCTTGAAAATGGAAGTCTACAAGTTGGGAAAGATTATTAAGAACTAGGAGATTGAAATACATTTTATTCTACATTAGCTAAATGAAGCAAGAGAAGATCTAACAAAATCTTTAAAGAGATATAAGGAAATTTCTATTCAAGAGAATGACACACAACACAAAAAAATAGACACTACTAAGGTATTTGAAAATGAAAACTCCATTGAATTTGATGCAATAGTTGTAGATCTAATGGAAAAGAATACAATCCAAGCTGAAGAAATTAGAAATCTCAAGAGAGAATAAGAATCTCAAGTCATACTACTATGTGAAGTGACTGAATGGAAAAAGAAAGCTATAGAAGATGTTAAAAGATTTTTGACCATCAAATTAGAAGAGAAATAATAAGAGGTAACCAAGATTGCTAACTTGCAATTAGAAACTTTGGGTCAGATGATGAATGCAAACCATGAACTGAATGCCAAAGATATTGAGATAACAACACTAATGTTACAGAATGAATAGTTGAAAAATGACCTAACAAGGGAAAAGGAAATTCTTGAAAGTTTGAATAAGACAAATGAAGCTATCAAATACTTTGAACAATTGATGAGATGCCCTAGATCTAATAATGATACATCTGGACTAGGATACACAAGTACTAAAGAAGGAGAATCATCCAAAAGTACTAAACAAAGGAGTAACAAAGGTAAGAATTCCAAACCTACTTCCCATAATTGTGGTAAGAAAGGACATACTACTAATGTATGCATGAAAAAGACTATAAATCAAAATGTTAAGAAGAAGAAGATGGATCACTATCATAAGTGCAACAAATAGGATCATCAATTACATGAATACAAAACTAAGACCATGCATACTGAAAGATTTGAAGTATATTGTTATAACTGTCAAAAGTATGGACATAGAGCTTTTAAGTGTAGATTCAGAAACATGTGGTCATCAAAAAAGAAAACATGGGTAAAGTACAATGGAAACTCTTATAATTGGGATTATAACAAAAGGTATAGTTTTTATTACTATCAAGAGTATGGATATGTTGCTGAGAATTGTATTAGAACACACTTGAGGAGTGACTACAAAAGGTAGTTGAGTCAAACCACATGTTTTAGTTATTTGAAGATCGGTCACATCAGTTAATATTGTCCAAAAAGGTCAAAGGCACCAAGTTGTGAGTTCAAAAAAGGCAAAGGCAAGGCAGACATTGAAAATGTAAGAGATGAGATGAATAAGACATGGTAGAGAAAGGAGGATTTCAAAAAATCAAGTGGAGAAGAGACCACTTCACCCAATGGTCAGGTGATCACACCTCATCTAACTAAGAAATCAACAAGATGTGGGATTGATATTCAAAAAGGGATGCATTATACACTAGTTCCAAGGATTTAATTCTAAAAGGGTTACATAAGCATGAATAAAGATGCAAAGTATTATTAGGAAAAAAATAAAAATCTTTAAGTTTTTTATGTTATTGTTGAGCATGAAAAGTTTTCTATGGTTTTTGAGTGAAATGCTAGTAGATGTTGAGCTAATAGATTGGCTAGTTGATGTTGAGCTTGTAATGGCTATCGAGTGAATGGAAAGATAAGTGGATGGCGAGTGAGCTAGAAATTAGTTGATGTGTAGCCTACAACTATGTAAGAAATTAGCATTAGTTATAATGTTTTGAAGGGCTATTTGACTAATTTCCACTCATTCAAGATCATTGAAATTTGAGAGAGAGAGAGAGAGAAGAGCCAAAGGTGATCTGAAAATTTCATGAGAAGTGTTTGCAAAAGATTTGAATGGGTGATCAACACAATTTCATTAGGATTTACAATGTATTTATCATGTGTTGAGCTATGGTGTTTTGAATTCTATAAACCTTAGATTTATATAATGGCATCTAGTTCTTCGAAAGAAAAAGGTTTAAAGGCAAAGGAGGGTTTGAAGTTCAATTATTTAGCAATGAGATAAGACCACCTATTTTCAAGGCCATTCTAGAAATAACATAAAACAAGATCCCTCCAGTGCATTATTTATGATACAACCACAAGTTTTAATGACTCAAGATGTCAAAAAGTGTTATAACTATAAGATTTGGAACATTCATGACATGGAAATTAGAGAGGAGTTTTGAAGGTTATGTGAAAATGGTGTATTGAGGGAGGAATTCAAAATTCTAGAAAAGAAAGGGTTAACTTGTGCCCTAGATTTCCCTAAATTTTTTAAAATTGAGTGGATCAAGATTATTTTAAGAAGAATTCATGATAGCTCAATGTGGTTAGATAATGGGCCCACTAGAATCATAAAGAGGATAATTTATAGGGTAATAGGGCATCCAAACCTAGATTAGCCAAAGAATATGAGAAATGAGTCCAAAGAAGTTACTGAAAGGAACATAACGGTTGTGTGGAACAAGAAGGGAATGACCATAAACACAATCACAGATCCTTTGCTAGCTTTTGTAGTAAGGGTAATTGCACATAAGTTTTATCAATCAAGTAGATTGAATAGTATACCTTGCATTGCAGTAGATATTGGTTAGAAGATTGTGAAGAAAGATCATACATATGATCTTGCTAAGCTGTCACTACAACAATTGATTGAAAATCTGGGAGCAATAAGAAAATCGAATAGTGCTCAGTGCAAATTTGGATATATTTTGGTATGTATCTTCTTTTATGTGCAAAACACATTTCCTACATTTGGTAATGTTTCATCGAAGACAAATAGGTCTATTGCAATTGAAATAGGAGAGCTCATTGAATAATTGGGAGGTAACTTTGAGTTTGTAATGACTAGTTATTTTGAGGACTTCAAACAATCCATGAAGAGGAGATTAAAGATTCCAGTATCATTAGTGGAAAAACATTATGATCACACATTTGTACAAGCAAAAATTCTAGGAGTGAAATGGCTAAGGCCATTAGGTTATGAGATTAACATTTATAAGGCCTCTACATCAATCATGGTATTACTTTCAAAAGAAGTGGACAAAGATGCCAAAGCTTTTGGTAACTATGATTTGGCCAAATAAAAGATTGCTATAGAGTTGAAGATTGCTTCTATGATTAAGAAGAAGGATAAATTAGTAATGAAACTAAAAGAGAAATTTGGTGAAGGTGCTAAGTAGGATGAAGAAGAGGAAGAGGATGAAGAAGAAGAAGACACTTGGATTCAAGCACCTCTAGCATTGACTCAAGGAAAGTGTGAGGATTAGCAAGAGAAAGAAACATAGATTGTAGAAGGTACCAAGGGAGAAGAAGCTGAGGAAGCACCTATTCCTAATAATTAGAAGAAGAGAAAGGCCAAGGCACAAGAAGTGACAAGACCTAAAAAGGTTGCTAAATTGAGCTATCCCAAACCAAAAAAACCTACTACAAGGGCTAAAAAACAAATCATTACAGAAAAGGCTAAAGAGAAATTCAAGTCTACAGAGCAGGAAGTCAGAGCATAGAAAAGACCAAGAAGAAAATATGTTGCTCAGGCTAAAACTAATGAGGAAAAGACAAAATCTAATGACAAAAACCAATTCCAAATGGTGAGATATAATCCATCGTCGGATCTGGATAACCTATGTGAGAATATTCAAAACAATGTAGATTTATCATGTTTCTATCACATTGACTTTGATAGGAAAAGTTGAGAATAATCAAGTGGAGGAGACAATATATGCCATGATGGCTACTTTCAAGAAGGCTCCTCTAGAGATTGCCAACTCCATACTTAAAAGTCTATATGAAAGAGTTGAGAAAAGATAAAATTACTACTTGAACTTAGAAAGGAAAATTAGGGAGGCATGACTTACCCACATTATGCTAGAACACAATAAGGTACAAATACCCAAAGCAATAAAGAAAGTTCTATTAGATTTGTTCCAAAGTATAGGATATTTAACATTCTACAAAACAACATAGAGGATGCTATAGAGAAGTCCAAACGAATATAGAGGATCACATATAGACTAGCCATAGTGAAAGAAGGTGAACAAGAACCTATTAAGTTCAAAGATGATGAAGCTAATGACAATGAAGAAGGAACAGCTAAGGGAGGCACTAATATGAATATAAATGATTAGGCAATAGCTAAGGTAGAGCAGCAACAAGAGTAGAGTATACAAGATACAAAAATGTCGAGTGCCATCCCTCCATAGGTCACAAGTGTAAATAAGTAAACTATTACAATAAAGGATGTTTCTGATCATACTGATCAAAACATCAATCCCCTAATAGATGAAGAGTTAAAAAAGATACTTGACCAATCTACACTATAGGCCAAATTATATGACAATTCTATATTAATAAGTGTAGATGAAATTCAAAAATTAGAGACTATAACTATAAGGGAGATACGTGGACTACCTATCATCACTCCTCAAGTCACAAATGCACCAAACATTGTAATAGTTAAGGTTGAGACAATTATAAAGGATAAGGTGGAGAAATAGAGTAAAATAGGTCAGGTAGATGTACCTATACCTACAAAACAAGATCAAAGTGAAGCTAAAGTCATCAAGATAGAAAAGGATAATCCTAAAGAGACACATTTTATAACCAAGCCAAAGGTGATAGTAGAAATTCAAACATTGGTAACATTACCAATATCTAGAACTCCTTCCATTCAAATTCTTTAGAGGTTGGGCACAAATTCAACACCTTTAACATTCTCAGTTCCAAGTCCTAGTTCATCAAAGGAAGAAGAGGTAATAATCTATGGAGATATTAGCCTAGATGAAGAAATTATATTGCCCAAGTATGATTATGCAACAATAAAAATTGAACATATGGGTATACTTCAAGAAGCCCTAGCAAGAAAGAAACATCAAGAACTACTCAGATGGGAGCATAGGTAGAAGCAAGCTTTTCTTGATATCAAAGACATTTTCTTAGATGCATTTACTCTACCTACTTCAGATGAAACAAAGACAATTATTGAAAAATTGACCAACATAGTGGAAAGAGTAAGTGATATAGAACTGGATACAAATGCAAAATTATTAGAATGGTCTAAGAAAAAATTTCAAAGTAAATGAAAAGATATCTAGTGAAATATCACTTATACAAGTTGCATTAACAACTAAGATAGACAGTGTGAAGAAGATAGTAGAGAATATTTTCTCTCTGTATACCAAATTGTGTAATCCTACACCCTTCACATAATATACAAGGAATCACATCCTAAGCTTGGAGAGTCAAATGAGCTCATTAGGTGCAATATTTCCCATGACTCTAGCTCAAAGTGAGAAACATTTCAGGGCCCTATTACAAACCCAAAGTTAGTTAGCAACACTATCTACAAAAGAAGCCCACATAAGGGTAAAATAATAAGCATCTAGACTATATTGACTCCTCACATGGAGATTTTACACAATGAGTTAGGCTATGCATAAACACTTTGGAGAAGACTCCAATCTTTCTACATTAGATGACCTAATACACCTTGTTGTTGAGCTAGCCATCCATATTAAGTCTTTGAAGGTATCTTAAGCCAATTGGGATGCCAATCTTAAGATTATTCTTGAGGTCCATAAACTATTTATGGACAAATAGACTATCTTTGTATGACCCATTGACATCATTGTCAAAAGGGGGAGAAGGGAAAAAGAGCAAAGAAAGAGTTAAAAGCTAAGGGGGAGAAAGAGATAATGGAGAGAAAGTATTTAAGAGCATGGGGGAGAAAGAGAAAAGGGGGAGTAAGAGTGTGAGAATAGATCAAGTGAAAGAGCATTAGTTGAGGCAAATCTACTCAGCAAGAGAGACTTTGAGTACATAATAGATTAAACAACTCTGGGAGAGTTATAAGATTTTGAGGTATAATTTGTTGCAAAATTTTGATATTTTGAAATTTTGTATAGAAATTGAACTAGAGTTTATGTTATGCTTGTAAGGATAAGAATATTAATGTATGACCAAGTGTTTTTGACACTCATGCCAAAGGGAGAGATTGTTACAATCTCAGATTGGTTTTGACTAGTGAGTGTATACATACTTAAGCCATCTATCTAGCTCATGTTGAATAGGTAACATATGCTAAGAACAACATACAAAATAGAGCATGCCAAGAAAATAGTGTGAGTCACTCATGTGCTGAGTGATACAAGAGCAAAGCAACCAGTGCATATTGAGTCATTTAGATTCTGAGTGACAGTATTGAAGTCAGTATGTACTAAGCACTAGGGACTTCAATTACTAAGTAACATAGTTTTTCATAGTTGTTTCCATTTGCACAAACTACTATGTAAACCATTTTTGAGCTGACTTAGAGATTGAATTACAATATTTTGGTAACAAGGATGAATCTTAAGTTAGGATTCCTAGGCATTGAATGTACCAATCAAGAAAAGGGAAGGTTTAAGAGGCAATATAGATGAATCATAGCCATTGATTCATACCTAACCCTAAGTCACCTAGGTCTTCTTAAGGAGGACAAACCCTAAACTTTCTAAGAGTGTGATATAGAATGAATGAATGATCAAGGAGAGTTTTGTATGCACAAACTAGGACATTCATGGTGACCAAGGTATTATGATCTAAATCATAGAATCAATTAAAGGAGAATAGAAGAAAGAAGAAGTAAACAACAAAGAGACATCTGATTAAGAAGGATCAAGTACATAGTAGGATAGAGGTGATCTATCATCAAGCATGAGATTTCTTACAATAGGATCATTGCTAAGGCATTCTAAAAGGTGAATCAATTAAATCTCTTAACATAGTAGTCCTAATAGGCTGTATTGAAATCTTCTAACAAGGTACTTACTTAATTATGAGTTAAAATCCTCTAACCAAGCACACATATAACAAGGTGTTGATATCCTTTAATAGGGTAAGACCTAAAATCCTTTGTAAGCTTTTAACAGGAAAAACATCTCACAGGGTAGATCATGTTTCATGATGAAACATTGTAACCTTCATTGGATACACTTTATTACTGTAGTAGTGAAGATTTGTGGGTGTCATCCCCACCCTACTTTTACCTTCTCATTGGAGGGTTTCTAGGTAATCATATCTGGTGTCATATATGTAGGAATTATTACTTGTTTACATGGTTTAGATGTATATGCTTTATATGGTATTTTAGTTTAATTGTTGAATTATGAGATGGATGTGTGGTGAAGATTTTATGAGTCAATATTTGAAGCATTGATTCGCATCCCTCCCCCTAGCATTTTACCTTTCCTATTTTAATTCCAACATTTGTAATGCCCCGCCTGGAGATCCTTGGAAACAAGGATTCAAATCAAGCCCAAATATATATATATATATATATATATATATATATATATATATTACAAGTATGAATGCACAAGACAACATCATATAGGGATCACAAAGATCGCAATGGAAGACTTCAACACAATCTTGACAACCAACGAATCTCTGAACACCACTACCCAACTGACACACCCAAACAAAAGCCAAAAATCACCACAACAAGATGAGGGCACAAGAAATGACCACTCATCAACAAAACACCAAGCTGGGGTAAAAGGCAGAATCTCAAAATTTGGCTAAGCCTAAAATCCTGAAGCCCTGAAAATTGGCTAAGTCTAGATTTATGAAGCCCTGAAATTTTCTAGAATCCATAACTTATCTCTAAGAGGTCTAAAACCTATCTCAAATAATTTGTCACATATATTAAAATATATCTTAAGTATAAGAATAACTTATACTTAAACGATATATTTTAAACCCCAAGAGACCAAAACAGAAACACAAAAACTCAATTTCAAGAGAAATTGATAGAATTCAAAATGCAATGGCATAGGGTTGAAGAACGCCCAAAAGGGTATCCAAAACCACTCTCAAAAAGATTGGATCACGAAGAAAAGTTCCTGTGACATTTCTCCTTAAGGAGTGCGACACTCTTCTAGTGTTGTACGATATTTCTCAAGAAGGCGTGCGACACTTTTCAACATCCTACGACATTTCTCAAGAAGGCATATGACACTCTTCCAATGTCATACAACACTTCTCAAGAAGGCATGCGATACTTTACAGTGTCGTACGACATAGTTTGCATGGGTGTGCAATACTTTTTAAAGTGTCGCACCATGCTGAACAAATGTCGCCCATACAAAAAAAAAATACTCCCAGAAACAAAAAGGACCAAAATAGAGCAAAGAACCTCCACACCAAGGAGTAGCGGATCCAAAAATGCTCGAGGAAAGAACACTCGAGTGCAAAAATAACACAGAAAGAAGAACATCTATCCATCTAAACTACAGCAGCAAAGAACACACTGAATATAAACATCACAGAGAACAAAAGCAACATCGCAATGTACATAAATACATCTCAAGAACAAAACAACCAAACTAAGTATGCAGTTCCTCCCAACTGTCAATAGCATCATAAGACCATCGTGGATCCTACCCATCCCCCATGTGTAACATCCCAGGCCACCAACCAGATCGTCAATACTATCATAATAGGGACATCACTAGTAAAAACATGCAACAATAATAGCATAAGAAAATATAACATGCTAGTGATAACGCATAAGATAATGCTACAGTAGATAACATCACCTATCACATGCTAAACAATAGTAAGCAGCAAATATACTACTAAATAAAATCACATCATCTAATCATATGCTAAACATCATAATAAGGGAATGCGCCAAATAAAATAACATCATCTAAACATGATATACAAGCATCCCAATGAAAGCATGCTCTGAAACTCAAAGTACCAAGTGACAACATCCAGCAACGGTCGCACTAGGACAAAAGGTCATCTCTATACACTGATCCCTAGCAGTGGTGAAGGTAGCTATGCATCCCAACCACGTGGCACCCATAGGTCCACACCCACCATGCTGATGGAGATAATGATCCAACCATAAATACACATAAAACACGACATCCATGGCTAGCACTCACGCTAGATAGTATGATGGATGCAACCAAGAGCCTAAGACAATGCAAGGAGTATAGGTCCTGGTCAGACACTCAATAGGCTACTATGTAGGGACTAACATCATGGAGAGTCGCTTGGCATCGAAAAGCCCAAGCTTGGATCATGTGTTTCAACTCCTCAACGGAGGGCCCCCCACACACATTTTATTATCTTAAGTTTTATTACCAGTCACACATTTTCTTTAATTATCACTTATTTAAAACTTCCTATCATCTGCCAACCCTATGGGAGTAAGGTCACTAGGTTGCGAGATAGAAGCCTGCTCCATATGCTACCCTACCCTACCCATGCTCATCCTATGGCAAGTGCCTGTGGGCATGCATACTCCCATCCCAACCCCAATGATCATAACTTTTGGCAATATCATGGAAGATTGGGCCTCGCAAGTAACCCAACAAATGTACGTGCACATACTCATGTGTGGCGCACCACCATCATGAAGATCATAACACAAGGATAGGAATGAGAACACAATGCAAAGAAAACATCCAACTGAAGGACAGATTCTACATGAATCCCAAAGCCAATAAAATCATACATCATGAAATCACTCAACCGGCCTCAATTTGAGAGTATGGATTCTACATGAATCCCAATGATGTAACAAGACCAAACATCATGAACTCACTCAACTAGCCTCAATCCGAGAGTATAGATTCTACAAAAATCCTAGCGTTCACAAAACAAAACCAAAGGTCCAACAAAAACCATAACAAGTATAAAATCACTCAACCGAACACAACGTCGAGAGTACGGATGCAACATGCATCCCAATGCAACATAAAAGTGCAAAAGTGGTATGACTGATATCTAAACAGATCATCAAGGTCCATGACCCACATTGTGCCAAGAAAACCTTAGAAAATAGGGTGACATGCAAAATGAGGTAAAAACCCCAAAAATTTAAAAAAGTTCAAAATTATAACCCATTTGGCCTTTGGGGTTTAAAAACCTCAAAAATCAAAAAATAAATGGAATCGAACACCGTATGCAAAAATGACCAGCATAATGGCATAAAATTCCAAACCCTCATCCCAAAAAATAGGGAAATGTTCATACCTGCCCAACCAGGTAGAACTAGCATACAAAAATGGAGGGGAACACTAGTTCTCAGCCTCCAAACAAATGGCTACCAAAAATAGAAGTAGAAACGGAGAAAAAACAATAAAACAAGAAAGCCCTACCTCACAGCCAAAAGGGAAAAATGGGAATATGAACCATAAAATAAATTTCTTGTAGAAGTAGTTGAAAATCATGGCAATCCAAGGTTTCCTCGAGCTAGATCCAACGAGCCCAACCTCACGACGATCCCACGCCCGTAGCTCTCACAACGAACAAAACAGTAAATCCTCATGAAGAGGATTTTGGGTTTTACTCTCCAACTTTCCAATTTGAAAGTGAGAAGTGAGGAATTAAATTCCTCTTTGGATACTTATTCACTTTTTGGGTGAATAATTGATTAGGGCATAATTTAACTAGCCAATCTAGTTAAACTCTGAATTGACCCAAACGAAAATAGGCTATTCCTATAAATAGGAATTCATCTATGGAAAAGTTTCCAGTAATTAAAATAAATCAATTAAAAAGCCCGAAAACTCAAAAACACAAAAATCACCTTAAACAACTTTCATGACAATGCGAACCTCTAAATGCACAAACATGCTTACTGGTCTAATCACATAATGCAATGAGTTTAGATTTAATAATCGGCAAAAGGTATAAATTAAACAATTTTAATAAAGGATACGTTGACCATACAAGGACAACATTGGTAAAATATGAAAGGCCTAATCACTAACTCCATGTGCCACTACCGGGGATATAATTCTGCACACTAAACAACATGATCAAGTGCAATTGCATATAATAACATAGCCAAAGCAATAAATGCATTAAATCACCTAATTTAACCATTTATTTAATTATATTAAAATAATCTATTTACATCACTCACGTTTGCATAAAGCATAACAACACAAGAATGAAGTAAATAACCATAGCATTAAATCCATCACATAACAAAACAAGAGGTATGTCCAAATACTAGAGAACCAGATATCATCATAAAACACACTGTCATCTCAAAATGGCATCATAACGTAATATGATTTACTGAACAACATAGTAGTCTAAAATCTATGATACTAGAATCAAGATGTAACATCTGACCCTCAGGTCCTCTCAAATATAAACATAACATGAGTAACAAATATCTCTCTAATTAGAAATATAACAAGGTAAATGCCCGCAACACATAACCAAATAATCCCACAAGAACAATCCACTCTAATTACTTAAGCATTTAATAAGGCAATTAAAACACATAAGTGAACACAGTCAAAAACATGACTAACCACTGCTATAGGAACCTAGTTCAGTGTATTATGGTAATAGAACATAGTGCAATCTCTACACACATCTCAAGGTAATCATGGAAAAACCTCATGATACCACATCGATCCTGGTAACCACTGGCACAAACCTCAATGAACCAAAAATCACATCATAATCTCAAAGATCAGTCAAAAGCATAAACAAAGCAACTGAAACAGAAACATAAACCCAAATACCTCAATCATGTAGACCACTCAGGGTCACAATCATGATCCCATCACAACAAAAGATCAGCAAGGTTGCATCCATCAGGATGACTTACAAAAGTCAAATGGGAGAGGCACTAGAACATTCATGTGAACTTTTTATGTCATACATGTATGAGCCTCTCCTTTGTGTACATCATGAGGAAGTGATGACTTCCAAATGATTATCACTTGTACTTGCAAAAGTTATTAGAAGGTGACAACCTTAGAATAACTTATATCATGATATATATTTTGAGTAAATATTTAAGATCATGAAAGGTTTTATCTAGTAAATCAACAAATAAGTGTTAGGTTTCATTAAATTGACTATCTATATGTTATTTGTATAGATATATAATGGGAATTTGGTTAATATCTTGCCTTGATATTTTGATAGACTATTACCACATTGAGTAAATGGTGAATATCATTTAGTTGATATTTCGATAGGCCATTACTCATGTTACCTAATATGATATCAAAAGGGTATTTGGTGAATATCATGTGTTGGTATTTTGATAGATCAATACCCATATGATATTATTTAATGGTTCAGTCTTTTGATGAAAGATTTCCTTGATGTGATTTCCTAATATTAACAATGATGTAATATTTATCATATGTTTATCCTTTCTAACTAAGAGGGAGTGTTAATAGTTTATAGCTTTAGTTGTAAACGTATGAACAATTATATATGAGATAAAATGTATTTTAATATATATTTTTATATATATGTTAGAGTAATAAAGTATGCTCTTATTAATTAAATCATATTGATTTAATTATTGAGTCACTTATTATCTCTAGTTTACTTGAGCTAAACTTTGGGCATATAATAATTAATTTTTTTATTAATTATTATTATTCAACCTAGGTTAGTTCCCTATTAGGGTTTTAATCTCCTTTTAGAAGGTCTCTATGTAATTTATTCATTCACTTTTGATTATAGAAATCTTTCTTTTTGCCCATCAAGAATGTCTCATTTACAAATCTAAGAATTCCAACTACCATAGCTTTTGCTTCTCTTTTTCTATGATAGGTGTTTGCATGCAAGGGCTTCTTAGAAGCCGTGGGATCAATCTTTCTTCAACTTCAACATGGTATTAGAGATTTAGATCTTCATGACCCTATTTTCTTTATGAGAGGCTTAGTTTGGTTTTTAGATCTGTGTTTTTTATTTAAGAGGGTTTCAATTTTTATAGGATTTTTCTATTAGATCTAGGGGGTCACTAATTTTTGGTGCACTTTGAGAAAAAAGACCTCACTGTTGAGCTTAAAGTGTCCAAAAACTCATATTTTCATATAAAATTTGTCCAATTTGGACATAGTTGGAATCTAAGGAAAAAATAAATTACTCCCAAATTGGACACATTTTCTAAGAAACAATTTTATTTTATTTTGGCCGAAAATTGAGATTTTTGGGTATGGAAATCAAGATTTTTTCACAACTTAGACTTTTTTGGCATGAAAATCAAGACAATTTCTAATATGAATTTACATTCTTCTTGAGGTAATTTATGGTGCTAGCAAGCACACTTCTTGATACTTTTTGGCATGAATCCTAAGGCAATGATTTTTATTTTTCTCTTTCACCTCTTTTTTGAGCCACCTATAGTTTTTTGGCTGTAACTTGCTCATTTAGACTCTATTTTTTAGAAATGAGCTATTGATGGAGAGATGATTCTGATCCCATCATGATGGTGTAGTTTAGTTAGACTTTGATGATATCTGGTTGCCATTTTATGCATTCAAATTATCGGTTCTATTTTGTGCTCTAGGAGACATATCTTGGGACATTCTATTTTCCAGATTCTACTCCAGGCACATCCCATTCAATTCTTGTTTTTTTGCATTCTGGTGGAGATCTTGGTTGTTTTAAGTTTGAAGATTTTTTTTTTTTTTTTAGATGACTTTTCATGGGTTCTACTATTTCTTATATCAGCCTTATGTCTCTTTTGATATTTTTTGACATCCTTTTGTAGTATTTTTACAAATGCATTGAGATAAAGTGTCACTATATAGCATTTTGGGATCTTGCACATTTTTGTATTTTGTTGTACTTGCATAAAATTTCATAGGGGGTTTTATGATGGCCATATTTTCCATCTTCCTTTGTCAAGTGTGTGTTCCTTCCATGATATTAGCCTCATGATGTGTCGATGACATGTTCCATCGTAGGTGTTTGTACTTCTTTTACACTCTCAATGTTCCTAGTTCTTTTTTCTATAGAAGATCTTGCATTCAATTTAAATATTCATGTCTTACCTTTCAACATTATAGGGGGCTATGTTGGTTCTATTATTTTCTTGGTTTGATGTGTAGTGCCTCTTCCATTTGACTTTTGTAGGTCATCCTGATGGATGCAACCTTGTTGATCTTTTGTTGTGATGGATCATGATTGTGATTATGGGTGGTCTACATTGTTGAGGTGTTTGGATATATGTTTCTATATCAGTTGTTTTGATTATGTTTTTGTCTGATCTATGAGATTGTGATTGATGGTTCACTGAGGTTTGTGCCAGTAGTTACTAGGATCAATGTGGTATCATGAGGTTGTTCCATGATTACCTCGAGATGTGTGCAAAAATTGCACTATGTACTATTACCATACTACACTGGACTAGGTTCCTATAGTAGTGGTTAGTCATGTTTATGACTATGTTTTCTTATGTATTTTAAGTGTCTTTTTGTTGATTTTGTAATCAATCATTATTAAATGTTTAAGTAATTAGAAATGGATTGTTCATATGGGATTATTTGGTTATGTGCTATGGACATTTACCTTCTTTTATTTTGATCTAAGAGATATTTGTTCTTATGTGATGTTTTACATTTGAGATGACCTAAGGGTCAGATGTTATACTTTGATTTTAGTATCATAGATATTAGACTACTATGTTGTTCAATTAATCATATTGCATGACGATGCCATTTTGAGATGACAGTGTGTTTTATGATGATATCTAGTATTTGGACATACCTCTAACTATGTTAGGTGATGGATTTAATGCTATGATTATTTACTTCATTCCTATGTTGTTATGCTTTATTCGAATGTGAGTGATGTAAATAGATTATTTTAATGTAATTAAGTAAATGGTTAAATTAGGTGATTTAATGCATGTATTGCTTCGACTATGTTATTATATACAATTGCACTTGATCGTGGTGTTTAGTGTGCATGATTTATATCCTTGGTAGTGGCACATGGAGTTAGTGATTCAACCATTCATATTTTACCAATATCGTACTTATATGGTTGACATAACCTTAATTAAATGTTTAATTTAAACTTTTCAATGATTATTAAATCCGAACTCATTTGCATTATGTGATTAGACTAGTAAGCATGTCTATGCATTTAGAGGTTCGCATTATCACAAAATTTGTTAAGGATATTTATGTGTTTTGGGTTTTCAAGATTTTTAATTGATTTATTTTAATTTCTGACAGCTTTTCCATAGATGAATTCCTATTTATAGGAATAGCCTATTTTCATTTGGGTCGATTCAGGTTTTAACTAGGTTAGCTAGTTGTTTTCCCTAATCGATTATTCACTCAAAAAGTGAATAAGTATCCAAAAAAGGAATTTAATTCCTCACTTCTCACTTTTTGAATTAGAAAGTTGGAGACTAAAACCCAAAATCCTCTTCATGAGGATTTATTGTTTTGTTCATTGTGGGAGCTATGGGCATGGGATCATTGTGAGGTTGGGCTCGTTGGATCCAGCTCAGGGAAACCTTAGATGATCGCAATTTTCAGCTACTTCTACAGGATATTTATTTTATGGTTTAGATTTCCATTTTTCCCTTCTAGCTATGAGGTAGGGCTTTCCTATTTTATTGTTTCTACTCTGTTTCTACTTCTATTTTTGGTATCCATTTGTTTGGAGGCTGAGAACTAGTGTTCCCCTCCATTTTTGTATGTTAGTTCTACCCGGTTGGGTGGGTACAAACATTTCCTTATTTTTCAGGATGAGGGTTTGGGATTTTAAGTTGTTATGCTGGCCATTTTTGCATACAGTGTCTGAATTTGATTATTTTTTGATTTTTGGGGTGTTTGTGCCCAAAGACCAAATGAGTTTTAATTTTATATTTTTTCTAAAATTTGGGGTTTTTACCTCATTTTGTGTGCCGCCCTCTTTTCTTGGGTTTTCTTGGCACAATGTGGGTTGTGGACCTTAATGATTCATTGCGATGTTGCTTATGTTCACTATGATGTTGCTTTTATTGCATTCTTTTCTACTATAGTTTTAGATGGATAGATGTATCTCCTTCTTGGAATCTTATTGTTTATGCACTCAAGTGTTTGCTCCTCGATCTATGTGGATCCGGTACTCCCCGGTGTGGAGGTTCTAGCTTTGTTTGGCTTAAAGTTCTTCCTTTGTAGTCTTCTTGTCTTTTCCTATGTGACCATGTGTCAGCATGGTGTGATACAATAAAGTGTCGCACGCCCATTTGAATTGTGTCATGCACACCCTGAATGTGTCGCATGCCTCTTGGAGTTTTTTCGTGTAATACTTCATAGTATCACACTCCCTTAGTAGAAATGTCGTATGATACACTTCTAGTATCGCATGCCCTTTTTAGAAGTATCGGCCAACCCATGATTGTGTTGCCCTCCTTCTGGAGAAATGTCGCACGACGCTAGTAAAGTATTGCATAGTGCTGATAAAGTGTCGCACAGTTTTTATGAAGCCTGCATAGGTGGGCAGTGGGCACTTTTTGGGGATGGTTCGGGGTACCCTCTTAGGTGTTCTTCAATCCCTTGGTGTTGCTTTTTTATTTTCGTTGTGTGTGTTTCTGTAGTTAGTCTCTTGAGGTTTAAAATATATCATTTAAGTATAAGTTATACTTAAGATGTATTTTAATATATGCGACAACTCTTTTGAGATAGGTTTCAGACCTCTCAGAGATAAATTAAAGATTCTAGGAAATTTTAGGATTTTAGAAATCTAGACTTAGCCAATTTTTAGGGCTTCAGGATTTCAGGATTAGCCAAATTTTAGGATTCTGCATTTTACCCCAGCTTGGTGTTTTGTTGATGAGTGGTCATTTCTTGAGCCCTCATCTTGTTGTGGTGGTTGTTGGCTTTTCTTTGTGTGTGTCAGTTGGTAGTGGCGTTCATAGATTTGTTGGTTGTCGAGATTGTGGTGAATTCTTTCATTGCGATCTTTGTGATCTCTGTATGATGTTGTCATGTGCATTCATACTTGTTAAAAAAAAAATTTGGCTTGTATTTCATCCTTGTTTCCAAAGATCTTCGAGTGGGGCATTACATGATGGAGTGAGCTAGGGTGTTTTTTAGTGGTGAATATTCTAATTTTGTGAATTTTAGAAATTTTTTGCTAGTAATTTAGCTAATAATTTAAGATTTAATGCAATCTAAATTGCCACATTTTTATTGAATTTAGTTCTAAAATATTTAAAATCGTTTAATAATTTATTTTATTAAGAAGTTTAAACTCAAAGATTCACCACAATATTCAATACATGATTAGATTTGATTCACCTAAATATTCTATATTATTAAAGAAATTAAAATTAATTCACCAATAATTATCATAATTATTAGTTACATTAGTGATATATTATTAATATCTAGTTTTCATTATTGATTTAAAATATAATGTAATTATCCTCATAATTTCCATGAGATAAAACATGTTCAATTTTGATTTGTAATATTCCATGATGATTAGCGAACTTCCAATTATTATTGAAATTCACCAATATTTTATACTAAAAAATTGTGATTCTAAAATTCTCACCAATGTAAATAATATTAAAAATAAAAAAATTAAGCTATTCACCAATAAAAATATTTTGGTTTTTCAAAATAATGAAAGATTTGCCAATAATTTATATCTTTTTCTAGAGGGGGTTTCTTAAAGTTTACCCTTTGTTTTCAATATTTCATCCTATGTAGTAGGCGATTGCAATGGCTAGATACCTATGCATTTTGGTGAGAAGGAACATTTACCTTATAAACATTCTTTCATTTCTATTTTTGGAGGCCATGAAGATACCTTCGATCTTCAATTGATCAACTATTCAGACTTAGTCTTTTCTCCCTAGTCATGTTCTATATAGTGGGGGTTCTTCAGATTAGTTGTTTGATAGTGTTTATAATTTCATGGTTTAGTGGTATTCTTCATGATCATATTTTGTTCCTATCTTCTCAAAAATTCCTTGGATTGGAGGCTTCTTCAATCCTTCACTAGTTCTTTCAACATTATTCCTATCTCTTTTTGGAGTAGGGTTTTCCCCATGTGGTTTTCTTTATCTCTTCTCTTTTTAAAGATTTGGTTGTGCCTGAGTACCTCATTAGGCTTCATTGTTAGTACCCCAATTTAATTTTAGTAGTATTTTTTAGGTTTTTAGCTACTCCCTATGGTTATCTTAATTGGGGTGTTAGAGTAAAAAATAAAATCTTATTAATTAAATCATATTGACTTAATTATTAAGTCACTTATTATCTCTAGTTTACCTAAGCTAAACTTTGGGCACACAATAAATATTTCTTCAATTAATTATTATCATGCAACTGAGGTTAGTTACCTATCAGGGTTTTGATCTTCTTTTATAAGGATTGATCTCTTTATAATTTATTCAATCACTTTTGATTATATAAATCTTTCTTTTTTCTCATCAAGAATTTCTCTTCTATGGATCTGGGAATTCCAGCCTCCATAGATTTTACTTCTCTTTTTTGTGACAGGTGTTTGCATGTAGGCTATTCTTGTGAGCTGTAAGGTTAATCTTTAATCAACTTTAAAAACACACATGCACACACACACACACACACACACACACACACACACACATTTACTATATTAATTATATAATTAATGAATAGGCATGTCCCTAAAAGGAACATGTCTCTTCCTGGGCTTATTCTCAATATAAATGGAGAGAGATTGTTGTATTTGAAATGATATTGGAATTACAAGAAATATTATTTTCATTTGTAAAAATCTTTTAAATTTAGCAAGACTAAGCCAAAAAAATACAAGGAACAAATGCCAAATTTTTTGGAAATACAATAAGGAAGTAAACTATTTTGGGGGGGGTGGGGGAGGTGGTGGGGGTGGCCGAGGGGGGGGGAGGGGGGTTGTGAATCAACACTTAAAACTTTCAACCTCAAAATCATTCACCACACATCCATCTCACAATCTATATATGTAAACTGAAATATCAAGTTAAGCATATACATCCATAGCATGAAAGTAAAACATTCAACACATGTGTGAAACAAGATATTTGGTTACTCAAAAACCCTCCAAGGAGAAGGTAAAACTGGGGTAGGGATGACACCCACAAATCTCCACTACTATAGTAATATAGTGTATCTAATGAAGGTTACAATCTTTTGATTATGAAACATGATCTCCCTTGTGAAAGGTCTACCCTATTAAAGGCTTACAAGATTGTTAGATCTTACCCTATTAAATGATTTCAACACCTTGTTAGAAGTGTTCCTAATAAAAGGACTTTAACTTAAAATGAAATAAGCACCTTGTTAAAGGACTTACAACAACCTATCAAGATTACTTAGTTAAGAGAGTTAACTGATTCACCTATTAGAATTTCTCAACAATGATCCCTCAGTTAGCATTCTGCTACTTGATGTCATATCACCTCTTTCTTGATGTATACTTGATCCTTTTTTATCAGATGTATCTTTGTTGTCTTATAATTCCTTTCCTCTATTCTCCTCTAACTGATTCTATTATGTATCTAAAATCACAACTCCTTAGTCACCATGAATGCTTTATTTATGAATATAGACTTCTCTCCTTTTTCCTTACACATTCATAAACAATTTATGTTTTTTCCTCCTTATGAAGACCTAGGTGAATTAGGGTTTGCTATGAATCAATGATTGTGATTTACCCAAATTTTTGCTTGATCCTTTCATTTTTCCAATTGGATGCATGTGTTGAACTGTCATTTTGCACGATGCTTAACGACAAGAATCCTTTCAAAGTCCTCTCTTGAAAAACTAATTTGGGATCAACTCTTAGGTTTCAAGTGATCTTGCAACCGACTAGAATTTTCTCAGTTGAAGATAAATGTATTTGTTCACAAGAAGGCCTTTGCTGGTTCAAACAATTTTGGATAGGATGATCAATCTACTTGTTTCAAAATTAAACACAAAAAAGATATTTTTTTGGTATTTTCTATTTTTAAATGAATGCAATCTAATAATGTAACTATATGAATTCCTAATTTAAAAAAGTCTTAGCAAAGAAAATAACAAAGATAAGGTAACGAGAGATGAAAGAAAATAACATGAAAGAGAAATTCCTAACAGACATAAGCTATGAAAATAACATGTCTATAAGTTAGTCTTTGAAAAGATTGGTAGGTAACCAATGAAAATAGGAGAAACACTTCCTTAATTCCACTGATGCAATCATTGATGAGAATTTAGTAACCATAAGATATTTCACTTTTTATCAAATCACAAGGTCACAAAAAGTGCACTCATGTGAGGCAAAAATCTATGCAGGAACAATGAGGTGTCTCTTCTTGAACTAAGTACTTTAGAAGAATTCATAAAATTATAGAAAACACCATAATTAAAAGATTGCTTGATAAAAATATTGGCTCAATTACACTTCATGAACATACATTCAAAAAATATAGCATACTTAGGCAAGAATCACTACACTCCAAATGTGAGCACCAAAAACATATATTATTGTATCAAAATAATAGACTGGAATAGATATTACATTTCTTAATTTATATGAAATCTTCTCCTGAATTTGTGTTGAGAGTGGGAGATCTCTTCATGAAAGTGTAGGCTTCTAAACTAATAAAACAAATTTATTTATATATAAACTCACTCTCTAACTAGTACTTAGTAGAACTCCATCCATATTTATATCATTAAATGGATGCATGAGTTTTACATGTCTTAAAACAAAGAAAGCATGAGAAAATAAGAAGAAGAAAGTCATCATACGATGTAGATGTCTCTAGAGATGCCAAAAATAGAAGTTCAACCTTCACTAGATATTTGTAGGAGTTAAACTACCATCAGAATGCATTTTTGGTGCGTGAAAAGCTCTAAATTTGGAATTAGTAGTTAACTGTTGGTGCACCTCTAAATTCTTCAAAAACTTCTGGTGCAACTCAAAAGAAGTGCACCTTAAAAGAAGAACACTTTCTCAAAATAGTGCACCTTGTGCACTTCCACACCTACACACTTGGTGCATCTGCACACATCAAAAGCTTAGAAGCTAAATTCACCAAAAAAAACAAAGATCTCAATATTGAAAATGATTTCTAGATTTTTCTTAGAGAAGGTCTAGGAGCACTCTAGTGTACTTACTTTTGCCTTTTTTGATGATTCACAGCATCTTTATAGTCAAACATTTCATACATTTGAACTCCTTGCACTTCTTCTATATGAAATTCCAAGGCACTCATGTTGAATCTTATCATTAATAGTTACATAAGATGAGGAACCTTTCTTGGTTCATGTGTCCAACCTCTGTATCATTGATCTTTTCTTCTCTCCAACTATCTGATCCTTTTAGGTTAGAGATTAGGTGATCTAGATTATCCAAAATGATCAAATGTTTGAAATTTTGTCATATCTTTTTTACAAAATTTTCTAAGTCCTTTTAACTAGCTTTTACAGAGGTCTCCTACTCAAATTTTCAAGTTGAAAGTTTTGTTGGTCCCTAAAATCCATATTTATATCATTAAATGGATGCATGAGCCTTTACATTTCTTAAAAAAAAGAAAGCATGAGAAAATAAGAAGAACAAATCCATCACATGATGTAGAGGTCCCTAGAGATGCCAAAAATAGAAACTCAAACTTCACTAGATATTTGTAGGAGTCAAACTGTCATCAGAATGCATTTTCAGTGCATGGAAAGCTCTAAATTTAGAATTGGTAGTTAATTGTCGACACACCTTTAAATTCTTCAAATAATTTTGGTACACCTTAGAAATAGTGCACCTAGCACACCTCAGAAGAAGCACACTTTCTCAAAACAATGTACCTTGCACACCTGCATACTTATGCACCTTGGAAGCTCAATTTGCCAAAAAAAAAGTTCTAAATTTTGAAAATGATTTATGGATTTTTCTTAGGTGAGGTTTGGGAGCACAATAGTGTACTTATTTTGCCATTTTTTAAATTATTTATAGCCTCTTTACAACTAAACATTTTCATAGATTTGAACTCCTACTTCTTCTATTTGAAATTCTAAGGCATATATGTTGAATCTTGTCATTAATAGTTGCATAAGATGAGAAACCTATTTTGGTTCATGTGTCCAACCTCTATATCTTTGATCTTTTCTTCTCTCTAATTGTCCAATCCTTCTAGATCAGAGACCAGGTGATCAAAATCATCCAAAATGATCAAATGTTTGAAAATTTTCATATCTTTTTTACAAGATGTTATAAGTCCTTTTAATTGACTTTTCAAAGGTCTTCTGCTAAAAGTTTCAAGTTGAAAATTTCATTGGTCCCTAAATTTCATATTTATATCATTAAATGGATGCATGAGCCTTTACATGTCTTAAAATAAAGAAGCATGAAAAAAGAAGAAGAAGAAACCCATCAGACGATGTATAAGTCTCTAGAGATACCAAAAATAGAAGCTCAACCTTCATTAGATATTTATTTGAGTAAAACTACTGTCAGAATTCATTTTTACTGCATGGAATGGTCTAAATTTGGAATTGGAAATTAACTATTAATGCACCTTTGAATTCTTCAAAAACTTTTGGCATACCTCAAATGAAGCACACCTAAAAAGTAGCACACCTTGCACACCTACGAACCTTGGAAGCTTCAAAGCTCGAATTGTCAAAAAATCAAAGTTCTTAGTTTTGAAAATGATTTCTAAGTTTTTCTCAAACAAGGTCTTAGAGCACTCTAGTGTACATATTTTTCCATTTTTTGATGATTTATATAGCCAAACATTTTCACATATTTGAACTTCTTTTAATTCTTCTATCTAAAATTCCAAGGCTCCCATGTTGAGTCTTATTATTAATAGTTGTATAAAATGAGGAACTTATTTTAGTTCATGTTTCCAACCTCTATATCATTGATCTTTTCTTCTCTACAACTATCTAATATTTCTAGGTTAGAGACTAGGTGATCCACATAATCTAAAATGACCAAACGTTTGAAACTTTTTCATATCTTTTTTGTAAGATTTTCTAAGTCCTTTTAACTAGATTTCTCAAACGTATTTTTCTCAAATTTTCAATTCAAAACTTTCATCAGTCCCTAAAATTCATATTTATATCATTAAATAGATGCATGAGCATTTACATGTCTTAGAACAAATAAGCAAGAGAAAATAAGAAGAAGAAAGCCATCAGATGATGTAGAAGTCTCTAGAGATGCCAAAAATAGAAGCTCAACCTTCATTATATGTTAGTAGGAGTTAAACTACCGTAAGAATGCATTTTTGGTGAATGAAAAGCTCTAAATTTGGAACTAATAGTTAACTATTAGTACACCTCTAAATTCTTCAAAAAAAATTGGCACACACTAGAAGAAGTGTAGCTCGGAAGTAGTTCACCTAATGGACCTCAAAAGAAGCATACTTTCTTAAAGCATCGCACCTTGTGCACTTGTGCACCTTGGAAGCTCGAAAGCTTGGAAGCTTGATTTACCAAAAAATCAAAGTTCTCAATTTTGAAAAAAGTTTCTAGGTTTTTCTCAAACAAGGTTTGGGAGCACTCTAGTGTACTTATTTTTCCCTCTTTTGATGATTTATACCCTCTTTATAGGGAAAAAATTCATAGATTTGAACTCCATCTACTACTTCTATCTAAAATTCTAAGGTGCTCATGTTGACTCTTGTCATTATTAGTTGCATAAGATAAGGAACCTGGTCTAGTTCATGTGTCAAACCTTTGTATCTTTGATCTTTTGTTCTCTCTAACTATCTAATTCTTCTAGGTCAAAGACCAGGTGATCTAGATTATCCAAAATGATCAAATTTTTGTAGCTTTTTCATATCTTTTTTACAAGATATTCTAAGCTCTTTTAACTAGCTTTTTTAGAGGTCTTCTACTCAAAATTTCTAGTTGAAACTTTTATCAGTCTATAAAATCCATATTTATATCATTAAATGGATGCATAAGCCTTTACATATCTTAAAACAAAGAAAGCCATTAGATGATGTAGAAGTCTCTGGAGATGCAAAAAATAGAAACTCAACCTTCACTAGATGTTTATAGGATTTAAGTTTCCATTAGAATGCATTTTTAGTGCATGGAAAGCTCTAAATTTGGAACTGACAGTTAACTATTGGTGTACCTCTAAATTCTTCAAAAACTTCTCATGTACCTCAGAAGAAGTGCACCTCAAAATTTTCACACCTAGGGCACCTTGGAAGAAGCACACTTTCTCAAAATAGTGCACCTTGTGCACATCATGCACCTATGCACCATGGAAGCTTGGAAGCTTGATTCACCAAAAAATCAAAGTTCTTAGTTTTGAAAATGGTTTCTAGGTTTTTCTAAAACAAGTTCTAGGAGAAATCTAGTGTACTTATTCTACCCTTTTTTGATGATTTATACCCTCTTTATAGCCAAACATTTACATAGATTTGAACTCCTACTTCTTCTATTTGAAATTCCAAGGTACTTTTGTTGAATCTATTCATTAATAGTTGCATAAGATGAGGAACCTTTCTAGTTCATGTGTCCAACCTCTATATCTTTTATCTTTTCTTCTCTCCAACTGTTTGATCCTTCTAAGTCAAAGACTAGGTGATCTAGATTATCCAAAGTGATCAAATGTTAAAAAAAATTCATATCCTTTTTATAAGATTTTCTAGGTCCTTTTAACTAGCTTTTTTTGAGGTCATTTTTTCACAATTTCAAGTTGAAAGTTTCATCAGTCTCTAAAATCAACATTTATATCATTAAATGGATGCATGCACTTTTACATGTTTTAAAACAAAGAAAGAATGAGAAAATAAGAAGAAGAAAACCATTAGATAATGTAGAAGTCTCTGGAGATGCCAAAAGTAGAAGCTCAACCTTCAATAGATGTTTGTAGGAGTTAAAATGTTGTCAGAATGTATTTTTGGTGCATGGAAAACTCTAGATTTGGAGCTAGTAGTTAATTATAGGTGCACCTCTAAATTCTTCAAAAACTTTCAATGCACCTTAGAAGAAACACACCTTGGAAGTATCACACTTTTTCAAAATATCACACTTTGTGCACCTACACACCTGCATACCTCAGAAGCTCGATTCACCAAAAAATTAAAGTTCTCAATTTTGAAAATGGTTTCTAGGTTTTTCTCAAATGAGGTCTGGGAGTACTCTGTTGATCTCAGATTGGTTTTTATAATTGAGTGTCAACACACTTAAGATATTTACTAAATTTCATGCCAAGATAGTAATATATGGCAAGTATAATATGTATAGATGTCGAGTTGCAATGAGTGTCAAGTCACTCATGTGTCAAGTAATTCAAGTGCTGAGCATACAATTGATCCTGAGAAAGTTCAAGTGCTAAGCTAGACAAAATTATAATAAGTGTTGAGCATCAATATTATCAAGTGTCGAGTAACAAAGAATGTGATGGCACAAACAACTATGTAAACCATTTTTATGCTAACTAATGGATAATCTTGAAGCTTTGAAGATAAGGATGAATCTATTTGGATTCCCTATGTAATCAACATGCAACCAATCAGAAAATTGAAAGGGATTAAGTGGAAAAATGAATGAATTTTTGTTGTAGATTCATACCTAACCCTAATCCACCAAAGTCTTTATAAGGAAGATGAAGCCCCATAATTCAAGAAGTGATGTGAACGAAGAATAGAAAGAAGAAAAGGGGTGAATTAATTTGAAAACATTCAAGGTGACTTAGAAGAGTGATAGAATTGTAGAATTAGTTTACAAAATAGAGGAGAAGTGATACAACATTGTTATAATAGATCAAAAGGATCAAGATAGATAGAATTGTGATCTGAAATCAGCAAGGAAAAGTTGTAAGTTTTTAGATCAAACATTCTACTGTTGCTTTCTAACAACTGTATCAGTAGGGTGAAATCATTTGGACTAAGGTTCACTTAACAATCATTGTAAAATCCTTTAATAGGGTGACATTTCAAGTGAATGTTTCAAAAGTCCTTCAACTAGGAACACTCCTAATAGGGTGTTCAAAATCTTATAATAGGGTAGGATCCAACAATGCTTTGTAAGCCTTTAATAGGGCCAATCGTGAAAATGGTCAAACTATGTAACCTTAATAGGTGACACTTTATTGCTGCAGTAGTGAAGAATTGTGGGTGTCATCCCCATCTCATTTTACCTTCTCATTTGGAGGGTTTTTGGGCGATCATATCAAGTGTCAAGTTTTTGTATATTTATATGTTTTGATGCATTTTCTTTACATTTCATTTCTATTTATAACATGCATCTAATGAATGGTATAAGAGTTTTAAGTGCTAAAGTTTGAAATTTTGATTCACTCCCCCCTTCCAGAAGTATATGTTTCCCATTTTTAATTCAAACACACTTTAGTTTGCTTAATTTTCTCTTTTTCGATGATTTATACCCTTTTAAAGCCAAACATTTTCATATATTTGAACTCCTTCTGCTTCTTCTATTTGAAATCCCAAGCACCTATGTTAAATCTTGTCATTAATAGTTGCATAAGATTAAGAAAGTGTTCTGTTTCATGTATCAAACTTCTATATCTTGATCTTTTTTTTCTCTCCAACTATCCAATCCTTTTGGGTCAAAAACTAGGTGATCCAAATTATCCAAAATGATCAAATGTTTGAAACTTTTGCATGTCTTTTTTACAAGATTGTCTAGATCCTTTTAATTGGATTTTCTAGAGGTCTTTAGCCCAAAATTTCAAGTTGAAACTTTCATGATTCCTTAAAAGCCATATTTATATTATTAAATGGATTCATGAGCCTTTACATGTCTTAAAACAAAGAAGCATGAGAAAATAAGAAAAGGAAAGCCATCAGGCAATGTAGAAGTCAATCGAGATGCCAAAGATAGAAGCTCAACTTTCAATGGATGTTTGTCCGAATTAAACTATCATTAGAATGCATTTTTAGTGCATGGAAAGCTATAAATTTGGAATTAGTAGTTAGCTATTAGTGCACTTCCAAATTCTTCAAAAACTTTTGGCACACCTTAGAAAAAGCACGCCTCAGAAGTAATGCTCCTACACACCTTAGAAGTTTAGAAGCTTGGAAGCTCGACTCACCAAAAAATCAAAGTTCTCAGTTTTAAAAATGGTTTTTGGGTTTTTCTTAAATGAGATCTGGGAGCACTCTATGTTAGAAATATAGATGGAGTAACTGAGAGGGGGGGTAAATCAATTACTACAAAAATATTTCAAATCCCCTAGTGTCAACAATAAAACTGAATTATGCTATAATTTGGTAAACACACAGAAAATGTTGTAACTTGATAAAAGCAGTGTGATTTACTAATTATTGATCTTAAGTATTCACAATTTTTAACTTGAAAACATAAAAGAAATAAAATGAACACATGAGACACTAGGATTTAATGTGGAAACCCAATATGGGAAAAACCACCAATGTAACTAGTTACTAATTTTCACTCTTTTGAATTAAGCCTTATTAGGAGCCAACCTAGTTAAAGGTTACAAAAGACACTATTAGGTGTGACCTTGTTAGAGGATTTAATCACCCTATTAGGAGTGGCCTTGCAAGAGGTCTTAAAACAATTCAATAGAACTGTCACCTTGTTAAAAGATTTACAATTGGTTGTTAAGCCAACTTTGTTAAGAGATATTAGAATCATTGCTATAATGATGAGAAAGTAACAATAAAATGACCTAAATGAGATGCAACTAAATTTTTGATTATAGATCTCTATTCTACTTCATGCTAGATCCTTCCTAATCGAATATTACTATGCTGCTCCTCAAGGATATCTAACCATCCTTCAAGTTCACTCACACTTGCCTTCTCAATCAATACATTTACATTCTCTCACACACACTAGAATCTCAACTTGACCTTTCATATATACCATAGTTTGTTGGAATCAATACTTGAAATAATTAAACTTAATATCCCCAAATTAACAAAATATTTCATTGGCTGACCCTACTTGGTAAACACTGATCCTAAAATGATTTCCTTGTTAACCAATAGAAGCTTGGTTAACACTATGAACTTGCAAAATCCTTTAGCAATTGAGTGAATTTGGTGAACACTGACTCTGACCAACTTTCCTTTGTTAACCATGAGAACTCAGTTAACACTATTTTTTGCCATAATTTCCTTCAATGCCTGAGTGAGCTTGGTAGATACTTTCTATGTAGAGTAATCTCCAAGAATGCTCAGTAGATAAGAAAAATTGCCTTGCTAACCAAGTGAGCTTAGTAAGCACTGACTACCAACTGATATGAAATTTGTGTAACATCAAAGATAAAATACAATTGGACAATTGTATCCAACAATCTCCCTCTTTGGCATTGATGACAACACAACATGTCATAGCACAATGAAATTTGAAAACAAGGCTTTCTATGACATAAAATTTCTCCCTCTAAGATTTTATACCACAAGCTTCTCTATGTAGTTATCTCCCTCTGTGAAGGAATTACATAACTTCTTCCTCAAAAAAAAATTTCAAAAATATATGATAGTAAACTCTCCTTCTTTGATAACACATGCCAAAGACAACACATACCAAATGAGTATCAATGTACCTTGAGTACTAATTCATATGCAATGATCTCTTGACTATGCTGCATCAACTGATAGATCTTCAACTTGGTTCTTGTTGATGCATCACTAAAACTTTATTTTAGTGAGCTTCAAATAGGGGAATGACCTCTAACTTACCTCTTAGATACAAGAATGCATCCTTAGATAATGACTTGGAAAATGTGTCTGTAATCTATTCTTTTATATGGGCATATTTTGATTTGATTTCTTTGTCTTGCACCAACTCTCTGACAAAGTGGTATTTTATAACAATGTGCTTGGTTTTGGAATGCATCACTAGATTTTTTGATATGTTAATTGCACTTTTATTATCACAAAACATGAAAAATAGTTCTCTGATCCCAACCTTCATGCCTTCTAATGAATATTTAAACCAAACAATATTAGAATAGTTTACTGCTACTGCAACATATTCTACTTCTGTTGTGGATTGGGATGTGTAGTTTTTCTTTTTACTTGTCCAAGATACCAACCTTTTACTAAGAAAGAATGCTCCACCACTTGTACTCTTTCTGTCATCAATATTTCTTGCCCAATCAGCATCAATACATACTTTTAAGTCCAAATTTCATCCAAGTTTATACCATAAGCCATAATCTTCAGTACCTTTCAAGTATCTCAAGATTTGTTTGATTGCCATCATATGATTTTCTCTGAGTTTTTTCAAGTATCTTGCCACTATACCAACTACAAGAGTAATATCAAGCCTTTTATGAACTACATATTGTAATTTTCCAATCATTGATCTATATAAAGTTTGATCTACCTCTTTTGAGTCATCTCTTTTGGAAAGTTTTAGTCCAATACACATGGGTGTTCCAACTGGTTTGGAATCTTCCATACCAAATTTCTTGAGTATCTCCTTAATATATTTAGACAGAGTGATGTAGATACCATTCTTGTTTTGTTGTATCTGCAATCCAACAAAAAATTAATCTTAGCAAATATATACATTTCAAACTCTTTGTTCATTTGTTCTAAAAATTCTTTGAATAGATCATCATTCCTTGTAAATAAAGTATCATCCACAAATATTTTTGCCAAAACAATATTATTGTCTAGTCCTTCCTTGATGCACAAACTATTATTATCATTAGTTCTCTAGAAACCAATCTATATAAGGTAGTTATGCAATCTTTCATACAATTCTCTAAGGGCTTGTTTCAGACCATACAATGCTTTGTGTAATTTGCAGATCATGTCCCTTTTGTCTAGATCAACAAAACCTTATGGTTGTTCAATGTAGACTTCTTCATCAAGAATACCATTGAGAAATATAGATTTAAAATCCATCTGATATACCTTAAATCTTTTATGTGCTACATATGAAAGTAAGGTCCTAACACCTTCCAATCTTGCAACAGAAGCAAAAGTTTCACCATAATCCATGCCTTCTTCTTGATAATATCCTTTACACACTAGTTTAGCTTTGTTTCTTAATACCTTACCATCTTCATTCAACGTATTCCTGAATACCCATTACAAGAGTCCAAGTTTTGTTCTTTTCTATTTTCTCTATCTCTTCATTCATAGCCTCAATCCAAATTTAATTTTCCAATGCATCTTTGACATTTCTAGGTTCAAAATTAGCAAGTAAACATGTACCTTATAGCTTACTTCTTGTCATAGTACCTTTTGATTTATCTACAATAATCTAACATGTTGTATGATGCCTCCTGACATACTTGGCTAATATAGGTTCCTTGCCTTTTGAATGAATTGAATTGTCATCCTCTTGAACTTCAACTTTAGGTTCTTGTTGCTTAGCCTCGGTAGGCATTGGCTCAATATCTTCAAAATGTGACTCATGTCCTTGTGACTCAATTTAAACTTCTTGCAACTCAATGACTAAGGAAGAATCAAGAGTAGAAGTCTCCTTATTGATAGATGTGTCTAGCAATGTATCAGGTTCAATGTAAACAAATCTGCTATAATCTTTTGGTTCCGTTTTGCTTTCTTCTTTAGTCATTTCTATAAACTCATCAATTCTAACATGTACACTTTCTATGATTTTATGAGTAGAAAAATTCAAACATCTATATGCCTTACTCTTGCAAGAATATCCAAAAAATATACTTTCATCACCTTTCATATCAAATTTGCCTTTTCTAGATTCTTTCAAGATATAACATTTACTTCTAAATACTTTTAGATAACTTACATTGGGTTTATAGCCATACCATAACTCATAGGGAGTTTTATATGAGTCCTTCTTCAACTATACTTAGTTTAAGGTATGAATTGTAGTGTTGATAGCTTCCTTTCAGTATTTGATAGCAATGTTCTTTTCAATCATTAGAGTCCTTGCACAATCCATGATAGATTTGTTCATCTTTTCAACTATTCCATTTTGCTTGGGAGTTCTAGGGGATAATATTTGTCTTTGATTCCTCTTTCAATACAAAATTTATTGAATTCATTGGAGATGAATTCACCACCTCTATTTGATCTTAAACATTTCAATCTTTTTCCTATTTCCTTTTCCACTCTTGCCAAATACCATTTGAATTTCTCAAATGCTTCTAACTTCTCTCTTAGATACATAACAATCAAAATTCTAGAGTAGTCATCAAACAAAATAATGAAGAATTTTTCTCTACTATAGCTTTGTATTTTAGTAGGTCTATATAAATCAGTATGCACAATTTCCAAGATATCTTTATATTGATAGTTTTTTCTCTTAAACCTAGCCTTTCCCATTTTGCCAATCTAACAAATTCTTGCATAGACCAACATCAAGTTTCTTCAAACTAGGAATGCCTCTTACTTTCCTAAATTTGCTTATTTTCACCATGTTATCAAAATTTACATGATACAAACTTATGTTTCATAAACAACTTTCTTCAACTTGAGCAATAAAACATGAGCCCTCACCAAGATCAAGATAAAACATGTTACCTTTTGTTTGTTTGCCTGATCTAATTAGTTGTCCTTTGTCATCTAGCAGTCTTGCCTTGCGATGCCTGAATTCCACCTTGAATCCAATGTTGATTAGCTATGCAACACTCACTAGATTATGTTTAAGTCCTTCAACCCAATAGCCATTGTCACATACAAGTTCTTTGGTTAACGAGATTCAACCTCTCCCTTTTATGTAACAAGGTTCATTGTTTCCAAACCTTACAGTACCACCATCATAATCTTCAAAGTGCTCAAACTTTGTTTTGTCATGAGTCATATGATGTGAACATCCACTATCTATGATCCATGTATCATTTTTTCTCACATTAGAGATAAGTTCCATCTTATCTTCATCATCATTAGATTCATCTTTCACAATAATGCAAACTATTTCATCTTCACTATTATCAAAATCCTTAGCCATAAAACATGTCTTCTTACTTTTTTCCTTGAATGATTTGAAATCCTTCTTGCCATTGCACTTGTGACCTTTCTTCTCATCCTTTATTTTCTTTCCTTTTTCCTTAAGTGAAATCTTAGCCTCAAATGTAGATTCAATATTCTTGGAAGCTGTAACATAATTGTCAAAGTTATCTAGCTCAAATGCTATCAATCTTCCTACTAAGGTATCCAAAGTTATCGTATGATTTGTCTCACATCTTCTTTCTTGAATATTAGATACTCTAATTGCATAGATAGGAATAAATGTTCCAACAACTTTACTTGCAATAGTTTCTCCCTTGATCTCTCCTATGGAAGCTTTGATTGCACTGACACTTACTTTGATCCTTTCAATATATTTGGCAATGTTTTCATCTTCTCTCATTCTTATCTGATCAAATTGTCCTCTAAGGCTTTCTGCTTTGGCTCTTGTCATATTGTCATTACCATCGTAGATGTCCTTTATCTTGTTCCACATAGCAAAGGTAGATCTACAATCTTTGATATCATCAAATTCCTCATAGCTTAGAGAAGATGCAATGTCTTTCATCATGGTGTTGTGATTCTTTTTCTCAAAAATGTCACCAACAGATAATGTACCAGTAGGAGTTGTGTATTCTTCATCAAGGTAATTCAATCTTGAATCATGAATGGAAGCCAGATAAAGTCTCATGAGTACCTACCATGTTGAAAAGCTATCTCTATTAAACCTTGAAATTTCTCTCTTTTAAGACATCCTAATCTTTAGCTTAGGTACTTGAAACCTTTCTTGCAAGCACCAAAAGCTTTGATACCAATTTTTGGAAATATAGATGGAGTAACTGAGGGGGGAGTGAATTAGTTACCACAAAAAAATTCAGATCCCCTAGATGTCAACAATAAAACTAATTTCTATTGTAATTTGGTAAACACACAAGAAATGTTGTAACTTGGTAAGAGCAGTGTGATTTACTTATTACTAATCTTAAAAATTTGGAGTGATTAACTTGAAAAATAAAATAAATAACATGAATGCATGAGACACTAGGATTTAACATGGAAACCAAATATGGGAAAAACCACTGATCATGTAACTAGTTACTAATTTTCACTCTTCTAAAGAGAGTGTTGTTAGGAGCTAACCTAGTTAAAGGTTACAAAACAAACTATTAGGTGTGACCTTGTTAGAGAATGTAATTACCTTGTTAGGAGTGGCCTTGTAAGAGGTCTTAAAAAAATTCAATAGAAATGTAACCTTATTAGAGAATTTACAACTGGTTGTTAAACCAACTCTGTTAAGAGATTTTAGAATCACTAAAATGGTGAGAAAGTAACAATAAAATGACCTAAATGAGATGCACCTAAATTGCTGATTTTAGATCTTTATTTTTCTTCATACTAGATCCTTCTTGATCAAATATTACTTTGCTACTCCTAAAGGATATCTGACCATCCTTTAAGTTCAATCACACTTGCCTTCTCAATCAATATACTTGCATTCTCTCACACACACCAGAATCTCAACTTGACCTTTCATTTATACCACCCAAATTATCAAGTTAGCTCAATTACAAATTACAATGACCAATAATCATTACCATGGTTGACTAGAATCAATAGTTGAAATAATTAAACTTCATATCCTAAAAGTAACAAAATCTTTCATTGGCCAACCCTACTCAATAAACACTGATCCTGAAATGATTTCCTATGTTAACCAATAGAAGCTTGGTTAACACTATGAACTTTCAAAGTCCTTTGGCAACCAAGTGAACTATGTGAACACTAACTCTGACCAACTTTCCTTTATTAAGCATGAGAACTTGGTTCACACCATAATATCCTTCGATGCATGAGTGAGCTCGGTAGACACTTTCTATGCAAAGTAATCTTTAGGAATTCTTGGTAGACAAGGAAAATTGCCTTGCTGACCAAATGAGCTTGGTAATCACTGATTGCCAATTGATATGACATTTGTGTAACATCAAAGACAACACACAATTAGACAATTGTATCCAATGCTCTAATGTACTTATTTTTCCCTTTTATTATTGATTTATACACTTTTTATAGCCAAACATTTTCTTAGATTTGAACTTCTTCTACTTCTTCTATCTAAAATTCCAAGGCACCCATGTTGAATCTTTTCATTAATAGTTGCATAAGATGAGGAACCTATTCTAGTTCATGTGTCCAACCTCTCTATCTTTGATCTTATCTTCTCTTCAACTTTTTGATCCTTCTAGGTCAGAGACTAAGTGATCAAAATGATCTAAAATGATTAAAAATTTGAAACTTTTTCAAATCTATTTTACAAGATTTTCTAGGTCCTTTTAAATGGCTTTTTTAGAGTCCTTTTGCTCAAAATTTCAAGCTAAAACTTTCATGAGTCCTTAAAATTCATATTTATATAATTGAATGAATACATGAGACTTTACATGTCTTAAAATGAAGAATCATGAGAAAATAAGAAGAAGAAATCCATTAGATGATTTAGAAGTCTCTAGAGATGCCAAAAATAGAGGCTCAACCTTCATTAGATGTTTGTAGGATTTAAACTACCGTAAAAATGCATTTTTGGTGTCTGGGAAGCTAAAAATTTGGAACTAGAAATTAACTGTCAGCACACCTCTAAATTCTTCAAAAACTTCTAACACGCCTCAGAAGAAGCACACCCTAGAAGTAGTGCAACTAGCATACCTTAGAAGAAGCACACTTTCTCAAAGCACTTTCACACCTGCGCACCTTGGAAGCTCAAAAGCTCATTTCACCAAAAAATCAAAGTTCTCAATTTAGAAAATGGTTTCTGGGTTTTTCTCAAAAGAAGTTTGGGAGCAGTCTAGTGTACTTATTTTTCCTTTTTTTGATGATTTATACCCTCTTTATCGTCAAAAATTTTCATAGATTTGAACTCCTACTTCATCTATCTGAAATTCCAAGGCACCCATGTTGAATCTTGTCATTAATAGTTGCATAAGATGAGGAACTTGTTCTTGTTCATGTGTCCAACCTCTATATCTTTGATCTTTTCTTCTTTCCAATGTCTAATCCTTTTGGGTTAGAGACCAGGTGCTCTAGATTATCCAAAATAATCAAATGTTTGTAACTTTTTCATATCTTTTTAATAAAATATTTTAAGTCCTTTTAACTAGATTGTTTAGAGGTCTTCTACTCAAAATTTCAAGTTGAAACTTTCATCAATCCATAAAATCCATATTTATATCATTGAATGGATGCATTAGGCTTTACATGTCTTAAAACAAAGAAAGCATGAGAAAATAAGAAGTAGAAAGCCATTAGATGATGCAGAAGCCTTTGGAGATGCCAAAAATAGAAGCTCAACCTTCACTAGATGTTTGTAGGAGCTAAGCTACCATCAAAATGCATTTTTGGTGCATGTTGGAACTGGTAGTTAACTATCAACACACTTATCAACTCTTCAAAAAAAATTGGTACACCTCAAAACAAGTGCACCTCAGAAGTTACACACACAGTGCACCTTGGAAGAAGCATGCTTTCTCAAAATATTGCACCTTACACATGTGGTGCACTAGTGCATCTAGCACACTTGTGCACCTCTGAAGCTCAGCAGGTCAGAAGCTCTATTCACCAAAAAATCAAAGTTCTCACTTTTGAAAATATTTTATGGGTTTTTCTTAGACAAGGTTTGGGAGAACTCTAGTGTACTTATTTTTCCCTTTACTACTAATTATACACTCTTTATAGCCAAATATTTTCATAGATTTAAACTCCTTTTTCTTCTTCTATCTAAAATTCTAAGGCACCCATGTTGAATCTTGTCATTAATAGTTGCATAAGATGAGAAATCTATTCTAGTTCATGTGTCCAACCTCTATATCTTTGATTTTTTCTTCTCTCGAACTATCTGTTCCTTCTAGGTCTGAGACCATGTGATCTGGATTATCTAAAATGATCAAATGTTTGAAACATTTTCATATCTTTTTTGCAAGATCTTCAAGGTGCTTTTAATAGACCTTTTCAGAGGTCTTCTGCCCAAAATTTCAAGTTGAAACTTTCATCGGTTCATAAATTTCATATTTATATCATGGAATAGTTGCATGAGACTTTAAATGTCTTAAAACAAAGAAATCATGAGAAAATAAGAAGAATAAATCCATTAGATGATGTAGAAGTCTCTAGATGTGCCAAAAATAGAAACTTAACCTTTACTAGATGTTTGTAGGAGTTAAACTACCATCAGAATGTATTTTTGGTGCACGGAAAGCTCTAAATTTTGAATTGACAATTAAATATCATTGCACCTCTAAATTCTTCAAAAACTTTCAGTTCACCTTAGAAGAAGTCTACCTCAAAATTAGTGCACCTAACACACCTCAAAAGAAGCACACTTTCTCAAAACAGTGGACTTTGCACACTTGCACACCTCAGAAGTTCAAAAGCTCAATTCATTAAACAATCAAAGTTCTCAATTTTGAAAATTATTTCTATATTTTTCTCAGACAAGGTCTGTGAGCACTCTAGTTTACTTAATTTTCCCTTTTTCTGATGATTTACACCCTCTTTAAAGGAAAACATTTTCATAAATTTGAACTTTTTCTACTTCTTCTATCTTAATTTCTAAGGCACTTGTGTTGAATCTTGTCATTAGTAGTTTCATAAGATGAGGAACCTATTTTGGTTCATGCATCTAACCTCTATATCTTTGATCTTTCTTCTCTCCAATTGTTTGATCCTTTCAAGTCAGAGAATAGGTGATCAAGATTATCTAAAACGATCAAATGTTTGAAACATTTTTATATCTTTTTTACAAGATTTTGTAGGTGCTTTTAACATGCTTTTTTAGAGGTCTAATGCACAAAATTTATAGTTCAAACTTTCATTAGTTCCTAAAATCCATATTTATATCATTAAATGGATGCATGAGCCTTTATATGTTTTAAAACAAAGAAGCATTAGAAAATAAGAAGAAGAAAGCCATCAAATGATGTAGAAGTCTCTAGAGATGCCAAAAAGAGAAGCTCAACTTTTAGTAGATGATTGTATGATGCAGGAGCATCCAGAGGTATAAGGGCAATCCTGTGTCACCCAAAAAAAAATTGTACTTAGACTTAGTTTCTATTTCATGTCTTTTCATTTTTGGATACCCATTTGGGTCAAATAAAGGTTCCAACTCTCACAGTTCCACTATCAGTGTGTTTGAAAATCTTGAAAAAATAGGAGCATCCAATTTGGTCATCATTTTGGTGACCTAGAAGGTGTGAATTGGCCAGATGAATATAATTGTGATTTAGAGCATTCCAGAAAAAGAATCAGGTCAAAAGGCCCCACGATTTGAAAGTTATTGTAGTTTTTCAGGTTTTGGAGACCCCCTAAGAATGCTTCAAATTCAGGTTAGGGGCATTAAATGACCTCAAAAAGGGTCAAAAAATGGGGTATGAGAAAAGCTTGTCCATAGGGCTATAGAGTGCTTCAAGAGCTTTTCGAATATGTAAACAGTTCATCAATCGAAGCTACGGTTCAAAAGTTATGCCTCCCAGAAGTTCTGTTACCATTTCTAGATTCTTCTAGATTTGCACCGACTTCTAACATAGCTTTCAGAACCTTCTATTTTGTTGGTGGATGCCTACTAGCACTTTCTAGAATGTTCTCCTAGTCCTTAACCCTCTAGGGTCTATTTAAGGAGATTTTTGGCATTGTAAAAGGCAGTTCGAAGTGGAGTTTGAGAGGAGGTACTAAAAGGAGAAATTATCTCAAGATTTATACTTTTGTAAGCCCTTAGGGCATGTTTTGAAGTTTATTTTCTCTGCACTATTTGTACTAGCTTATTTTCTTAGTTAATATAATTTTCCCTTTCTGTTGGTTCCATTTTGTTCTTGGGTCATGTCCCCATAAAGTGGTATCAGAGCGAGTTTTCCTGAGTGTGTAGACAGAACACCGACTGTGAGGCAGTTTGCACCAAGATGGTGTGGTTGTGGGTTTGAGTTAGAAGATGCCTCCACAAAGAGAGCATGGTGGAAGGGCCAAATCTATTAATCCTAAGGAGGTTAGAGCCCTCCAAAGATAGGTGCAAGCATTGCAAGAGGAGCCTCGTAGAGGAGCAAATGTTGCCGCAGGTGACAACAGTGAGGATGAAAATGAAGAAGAAGCAATGGGACTAGAAGAGGAATTTGATGGGGAAGTTCTAAATCCTATAGAGGAAAGGCTTTTTAGGTCCATTTCTAAGTTTGGGAAAAGACCTACAATTGAAGTGGGTGTATTTTCAGGAAATCTGAAACTAGATGAGTTGATCGATTGGATCAATGAACTAGAAGAATACTTTGAGTATGAGGATATCAGGGACCCAGATAGGGTTAAGTTTGCAAAGGAAAAACTAAAAGGCCATGCCAAAATTTGGTGGCAAGAGGTTTAATTGGAAAGAAATAGAAGAGGAAAGGAGAAGATCACAAGATGGGATCGCATGGTGGACAAATTGAAGAAGTAGTTCATTCTTGTGGACTACGAGCTTGATCTATTTAAGAAGATGCATGGGTTAAAGCAAGCAAGGAGATCAGTCCAAGAATATACAGAGGAGTTTGACCGACTCTTGATTAGAGTGGGGCATGCAGAAGCAAATAAGGAGAAGGTTGCTTGTTATATCATTTGGTTGCGACCTAGCATCCAGGAGGAATTAATTCTAGTAAGAATGACCAGCATTGAAGAGGCATACTAGTTTTCCCTACGAGTTCAAGAGAAGCTAAATAAAAGGTTTGAAGGAAGACAAAGAGGGCGCGGTCAAGGAGGAAGGGGAAGTGGTAGGTCATCTGGAGGCCGCAATGAAACCCAAAGGAAAAATGAAGATGTGGGTACTAGTAGGAACCAAAGGAATGAGGATTTCAACCGCTCCCATGATCAAGACTTTGGAAATCAGAGAGGAAGAGATAGAGGAAGTGGAAAAGGAAGAGGAGGCTTCTGTGGTACCTGTTTCCATTGCAATGAAGAAGGTCATCGTGCCTTTGAATGCCCTCAACAAAAAGGAAGGATAGATAGTAGAGCTAAGGGCCAAGCTAGGCTTGCTCATGTGGATGAGGATGCACAATCATCACATTCAAAGGATGCAGAAAGAGGAGAGACCTTGGTAAATGAAAGAGTCCTACTAAGTGGTGAGAATGAACTAGGACAACGAAGGAGTTTGTTTCATACCAGATGCAAGTGTGAGGATAAATGTTGTGACGTGATCATTGATGATGGTAGCACTGATAACCTAGTATCAGAAGAGATGGTCTCTAAGCTAAAGCTCAAGAGGGAGAAACATCCCCAACCCTATCAGATTTCTTGGGTAAAAGATGATCATAAGGTCCTGGTAAGTGAACAATGTTTAATAAAATTCAAAATTGGGAGTTACCATGATGAAGTTCTCTATGATGTTATTTCGATGGATGTTTGCCATCTATTATTGGGTAGACCATGGCAGTTTGATAGACATGCAAACACATACTCTCTGACAAAGGATGGAGTTTGCCACAAATTGAAGCCCATGAAAAAGGAAGGTGAAAAGGTATGTAGTAGTGCTAGGATTTGTCTTGTTGATGGAAGGAAGTTTTTAGATGGCATGAAACATCAGTATATGTGCTATGCTTTGATTCCTAGGAAAGATAAAGAAGGTAGTAGTGAAATACCATTTGAAATTTTAGATTTACTAGGGGAATTTGGAGATATTATCTTTGATAATGTTCCAGATGGATTGCCACCAGTAAGGAAAATCAGTCATCAGATAGATCTGATTCTAGGAGCTAGTTTTCCTAAATGGGCTGCTCACAGGATGACTCCTACTAAAATAGAGGAGCTAAATAGATAGGTTTAGGAGCTGTTGAGGAAGGGCTTGATTCAAGAGAGCCTGAGTCCATGTGCAGTACCTACAGTACTTGCACCAAAGAAGGATGGAGAGTGGAGGATGTGTACAGATTCTTGAGCTATAAATAGGATAACCATCAAGTACCAGTTTCCTTTACCAAGGATGGATGATCTTATGGACTGCTTCAGTGGAGCTCAGCACTTCACAAAGATAGATCTGAAGAGTGGCTATCATCAGATATGGATTCGAGAAGGAGATGAGTGGAAAACAGCCTTCAAGACCAAGGAGGATCTTTATGATTGGTTAGTCATGCCCTTTGGATTGATGAATGCCCCAAGCACCTTCATGCGGCTCATGAATGAGGGAGTTAGTCTATTTGGGATTTGTTATATCACCTGAAGGTCTCAAAATGGATCCAGAGAAGGTAAAAGCCATCTTGGAATGGCCTACTCCAAGGACTACTACTGAGGTAAGATCATTTCATGGTCTAGTTAGTTTTTACAGTAAGTTTATTAAGAATTTCAGTGCCATATGTGTACCCCTAACTGATACAATAAGAGGGGATAGAAAAGAGTTCAAATGGACTACAATAGCTGCGAGAAGTTTTGAATTGCTAAAGAAGAAGGTGATTGAACAGCCTATGTTGGCACTTCCAGATTTTAGAAAAGTGTTCCAGGTGGATTGTGATGCTAGTGGTAGCGCTATTGGGGCTGTATTAAGCCAAGAAGGTAAGCCTATTGCATATTTTAGTGAAAAATTGAATGATGGTGTAGATGATGAGTTGGTGTTAGAGCCATGTCTAATTCTTGCTTCTAAGAAGGAGGAGATAGAAGACATTCTAGATCATCGTGTAGGTAGGAGTACCAAAAATAGGCAGTATGAAGAGTATTTGGTCAAATGGAAAGGATGAACGATTGAGGACTCAACTTGGATTTCAGCAGTTGAGGTTTCCCATTTGGGATTTCCTCTACCATCCATAAAGTGACAGGGTCACTTTTCAATCTACCCTGGGTGTCTGATGCAGGAGAATCCAAAGGTATAAGGGCAATCTTGTGTCACCCAAAAAAAAATTGTACTTAGACTTAGTTTCTGTTTCATGTCTTTTCATTTTTGGATACTCATTTGGGTCAAATAAAGGTTCCAACTCTCACAGTTCCACTATCAGTGTGTTTGAAAATCCCAAAAAAATAGGAGTATGCAATTTGGCCATCATTTTGGTGACCTAGAAGGTGTGAATTGGCCAGATGAATATAATTGTGATTTAGAGCATTCCAGAAAAAGAATCAGGTCAAAAGGCCCCACGATTTGAAAGTTATTGCATTTTTTCAAGTTTTGGAGACCCCCTAAGAATGCTTCAAAGTCAGGTTAGGGGCATTAAATGACCTCAAAAAGGGTCAAAAAATGGGGGACGAGCAAAGCTATCCATAGGGCTATAGAGCACTTTGAGAGCTTTCTGAAAATGTAAACGGTTCGTCAATCGGAGCTACGGTTCAAAAGTTATGCCTCTCGAAAGTTTGGTTACCATTTTTGGATTCTTCTAGATTTGCATCGACTTCTAACGCAGCTTCTGGAACCTTCTATTTTGTCGATGGATGCCTACTAGGACTTTCTAGAATGTAATCCTAGTCCTTAACCCTTTAGGGTCTATTTAAGGAGATTTCTAGCATTGTAAAAGGCAGTTCGGAGTGGAGTTTGAGAGGAGGTACTAAAAGGAGAAATTATCTCCAGATTTATACTTTTGTAAGCCCTTAGGGCATGTTTTGAAGTTAATTTTCTCTCCACTTTTTGTACTAGCTTATTTTCTCAGTTAATATAATTTTCCCTTTCTGTTGGTTCCATTCTGTTCTTGGGTCGTGTCCCCATCATTGTAGTAGTTAAACTACCATTAGAATGCATTTTTGATTCATGGAAAGCTCTAAATTTGGAACTGATAGTTAACTATAGGCACACCTCTGAATTTTTCAAAAACTTCTGCTACACCTTAGAAGCAGTGTACCTATTGCACCTTGGAAGAAGCACACTTTCTCAAAATAGTGCACCTTCCACACCTATACACTTGGTGCACCTATGTATCTATGCACCATAGAAGCTAGGAAGATTAGAAGCATGATTTTCCAAAAATTCAAAATTCTTAGTTTTGAAAATGTTTTTTGGTTTTTCTCAGATGATGTCTAGGATCACTATAGCGTACTTTTTTCCCCCTTTTTTTATGATTTATACCATCTTTATAGCCAAACATTTTCATAGATTTGAACTACTTCTACTTTTTCTATCTAAAATTCTGAGGCAACCATGTTGAATATTATCATTACTAGTCACATAAGATGAGCAATCTATTTTGGTTCATGTGTCCAAGATTTGTATCTTTGATATTTTCTTCCCTTTAACTATCTAATCCTTTCGGGTCAAAGACCAAGTTATCTAGATTATCCAAAATGATCAAATGTTTTAAACTTTTTCATATCTTTTTTATAAGATTTTCAAGTCCCTTTAACTAGATTTTTTAGAAGTCTTCTACTTAAAATTTGAAGTTGAAACTTTCATAGGTCCGTAAAATCCATATTTATATCATTAAAAGGATGCATGAGCCTTTACATGTCTTGAAACAAAGAAAGCATGAGAAAATAAAAAGAAGAAAGCCATCAAATCATGTAGAAGTCTCTGAAGATGCCAAAAATAGAAGCTTAACCGTCACTAGATGTTTGTTGGAGTTAAATTGTTATCAAAATATATTTTTGATGCTTGGAAAGCTTTAAATTTGAAACTAGAAGTTAACTATCAATGCATCTCTTAATTCTTCAAAAACTTTGAGTGCACCTCAAAAGAAGTGCATCTCAAAAGCAGTGCACCTAGTGCACTTTGAAAGAAGAACACTTTCTCAAAATAGTGCACCTTGTGCAACTGTGCACCTGGTGCACCTATGCACCTCAGAAGCCCAAATGCTCAATTCGCTAAAAAATCAAAGTTCTTAGTTTTGAAAATAGTTTTTGGGTTTTTCTCATACAAGGCTTGGGAGAACTCTAGTGTACTTATTTTTCCATTTTTTGATGATTTATACCCTTTTTATAGCAAAAAAATTTCATATATTTGAACTCCTACTTATTCTATCTAAAATTCCAAGGCACCCATGTTGAATCTTGTCATTAATAGCTACATAAGATGAGGAATCTATTTTGGCTCATGTGTCTGACCTCTGTATCTTTGATCTTTTCTTCTCGCCAACTATCTAATTCTTCTAGGTCAAAGACTAGGTGATCTAGATTATCCAAAATGATGAAATGTTTGAAATTTTTTCATATCTTTTTTACAAGATTTTTTAGATTCTTTTAATTGGCTCTTTCAAAGGTCTTCTACTTAGAATTTCAGGTTGAGACTTTCATTGGTCTTTAAAATCCATATTTATATCATTAAATGGATGCATGAGCCTTTACATGTCTTAAAAAAAAGAAAGCATGAGAAAATAAGAAGAAGAAAGGCACCAGACGATGTAGAAGTCTTTAGAGATGCTAAAAATGGAAGCTCAACCTTCAGTAGATGTTTGTAGGAGTTAAAATACCATCATAATTCATTTTTGATGAATGTGAAGCTCTAATTTGGATCCTTCTAGGTTAGAGACTAGGTGATCTAGATTGTCCAAAATGATGAAATGTTTTAAAAAAATTATATCTTTAAAAAAAAGATTTTCTAGATCCTTTTAACTGCCTTTTTCAAAGGTTTTCTACTCAAAATTTCAAGTTGAAACTTTTATCGTTCCATAAAATTCACATTTATATCATTAAATGGATGCTTGATCCTGTACATGTCTTAAAACAAAGAAAGCATGAGAAAATAAGAAGAAGAAAGCCATCAGACAATGTAGAAGTCTCTCGAGATGCCAAAAATAGAAGCTCAACCTTTACTAAATGTTTGTAGGAGTTAAGCTGCCATCAGAATTCATTTTTGGTGCATGAAAAGCTCTAAATTTAGAACTAGAAGTTAACTGTCAATCCACCTCTGAGTTCTTCAAAAACTTTAGGAGCACCTTAGAAGAAGTGCACCTTAGAAGAAACACATCTAGTGCACCTCAGAAGATGTACACTTTCTTAAAACATTGCACCTTGCACAACTGTGCACCTACATACCTATGCAACATGAAAGCTCAATTCACCAAAAAATCAAAGCTCTTAGTTTTAAAAATGGTTTTATGGTTTTTCTCAGACAAGGTTTGAGAGGACTCTAATCTACTTGTTTTGCACTTTTTTTTGATGATTTATACCCTCTTTATAGCCAAACATTTTCATAGATTTGAACTCCTTTTACTTCTTCTATTTAAAATTCTAGGGTACCCATCTTGAATTTTGTCATTAATAGTTGCATAAGATGAGGAACCGATTCTGGTTCATGTGTCCAACCTCTATATTTTTGAACTTTTCTTCTCTCTAACTATTTGATCCTTTTGGGTCAGAGACTAGGTGATCCAAATTATTCAAAATGATCAAATATTTGAAATTGTTTCATATCTTTTTTAGAAGATTTTCTAGGTCCTTTTAACTGGCTTTTTCAAAGGTCTTCTACTCAAAATTTCAAGTTGAAACTTTTATCAGTCCTTAAAATTGAAATTTATATCATTAAATGAATGGATGAGCCCTTACATTTCTTAAAGCAAAGAAGCATGGGAAAATAAGAAGAAGAAAGCCATCAAATGACCTAGAAGTCTCTGAGATGCCAAAAATAGAAACTCAACCTTCTCTAGATGTTTGTAAGAGTTAAATTGTCATCAGAATGTACTTTCAGTGCATGGAAAGCTCAAAATTTGGAACTGGCAGTTAACTATCGACACACCTTTGAATTTTTCAAAAACTTTTGGCACACCTCAGAACAAACACACATTGGAAATAGTCCACTTTAGAAGAAGAACAATTTCTCAATACAAACCTCAATTGGCCAAAAAATTAAAGTTCTCAATTTTGAAAATGATTTTTGGGTTTTTCTCAGACAAGGAATGGGAGTGGTCTAGTGTAATTATTTTTCTCTATTTTGATGATTTATACACCCTTTATATCCAAAAAATTTCATATATTTGAACTCCTACTTCTTCTATTTGGAATTCTAAGGAACCCATGTTGAATCTTGTCATTAATAGTTGCATAAGATAAGGAACCTATTCTAGCTCATGTGTCCAACCTCTATATCTTTGATCTTTTCTTCTCTCTAACTATCTGATCCTTCTAGGTCAAATGCCAGTGTTCCATATTATCTAAAATGATCAAATATTTGAAATTTTTTCATATCTATTTTACAAGATTTTTTGGATCCTTTTAACTTATTTTTTCAAAGGTCTTCTGCTCAAAATTTCAAGTTGAAACTTTTATCAATATGTAAAATCTATATTTATATCATTGAATATATGCATGAGCCTTTACATGTCTTAAAAAAAAAGATAGCATGAGAAAATAAGAAAATATAATTCATTTTTTATGCATGGAAAGCTCTAAATTTAGAACTAGTAGTTAACTATTGACACACCTTTGAATTTTTCAAAAGCTTCTAGCACACCTCAGAATAAGCACACCTTAGGAGAAGCACATCTAGTGCACCTTAGAATAAGAAAACTTTCTCAAAATAATGCACCTTGTGTAAATGCACAACATAGAAGCTTGATTTACCAAAAAATCAAAGTTCTTAGTTTTGAAAAAAGTTTTTTGATTTTTCTTAGACAAGGTCTGGGAGCACTCAAGTGTTAGAAATACTTTACAATAACTAGGGGGGCGGGTGTGAATCAGTTATTCAAGGTCAAACATGTCCAATTAAAAATTTTTCACTAAGTGTTGTAAACTCATTCAACCATTCATTCATTCAGGCTTTAACTTTTCTAATCAACAATTTATTGTAAATCAACATGCAAGCATAAAACATAAAATATCAACACATAACATAGTGATTTATGTGGAAAATCAATTTGGAAAAAACTACTAGTAGCATGGTACTTAGGTCTCACTCTTTTTAAGTGATTCCCTATGAAAGTCCTACCCTATTAAAGGCTTACTTGACACACTATTAAATGTGACCTTCTTAGAGGATTTATCCACCATGTTAGAAGTGGGCCTTGTTAGAGGACTTTAGAACATTCATTTGGAATGCCACCCTGTTAAAGAATTTACAAATGGCTATTAAACCAACCTAAGTCCATAGGATTTTCATATCTAATACAATTGCTAGAGAGTATTAGAAAACCTTTGACCTAATTACAACATACAACTTAACTTACAGATCTTAGATCACTTTTCAGCTCATCACATTGCTTGGTCTTTAATCTCTAAAACTCTTGATAGCTTTCCCTTCTTTCAACCTTAATCTCCTTGAGTCTTCATACCCAATGTACTAGTGCAATCACCTCTTCTTGACCACTTGTGGAAGAAGAGTCTTTGTGCTCTTCCTTTACCTAGATGCCTTCTCCTTGACACCCTTCTAACCACTTTGCAATTTGGCACTTCAACAATAGCAACATTAGCAATATTTTCTTCTTAGTCTATGACTCCTTAAATAGAGGTCTTGGAGTTTTTTTCTTTATAAATTCTTCCTTCCTTTGATTTCAATTCATATGGATTAGGTAAGATTCATTGTATCTAACCCATTATTTTTTTCCTTTATAAACTTCTTGAATAATCCTTCAATTCTATGCCACCAGCTCATCATCCTTATCCTCCAACTAGTTCAAAAAATTCAAGGTAGCAACTATGTCAGCTTAGATTTGGTGAATCTTCGTTATTTAAAATAATGCAATAGCTTGACACTATTAAAATCCTAATGCTTGGCACATACTATGTTACTCGACATCAACTACATTTTTACTAATGCTTGGCACTTGAAGTTCACTTGGCACCAACTAATATTTTCTAATGCTTGGCACCTAATACTTTTCTCAGCACCTGAAGATCACTTAGCACACACTAGAATTTCCTATTTCTTGACTTCAACTGAGAATTTTCTCAGTTTTAACTAGCTTGCTTAGCACCCACTAATGAACTTACTTTAAGCTTTGCAGTCAACCTTGTTACAACTTCTTCCTCCAATGTTTCTAAGTTTGAGCAACCTCTATATATTTGAGTATGTTATCAATACATCATTTAACTATTGTCTTAACTGATCCTTGCACTTCATTACAACATCATAACTCAACCTTTCCCTTAGGTATTCTTGTTACATCTTTTTGATCAAATCCTCTTCATCAATCAACTAAGTGATAGTACTTGGATCTTATAAGAAAATGTCATTCCTAGAAATAGTTGGTTTGACATCAATGACAAAACAATGATTGAAAACATTCTTTATCAGTCAATCTCCCACTTCGATCTTCAACAATGGGCTTTTCAATCAGATTTCTAATAATCTCTCTCTTTGGCATTGATGGTAAACCAAACTAATCAACCATCAAACTAAACTATTTAACCATATGCTAACTAGGTTAGAATAGTAAGTCAAATGCCAAGAAGAAATTGTGTAACCATCAATTTTCAACATCTCCTTCTCTTAGCTATTGTATCCTTTCTTTTCTTCTCTCCCTCTATATGCATTTCTTATCTTCTACTATACTCTATTCTGATCAGCTTCTTCATCTTCCCTTTTTCTTCTTCTAGATTTGACAATCTCCCTATTTCTTTAGGTTTGATTAGTTTTTGCATTTTCTTGACATTTCTCCCTCTTAATTTTGATCAAATGTTGTTGATCAATTTTTAACTATTTCTTCCTCTTTGACAACAATGCCAAAAACATATTACCATCTTACCATGCAAGTGTAACATTTGCAGATTCATTCAATTTCTCCCTCTATCACCTTGCTTGTGACTGATTTGTAACTTTTGCACTTGATTACTCTAGGCATGAATCCTAAAGTAAACATCCTCTACATAAATGTGTAATATCTCAACAATTAGCTCATTTGATGCAAGACAGTCTTGCTTTTTCTTCAAGTAGCCTTGGTTAGGGGTATCACCCCTAACTTACCTCTAAGATTCTCAAAAGCATCTTTAGGTAGTGCTTTTTGAAATTGTCAGCAATATGTTCCTTTGAGCTTACATATTCCATCTTCACTTGTTTGTCTTCCACCAACTCTCTTACATAGTGATATTTGATTGCAATGTGCTTGGTTTTAGCATGCATTACAGGGTTCTTTGATAGATTCATAGCACTTGTATTATCACAATAAAGTAGCATTGGCTCATTTAACTCTTTCTTCATACCTTGCAACATATGTTTGATCTATACAATATTGGTGCAATTAATAGCAGTTGCAACATATTTAGCATCTGTAATAGACTATGAGGTACAATTTTTCTTTTTGATGGTCCATGTAATCAATCTTTTTCCCAAGAAAAGTGCTCCTCCACTGGTGCTTATCCTATCATTAATGTTACCTCCCCAATCTGCATCAGTGTAGGCTCTTTGCTCAAACTTTTGATTTCTCTTGCAATACAAACCGAATTCATTAGTTCCTTTTAGATATCTTGGTATTATCTTCACTACCATCAACTGATTTTCTCTTATATATGCAAAAAAATCTTTCCACTATTCCAATAGCTAATGCAATGTCTAGCCTACTATGTACAACATATTGCAATTTTCCAATCATTTATCTATACAATGTCTAATTCACTTTAGCAAATTCATCATTCTTAGATAACTTATGTCCTACTGCCATTAATGTGCTAACAATTTTTGACTCTTCTAATCCAAATGTCTTGAGTATCTCCTTGATGTATTTAGATTGGGTCATAAATATGCCATTCTTCAATTGATGTACTTGCAAATGAACAAAGAATTTGATTTCTCCAAACATTGACATCTCAAACTCATGCTTCATTAGATCAAAAAAAATCTTTGCATAGAGCATCTTTTCCTCCAAATATTATATCATCAACAAAGATTTCATATATCAAAATATCTTTACCTTTTTCAACTTTGATATACAAGTTTCTATTGTCATTTGTTCTCTAAAATCCTATTTTCATAAGATATTAGTGTAGTCTCTCATACCATGCTCTAGGTGCTTGCTTCAAACCATAAAGTACTTTATGTAGTTTGTAGAACATATCCTTGTTCTTGTCATCAAAAAATCCCTTTGGTTGTTCTATGTAGACTTCCTCTTCTAGTATACCATTAAGAAAATTAGACTTCACATCCATCTAGTAGACTTTGAAACCTTTGTAAGTAGCATATGCAAGTAGTGTTCTTACTCCTTCCATTCTTGCAATAGGAAAAAATGTTTCCCCATAATCCAGTCCTTCTTATTGTGTATAGCCTTTGCAAACTAAACTAGCTTTGTTTCTTATTATCTCACCATTCTCATCAAGTTTGTTCCTAAATACCAATTGGTTACCAATAACATTCTTATTAGCTAGTCTAGGAACTAGGGTCCATGTTTTGTTCCTCTCAATCTAATCTATCTCCTTTTCTATAGCTGTATACCAATCATCATCTTGTAGTGCATCTTTCACTATTTTGAGCTCAACCTTGCTCAAAACATGATTCATTTTTGAGTCTATTTCTTATCATTGGTCTGGCATCCTTGTCACCAATGATTTGATCTATAGGGTGATATCTTCTCACATACTTGGCAAATCTTAGTTTTGTCCTTTCCTTGTTTGATCCTTCAACTTTCTGGTCATTTTTCTCTTCTTCATCACTTACTTCATCATCCTCCCATGTATACTATTTTTAGAGTCAAATTGTGCATTTTTTACATTTTGTAGTTTGGCTTTTGAATGCAGCTTGGCATCTCGGCTGATACTAATATTTTCTATTGATTCCTAACTTGATTTGTAGCATTTTCTTTAACAGTCATTCCTTCATAGAAGTACACAAAAGATCTATAATCCTTTGATTTCTTAGTTCCATCAACCTGAACTTCTACATGCTCATCAAAATTTACACTTTTACTCTCCACAATCTTATTAGTGTTAGTATTCAAACACTTATATGCCTTACTTCTAGTGGAGTATCCAAGGAATATGCCTTCATCATTCTTTCTATCAAATTTTCCATTTTTAGTGTCTTTAAGAATATAACATTTACAACCAAAGACTTTGAAATTTTAACATTAGGTGAGTGACCATATCATAGTTCAAAAGGTGTTTCATTTGTACCTTTCTTGATTTTGACTCTATTCAGTGTGTAGACTGCAATGCTAATAGCTTCTCTCTAATACTTTAGAACAACATTTTTATCCATCATTAAGGTTTTAGCACAGTCTATCATTGATCTATTCCTTATTTTAGCAATTCCATTTAGATGTGGAGTCCTTGGTACTGGTGTTTTCCTTTTGATGCCTTTGTCATTGCAGAACATCTCAAACTCCTTTGATGTAAACTCACCTCCTCTATCTAACCTTAGGTATTCTAGACTCTTTCCTATTTCCTTCTCAACTTTGGTCAAACCACTTAAATATTTGAAATGCATCATATTTTTTCTTCAAGAACATAGCAGTCATCATCCTTGAATAGTAATCTACAAAAAGCATTATGTATCTGTCTCCTAGGTAGCTTTGCACTTTTATTGGATCACATAAGTCTATATGGACTAAATCTAGTACTTCTTTGGAATTATATGTTTTTCTTTTGAAATATATTTAGTCATTTTCCCTAGTTGACATTGTTTGCATATTGTGTTTCTAGGTTTCTTCAGTTTAGGAAACCTACTAACCTTCTTCTTCTTGTTGATGCTAATCAGATTGTCAAAGTTAACATGACATATTCTTTTATGCCACAGCCACACATCATCAATTCTAACAACAAGACAAGTTGCATCTTCCATATATACGTAAAAAAAGTTACTCCTATTTTTTTCACCGTTACCTATCAAATTTCCATTAGTATCATAGATCTTGGCACTTTTGTTTCCAAACTCTACTTTGCAACCAACATTATCTAACTATGATACACTCAACAAGTTGTTGTTCAATCCTTCAACATAGTATGCATTATCACATGAAATTTTCTCTATAAGTTTAATTGAACATTTTCTTTTGATTGGGCATGGGGCATCATTACCGAGTCTAACATTATTTTCATCATATTGAATAAAGGTAACAAACTTACTTTTATCTCCTATCATGTGATATGAGCATCCACCATCTATGATCCACTTGTCATTCTTGTTCACATAGGTAATCAATGATGTTGTTTCATCTTCATCTTTATCTAATTCATTCTTCATGGCCACATAGACTACTTCATTATCATTCTCATCAAAATATTCTTCAATAATATAGCATCTTTTGCATTTTTCCTTGTAATCTCTACTATCATCTTGTTTCTTGTTCTTGTACTTATTTCCTTCTTTTTAGTTCTTCCTCTGTGTACACCTTGTAGCAATATGACCTACTTCATTACAATTGAAGCATCTGATAGGGAGCTTACCTTTGAATTTGTCTTTGCCTCTATGGAATCTTCTAGCCAGTAGTGCTTCTAACTATTCCACATCTTCTTCATCTTTGATGCTATCAATGGATGCATGTTTTCCTTTTCTTCTCTTCTCACTTGATGTCTCCTCCTTAGTGTCTTTTATTGTTATCTTGGCCTTGAAAGTAGATTCAAGGTTCTCAATTCTATAGTTGTCAAAGTTGGACAATTCAAATGCAGTAAGTCTTCCCACCATTCCTTTAAAGGTTAGTGTGTTTCCTTGTACACACCTTAGCTCCTGGATTGCTTATTGCACTTACCACTTCTTTCATTCTAGCGGCATATTGAACAACATTTTCTCCTTCCTTCATTTTCATGTCATCAAAATTTCCTCTAAGGCTTTCTCTCTTTGTTCTCTAGATATTTTTATCTCCTCCATAGATTCTTATTAGGGCTTTCCACATCTTGAATACAGTATCACAATCTTTGATATCATCATGTTCTGCATATCTGAGTGCAAAGGTAACCTCTAGCATTGGTTGATTTTGCTCCTTCATTTTGCTCAAATCATCTATAGTAAGAGTTCCAGATGGATTTACATGTTCTATTCCAATAGAGGTTTTTGCATAGTTGCCTATTGATCCAAGGTGCAATTTCATCAGACTCTACCATGTAGCAAAGTTATCTTTGTTGAGCTTGGTAACTTCTCTCTTGGACATCTTGATCTTCCTGCTTCTAGTACCTTGAAACTAAATCAATAGATGCCTATAATAACAATTGTTAGTAATACTTTAGAATAACTAAGGAGAGTGTGGGGGGGGGGCGGGGAGGGGGTTGGGTGGGGGGTGAAATAGCTATTCAAGGTCCAATGTGTCCAATTCAAACTTTCTCACTAAGTGTTGTAAGCCCATTCAACCATTCATTCATCCAAGCTTTAACTTTCCTAATCAGCAAGTTACTATAAATCAACATGCAAGCATAACACATAAAAGATCAACACATAACCCAGTGATTTACATGGAAACCCAATTTGGGAAAAACCACTAGTAACATGCTACTCAATTCTCACTCTTTTGAAGTGATGCCCTATGAAAGGCCTACCCTATTAAAGGCTTATAACACATTGTTAAATGTGACCTTGTTATAGGATTTATCTACCCTATTAGAAGTGGGCCTTGTTGGAGGACTTTAGAACATTCGCTTGGAATTCCACCTTGTTAAAGGATTTTAAAATGGCTATTAAACCAACCTAAGTCCATAGGATTTTCATATCTAATACAATTGCTAAAGAGTATTAGAAAACCTTTGACTTGATTGCAACATACAACTTAACTTGTAGATCTTAGATCACTCTTCAACTCATCACATTGTCTGGTCTTCAATATTTGCATCTCTTGATAGCTTGCTCTCTTCTCAAGCTTAGTTTCTTTGAGTCTTCATGCTCAATGTACCAGTGCAATTATCTCTTCTTGACCGCTTGTGGAAGTAGAGCCTTTGTGCTCTTCCTTCACCTAGATACCTTCTCCTTGACACCCTTCTAAACACTTTGCAATTTGGCACTTCAACAACAACAACATCAACAACATTTGCTTCTTGATCTATGACTCCTTAAATAAAAGTCTTGGAGTTCCTTTACCACTTGATTCTTCCTTCCTTTGATTTCAATTCATATGAATTAGGTAGGATTCATTGTATCTAACCCATTAGAAACTTCTTGAATAATCCTTTTGAAATTGCCTAAAAATGGTTTACATAGAATTTTATGCCATTAGCTCATCATCATTATCCTCCAACTAGTTCACAAATTTCAAGGTAACAACTATGTTAGCTTAGATTTGGTGAATCTTCATTATTTAAAATAATGTAGTAGCTTAGTACTATTGAAAAACTTATGCTCAATACATATTGTGTTACTCAGCATCAACTAAATTTTTACTGATGCTTGGCACCTGAAGTACACTCAACACCAACTAAGATTTTCTGATGGTTGGCACTTGATACTTTACTCAGCACCTAAAGATCACTCGGCACACAGTAGAATTTCCTATTGCTCAACTTCAACTAAGAATTTTCTCTACTTCAACTAGCTTGCTCGACACCCACTAATGAACTTAGTTTAAGCTTTGCAGTCAACCTTGTTACAACTTCTTCCTCCAATGTTTCTAAGTGTGACCAACCTTTATATCTTGATGTTATCAATACATCACTTAACCATTATCTTAACTGATCCTTGTACTTCATTACAACATCAAACTCAACCTTTCCCTTAGGTGTTCTTGTTACATCTTGTTGATCAAATCCTCTTCATCAATCAACTAAGTGATAGTACTTGGATCTTATAAGCAAATGTCATTCCTACAAATAGTAGGTTTGACATCAATGACAAAACAATGATTGAAAACATTCTTTATCAACCAATCTCCCTCTTTGATCTTTGACGATAAGCTTTTCAATTAGATTTCTAACATCAAGTGTACTTATTTTTCCCTTTTTTCAATGATTTGTACACTCTCTATAGCCAAACATTTTCATAGATTTGAACTCCTACTTCTTCTATATGAAATTCTAAGGCAATCATATTGAATCTTGTTAGTAATAGTTACATAAGATGACGAACTTGTTTTGGTTCATGTGTCCAACCTCTGTATTTTTGATATTTTCTTCTCTCTAACTATCTGATCCTTTTGGGTTAGGGACTAGGTGATCTAGTATCCAAAACAATCAAATATTTGAAACTTTTTCATATCTTTTTTGCAAGATTTTCTAGGTCCTTTTAACTAGCCTTTTGAAAGGGCCTCTACTCAATATTACAAGTTGAAACTTTCATTAGTTCCTAAAATCAAAATTTATATCATTAAATGGATGCATGAACCTTTACATGTCTTAAAGAAAAGAAGCATGGGAAAATAAGAAGAAGAAATCCATTAGCCAATGTAGAAGTCTCTAGAAATGCCAAAAATAGAAGCTCAACTTTCACTAGATGTCTGTAGGAGTTAAACTGTCATCAAAATGCATTTTTGGTGCATGAAAAGTTCTAAATTTGGAATTGGTAGTTAAATGTCAGTGCACCTCTAAATTCTTCAAAAAATTCCAACACACCTTAGAAGGAGTTTACCTTAGAAGTAGTACACCTAGTACACCTCAAAAGAACCACACTTTCTCAATACAATCACCTTGCAGACTTGTGTAGTTATGCACCTTAGAAACTCAAAAGTTTGGAAGCTCGATTAGCCAAAAAATTGAAGGTTTAAGATTTGAAAATGGTTTATGGGTTTTTCTCATACGAGGTGTGAGAGAATTTTAGTTTACTTATTTTTCTCTTTTTTGATGGTTTATACCCTCTTTATAGAGAAACATTTTCATAGATTTGAACTCCTTCTGGTTCTTCTATCTAAAATTCTAAGACATCTTGTCATTAATATTGCATAAGATGAGGAACCTGTTCTGGTTCATGTGTACAACCTTTGTATCTGTGATCTCTCCAACTGTCTAATGCTTCTAATTCAGAGACCAGGTGATCAAGATTATTTAAAATGATCAAATGTTTGAAACTACTTCATATCTTTTTTACAAGATTTTCTAAGTCATTTTAACTAACTTTTTTAGAAGTATTTTGCTCAAAATTTTGAGTTGAAACTTTCATCGGTCCCTAAAATCCATATTTATATCATTAAATGGATGCACAAGCCTTTACATGTCTTGAAATAAAGAAAGCACGAGAAAATAAGAAGAAATCCATCCAACAATGTAGAAATCTCTTGAGATGCCAAAAATAGAAGATCAACCTTCACTAGGTTTTTGTAGGAGTTAAACTGTCATTAGAATACATTTTTAGTGCATGGAAAGCTCTAAATTTGGAATTGGTAGTTAACTGTTGGTGACCTCTAAATTCTTCAAAAACTTTTGGTGCACCTCAAAAGAAGCACACCTTGAAAGTAGCTCACCTAATGTACCTTGACATAAGCACACTTTCTCAAAACAATGCACTTACACACGTCAGAAGTTCGGAAGCTTAATTTGCCAAAAAATTAGAATTCTCAATTTCGAAAATGGTTTTTGATTTTTTCTTAGAAATTGTCTGGGAGCACTCCAGTGTACTTATTTTTCCATTTTTTGATGATTTATACCTTGTTTATAGGCAAACATTTTCATAGATTTGAACTCTTTCTACTTCTTCTATCTGAAATTCCAAGGCACCTGTGTTGAATCTTATCATTAACAGTTGCATAAGATGAGGAACCTATTCTGGTTCATGTGTCCAACCTTTGTATCTTTGATCTTTTCTTCTTTTCAACCGTTCGATCCTTCTGGGTCAAAGACTAGGTGATCCATATTATCCAAAATGATCAAATGTATGAACCCTTTTCATATCTTTTTTACAAGATTTTCTAGGTCCTTTTAATTGGCTTTTTTAGAGGTCTTCTACTCAAAATTTCAAGTTGAAACTTTCATTGGTTCCTAAAACTAGATAGCTAAATTCTCTCTATTTTAGGGATTGAAATTAGATTTTTAGTTCTTCTTTGCAATATTGTAAACGATTTTGATTTCCAAGCTCTAGGTCAAAAGTTATGACCCTGAGAAGTTAAGGATGCCTTTTTTACCCACATAAAGAAGAAAACATTAGTCCAAAGAGTTGAAAATACTTAATTAAAACAAACCCTAATTATCAAAAAATACACCCTAGAAACCCTAAATCTTAAAACTGATACAAAACACCTAAAAATCCCTCAAACACCTCTGGAAGACAAAAAAGGGTGCACCTTGTATACCTTAGAGGTGCATCACGTCTTCCTTTCTACACCAAAGCCTCAATACTAAGGTTGTGCATCTAGTGCACCTTGTGGGCTATGCTAGGTACACACCCTTATAATACAAAGGTAAGATAATAAAAATTAAAGGCTTTACTATCTTTAGGGACGTGTGAGCCTTGCAAAGGTGGGCAAGTGTACAGCTTGGATAGGTGCACACCTGTGCACCTTTATCTGAGGTTAGTACAAAAAAAAGATCTATAGCTTGCACACTTTTGGAGGTGCACAATGTGTGCACCTTTACCTTGGATATTTTTTAATGTGTTTTCTTTATGTGTAGGAAATTGAGATCTAGCACACCTTTAGAGGTATGGAGGTGCACATGCTAGAGGATAGAGGGAAAAAAATGAGTAAGGAGGGTGGGAGCATACCCTTTGGTGGTACACACATGTGCTTGTGTGCAAGTGCACACTTTCGAAGGGAAACACTCTACACAAGTGGAGTTAGTGCACTAGCATACCTCTAGAGGTGTGCTAGGTGCACTAGTGCACACCTTGACCTATAAAACTTGCTTTCTTTTGAAATCTCTAGTTTTTGGTAATTTGGTTTTCTTACAGAGGGCCATGCTAAACCAAAACACTAGGTAGGACCCAAAAAAAGATAGACCCTAGACTAGGGGTCTAGAAAACTAAAAAATTGTACTATGGAGTCCCCATTTCTAGGTGAAATGTGGTGTGCATTGTGAAACTACAACAAATAGCCTTGAGAAAAAGGAAAAAATGACAAAGGCATTTATTCATTAGCAAACATTCCTCTGATATGTGTCAAGTACCAATTGAATCCTAAATACTCCAAGCATATTTCGAGTCACTTTGTAGTCAAAACCTATGAATCTCAAATCTTCAATTTTAGTGTCTACACAATGTATTTATTTCCTTAGACACTTCTAGCTACAGTCTTTTATGATCTTCTAGCATCTTGGAAACAATCTTCTACTCCACTAGTTCATTAATCAAGAATTATCACAGATCATGTGTAACAATCACCATTTGACTAGATGAGAGAATCTATTCTAAGGGCTCTTAACAAGTTATCACTTTTTTTGCATTTCAAGTCCCAAGTAATCTTTTGAACCTTGCTTTATAGAGCTCATATGTTTCCATTTCATTTTTCCATGAAGCAATTTTTTAGATACTAGATAGCCATTTTTGAGGGCATATCCCTATTGTTAGATTATATTTCTCAGAACTTTTGGAATATTTCATTCTTAATAGCATCATTTGCCTTTTTGGTTTTCATTTTGTACCTTAACCACACTTAGACTATGTGACCAAGACTATGTGACCAAGGCATTTGTGTCATTTCTTAGATTCTTTATTTAATTGATAACCTTTGCATTCCTCTTTTAAGAACTTTATGAAAATTATCATGCCAAACAGTGACTTTAGCAATACCTTGAATGACCTTTTGTTTGAACCAGTAGGCTTTAGACTATTCCTTTTTGTTGTCAAACTTGATTTGAAAATAGAAATATAGTCAATATTTCAATTTGTAGATTGTTGAGAGCTATCAATCTATGATTCTAATTTCAAGACTGAAAGTTCTTTACACGTATAAGTAGCATCCATTTTCAGCTGGTACAAGAAACAAAATCATTTAGATATTTTGACAAAGAAATACCTCTTCCCCAAAAGTTGAAAGTAAAAGGAGTGATTAATGAAATGTGTCAATAATGAGTCTTGATTGCACCTAACCCCTAGACTAACATGACTAATAAAGAAAAAGAAACAAAAGGAAATAAAACCCAAACAAAAAGACTTGACTCAAACCAAACTAACACCTAATTGGAAAGACTAAAAAGACTAAGAAAAACAAAAACAAAAACAAAAAAAAAAAAAAACAAAAACTTATCTATAGAAAAAATTAAATAATAAGAATGTGAGATGGTTGTTAGTAGATTTCTCATGATGTGCAATACTAATGAACCACCCCATATATTCCTAAGAAAATATGATTTGTCTTTGCACTTAGAAAAATAAAATTTGGACAATCTTGGTTCAAATTCTTAGCACAAATCACATAAAATCAAAAGTTGTGGCAACTCTCCATGACCATGATTAATCCATAACAAGTTCTCTTACCTTTAGCATCATATTCAAATTAAAAACCATCAAATGGAGAGGGATAATAGAAATATATCACCTAATCTAGTGAGTCTCCCACCATAGGGGTACACTCACACATTGTAATCTCTCCTTCTGGTGGTCTTATCTCATGGTACACAACTACACATGCACATGGAAACACTTTAGGTTTCTTTAGACTAGAAAAATAAATCACCAACTTTCCTTTCAAATTACAGGATTCATTACCATCACGACTGAGATGTTTTCTACCTTATGTCACAAAGAAGCCTATTCAAAACCATATTTTCCCTCCATTGTGATCTCCCAAGTGAACAAGAAATTAGGACAAATTTCTTTTAAATGGGACCCAAATGGATGCATTCTACATGACTCAGTTATTGCATGGTTTAATATATGTGTAGAATACCCACAAATAGACATTTCCTCAATCAAGCTTGAGACCAAATTGAGCACTCTATCCATCTCTTCTAATGAAAAAATTTTATTTGAGGGAGATATCTTATCATTATCCAATGGGGAATAAATATCACAATTGGAAGAATTGACATCTTCATCTTGATGGCTTTCTGATTCACAAATCTCACCAACATTGGGATCTTTTGCATTTCTATAACTTTTTGCAACTTCATGGAGTTTTGGAACTTCAAAATTTTCCACATCCTCAAAATTTATTGGCATATACACAATTATTGATACATCAACACTTGGAATAATTTCTTCATTGAATGGAAATAAAAACTCCTCTTGATCATCTTCATCATTTTTTCCTCCTATAGAGTTATCATATGATTCAAACATCATTGCACTAAACTACAAAGGTTGTTCATCCATGATTTGGGGAGGCTAATACAAAACATCATTGTACCCATATCCATTTTCACTTGGTCTCCTATTTGTAATACCATTATTCTCATTGTTGATGTTACTATAAAGGCTAAAATTTCTACTCTTATTTTGGGAAACAAGTTGTTTTGGATGATCACCTTGATTTCTTGAGCAATCTAACTTTATTTTGATGAGTTCATTAGATAAAAGAGTCATTGTCTCCTTCATGGCCTTAAATTCTCTAGTCATATTGTTCTTGAGTTTAGTAGGTGGACAAGTCTTTTGCTCAAAGAATACAGTCTTTTGGGGCTTATACCCTGAGTATGTAATTGTTGGTATTGGAGTAGCGATAACTTACTTCATGAATGAAATAGCCTCTTTGAAGAACTTTCCAATGGTATCAATGTTTCTGGGTGGGAGCCTTCTTATAAAAATAGAAGTTAATGAATCCATTGTTCTAAAATACATCGGGATGGTAGCCTCTTGTGCTATAATGTATGAAAACTCTATTCTTTGATAAATCCTATAGAAGCGATGATTAAACTATGAAATAGTTTCATGGGGATCCCTCTTAATTGATGAATTGATGATGTAGATAGTTGGATCAATATAGATCTTGAATTTTTCTAGAAAATTTCTCTTAAAAGAGTTCCTCCCTTATTGATGCTAGTGGAAGATTGAGGTACCAATTGAATTTTGTTTCCCCCAAAGTGTAAGGAAGAAGGAAACATACCACATCCATATGCTAAATTTAGTTTAGATTAAAAATTTTCTTGAAAATTTTAATGTGATCTTATGCTATTTGTTAATCTCTATAGATGAACCATGGGTAAAACTATTTAGGATTTTTGGGCAAGTCATGCAATGGACTAGTTAGATTCAAAGGTAAACTTTGGGCATTGAAGAAGACATGGTACATAATCATGGGAATGTGTGAAGTAGAATGTAAAGTGAACAATGATGATGTAATGTGTAATGCAAATGGGTGGAGTTCTTGATATCTCTTTATCATTATGATGCTTGTGATAGTGACTGAGTTCTAGGAACTTACGCTTATTCTAGAAAAGTGCACCTATGAAGAAGCACACTTTCTCAAAACTATGCACCTTATGAAAATTCAAAATCTTAGAAATTTTTTCTCTTAAAACTATAAAATTTTCAAATAGTAACTTTGATTTTTTGAGCCTAATGGCTTTTAGGCCCTTCTTCTAGTGCCACTTTAGTTGAGCTGTCATTTTGCATGATGCTTAATGATGGGAATCCTTTCAAACTCCTCTCTTGAAAAGCTAATCTAGGATCAACTCCTAGGTTCAAGGAAATCTTGTGACCTACTGGAATTCACTCATTCGAATATAAATGTATTTGATCAATGGGAGGAATTTTCTAGTTTGAACAATTTTAGATGATATGATCAATCTACTTTCTATTTCAAAATAAACCACAAGAAAGATACATTTTTGGTATTTTATTTTTTAAATGAATCCAATCCAATAATGCAACTATATGAATTCCAAATTTAACCAATTATTAGCAAAGAAAATAACAAAGATAAGATAATGAGAGATGAAAGCAACTAACATGAAAGGGAAATTCCTAATGGACATAAGCTATGAAACAATATGCCTGTGGATTAAGTATTTGAAACTATTGGTAGGTAGGTAACCAATGAAAATAGGAGCAACACTTCCTTAGTTCCATTGATGTAATCGTTGATGAGAATTTAGTAACTATAAGATGTTTTACTTTTCATCAGATCGCAAGGCCACAAAATGTGTACTCATGCAAGACAAAAAGCTATGCAAGAACAATGAGATGATCTCTTCTCAAACTAAGTACATCAAAAAAATTTGTAAAATTCTAGCAAACACCAAAATTAAAAGATCACTCAATCAAAATAATGCAATAAATCTATTGGCTCAATTACACATCATGAACATACATTCACAAAATATAACACACTTAGGCAAGAATCATTATACTCCATATGTGAGCACCAAAAGAATATATTATTGCATCAAAATAACAACTTAGAATACATATTACATTCCTAAATTGATAGAAAATCTTCTCCTCAATTTGTGTTTAGAGTGAGAGATCTCTTCATGTAAATATATGTTTCTAAACTAATAAAAGAAATCTATTTATGTACAAACTAACTCTCTAACTAGTGCTTAGTAGGACTCCATCCATATTTATATCATTAAATGTATGCATGATCCTTTACATGTCTTAAAATAAAGAAAGCATGAGAAAATAAGAAGAATAAAGCCATCAATTGATGTAGAAGTCTCTAGAGATGCCAAAAATTGAAGCTCAACCTTCACTAGATGTTTGTAGGAGTTAAAATGATGTCATAATGCATTTTTGATGCATGGAAAGCTCTAAATTTGGAATTGGTAGTTAATTGTCAATGCAGCTCTAAATTCTACCTTAGAAGAAGTGCACCTTAGAAGAAGTGCACCTAAAACACCTTTGAAGAGGCACATTTTCTCAAAACAACATACCTTGTGCACTTGTCCACCTCAGAAGCTCGGAAGCTCAATTTGCCAAAAAACTAATCATCTTAGTTTTGAAAATAGTTTCTAGGTTTTCCTCAAATGAGGTCTAGGAGCACTCTAGTGTACTTATTTTTCCCTTTATTGATGATTTACACCCTCTTTATAGCCAAAATATTTCATAGATTTGAACTCCTTTTGCTTCTTCTATATGAAATTCCAAGGCACTCGTGTTGAATCTTTTTATTCATAGTTGCATAAGACGAGGAACATATTCTACTTCATGCATCCAACCTCTATATTTTTGATTCTTTGTTCTCTCCAATAGTATGATCCTCTGGGTCAAAGACCAGGTGATCCAAACTATCCAAAATTATCAAATGCTTAAAAGATTTTTTAGGTCATTTTAATTATATTTTTCATAGGTCTTCTCAAAATTTTAAGTTGAAAATTTCACTAGTCCCTAGATCTGGGCAGCCAAAGGCTCACTATTTTAGGGACAAAAATTAGATTTTTAGTTCTTTCCAACAGTGTAAACAATTTTGATTTTTGAGCTCTAGGTCAAAAGTTATGACCCTGACAAGTTAAGGATGCCCTTTTTACCGACACAAAGAAGCAAACATTAGTCTAGAGAGTTGAAAATACTTAATTAAAGCAAATCCTAATTATGAAAAAAATACAACCCAAAAACGCTAAATCTTAAAACTAAAACAAAACACCTAAAAATCCCTCAAATACCTTTGGAAGACAGAAAAGGTCCATCTTTTGCACCTTGGAGGTGTGCCAATTGTGCCTATCTACACCAAAGCCTCAATACTAAGGTTTCATACCTAGTGCACCTCATGGGGTGCGCTAGGTTGGCACCCTTATAACACAAAGGTAAGATAATAAAAATTAAAGGGTACAAACATAGCTCACTTCATGGGGTGTGTTAAGTGCATACCCTTTACTATCTTTAGGGATGTTTGAGCATTGTAAAGGTGCATTGGTGTGCACCTTGGATAGGTGTACACTTGTGCACCTTTATCTCAGGTTAGTGTAAAAAAAAAAGGTGTGTAAATTGTGCACCTTTACCTTGGTTGTTTTCTAACATATTTGATTTGTGTGCAGGAAATGGAGATCTAGCAGACCTCTGGAGGTGCAAAGGTGTTCTCACTGGAGGATAGAGGGAAAAATGAGTAAGGAGGAAGAAATCACACCCTTTGAGAGTTCACACTTATGCATGTGCACAGGTGCACACTTCTAAAGGGAAACACTCTACACTAGTGGACATATGTGTGCTATGTGTACTAGTGCACACTTTGTCCTACAAAACTTACTCTCTTTTTAAATCTCTAGTTTCTAGCAACTAGGTTTTATGGGAGAGGGCTAGGATAAGTCAAAACACTAGATAGACCCTAAAAAAGACTCAGACCTTGGACTAGGGGCCTGGAAAATGAAAAACATTGTACTACGTGGTCCCCATTTCTACGTGAAATGGGGTGTGCATTGTGAAACTACAATAGCATGTAATGCATAGGGATTCACAATTAAAATTTTTTCTTATCATCTAAGATCACAAAAAAATCCTTAGGTTGGCTCAAAAATGGTTTACATAAAAGTTTTTGCCATTACAAATAACTATGTCAAAACTATATAACATGACACTTGAAGTCCTTGATGCTCGACATCAACTACAACTTCAATGTTGTAACTTAGCCTCTAAATGACTCAACATACATTGATGTTTTGGCATCTAAATAACTTGGCACATACTATCTGTGTGACACTTGAGTGACTCAAAACTTACTAGTTACTTGACACATACTAAATGTCCTTCGCTCAACATATACTATTTGACAACTTATGCTCAACATGTATCACTTATTTGGTATGAACTAAGTGAATGAATTAAGTGTATTTTCACTCATATGTCAAAACCAATTTGAGATTAACAATCTCCCCCTTTGACATGAATGGAAAAAATATGTGATCATGTATGAATAACTTTAAGCCTTTCAAGAATAACTTAGATAATATCCACTTACCAAATTTTGAAATTTTGTAAAAACTTATGACTCATTAGTTATACCTCAAAATTCAATAACTCCCCTTGAGTTAATTGTGTTTTTTTGTATCTAAACAAAAATCATCCCTCCTATTGGTAGATTTGCATAAGCTAATATGTGTACTAGGTTTCTTAGTAGCTCCCTCAAAAATATTATCTCCTTCATTATCTCCCCCATACTTCCTTTTTCTCTTATTTCTCCCCCTTTTTGACACTTAAGTCAAAGGGTTATACACTTATAGTGTATTTGTCCAAAAAAAATTTATGGACCTCAAGCATAATCTTCAAAGAAACATCCCAATTATCACAAGCTACGTCAAATGATTTGATCTGGATGACCACCTTGGCAGCAAGGTGTACTAAGCGTTCATAAGTAGAAAGATGTAGATATTTCTTCATGAGTGTTTCAGCAAAGGCTAGTTCCTTGTGAAAAATCTCCATATGTGGAGTTAGGACAGACTAGTTGTTATTCATTTAGCCTTTTTTTTTCATCTCATCTACATATAGCACTGCTAATTGACTCTAGGAGTTTAGGAGATTCTTGAAATGATTCACACCCTGGGTTGGAGACCTTGGTAGAGTTATTCTAGTTGAATGCATATGAATTCAAATTTATGATGTGGCTTAGAGAGTGTTGGATTGCACAATTTGGTGTATAAAGAGAAAATGCTCTCTAGTACCTTCTTCACACTGTCAATTTTGGTTGCTAACTCAACTTTTAATAGTGCAATAACATTTGATATCTTTTCATTCACCTTATTTTGAAACTTTCTTTCAGACCATTCAACTAATTTCATATTTGAATCTAGGTATGTGTCATTAATCTTCTCAACTAAGTGAGCTATTCTATGATAGTTTTTGTTTGTTCTAGTGCTAGTAGGTCAAATGCATCAAGAAAAATTCCTTGATATCTAGCAAAGCTTGCTTCTGCTATGCTCCCTTCTGAGTAGTTCCTGGTTTTTCTTCTTTGCAAGAGAATCCTATAGTATGCTCATATTTTCAATAATTATGGTTTCAAGATCAAACTTTGGTAACTCAATCACTTTATCCAAATTCACATCACCAAATTATGTAACTTCATCTACCTTGGATGTGCTTGGACTTGGACTTGATGATTATAAATGTAGACCTTCTATACTCAGCTTTTGAAGAGGTTGACTTCGAGGAGTAGTAGTTTCTAGCAAAGTCACTAGTGTTTGTATTGCAAGTTGTTCCTTAGGTTTTGTAGTCAAATGTAGCTCTTTAGTCCTATCTTATGCTTTCTCTACATTCTGAGTTGCACTTTGATCTTGTGTTGTAGGTGCAAGAGTAACATCCTATCTTGCTTATGCTTGTGTTCCTTCATTTTATTCTTTTCCATATTTTTTCTCTTCAGTTGTATCATCCTTGTCATTTTTTCATTTTTCTTTCCTGAGACTAGAACACTTTGTACCAATTTATTGATAGTAGAAGTTTATGCCTCCTTCTTTTGATACACTACAATGGGTAATGTAGTTTTTACCATGGTGAATTGAGGAGGGGTTATAGATGTCTCTTTTGTTTGAATTTCCTCCCTTATAGATGCCTTCTCTACCTTCTCAATCTCATCAACACTTACCAGTATAGGGTTTTCACAAAGTTTTGCCTGGGTAGTGGATTCTACTGGTATCTTCTTGAAGTCTTCATCTATAAGGTGATTGATGTTTTGAGTGACAATATTAGAAATATCCTTAATCTTTATAGTGTCAGCATTTGTATTTAACTCATGTTGAGGATTGGCACTCAACACTAGTATAGCTAGTACACTCTATTCTATCTGCTACTCAACCTCATGTGGTACTTAAGTGTCTATGTTCATTTCAGTGTCTTCCACAACTATATCTTTTTTAGTGTCTTTTTTAGTAACCTTAGTTACTTTTTTTTGTCCATCTTTTTCCTCCCCTACCTCAATAGGTGTCTATTCTATTTCCTTGGGTGCTATCAAAACATATAATGATTTCTACAACTATGTGGTTTTCTATACAACATCCTCAATGATATTCTATAGTATGTTGAATGACTTGTATTTAGGTGCAAATTTCCCCATGTGCTTCTTTATTGCCTTTGTCATTGTTTCCCTATTTGATTCTGAAATCACTTGTGCAAGTGTAGTCTCTCTAATTTGTCTTTCTATATTGAGACTATATTGCCACTTTTTCTCAACTCTATCATATAGATGTTTTGGTAAAGAATTTGAAATATCAATTGGAGTTTGTTTTAAATGTTTCCATCATGGAATATATTGACTCCTCTACTTGGTTCATATCATTTTTTCCAAGTTCATCATACTCAATATGTGTGAGACTAGATAAGTCAACATTATTCTTTATGTTCTGACATATATTGTCTAAATCTTAGGACTGTGACTTACCACTTTGAATTGGTTGTTGTCATCATATTTTTCCTCTCTTCATCAGATTTAGTTGGAGCTATATGCTTTCTCTTCAAGCTCTTCTCAGCATCTTCTTCTTTACTAGCTGATCTATCTATCTTCTCTTTTGAATTTCTTGCATCTTAAGCCTTTTTAGCAATAGCTCTTGTTCTTTCTCTAGTAGTAGGAATTGTAGGCTTAGGTTGTGTAAGTTTTGCAACCTTCTTTTGCTTGCACATTATTAATGTCTTAACGTTTCCATTCTCCTTCTCATTGGTTGTAGGTGCTTCACTAGCTACTTCTCCCTTGAAACCTTCATCAATTTCTACCTCTTCTTCTTAATCTTCATGTTGACCTTAACTAATGGCCAATGGTGCTTGGGTAGGTACATCTTCATTTTCTTCATATCATCTTTGTCTTGTTCTTCTACTCTCTCATCAAATTTCTCCTTGATTTTCTTGACCAATTTGTTCTTCTATCTTATGAATGAGGTAGTCTTTAAATCCATTATAATTTTAGATTTAGCCACATCATAATTTCCAAAGGTTGTAGCCTTATTATCTATTTCGTTTATAAGAAATGTTATAATAGCTGCAAAGGCTTCATCTACATTAATCTCATAGCCTAGTGGTCTTAACTATCTTACTCTTGGGACTACAACTTGTACATATTTGAAATCAATATAAACTAGAAATAAAACATCATTGAAATGTTTCTCCACTAGTGAAACTGGTATCCTCAGCCTTTTCTTCATTAACTACTTAAAATCTTCAAAGAAGCTACTCATTATAGACTCAAAATTTTCTCCAAGTTGCCTAATAAATTAATTTATCTGCACTACAATAGATCTATTAGTTTTCCATGCAAATTTACCAAAAGTAGGGAATGTAATATGTACATAGAAGAAAATACATACTAGAATTGAACCAAATTTGCATTGTGCACTCTTGGTCTTCCTTATTGCTCCCAAATTTTCTGAGAATTGTTGCATCTGCAACTCAGCAAGGTCATAAGTATGATCCTTCTTAACTATATTGTAGCCCATGTCAACAAAAATACAAGGTACATTATTGAGCCTACTAGATTAATAGAATTTTTGTGCTATAATCCTTACTACAAAAGAAATTTGGGGATCTGAGATGGTGTCAATTGGCATTCCTCTTTTGTTCCACACTACCCCTATATTATTCTCAATAACTTTTTTTTCTTCACTCCTCATGGTTTTAGGTCAGTCTAGGGTTGGATACACTATTACTCTATGTACAATCTTCTTTGTGATCATTACAACCCATTTTCCAACGATATAGAATTATCATGAAGTCTACTCAGAACTATCTTTATCCATTCTATTTTGAAGATGTTGGGGAAATCTAGGGCATGAGTTAACCCTTTTCTCTCTATAATTTTGAATTCATCTTTCAATACTCCATTTTCACATAGTTTCCCATAGGTTTCTCTAATCTATATGTCACCTATGCTACCCACCTTTCATGTGTAGCAACATCTCTTATCTTGAATCATTAAAACTTGTGGTGGTATCATTGATAACACACCAGATGGATCTTGCTTGTAAGTAATATCAAGAATAGCTCTATAATATGGTTGTCTAATCTCATTACTTATCAATTTTACATTAAAAACTTCCTTAACCTCTTTAACCTTAGGAGTTGAAGAACTAGAGGACATTATAAAAAACTAGGGTAAACAAAAATTCAAACTGCTTAGCTCATCACACGATAAATACCTTTGTAAATATGTTGAGATGGTGACAAGAAACTATTGAATCCTATTTTAAAATGCTTGGAAAGATCTCTTCAATTCTCCTTTCACTCTTCATGTTCTTATTAAAATTCAAAAGATGTCAAATGAGTAGAAATTGATCATATAGACCTTAAGACCTCACCTTAGTGCGTACATAGCTATAAGCTTGGCTTCAACAAAAAATTCAACTCACTCAGCTTCCATGAAGTTTCCTTTATTCTTAGAAACCACTATGCACTCTATCAACACTATCACTTGTGATAGCTTGACATTAACTATATTTCACTTGAAAATCATAGTGAAACTTTTCGTGCTCAACAATAACATGAAAATTGACAAAAGGTAAAGATTTCTTCTAGGTTATAATCAACACTTTGCATCTTCCTTCATTCATATATAATATTTTCAAAACTAAATCCTTGAAATTTATGTATAGTATTTCTTCTAAATATCAATCCCACATATACCTCTTGATTGCTTAATTGGAGGTGTTGTGATGACCTGACCCATTGGATGAAGTGATCCCATCTACACTTGATGTGCTGCAATCTTCCTTTCTCTTCCATGTCTTGTTCATCTCATCTCTAACATTTTCAACATCTAGCTTTGCTTTTCCTTTGTTAAACTTGCTGCTCAATGCCTTTGATCTTGTTGGACAATTCCTACTTATGTGACTAGAATTTAAATATCTAAAACATGTAGTTTGACTCAACCATCTTTTTTAGCCACTTTTGAAATGTGTTTTAATGCAATTTTTAGAAACATGTCCATACTCTTGAGAAGAGTGAAAACTATACCTAGTATTATAATCCTAGTTATAAGAGTTTCCATTGTGCTTTACCTTTGTATGCTTGTTTAGTGACCATTTAGGCTTGGGTCTGCACTCATATGCTATATGTTCGATAGTTATAGTAGTAGCCTTCAAATATTTGTGTGTTTATGGTCTTAGTTCTACATTCATTGCCTAATGTCCTTTTTTGTTGCATTTTTGGGAGTGACCCATGAACTTCTACTTAGGATTCTAATTTCCAATCATGCTCCTACAAACATTGGCAGTATGACCTATCTCACCACAATTATGACAAGTAGGTTTAGAGTTCTTCCCTTTGTTACTTCTTTCTTCACCACTTTTGGATGATTCTCCTTCTTTAGTATTGGTTTGATCCAATCAAAAATTATCACTGTTGGATCTAGGTGATCTCATGAATTGCTCAAAATACTTGATGGCTTCACTATGTTTGTGTAAACTTTTAACAAACTCTTTTTCTCTTTTGAAATCATTTCTTAGTTGTTCATTCTACAAATTTAGTATTGTGATCTCAATATCCTTTCCATTCAATTCATTATTTACAATCATCATTTGACTTAATATTTCTAATTGCATGTTAGCAATTTTATTTATATTTGATGTTTTCACTTCTAGTCTATTGGTCAATATACTTTTTTCATCTTCAATCATGACTATTTACTCTTTAACTTTCTTCTTTTTCTCAGTGACCTCACATAGTAGTACTAATTGGACTTCATGTTCTCTCTTGAGATTTTGGACCTCTTGAGTTAGGGTTCTATTCTTTTCCATCAGATCTACAACTACTACATCAAATTCATTGGTGTTTCCATCTATAAATAATTTAGTACTATTAATCTCTTGGTAATGTGTGTCATTCTCTTCAATAGCTATTTCCTTCCTTCTTTTAAATGATCGCTTTAACTCATTTCTTGCTTTATTCAGTTGATGTAGGGCAATTTGTATTTCAATCTTCTGGTTCTCAATAGTCTTTCACAACTTCTAGGCTTCCATCTCCAAGACCTTTCCTCAAAGCTACAAACCTTTTCTTTTAGAGAACTAGACTCTAATACCAATTGTCCAGGGGGGCTGGTAGGTGAATCAACACTTAAAACTTTCAACCTCAAAATCATTCACCACACATCCATCTCACAATCTATATATAAATTAAAATGCCAAATTAATCATATACATCCATAGCATGAAAGTAAAACATTCAACACATGTATGACACAAGATATTTGGTTACCTAGAAACCCTCCAAGAAGATTGTAAAACTAGGGTGGGGATGACACCCACTACTATAGTAATAAAGTGTATCTAATGAAGCTAACAATGTTTTGATCATGAAACATGATCTACCCTCTAAAAGATTTTCCTTGTTAAAGGCTTACAAGATTGTTAGATCTTACCCTGTTAAAGGATTTCAACACCCTGGTAGAAGTGCACCTAGTAAAAGGACTTTAACTTATAATGAAGTAAGCTCCTTGTTAAACAATTTACAATAGCTTGTCAACACTACTCTATTAAGAGATTTAATTGATTTACCTATTAAAATGTGTCAACAATGATCCTTTGGTTAGAACTTTGTTGCTTGATGTCAAATCACCTATTTCTTGATGTATACTTGATCCTTTCTTATAAGATGTATCTTTGTTTTCTTCTAATTCATTTCCTTTGTTCTCCTCTAATTGATTCTACTATGTATCTTAAATCACAACTCCTTAGTTACCATGAATGCTTTGCTTTTGTATGCAAACTTCTCTCCCTTTTCCTTACACATTCATAGAAAGTTTAGGGTTTGTCCTCCTTAAGAAGACCTAGGTGACTTAAGGTTAGGTATGAATCAACAATTATGATTCACCAATATTGCCACTTAATCTTTCCTTTTTTTTGATTGGGTGCATGTAATGTATTGGGATTCACAATTAATATTTTTTCATATGATCTAAGATTGCAAAACAATCCTTAAGTTAGCTCAAAAATGGTTTACATAGAAGTTTGTGTCATTACAAACAACTATGTCAAAACTATATAAGTCAGTGCTTGAAGTCCCTAATGCTTAGCATCAACTACAACATCAATGTTGTAACTCGGCCTCTAAATGACTTGACATCCATTGATCACTTCATATCTAAATAACTCAGGATATACTATCTACTAAGCACTTGAGTGACTCGACACTTGATAGTTATTCGACACATACTAAATATCCTTAACTCGAAATATACTATCTGGCAAGTTATGCTCATCATGTATTACTTGTTCAGCATGACATCAATAAATGAATTAAGTATATTGTCACCCATATGTAAAAACCAATCTTAAATTAACAAAAATACAATGTGGACCAAAATGTGGGGCTTCCCTATTTTCAGTGGGTCAATGTCTGAAAAGATTATAGCAAGTAGGTCTCATATAACATTAATTTTCCAAATTATGTGTTTTTATTATTTTTTTGAGGTTGAATAAAGTATATTTTCATTTTATCTCTACCCTACAAGATGGTAAGAACAAAGCTCTCGTACCACTTGTAAATATCCTTTATTGAGACTCGACTTGATTTTTTCCTAAAATTCTCAAATAGAGTTTGGAAATTGATATGTAATAGTTATATTAGTTATCAAAAGATAAATAAATATATAAATAAGTTAGAAATAATAATAGTAATATAGGCTATGTGGTATTCCTTTTACCACACTATAAATTGGATAGCTACACAGAAGTACATCCAACTTGGCCTACCAAGGGCATGAAAGTACATCTATCATTTTACCTCCAAACATAAATTCTAAGAACTCCAAGTTAGAAGGGGTCACACCCTTTCATCAAGACTATTGTCCTTTTAGTAGATGTACTTGTTAATTGGCAGGTACTCTAATTATCAATTAACTTAGTCAACCCAAAGGTAAGTTACTATTTTTTTCCTCTAGTATAGTTTGGTATCTCAAAAAGTGTTGAAGTAGTTATTATGAAATAGCATGTAATTGAGTGAACCCTTAGTTCAATAATTATCCATTAGTCCTAGTCAACCCCAAGCTCCAATTTCAGAATCTAAAACTGATTTTGTATTTCAAAAAGGCTATGATCAGGTGATCTAACTCTCTTGTTTCAAGAGAGTGAAATCTCCATGTTGTTGGAAGCATGATGGCCATGAGATAGGGAACTTATTCCACCCAAAAGATCATGAAACTCTCAATGTTTCTTTACTATTTTATTATCAAAGGCTATGGTTAGGGGATCTGACACTCATATTTCAAGAGACTAAAAAACTCCACTCTATTGGTTTCTTGCTTATTGTGAATTATGAAGCTTTTTCCACATGAAGGATCATGGAACTAATATAATTGGGTACAAATCCACTGCCAATGCAAATTTCAAAGAGCATTTAAGAAAATTTTCCTTTAATTAAGAACCTACAATCATTTTAATGTAGCTAGTCTAAGTTGCCCAAAGAAAAGATCAAAATATTACTTAAGCTAAATTGGAAATGCATTGTAAGCTTGAATACACCAATCTAAACTTAAGTAGGTTGTCTCATGAACATCTCACCTACAGTTAAATTTTTCTTAGACCAATATACATTTTGAGAATGAACTTGATTTGTTGCAAAACAATCTAATTGCCTCATATCAAATAGAGACTAGTGGGTCTTGATATTTGTGGAGGAGTTGTGTGTACATTTTCTACTATACATTTTCTATTAACTTGTCCCTAAAGCTTTGTTAAAACAATTGTAGCCTCTTTCTACACAAAATGGCTAGGCTTCAAAATTGACACTTATCATGTTAGTTATTTTCCCTGCATCTTTAAGTTCTTTTATATGCTCTGATAATAGGTTGAAAAATATAGGATAAATTATTAGAAAATAAACCAAACCATTATGGGTGTAACAAAAATAATAATTTCTTAACAATCATTAATTAGTTGCAAAGTAGTGTACAAATGTTATAAAATATTGCATTGTCCTACAACTTCTCAAACTACTCAAGATAATTAACTCCCAAAAAAATACTAATTTAAATAATTAAACATAATTTATAAAAATGAAAATCTTATCTTTTCCATCACATTTGACAACTTTTTCATTTTTTTAGATCTACAACACTCTAACTCCTACTTTAAAAAATGCTTTTATTTTCTCATATGTTGGGCCTCTAAGGTTTAGTGAAAGCATATATTAGACCTTTACAACACAAAGACTCCATCTTCTTTCACCTTTGACTTCCTCACTTTCATGTAGTAAGAATAAAGAATGGATAGAAAAAAGAAATATGCAAAGTATTATAAATTAGGAAAAGGAAAAAAAAAACATTAGTCTTTTAGCGATCTGTTAAACTTATCCTCTATTCTCTTAAATATTTTACCAAGGAATTTAATATGAAATATTAATTTCTTTTAGTTTAGTTGTCCACTTTTGTATTTGATCATTTCCTACCTTTCTCAATTAAAATCAAGAACAATTCAACTAGCTCTCTTTATTTCTCTGTGCAAATTCTTGCCACTTCCATTTAGTTAGGTATTGTTTTAAATATTACAGGCACTAAAACCCAAGTCTACAAAGAAATAAAGTTAAATGAAATGAAAATGTTTGTTAATTTATTTTTTGTGTCCTAACTATTGTAGCCTCAGTGGAGAAAGAGATTATGTGACAAATCACAACTTGAATCTATGAAGAAGTTGAAAAAGAATAAAATAAAGTCTAAATGATTAGGATGGTGTTCTCTCTATGAGATTGAGTACATAAATAAATATCTCTCAAGGACCACATTATAGGGAAGAAACACAAGACGTCAAAAAAATTGAATTATTCTATCTTTTTTTTGGACTTGATAGTGTAAGTTTTTTTAACATCAACATTTCAAATCACACTACATGATCCATCACCAAGATGCAAGAGTCTCAAGGAGAAAATAAAATCACACTACATTTCATTTTCTCCTTGACTCTTTTGCATTCTAGTGATGGATCATGTAGTGTGATGCTAAACATTGATGTTAAAATGACTTACACAATCAATCCTAGAAAATAGATAGAATATTTTACATGGATTGTGGAAATTTGATAGCTTTGAAAGGTGAAATGACAAGACATGATTGGAAATCTTGAGAAAAATGACAAGGAGGTGGTTATTTTCCAAAGGAAACAAAAAGGATCATAAAAAATAATAGAAAGTTCTTAAGATATTTCAAGAGTCAATGATGATGATAATAAATGTGTATTTTCTTATGGAAGGAACATTGTGTGTAGATTACTCACCGAAAAATATTTAAAAACAAAAATATTTAGAGGGCTAAAGATGATAGTATTTTTGATGCTACAATTGAGTTTGGTATGAAGGAAAATGCAGAGCTCAAAGAGAAACAATAGATAAAAGGAGTAGATATACCACCTACAAAACATAACATTCAACAAACTTGTAGAATTCAGCAATAAAGAATGTAACATATTGCTAAGAGAAAACATGAGAAGATGCTAAAAATTTGGGATATTTCCAAATCACTTTTAAAGAGAATATTTAGTAGTATGAAATATGAATTTTTTTTATCACAAGGAGTCACTAAGTTTTGATTATGGATCAATGCTCAAAGATTATGTGAAAAATAGTTAAAGTTCATTTGGAGTGTTAAAGTGATGGGGACTTGAAGTTGATAAAAATGATATTAATGAATTTGTAAATAGTGATAATGATTTGAAAACATCAAGACCTTTTGGTTATGTTCCATTGATTAAGGATTGTGTGGACAAAACAGATGAACAAAAAAATATTTTGGAGTTAAAAAATGATGGAGGCTTTGGAGCTTACAATGAGAAGGAAAATCTGAAGGAATTTGTAGAGATAAAGTAGGGTGATGGTGAGGATACCACTAAGGATGCATGATAGTGGTAAAATTAGAAAAAACTAAATAGAACTTGACATATATGCTTGCATATTTGAAGATTGTGATCCAAATATTCATTTTTGGAAACAATGTAAAATTTTCAAGGCCAATATTTTCAAGAGTGTTTGGTATATTTATTTCATAATTTTGGTAACTTTTTATTTCACCAGATTTTAGTCAGTTCTAGTGGAATGTTTGGCTGGCCCCTTGATATTTTTGGTGAGACCTTGCGTATCATTTTTCTAGATAAATCCAAAAAATTTAGTTATGATGTTTTATCTCATTGAATGTATGATTAGCCTTTTTTTTATAATGTTTTAGTTTATTTTTAGTTGAAGAGACAATGCACTTTTCTCGTACAATTCAAATAAAAAATGTAGTAGAAACCAACCATGACTATTTTGAAATTTTATTTCTTTTATTTTAAAAATAATTCCTCGTATCTATATTTCTAGTTGTCAAATACAATATAAAATGTAAGAAAATTGTGTGTGGGTGTTCAAAATGGTTTTCAATAGACCTTTTGTTGGTACAAATCCCCTAAGAATTAGAGTGTCAATTACCATTTTTTAATATAAAAATGGTTAAATAGGTATGCATTGTGATGACCTTGATCACCATTTTTAGCCAATGGGCTATACATTGTGTGGGCTTTTAGCTTGAACCATTTTTTACACCTGAAACCTCTATTGAAAACAACCTACTAGTCACCAAACCAAAAAACTTTACACCCAACTAAATAGTCTATAGTTGGATCTTCAATCACCACATATAGTCTTATGTGGGAATTTCAGCTAGAATGTTCTCACAACATCAAAACTTATTATTTGTTTTTGCTTGATTTCAGTTTTGGGGGCTAATGTCTTAAAATAACACAATTCTTTATATGTGTTGCTTAGATCATAAAATATTGGTAGGAAATATGGGGGGGTATTATCTTGGAGCACTAAATGATTACAATGGTTTACAATAACTAGTAATTTACATTAGATAAGTGGTGCACAAAAATCGATAATTTTGTCTTCTTTGTAGTAGGAAGTTTATCTATACAAGAATCTCTTCATTACCTTTTTTTGATTAGTGTTTAATGATAATTTCAATTGAAAGAAATAAAATGAATCACATATATGTTATCATTGAGAAACCAAATTATCATGTTTTTAAGTGTTGATTCATCATGTCAAGTTTTATTTAATTTATATATTTTCTATGTATGAAACCAAGTGATTTGCATAATGTAACATCTCATTTAATTTTTAAATGTCCAACCATTTATGAATGTCAATAGTAGGTCCCTCGAAGAGTGACTATCTATACTATTAGTCCTTGTAAGAAATTTTTCCCCCTATTGAGGGGAGACCCACATAAACAAAGTATACATAATATTTACTTTGATCTTTTAATATTTACCTATTGTTAAGAAATAAACTTTTCATATATAAAAGTAATATTTAGTTTAAGAAAGAGCATATGTATCTAAAAATAAGATCTATGTGGCCAGTAAAACTATTATTATAATTTTTATTTATTTATGATGAATCACAAAAAGTTGAAACATTGATTAAAAAATGAAATAAAATAAGGTATATGCTTTCTCTAAAAGAACATCATTTATTAACTCATGGGTTGTGAAAAAATGAATCAAACTAAATAAATCTTATTTAATATAATTATTGTCTCTTATCCAAATCTATGAGCTAGGTCAGCTAGTAGCTTTAATTCACAAGTTATTCTCTTTGGTTACGAGTAGTCCATCTAATTTACAAGTGGTTTAATTGCGAATGAATGCTTGAAACTGTACTATTATGATATATATTTTAAGTTCTAGGAATGAGTAGGATGCGCTTATAGGATGAGTTAATGATATGTTTTAGTAATGTATTATTTTAAGAAAGTGGTTTGAAGATATGGGTCTTGTTTAACAAGATGCTTCCTAACAATTATTTTTGTTTAATTCCAACAGTACCCAATTTTGTTCAGTTTGGATATTTGCTTTCTAAAGGGAAAAAAGTCATTTCTATTTTTTTTAAATAAAGATTAGTGATATAAAGAAAGATGAGGATAATAATGAATTTAGCGATTGGGGCATCATGACTTGTAGGATTGAAATTTCATTACAATTTTTTATTATATGTGTATATCATTAAAAAAGAGAGGTGATAATTCACTATCAATATTTTTTGTAAAAATCTAATCTGTAGCTCAAATATTACATCTTTTTTGGATTCTCTTTTTCTTGCTACAAATGTATTAAAAAAATAATGGATTTTAGTTTTTTTGATCTCATTTTAATGGAAATCTTCCTTTGTGGGTTGTATTTTTTCCTTCAAAATCTACCCATTTTTTGTCTTAATAGTTGAATCAAATTGCAACATTTATGTTGCATGTCGGGATTAAGGATTGTTCTTCACCTAAGAAACACTCTAGTGGTGGTCAAGATTGTGTTCAACTTACTCTATTACATTGCTCTACCATACAACAAATGCTAATGATGCAACACATGCTTCCTCAATTCCTCCAAATTAGAAATAATCAATTGTTTGGCAAAGTTGTTGAACTGAGCCAAGAGTTGAATCTTAAGGAATGAACAACTTTTCACTCTAATAATTGTTTGGCACAACCATTTTTTTCTCTAATCCTACTTCTATTACCATAAATTTTAGTTTGGTGACATGTTAGGTTACTTTCCTCAACCAATTGTTAATCATTTGATTAGTTTCTTTTGATAATGCTACAATAGCTGTTTTCTATTTCAATAGACATCCCATGCATGCACTTTGTCTTTTCACCTCAAAGCTATAAAATAAATGTTAAATTCACTTGTAAATCATATTTATTTGTCTATGTGTGTTTTATTCTCTATGATTTTTGTACGCCAACTTTTTCTATGCAATTTGATTGAAGGCCAAATAAATTACTCAATTGAAGCCATCCATGGCCTAGAAACTTGTTTCAAAGCACATATTCAAGTTCTACCTAGATATGATCCAAAGTTGTAAAAATCTTTAAATAATATTTATTTGATATTTACTTGCATTTGATTTGATCTTAAACAATGGTCCTGCCTGAAATGCCATACTTATGATATTTATAACTAGCATGAAAAATTGTCAAACTAAGTAGAAGCAATGAAAATGTTTAAATATGAATTATTTTTTTCATAATATGTCATTATCTTTGTTTATTAAATTTAACAAATTAGGTTATATTTTAAGGTTCTATTTAATATCTCAAATTTGATGTAGTGTGAATATATGGATTTATCAACATATAAAGTAAGTTTTGACAGAGAGGAGATTTCTTTGGGTTCCTCTCATTTTTGATAGAAAGGTGATATCCAAATCGTCCTTAGGTAATTTCTTTGATTTAAGACCAAAAGTATAATATTAAAAAATACTTGAAGTTCTATAAAATAATGTTAGCAAGATTTGATAAAAAAATTGATGGTAACAATTGATTTTACTAAATTTGGATATGAAATTGTGATTAGCACAATTTGAAGAATATTATGATGGTAAATATGATTTTACTAAATTTTGATGCGTGATTGGAATTAAAAACATATAATATGGTTGTTGGACATATAGTTACTATTACTTTATCAAATATATATTTTTGCCTATATTTTATATTTAATAATTAATTATTAAAATTATGTAAGCGTGACTATATTATCTTAGTATTCAATTAATTTCTTATATTATATGTATCTCCAAGTTGTACAAGTTATACATAAACTAAATAATATACTTCCTTAAATGGTGAATTTAATACTTCTCTTTGTTGATATTCCTTGAACCTTGTTCAGTACAAGTGCTAGTGATATGGAAAGGGGAAGAATATTGAATATTTTAATTTTGTTCATTCTTGTGCAAATAAAACCTAAAACACACTTAAAGGTCAATGTATTTATTTTTAGTCAAAATCTACCTTTTGTTATGGTGTGTTTGCAACTTGGAAAAATGCATTAATTATACATTTTTTAATATCCACCATTTCATCCATAAGATAATCATTATATTTATATGATAGGAAGAATTTTCATTACCTATAATACTACCAACTTCTGCTTCCTAATGTTTAACCTAGGCAAGACATGCAAAATCAATGATCGTGAATAGGGTACAACACCAACATGTTCAATTTTACAATAAAGTCTTCTACAAATTACTTCCTAGAATTAGCCCCCCATATTTTTTATTCTATTCATCATGCTCACGGTACCCTTCAAAGGGATAGGTGAAAATACACATTTCTAACTTTTTTCAAAAACCCAAAGCATGTCTTTTTACCTAGCCCTCTAAAGGGTACCCTAACAATCCTTTCTATAATTTTGCAAGGTGAGAAGAATAATAGGTATAAATAATTAACATATTTTCACTCAAGTGAAGTGAATGGGTGCATAGAATGGATGGTTATAAGTCATAGTCCACATTTTATATTTAATCAATTGTGATTTTTGTATTCAAATTTGTTGAATATCGACTAGTTGGTTGAATATAAAATGGGCCACCTTATTACCTTTCTATGTACCTTGAATATTTCTTGTTCAAACCCCACATGATTCATATTGAGTTCCTTTCTTATTTATCTTAGAAAACTTAGTATTTTTTTTTATATATTTGATGCAGGAGCATCTTGCATGGGAAAATTAAATTATTAGAAAAAAAAAAAAAAAAAATTGTGGAGGAGAGAGAAAGTGACGAAAATGGAAGGAAAATAATTTAAAATAGAAAATAGGAAAAGTGGAGAAAAGAGGAATCTCTATTTTCAAGGTGCATGGGTGGCATAAATAGAAAAATAATATAAATAGTTGTTATTCCATTAATTGAGGTGTGTAGGTGGCATCATGCATGCATAGGAAAATAATAAAAATAGCTGTTATTCCATTAATTGAGGTGTGTAGGTGGCATCATGCATTTAATATTTGTTGTGATCCACAAAAGAAATGTAATTTTCTAATTGGGCCACATAGTGGTGCTTAGTTGTATTTAGGTGGAAATTCTAGAAGGTTGTAGATATTGTAGAAGGTTGTGGAGATTCTAAAATGTTGTGGATAAATCATGCCTTGGGTGGTAAGTGCCTATTTAAGAAAGGCCTATTATCATTTGTAATCAAGTTTTTGAATTGTAAGCTCTTCAAATGTAATCTCTTCTAATGAATTTCAAGTATTAATGGAATTTTTATGAAGCATTTTGTCATCTCTCTTGTCTCCATATTATTTCATTTTTGGTTGTGAGTTGGTACGGGTGGTGTGGCCCGTCATCAGTGGTATCAGAGCGGGAGTTCCTGAGTGTGCGGACAGATCGCCGAATGTGAGGCAGTTTGCACTAGGACCTTGAGTTGGGTGAAGTTTGTGAAGAAGTTCTTGATTGTGTAGACAGAACGCCGACTGTGAGGCAGTTTGCACGAGGTTTTTGTTTTGGATGAGATTTGTCTTCTAAAGACTTGATTATGGAGAAGAGAAAGAAGAAGATGACTTTTGTGATTGGATGGATTCTGAGGATTCCTCGACTTGAGAAATTTAGAGCAAGAAATCAACAATAATTGCTAGTTGATTTGCAGAAGCAAGTGAATGAATTAAAAGCTGAGTTGCGGAAACAAAGAGCATGTCACCAGAAAAGAGATGTTGATAATTCCTTGGATGTGGAAAAGAAAGATGATCCAGTGGAAGAGCAAGCGGATGAAGAGAAAATTATTTGCGAACCTAAAGTTGAAGAAGATGAACGAGAAGAGGAAGAGCATAAAGATGACAAGATTTACGAACCTGAAGTAGATCAAGATGATTTGAAGATTGCAGCAATGGAGGAGAAGTATGGTGCCTTAGTTGGAGATCCAACAAGTGAAGTAGTTACATGCATGAAAGAGGCAAGAAAAGATGAATATGTCAAAGAGGTAAATTCTTATGAATTATATGATGCTGAATTTGAGGTGATTTTGAAAGATACTAATGATGGTTTGCATGAGGATCTTGTTCGTGATGTATGGTATGCAAAGGAAGATTGGTATGGTGTTGATGGGTTTATTACAGGTGTGATTAATTCAACAAGATTGGATGAGGATGAGAGTTATACTTGGATAGAGTTCATCGCAAAGGAGTATTTTCAGCAGCAAATAGTTGTTCCAGCCAGGTGTTGGAAAAGAAGAAAGAAGGAAATATATCGGCACCGAATACTTGTTCCAGCTATGTGTTGGAGGAAGAGGAAAAAAATCTGTCAATAGTGGCTACTTCATTTTGTGAATCCATATTCACAAAATTTTTCCTACCATGGGAGTCGGATGCAGGAGCATCATGCATCAGCCAAAAAAAAAAAAAAAAAAAAAAATGTGGAATATTTGCATGTTGGTTTTCTTGTCCCTATTGAGGTGGAAGCTTGTGGTGAAGATGAAGATGGTTCTATATCTCTCTTTTGACATCAAAGTGTGGGACACACTTTTCTATTTACCGGGGGAGTCTGATGCAGGAGTATCTTGCATGGGAAAATTAAATTATTAGAAAAAAAAAAAAAAAAAAATTGTGGAGGAGAGAGAAAGTGACGAAAATGGAAGGAAAATAATTAAAAATAGAAAATAGGAAAAGTGGAGAAAAGAGGAGTCTCTATTTTCAAGGTGCATGGGTGGCATAAATAGAAAAATAATATAAATAGTTGTTATTCCATTAATTGAGGTGTGTAGGTGGCATCATGCATGCATAGGAAAATAATAAAAATAGCTGTTATTCCATTAATTGAGGTGTGTAGGTGGCATCATGCATAGAAAAATAATAAAAATAGCTGTTATTCCATTAATTGAGGTGTGTAGGTGGCATCATGCATTTAATATTTGTTGTGATCCACAAAAGAAATGTAATTTTCTAATTGGGCCACATAGTGGTGCTTAGTTGTATTTAGGTGGAAATTCTAGAAGGTTGTAGATATTGTAGAAGGTTGTGGAGATTCTAGAATGTTGTGGATAAATCATGCCTTGGGTGGTAAGTGCCTATTTAAGAAAGGCCTATTATCATTTGTAATCAAGTTTTTGAATTGTAAGCTCTTCAAATGTAATCTCTTCTAATGAATTTCAAGTATTAATGGAATTTTTATGAAGCATTTTGTCATCTCTCTTGTCTCCATATTATTGCATTTTTGGTTGTGAGTTGGTACGGGTGGTGTGGCTCGTCATCAATATTCAAAGAAAAAATAGTTTTAAAGAAAAAATAAAAATGTAAAATACATTCAGAAAATATTTCATTATTGTTACATCATTTAACAATTCTAATTATACATACTACTTTTTAGTAGTTCAATTCAAGAATCTAAGTTTTGGTCATTTCCTTTATAGAAGTGCGATGTAACTTTGTATAATTACCTAACATCCATTATTTGTAATGGTAGTAAGCTTTTCTATATAACTTCATACCTAGACAAGACAAGCATTTAAATTCAATGGTTGAGAATAAGGTATAACACTAGCATGTTCAATTTTACACTAAAATCTACCTTAATTCACCTCCTAGAGTGTAGGACCCAAAATTTTCCCACCTTATTCATCATGCTTAGGGAACCCTTTGAAATGGTAAAAAAAAAAAAATGTCTAGCTTGCATAAAAAACCATGGAATATGTCTTTTCACCCAACCCTTTGAAGGGCACTTTGAGGATCATTTCTACCACATAACAAGATGAAAAGGAGAACCAAGAAGAAAAAGTAAATTATTCCCAAACAAGTGAAATGAATGAGGGTGTAAAAGTGGATTGGTAGAGTTCAAAGTTTCCTATTTCCATGCTAAGAAATCCATTTTTTGTAGTCAAATCTATTGAACACTCACTCCTTGGATGACCAAAAGTTGAGAAAATTAGATACCTTATTACATTTCCAAGTACCTTAAGAATTTCTTGTTCAATCCGTATGTAATAAACATAGAGTTTCTTTGAAATTAGACCTTATAAATAATTATTACCAGAGCACAAACTTTGTACCTTGTGTAATTATTTTAATTATATATTATTATTAGTTCCACATGCTATTAATACATATATTGAAAAAATCAAATTATTTGAGTACTATTTGATTAAAATTTCCCATCTCTACATCAATTTGATTCTTTATATGATGCTAGCATTTTTATTTTGTCAAAGCCTAGATTGATCTATTTCTACGAGTCATTAACTCTTGCCAAACTCTTATGTACTACCCTATTTGTAAGGTAGCGAGGTTGAATATATAGAGGAGATAATAAAGAAACCTTGAAATTAAAGGGGAAAAAATATAGAGGATACAAAATAGCTCATATCAAAGATTCAATTCATGTCTGGATCCTCCTCCAAGGTTCACCAGAGTGATAAAAAAATCCTATATTTACATTCTTGCAAAATACCCATAATAGTTCAAGAAAAATGTTGAAAGAATTTTGCGAAAAAGAAAATTAAAAATATGTGATAATAATTACTTGTTGAGAATTGAAAACTATACTTTAAAAATCATGATTATCAATTGTGAGTATGATAAAGTCTAGAAAAAAAAGGACATGAGTTTGAAAAAGACATTATTGTTGGTGTAAATACGTATTTACTATTTACACTTACTTAAGTTTACTTAGATTAATGCATTATTTTATGATTTTGTATTATTTTATTATTTTATTTTATGAGACATTTAGGAATTTGTGCACCTTTATGAGTTGTCATGCTGACAACACAGAAGTATGCAACTCTATTTTAGCACATGGTGTCTACAACATTGATTTGCATGTTGTAATGCCCCGCCAAGGGATCCAAAAGAATTAACCTAAAGTTTTACTAAGTTTTCCAATTTTTTTATTTTTATTTTTGAACATGATAGATAAACCATTCACATCAAATACATAGTAGTGAAAGCAATAACATACAATCAATTGTAAGCATACATAATAGGTTACACTCCTTAAGGATCCCAAGACGTTGAGCCACATTCAATAAAACTAAGATTAACAATTACCACATCCACATGAAAGAATAATTAGAAAGTCTAATGTCCATATTTTACATTTGTTCGAAATGCCTATTCGAAATCCTTAATCATCCACTATACATGTCATAGGGTATGAAAGACATAAAAGAATATACATATAATAAAGATACATCATCCTCATCAAGCAACTGTAAGGAATCTCAAAATAAATAATATTGATTGAAGACTCCAAAATGGTCGAGTCAAAACATGTCACAAAATGACATCATCAAAAAATAATCAACACTTCAGCCCCATCATGGCCACTCAAAAGTAGTCCAAGGATAACTGATCAATGACTCAAAAATGGTAAATTCAAGTGTCGCATACACATAAATCTTAGCTTCACCCTAGAAGACTGAAAATCATCAATGAACAATAAATACAAACATCTCATAGAGCATACCATCACATTACCATGGTTGGGTTTTAAAAAGACCAAGATCAAATAATACCAACATGTCATCACATTCGCATAACTCCCAAGCCTCTAGTAGATGTCCTAACTGGTCAACAGTCTAGGACCATCCAAACCCCAAACACAAATAGCATAGAGAACAAGATAGAAACTCATGTCTTGATTTGCTTTAGACATCACATGGTGACACTAAGTATAAGGTTTCAGTTTTGGTTTCAGGTATATCTCAAGTGTATAAGATTTACCATTTGGCCTACAAGTCAACCCATTTGTTTCCCCGATAACATTATCCTTCCATTATTTAAAATAATATTCTAAGAATAACTGAAGGATAAATATTTACTCATTAAACTAATCTTCATTGACCCTTAATTAAATTATTCGCTTTATTTTGCTAAGATCCATATTACTAATTGAGTAAGTCTTCCTTAATGTTACTTCGACTTCTCAACATAATCAAAGGATCATTATTTGTTTAAATTATAAAAAACCAGTTATCAATCTTCGAATAAGAAGATTATAACTTTATTAAAAAAGATCAACAAAATTAAATAATCTTAAAACCTACTTTGAATGCCATGCTTTGTTAATAAATCTTATTTAAGTTATATAATTAAATCAATTAATAGGTACACAATCCATGATTCTATATCATTCTAATAATACTTAATTAAAACTCAATTAAATATTTCTAAAATTTAATTCTCTTAATTTTAATCATTATAATAATTAAATCATCACTAACAACCATTAAAATATCTAAGGTCATTATTCAAGTCATTAGAGTAAGACTTATCAACTTCGATGTAAATACTTCACAAATTTGTTAAAAGAATCAGTATTAGCATATCAATTAAAACTCTATTACATAACTTAATTATTAATTAAATCTAATTAACTCAAATTAATTAATTTAATTAATGATTACATATCCATATCAATGACCCAATAAATATCAGTTGATTAATAACTAACAATAATTTTGTAAGTTAAAAGTCAACTATAATCCAATTCTCTAATATTAATAGTTCAATAATGACTTGTTAATATTTAATAACAAGTTATATTGGAAATCTTATTAACGAATCTGTAATGACCTCATTCGTCATTCTTTTCAATGAATACTAATATTTCCTTAAAAAATTCATATTATCGATAATTATTTCAATTAAGACTCTATCGCACAACTTAATTATTAATATCATAATTAATAACTCAATGATTATTATCAAGCGAGAAGACTCTCTTCTACCCTATGGATATCTCGTTTAAATAGTTGAATCAATTAAGTTTAACACCCCATAATATCTGAAATCATCTTTTCTAAAATCAACTAAGGTAAACGTTTGAAATTATAATTGATGATCTCTCAAGAGTTAATTTTCAATTTTGTTAAAAACATTGTCATTATAAATTCATTTCCATTAAATACTGCTTGTAAGTTCGATCTCGACTAAATCCCATTTATTTACTTTGATTTATAACTTATTACAATACTTCAATTATTAACTAATCTCAATTAAAATTTAATTAAAATTATATCAAACTATTTATACTATCATTCATTAATAATTTTTTACACTTAACAAGTATTAATAAATAATACTCTCATTAATAATTTTAATAATTAATAATAATAATAATTATTATTAATAACCAAACCAGAAATGATCCATACTTTCCCTAATTAATATTCCACTAAATTTAAACATAATTAAAATATATTTATAAATTTAATTAATAATAATAAAGAACATATTAATAAAAATCATTACTAAAAAATTTAGATATATATAAAAACTTCAATTAAAATTTACATTTAATAAAACTATTAATAAAACTTATAATATTAAAACTTAAAATGCGATTTTAATATCATTGTTGGCCTTCACTAATATAGGGTCTATTGATTGCAAGTACCCTGCGATGATGTAGGTACTCTGCGATCACACAGACCTGTGCCATAAATGTCGTCGAGAATGAAAGGATGGGGGTGTGGTCGGTGTAAACCCGGCCCACCCCAAACATTATGTTTTCAAATTTTATTTTTTAAAGATTAAAACTTCTATCATGATCCCCCCTTCCAATATAAATTCATTTAATTTTTCTTTTTAAATTTTTTTTTTTAATTTCTAATTAAAACCTTCAAAAGCAATGGCCGTCCACTATATATATATATATATATATATATAAGATAAGCAAACCAATACCCCTCCCTCATATATGTTTAAAAATTAAATATACACATATATAAAATTTGCAACTATAGTCCGATAGACAAATTACTATCAATTTTTTTCAATTTAGGAATTCATTTTCAAATCAACCCTTCCAAAACTAAATTTCTCAATTCTATTTTAATTCAATGCAAAACTTGAATTAATTTCCAAATCTTAAGTCTACTAAGGGAAGGTTGCAATAATATTTTAATTCCTCAATCCAGATGAAACAACATGCATACCCAATTTTCCACAATATAACATTCATCACAAGAAGTATCCAACAGTCATTTAGTAGACACGATGAAGATAGGAAGAGAGAAAGTATAATAGGGTATGCAAAATAATCACGAGTGCCTACCTGGATACTGATGTTGATTCGCTATGCCTCAGAAAATCGTAGAGAGGCTCCTCCTCTTAGAACCTTCTCCTTTTCGCAAATTTCTTCCTTCTCCAACAGTTGCAATTCCTCGAAGAACTGAAACTCCCAAATAACTAGAAGCATATAGAAGCTTATAGAAGCATGCAAAAACATATAAGTATGTTGAAGCATATGAGCTTGTAGAAGCATATGAGGATGTAGAAGCATATCAGCTTGTCCATACACACTAGGAGAGCCTGTATATAAAGGCCTCTAAGATGCATCTAGACTATGTCTAGAAAGAACTAGGAGATAAGCATGACAACTAAGAACGTAACTTCCACAACAAGAAGATAGACATGATGAGGTCTCTAGAATGTTGTAGACACCATGTGTTCAAATAATATGCTAACTCCTAAGTGTAGACAACATGTGCATAATTAGAGTGCAAACTCCAGTGCTGTCAACATGACAACTCATAAGAGTTCGCATAATCCTATGTGAATAAATATTAAAATAATGCACATTAATTTATTTAATATTCACTTTATTTATTTTTATTAATTTATTAATTATAATCTCATGCACTCGTCATGTGGTTATGAAATTTTAATAAATTAATTTCTTTTCCATTTATAAATTATTTTCAAAACTTGATTGATAAATATTTATTAACTTATTAATAATATTATTTAGCATTTATTTAAAAATAAACTCTAAATATATTATTATTAAATTAAATAAATATTATCATGTTCCAACTTTAAACTTATAACTTTTATCTTCAAATTTATTCTTTTTATTTAATTAATTTTTCAATTAATTAAATAAAACTAAATATTAAAATATCATAATAATTTTCCATTTAATTAAATCTTTTAATTAGACTTAATCAATAGAAAATACTCCAAGGACTCACAAAGTAAAATACAAAAACCCATCAAAGCAACACACATACAAAATTAAACGAAGGGGTTAATATCACGAATTATGTTATCTGATGTATTCGAAGGGTACTTGACTTAGATACTTGTCTTGATTTTCAATTACAAATGGCTTAAAGGTTTGGGACTTGGACTTGAGAATTTATCTCCCCTCTCTTACCATTGGGATAATGTGATAGGGTATTCTCATCCTGGCAATTCATGGAAGTCGATACCTAGTACTTGCAACCTGCATAAAATCCATGCATGTACAAGCACAATATATACTAAGCTAAATACGAAATGGTAGGAAGTGGTGCATCATGTAGATCCCGACTAGCAGGTGACTATGACTCCCTTGCTTAACCACATCAGAAATGCCATATAGAAAGAAAACAACACGTACACCATACACATGCAAGTATGGGGTAAGTATCCATGAGAAAACACTTATGATAATAAATCATCTAACTAATCATCATCAATAACTGAAATCACTGAATAATCATCATGCAAACATGAAATATAAAGTACCAAGTAATCTCATCATATATCAACTAAATCTGAAACAATATTTGATATCTCAAAATAATGTCACCAATCATCAATATACAATTGACCTAAAAGAGTTTGGCAATGATAACAAAATGCGACCTAGGGGTAGGCACTACACGTGTTACACCCTTGGAGGCTTATCCTCTCATCATTGCACTTATTTTCATGTTTAATGGAGGATAAACTATATTTGGTGGACATGTGCCTAGTTGTATGACTTATCATGATGTTGATTATGAGGCATTCTAGATGTATCTCAAAGGCCTTTATATACAAGCACTCCTAGTGTACTTTCGCAATGCATATTGAATGAATATATCATCATTCTGATCATACTCTCTTTTTCTAGTGTATAGTTGTGCTTGTGTTTGAGTTCTTAGTTCCTGGGTGAATTTTTCCCTAAGAAAAATTCTTACATGGTATTAGAGCTTTGAGATTTTCTCATCTCATAGCCATTGGAGACTATTGTTACTTCAGCACCTCAGCCCAAATCCAAAGTACTATAGAAATTGGGAGTGTCTAGAGCTAAATCTAACCTCAAAATTTTGTCTGAAACACTAATTTAGTGAAGATCGACTATAAACTTGGCTACCTTGGCATAAAGTTGATCATGATGCAAAAATTTCTTACAAATCAAAACCTAGAGGTCTCGATTTGCAGTATGGGTATGGTCATTTTTAGATCTATTTGACTTATTTCAAGTTTGCATTTTTATTTCTCTACAATTATTTTTGTCAATATTCTTGGAAAAAAAATTGCCCTTGGCAACTTGCAAAGAATTTTTCTTGCACAGGTACTGGCCTATTAGATCTTGCCCTGCGCAGGGTATTTTCCATTTTTGGTGGGCATATTACAAGTGCATCTGGTTTAACTCTGGTGTGTGGGGGTATATTTTATAAAGTTCGGCCAAACACACTAGCCCTACAAAAGTTCAACAAACACCCACGCATCCAACTAGCTAACATGTCCTAACCTCCCATGGTGGTTGTTCTTTTTGTTTTCATAATACATGACTCACATTTTTAAAAGCCTTAGCATGTTTATTCCCATTGAATGTGGGATAAATCCCACAAAACCTAGCAGCTTGCATATTAAACTCGACAATGAAAAAGGCTTTTTGACCCTATTATTCAGTGGTGACCCTACATTTATTACTCCAACCATAGATACCTCCCTAACAGGAACTATTTCTTCTCACCGATGACCATCCACAACATATTTCGGCACATAAACATTCTAGCTTGCATTTGGTCTTCTCTGGCGAGCACATAATGAAGTTCAGTTGATGACAAAAAATTTTGACCATGCATTATGTTTTCTGACCTGCAAACAGTCTTCCATACAATGGTTTCTTGCAACCCCATGTGGTATCCAACTAAGAAGTGCCATGTCTACACATTCTACCTCAGCTTGACACATCATTCCAGTCAGACCAGTCTACCACATATACAAATTTCCATGTAGGACTCAATGAAATGTAGGTAGAATCTAACATGTCATCATCCTACATGGAGTTCTATACCTAATACTTCAGATCATGAACCTATGCCACATCATTCATATGTCCATACAACCCTGCCATGTCAGCCCAAGGGATTGATGTTTCCATTGACATCAATATTTCATGGGAAAAAATTTGACAGTCATCTGACTATCATTCCTAGCTGATTTTGAACTATAGCAATGGCCATTTGGCTATCAAATTTAATCATGCATTTTTCCTGCTAGACCCCTCTCTAGATTGCTTTTTTATTTGGCAGCTTGACTTTGTGAGCCCATAACTTGGACATCTTGACTCCAATCCAAGTGCAATTTTTTTTGAAATTGGGTAGAATTTCCTAAATTTTCTAGTGGTGGTGTTATTTTCTAGTTTGGGTGCAAGGATTTTTTTAGAAATTGTATTTTTTGGTGACTATACCTACATAATCCTATATTTTGCAACTTCAAATGCTCTGTGCAAGCACATCTAGTCACTTTTCTAGGTTTTTTTTTTTTGAAAACGTGTAATTTTTTTATCTACTTTCCATATCTAAAGTTATATTCTAGGCTTATATGGACATAATTCTCACTTTTAGAACTAGGCCTTTTTCTACATTGTAAAGTTTTGATTACTTTTCAGAATTGTTGTACATCTGAGCTACAATGCTCAGTGATAGATTTGGGCCTCAAAAGGATATTGTAAAAGAAAAATTAGAAATATCCACATCATGGGTTCATTTAAATATCCACCTCTAACTACATGCAATTATTCTACATGGAAAGATATTGCATGGAGTAGATTAATCAAAAAAGGATATAGTCTTTATGTTTATGGTACAATTACCAAACCTATTGATGCTAAAGAACTCATTTAATGGAAAAGACAAGACCAATAGGCTCTAAGTGTTATCAGGATTTGTGTACATAGAGATCTCTTCTTTCACATTTCTAGTTGTATAGGATCCAAAGCAACTTGGGACAAACTTGAATCATTGTATGGTAAGGTGGATGAAGAAAAGGGATTTCAGATTGAGGATGATCTACTTCTCTTGGATCCAAAGAAATTTGACATCATTTAGGATTACATCAACAAATCCAATGAGTATAGGCACTACTTAAAGATTGTGGAAATCCCATGAAGGATGAAAAGTTGATTCATCACATCCTGAAGAGGCTACCTTTTGAGTATGCTTCCTTTGTTTCAAGTTTCAATACTTAAAGGTTGATCATGGGAATTGCTTACCTGAAGCCTACATTTTATGCATTTTCATAGATGTTGCTTATTGAACAATCTCACTTGATGGATTTAGGAATTTTCAAGTCATCAAAGACCAAAGCCTTAGTTATTAGTAATGAGCACCAATCAAGTCAAGGAGGGAAAAGCAACAACAACAAGAAGCAGCGGAAGCAGAAATCACAATCTGAGATGCAACAACAATTCTCCTCATAGAAAGGTAGTTCTTCCAATAAGAATGGAAGTAATGAAAAGAAGGACAAACTTTTTTCTGCATATTGCCAAAAGTTGAATCATGATGAGCATCATTGCAAGACTAAAAGAATCAATGAGTTAGACAATCTACTAAAGAGGAACAAAATTCAAGTGCAGAGTACTTCCACAGATGCAACTCCAACCTCTTCAAAGGGAAAAGGGCAAGAACTTAGGAAAAATTCAATTTCTTCTTCGAAATGGATACTTGACTTAGGTGCCTCCTATCATATGGATTTTTGAAAGAGAGATTATTCTTCATTGAAGTAGTCAAAGGTTCCACACATCTTCGTGGGAGATGATACAAAAATGGAAGTTGAAGGAAAAGGACATGTGGAAATGGAAAATGGGGAATTCAAAGATGTTCTCTACATTCCAAATCTTAGCTCCAATATTCTATTAGTTTACCAAATCACTCACCTTGGAGCTAGTCATAAAGTTGAGTTCCTTCTAGATTTAGTGTTGGGGCATAGTGTTAGAGATGATTCATTGGTTTCTATGGGGAAAGTCAACGATGACAAGATGCTTTATTCCTTCTCCCACTTTGTGCCTAGGTCTCCTTCTCATGCCTTGTTGACTCACTCTACTTCACAAATTACTTTATGGAATGAGTGGTTTGGTCATCTTTCCTTTCACCATCTTCAACAACTTTGCTCAAAATGCATGGTCAAAGGTCTACCTAACATAAAATTTTCTAAAGGTGAATGTTCATCATGTTTAGTCCATATGCATCTCGAGGAGAAGTATGATAAAGAGAAGTCTTCAAGAGCTCCAGTTGTTCTTTAGTTGGTTCACATGGTTTTAATAGGACCTTTTGCAGTGACTTCACCCAGCCAAGGCCGCTACATCCTCACTTTTGTTGATGTCTTTTCAAGACTTACTTGGGTCTACTTCCTTCATCACAAGAGTAAAGTGGTTCATAGGCTTCATTACTTTAAGGCTCATGTTGAAACAAATCAAGGAAAGTCATCAAGGTTCTACAAGTGGACAATGAGAATATATATGTAGATAGAAGACTTGGAGACTTTTGCAGACTTGAGGGGATTGATCTTCTAAATCCACTAGCATATAATCTACAGAAGATAGATGGTGCAGCTATAAGGATTATAACTCTCAAGACCATGGTAAGTTGCATGATAAAAACCAAGTCTCTTGATGCAACACTTGAAGTTGAAGCCATTAGCAGTGCTACTCACATACTTAATAGGTCTCCTCATAATGCCCTCGACAAGAAGACTCCTTTTGAGGCATGGTGTGGTAGAAAACTAGTTGTGGGTCACTTCAAAGTATTTAGTTGTCTAGCATGGGAAAACCTATCTTCCAGGGTATGTAAGGAACATACACCTAGGTGTTTTACTTTCATCAACTATGAAGATAATGCTAAAGCTTATAGACTTATCAATCTAGAGACTCATAAGATTTTTGTGAAGAATGATGTTCACTTTGAGGAAAGTTTTCCAAGCTTATCCCCTACTCCTCTCCACACATCATATACAATGGAAACTAATAGTGACACTAGAAATGGTGCTTCAACAAATTGAGACATGTGGGGTTCTGTCGATAGTTGTAGTGAGAGGTCACATCATTAGTATAGTCCACATGCATGCATTGCCATAGTGAAAGGTCTAGAAAAGCATGGTACATGTTATCTTCTAGCTCCAAATTTAGTTGATGACTACATGGTAGAAATTGTAGGTTTATTCGTGGAGTCACACACCACAGACTTGGGAGATAGCCTTGAGGATTTACATCTTCTCTTTGATGAAGATGATCCTTCTATAGTTGTTGCGAGGGCTCACTCTAACCCTTATGTCCATTATCTATATGATCAATCTTTAGAAGTTGGTGTGATTATGGATCCTTATGAACAATAGTTGTCAGAGGTCTCTTTGTCATTTGAGGAGATAGATGGTTCATTGGAACAGGTTCAATAGACATCCTTGCTAAATATGCATTCATTCTTTTCAGTACAGTTGGAAGGAGTGAGCATCAGTATTAGCACAAGGATACTTGAGAAACTTTCAAGGCCACCAGACATCTTTAGGATTGTACCTTTTCCATTGTTTCTTCCTAAGGGGAGGAACATCATTCTGTACTCTTGGACCAACTTCTTCCTTGGATTGGCTTTCACTGATAGGCATTGTTTATTTGGGGGGGGGAATACCTTGTCTCTCTTCCTCTTCATTCTTATGGGGGGTACTTTTTCCTCTTATGAGGTTTAGTTCTTCCCATTCTTCACTTTTTTATATACTAGATGTTTTTCATAATGGGGGGGTCTTGATTACTCCATACATCCATGCATCCCTATTCATCTCTCTTTTTGGGGAAGGGTTTTTCCCATGAGGTTTTTCCTCTTTCTCTACTTTATAAGAGATTGCATATCATTATGTACATGGGTACCCAACATGTCCTAGTAGCAAGACCCATTATGCATCTTCATCCTAGTTTTCTTAAGCTTAAGGGCATTCCCATAAGTTGCACTTAAGAGTGGGTGTTGGTGTAAATATGTATTTATTATTTACACTTACTTAAGTTTAATTAGGTTAATGCATTATTTTATTATTTTATTTTGTGAGACACTTAGGAGTTTGTGCACCTTTTTGAGTTGTCATGTTGACAACACAAAAGTATGCAACTCTATTTTAGCACATGGTTTCTACAACGTTGATTTGTGTGTTGCACCCTTGTAGGCTTATCCTCTCATCATTGCACTTACTTCCATGCTTAATGGAGGATAACCCATATCTAGTGGACATGTTCCTTGTTGTATGACTTATAATGATACTGATTATGAGGCATTCTAGATGTATCTCAGAGGCCTTTATATATAGGCACTCCTAGTGTACTTTCACAATGCATATTGAATGAATATATTGTCATTCTAATCATGCTCTCTCTTTCTGGCCTACAATTGCACTTGTGTTTGAGTTATTAGTTCCTGGGTGAATTTTTCCCTAAGGAAAATTCTTACAATTATAATTGGATGTAATCCATTCCATTATGCAAATATAAGTTGTCATAGATGGGGATGGTAGGTGTTTAGCCACACTTTCCTTGGCATCTCAAAACAATGACTTTTAAAAAGCCCTAAGTACTTTACAAAATATTAAAATCTTAAGTCACATTTAATGTAGAAATGTAATGATAGAGAGCGGCTCTAATAATATTATATAAATCCTTAAGGGGGAATACAATGCATGTTGGACAATAATTAATATTGTAGCTTTTGGAAGGTAAGGATGTTATTCAAACTTTGGACAAATGTTATATATCATACTTTTATAGGGAAACTAATTGTGTGGCCAATGGTCTTAATAATATTGGGGTTAGTAAAAAATAATATGGGAAGGAGAGGTAAACTTAAATATAGATTTTAAATCCCTTCTTTAATTTTATTAGATTAGTGGAAAATGGGAAATATTATCAAATAATAGCTAAGCCATATTGATTCCTCAAGTTTTATGATCACAATATTGTTGATCTAGTTGAGCAATGAGCTTCAAAGATTAACACTAATTCACATACTTTGTGGGAATTTGGTAAGGTCTTATTTCTAGTTAGTTTCCTTTTATTCAAAGCTAATAATTGGTATGCCTTCCATTTTATCTTTGTGAACATTAGTGGTGTTAAAAATCCACCATGACGCCAGGGGGGGGCAGGTGGATGGGGGGTGGTGGTGTTTGTGAATTATTTATCCAACTATTAAATTTTTTATCAATCTTATTAATCATTAATCATTTCATCAATATAATTAAAAACTATAAGAAGATACACATATACAATAACACCATATAAGGGTGAATCCACAATACTGGGTACCACTTTTGGGGGACAAAGGAAATCACAAAATGATGAAAAATTTGCATATTGAATTTTATGTATGTTTGCGCAAATGCGCTAACTATGCTCATGCAAACATAAAATAATTACATGTTTGCACGAACATATTGAGTTTAAATAAGGTATGTTTGTACGAACATACTTTATTAATATGTTCACATGAACATAGTTTTAACAGTGATTTTGTGATTAAAATTCCATTTTTCCATTTGAGATGTTGATAAATTTGGTTTTTTTGTATGTTCATGCAAACACAAATTATTTTACATGTTCACGCAAACACGTTAACTTAAATTTCCAACTTTTGGATTATTTTTCTCATACGTTCATGCAAACATATGTTCATGTAAACATGTCTTATATGTTCGCACAAACATAGTGTTCATGTGAACATGTCAAATTACAAATTTTTGGTGTTGTTTTCTAGAAAAAAAATGAAATTGGCTCTTTTGACCTCTAAAATTGAGATTGAATGATCTTCTACTATAAAATAAAAAATTCAAATTTGTGCTACTTGGAGCAATCTTTCCAACAACTATAATTGTAATACATATTATATTCATTAAGACTTTCAAATATGAGTTTAACTCATTATAGGTTCATTACCGATTGAACATCAACTAACTTCGACACATCAAAAAAATTAGTAAATTAGGTCAATTTTTTTTTTGAAAAATATCTAGGAAATAGGTTATTGAGATAGCTTTCTATTCAAAAAAGAAAATTAGATTTATGATAAATTGAGTTCAAGTTATCTGTGTCAAAACAAATGTATGTTTGAATTCAAATTGGTGTCACTTCAAAAGTTCATAAACTATACAATATTCAACCAAATTGAATCAAACCAAATGCACCCTCTAGATATTTATGTTACAAATCCAACGCTGAAATAATTGTCTCATTATCTTTTCTAGAAAAAAAGTTATGTGTGTCAAATGGATTGTCACTCTTTAAAAATATTGAATTTTAACATGTACCACTTTTTGGAGGAAAAAAATTGACATAATTTTTTTTTATTTTTTTAAAATTAAAAAATATGGTTAAAAAGTAGGAATAGAGTACTACAAATTACTAGTTTATGTCATCTTGAAATAATTCATAGTTTTAAAGATATAGTCACTCGAACATGAGGTTTGTTTCAAAAATATTGGTTTCAGTGTCAAAATTGGTCAAAAAGTGGAACCCATTATTGTGGGATCACCCATAAGTTAACTTGAGAAATCCTTGATGAGAGGGAAAACCCCAATGAGGATGGTAACCACAAAATTATGTACTAATATAAAATTTCCTTGTAAGAGGATGGACTCTATTAGTAGCCAATAAAATACATCCAGTACATATTAGCCCCTATTAGGAGATCCCAACCCCATTAGGCATTGTGCCAACCTTGTTAGGAGTTGTAAAAGGTAGAAGGATCCACTATCCAAAAAAATTTAGGGGTAAGATCACCATACTCATTTTCCAACTAATCTCTATATTATCCCTTATAGAATAATAGAAATAAATGATATAAAAATCCTCTATCCTCTTGACTAGATCAATCATCTTCTAATCTCAATACCAAATCACTGACTTCACATCCAATAATAGCTTGGACTTCTTACTCATATTTACCAAATACTTTACATATCACACTTTCTTACACTCTTCACCAAAAGGAAAATAACTTTCTTTTATATCATATCCTCAAAATAATTCCTTGAGTTGGCCTTGAGGCTTTCTCAAATATGTAGAATAGGACCTCATTAAGATAAAATATCATTTCATAATTACACAATAATGTCAGCTCATAGTCTTTATAGCTTCTCACATGTGTAATCTTTGACCTTGCACACTCACTGGCATCATCATTGGGCTATCTTCTATCATTGTCTAACTTTTCTCATCCTAATTGTATCCTTTTTAAGAGATACAATCCAAACATCATAACACACTTATCAAGTACCTTGTCCATATAGTATCCTCTATAATTATTAAATAAATTTTGTATGTCTTCAACTCACTATAGACATACTTTCCAACTTCATTATGGCAAAATATAGATTATATTCTCAAAAATGCTTGACCTCATCTTCAATACACAATCATGAATGCAATATGTCAATCATGTTATCCATCTATCCAATGCTTATGATACACCCCCAAAGGAATACCATCAACATTTATGAATGAATGCATTTATAAGTAATACCTTGATTCATCAAAAATGACCATAAAGATACTCCAAATGACCATGAATACTATCCAACTACTTTGGAAAAGAAAAAAATGACCCCATGCTATATTCTTTCCAATCCCTAAATTTTCTACATATGTTTGTAATAAGTTCAACCACCTTATATATTTGGTCAACTCATCAATGCAAGTTATTCAAGGAAAACATTTTCTCGCCTTGACTTTAAAGTCATCATAACATTTAAACTTTGACCATCCTAAAAATTTTGTACTTTTAAATACATTGTTAAACTATTTATAAGAAACATCATCCAATAATATTATTTTACATTGTGGTATGCAAAACTAAAATAAAATAGATAGACAAAGAAATAAGTGTTTAAAAAGATGCAACACTTATGAATCCATGGCATACATAAAAGAACAAACTAAAATCCTATCAAACTTCATGGAATATTTGAAAATTTTCTAGAAAAGAATGAAATGGGGTATTTCAAAATCAACAACACAAAAAATGCACTCATTTTCACTTTTGGAAAAAGCTTTTACTTTGTGAAAATGAAACCCTAGTCACATGAGAAAATGGGTCTCAAGAAGACATCAACTTGGTGATAGTGAGTTACAATTACTTATGATGAAGTCACTGTGTTCTCAGGATATAGTAGAAAAGATTACCCAAATTCTTTGGTAATATTCCCATGAGTAGTTTCCATATTTATTGTCATAATTTTGTTATCCTTCTCTTGAACAAAATAAAACTTGGTTTTTCTTTTTGTTTAATGATGGTTTGCCTTGATCAATCCCTAAATTGAGAAATAAACCTTTAAATTGATATGTAAAAGTATTGATAAAAGAAATGTCATCATGCATTCAAGGGTATGTGCAAGATCATGGTGGGCCAATCTATAGCCTTAAGCGATAATGAAAAATCAAGATGTCAATGTTAGTTAACTTGATGTAAAATCTTGACCTAATTATAAATCTTATATAAAAAAATGGTAACAATAGAATCTGTAGTAAATTGAACATAGTTTCTAAAATGATAGCACTTTTCTAGTTAAAATAATAATTTAACTACTCAAAATTTAAAATTTCAATGTAAAAGAACAAAAAATTTAGGAAAAATATAAGTAGGTGTATGTCTGACCACCTTAATCACAATCAAATGATAATTATTTTTTATAAAGATTTTAGATATAAGAAGTAGACTTAAACCTGGATGTGATGAATATTTTTATGTAATTTTACTCCAAGTATAATAATTAAATTTAAAATTTTTAGCACAACATTTTTTGGAATAAAAAAAGCTCTTGTGTCTCTACACCTTAACTCATTCAAAACTATATTAAATAAAGATTTTTTTTTTTTTCCCCATAGTAAGAAAAGAATAGAATATGATACATCTTTTAGATTTTGAAAAGGTTATAACATTTGAAAGTTACAATTTTTTAAAATTAGTATGTAAATTAATACTTTATAGGTAACTCCATAAGAAAATAAGTAAAAATTACTTATGAAACTTATAATTTGACAATAATTATATGAATAGAAATTTGATGATGTCCTTAAGAAACCCTTGTCATTTCATCAAATTGGATGGAAAGTGATTTTTTTATATTGCCACTTTTTGGCCTCAAATTGGAAAACATAAAATGAAAGATATAATTACCTTTGTAGATGTAATTGAATTTGATATGTGATGAAGTATGAAAATTTAATAGCCTTGACTCAAAGAAACCAAAAAATAACAAAAAATCATGTATATAAATTTATGTGACATGTCGTGACGAAGGATGGAAGAGCTTGAATAATTTTGATTGATCGATCTTCTCCTTAGAAAAGATATACTGCTATTACCACCTTGAAGGATGAAGCTTGATACAAGAGGGAAATGTTTGAAGAATGCCTTATGGATGAATTTATACTTGATCTTGATTTATTTTAGAGTGAGATGGATAAAAATTAAATTCCAAAGCATTCTTATATACTATTTTTTGGTATAAAAAATAAAGTGGGCTGACCCAAGAGAAATGTTAAAATAATCAGTGAACTTGAGACACTTCAAGCCCAAAAAAAAAAATCCTAAGGGAAAAGGTCAACTTGGGTCAGCCTATCCTAGAATAGGTTGATCTAATTAAAACTATTACTAAGTGTTTTCCTAGAAAGGGGTCATGGAGACCTTGAAGAAGGGGTTGGAAGAACTAGATAAACTAAAATTGTCTTAATATATGACCAAAAGGGTAATAAAATACCACCTAAAGAGGTTATGATGAAAGATGAGAGATGATCTAGAAATATGGAGAATATTGGGAAGAAGGGAGAGAGATAAAAAATAAACTAAGGGGGGATAAAATGTCTCAAAATAAAGTGCATCTGTTTTAGGATTGTGTATTTAAACCCTATTTTAGTAGGAGTATGAGGAAAGTCATACTTTTGATAAAAGAAGAAGAGAGATACAATGTCACAATGAGATATAATATCACCAAGCTAAAGAACATAAGCCTCAAAACCTAGGATACTTACATAATTCCCACTTATAAGAGAATGCAAACAAAGTCCAAAGAGAATTAAAAACAAAAAAAGGACTCATACAAGGGCTTAATACTAAAACACAAATCAACTATTGAAAGATACCTTAGCTAAGAAAATGTCTCATCTATTAATATCATATTTGGAAGGCTATTACAAAGTATAACAAATCACATAAGAAGGGAAGGATTACCATAAAATGTTATATCCCTCATGATTCTATCACATTAGAGAGAGAGAGACCTCATGATTCTATCACATTAGAGAGAGAGAGAGAGAGAGAGAGAGAGAGAGAGAGAGAGAGAGAGAGAGAGAGAGAGAGAGAGAGAGAGAGATTGTAATTATCTTTCTCAATAAGGTTTCTATGTTGTATTGTGAACACAAAAGTAAAAGAGAATAAACTAGCATCAAATGGTCTAGCTAGTTTATATGCCCAGTAGAAAATCTTGTGTTCCCATTGATGGATTTTTCCTACATGTGTATGTGTGTGTCCACCCATGGATAAATTCCTTGCTATCACCACAAATTTTAAATATGTTTGTGCTCTATGTAGATAGATGAGTGTCTATTATCTGTACAGGAAATGTGTGTGTCTATATTTCCATAAGATGTAGAAGCATCATTAATACCCATTAGGGAGTGGCATGCAAAAATTAAAATACAAATTTGTTTCCTTGGGATGGAGAAGTGTCACTAATACCTATTAGGGAGTGTCATGTAAATATAATATAAAAAAAAGCACAAAAAGTAAACTATAGTAAAAGGAGGACCATATGTATGCCCCCTCCTTATGATGAATATATAGTTGTTAGAGAATTTAGAATAATTGAGAGGGGGGGTGGTTGAATTTGTTACTCAAGGTCCATTTGTACCAATTAAAAAATCAAACACTTAAATATTTCTATTCAACTTATCCTATTGCTCAGTCTCTACTGTAGTTTGAATAAAAATGTTAAGTAATAGTTCACTATCCTAATATAATAGACTTGGAGAATGAAAATACTTGAAATATAAAACACCATAAAAAATTTAACACAATATTGATAGTAGGTTTATCATGGAAAGAAAATTTGGGAAAACCACTAGCAACATTTCCCCACTTTTTCACTCTTCTAAAGTGAGCCATGTTAGGAGCCAACCCTATTAAAGGCTCTAGTAAATTTGCACCCATTTTTTAAGAAGGGTTGGTTGATATTTTAATGGAAAATGGTCAAAATATTGTGTCACTATAGTTTCATCAAAATTTTGATGAAATCTAAGGCTATCTATATATTAAGGAACAACCCTATTGAAAATGATCCCAATCTCTGTCACGACGTGGTGTCAGACCATTACTAGGAAATGTCAAAACTTTAATGATTAGGATATTTTTATTGATGAGCTTTCCATGCCATTGATGGATGGCCTCATCAAAACATCAATAGAACATCGACAGAATCCTGTGAAACTTTGATGACATTGCCATGCAATATATGACAATGATTGTCGATAGATCAACTAATGGTCATATAAATTTAGATGACAACTATATATATATATATATATAACCCTATTTGTTTTGTGAGTTTTGAATAGTGATATTTTCATGGTAAGTACTAACTCTCAAGTGCACTCTTTCTCTTCCTAATACCTATTCTTTGGTCTTACTAGGGTATTCCACTCTACCCTACTTAGAGATCATCCTAGGATCCTCTTTCTCCTTATAGAACTCACTAGTAACCTCAAACACTCAACTATATTCCTCAATCCAACTATGAACTCATGGGCTCAACTTATCCATTATGCTCCTAAACTAATCTTTGGACAAGGAATAGGTGTCCTAGCTATCCCATATTTAGTTTTAATCCATTTTGATGCACTTGGATGAATTCTTCTTTGGATTTTCCATCGAGTTTTTTCTTTTCAAGTTTTAGGCCTTGTAGCCCTTTTAGCCCAATTAGATCTCCTAAAATTATTATTCTTTGAATAACTCTCAAATTCTCCAAACAAACCCCAAATTTTTTAGGGATTCTTTCTAAGGACTTCCTTAGCTTCAATATCTCCTAGGTTTTAGATCTCCAAGGTGTTTTTACATAGGTCTATCACCAAAACCCTATCTTCTTCAATTTTTTGGTCATACGAACCAATTTGGGTTGTTCACTTCTATTAGGTTCTCTATTAAACTTCACCACTCCTCTCATTTTGGTCACTTATCAAGGAGACATTACCTTACTTTGACCATTGAATAGCACAAACCAATCAATCTTGCAAGCTTTATTGTTGCCATTGTATGCAAACTCCTAGCCAAAATGCCTCTGCACTCACCTAGGGATTAATGGAAAAAAATATCTCCCCTACAACCAAGAACCTCAAAACACATATTTACACTATTTGATATTTCCCTTACCTGGTTCCAAGTGGCCATTGAATTTCAACCACTGGAATTCAAGTAGGGCTCATATTTTAATATCTAGCACTACTTAGGACAACAAACCAGAGAAAATTAAAGATTTTGCAAAATGAAAAAGAAAAATTCAAGATCTTGAAATTAACTCCACAAAACTTAACTACATAAAAATACCAACACCTGAATTGATCACATTAATCCATTCAATCCATTTAGAGCCTAGATGAAGGTAAAAGGCTCTTTGTTATACAAAACTTAGAGTCTTTCCTAATGTAAACCATACAATGTGATAACTAACTCCTATATTAGGGTTTGTTTAGCCTTAAATATGTCAAAACCTCATGTTTAGACCCTAAGGTTAGGGTTAGAACTCCTTTAGAGATATTTCTTAGATTTTAGGAACTATTGTCATGACAACTTTGCAAAGTTGCAAAGTTGTCATGAGCAACTTTACATCTTTTCACAATTTTACATTTTTACAATCATCCCATGCATAATTTGACCCAAATAAAATTATATGGTGATAAAAAAACTTAAAAACATCATATGTATAATTGCCACTCTATTTTGGAGACTTGGTCAACCTTTGACCATTTTTACTTTTCTAGGACTCAACAATAGAATTACTAAAAATAGACTACACAAATGACTCTAAGAACACCTATCTATAAATACACATCACGCCTCACTTAGGACCTTATCAAAAGTCCTTATTAACTTGGTGGTTGGAAATAACCATCTACAAGAGAAAAAAAACTAGAATCTAAACAACGCCCTAGATTGGTAAGGGTAGATGATGTGAGAAGTTGTATCACACAAATACTTGAGAAATTATCCTTATTTAAACATTGTGTGTAATGCCCACTTATAACCAACCAATATATTCTTGGAGGGGTGTGTATCTTCACATCCTTGAAAGATATAAGATGGGATTCAAAATATTTTCAAGGGGGGATCAGCCATATATTTTAATATTACAATATTATTCTTTATAGATTACTACAGTTAGAGTAGCCTTAATAAAATTCTATCCAATTGGAATAAGGAGAAGATCATTGATTGACATCTGATGTGATAACTAATCTTGCTCCCCCATAGCTTCCAATAGGGTCTCCTTATGTATTTCTCTTGACTAGATAGGGTTTCTTCCTACCTTATACTCCTTAGGATCCTAACAATGATTTCCTAGGCCCTCAACTAGTATACACCATTAAGTAAGAACAACCACTCTCTATCACCATTCCCTAAGCTTGACTTAGTCTTATGGCTTCTCCTTCAATGATTCCACATTCAATCCCAACCTCATGAATAAGAATGAAATGAAGATATGAGCATCTCAGAGATCACTAGGAAACTCTCTAAGACTTTTTACCACCATTTGAAATGAAACCCTAATCAAGTTCCAAAAAACACACAAAATTGCTCAAAACTGCTTGTAAAAAGACTGTAAGCAATTAGCCCTCCAAATGAAGAAAAATTAAAATTACTTAGAAAATTACTTAATAAGGAGGTAGCCTATTCACTAATCCTAATACCATTTTCATAAAACTTGATGATTCATGAGGTCTCCATCTATCAAGTCACTTGACAGTACGACTTATTTAAGTGCCTAAAAATCAGGGTTTCTAAGGTAATTGAATTTTTTTAGCAAGAATAGGTTTAATACTACTTAAAATTTATCACCAATCCTCCATCTTATAGTTTGGATTCCTACACACCTTCTTCTTTCACAATCCACACTTTGATTGAATTTATTCATGCATTTAATCTCTCCTTCCACCTCTACTACATATTGTGATCTCTAGCCATGCATCATTAGCTCACCTAGAGAATCACCATAAAATTTGTTCCCTTCCTTCCTAGGGACCCTCCTTCACTATATAATATGTACAAGGATTCATCTACCAAATCCAAATAGGTTGTATACATCTTATGGTGGGAGAGGGAGTTATGAATCCATTTTGCTCAAACACCTGATTCAGAACAACAAGTAAATAGAAAACAAAATAATTTATTCAAGTAACAAAAAACTTATAAAACCATAATATAATGACACAAAAAACCTTACAATTAATCCTTCAAACACATTTTCATGCTACCAATTGCAATATTAATCCATAAAATTTCCAAAATGCTTAGAAAACCAAAACTTTCACTATAAACTTGTTGTTTTGTCCTTACATACCAAAATTGTTCAAACTTTAAACTTGTTGTTTTGTCCTTACACATCAAAATTGTTCAAACTTTCAATCCTATAAAAAGGCCAAAGATGGCATTATAAGCACATTAAAACTCATATACCAACCATTTTAGATAATTTCCAAGCTCCAACTGAAAAGTTTCTTGAATGCAACAAATAGTTGTCAATGTTGTCAATGACAAAATTTACAAATTTTGGGCAATTTTTATATCTTTAAGTGTTTGACCCTCAACCTTGCCCCAAAGGTTATCAAACCTTAGAAAAATCCTTAAATGAATATAAGTCATGTAAAAAGGTTCTAAAATCACTTATTTGACCATTCTACCCTTGAAAATACAAAGATGCTTTATTAACCTAATTAAGCAACTAGGGGCAATTAAGACCTCTTGAGACATTCTCACCTTAACTAACCTCAACCTAGGACTAGGTTAGCCCTATCATTCACCTAGTGGTGTGGCTACAACCACTACAAGCCAAAAGAACATAGGAGCCCTAGGTATTCCATGAGCCCACCTAGGTTCCCCTACAACCTACTTCCCCACAAAAGAAAACTATGTCACTTCTGTGGACAATAGATCCTAGGGGATGCTCGCCTTGTTGAATTCTGCCTCAGCAACCCAAGTTGATTCTAAATTTGGCTCTCCCTTCCACTTGATTATGTGCTCTATGTACACCTTTTTCTTGCCATCCTTCTTAACTCTAAAAGCCAACACTTTTTCAGCTTCCAAATTGTGTGATGAAGGTACTACTATAGGCTCTAGATCAATGTTGAACCCTTGACTATTATGTGGTAGTGTACCCTTGAATTCAATCAAATATTTTACATTAGAAATAGGAAATATGCCCAAATCTTATGGTAAATCAAGTGTATAAAATTGGCTCCATATTTGGCTATGACTTTGTAAGGCCCCACTCTTTTCATTTGTAGCTTAGTTGTCATACCTTTTTGCAATTTGGACTTGTTCAAATACACCATAAAATAGTTACCAACAACAAATTAAATGTCTTTCCTTCTTTCATCCACTTTGGCTTTCAATTTTTGGGTATTGTCTTAGATATTTTTCCTAACTTTTTATTTGATCTCTTTCATGTTTTGGGAAAAATATATAGCATGTCCACTTCTATGTTCCATTTTGCCAAGATCCCTCAACTCACATACACTCCTTGGATGCATCTCATACACAACTTCAAAATGACACTTGCCTTTGGTTCTATTCTTACTATCATTGTAAGAATACTTTTCTTGGCTAATGATGATCCCATGTTTTCCCATACTCCCTAGTTAGGAACCTCAAGAGATTACCTAGCACCCTATTGACCATCTCAGTCTAGCCATCAGTTTGAGGATGGTATGTTGAACCAAATGACAAGTTTGTACCTAGTTTTCTCCACAAATTATTCCAAAAGTGGCTCATGAACTTTACATCTCTATCTAAAATAATGCTCAAGGGAAATCCATGAATCCTTACAACCTCCTTAAAGAATAGATGTGCAATGTAGCTAGCATCATTGCTAGTCTTAAATGGAATGAAGTGTCCCATCTTACTAAACATGTTAACAACCACATAAATACTATCATAACCCTATTTTTTCTTGGAAAGACCTACTATAAATTACATGCTCACACACTCCCATGGCCTATTTGGGACTAGTAAGGGTTGATATAGAACTGCATTACTCATTCCTCCCTTATCTTTCATGCATACCATGCATTACTCCACACATCTAGACATATCTAAGACTAGTGTAGCCCAATAATATAACCGTTGAACTAGTTATAGAGTTTCGCTCACACCAAAGTGTCCACTTAGGCTTCCATTATGTTTCTCCTATATTAGGTTCTCCCTTATTGATCCCCTTGGTACACACAACTAATTACCCTTAAATAAAAATCAATTTTGCAAGGTAAATTTAGAGAACATGCTATGAAATGGTTGTCAAAATCATAACATACCTTATATTCCTTTGCAAAGTCTTCATCCTCCTTATAGAGACTCTTGAATATCTCTATCCAAATGCTATGCAATTTAACCTCTTGGATTGTTAACAACCTTCTTATTAATGCATTTGCCACCTTGTTCACCTACCCTTCATTATTCTTGATTATGAAGGTGAAAGCTTGCAAGTACTCCATCCATTTCAAGTTCCTATTAATCAAATTTTCTTGAGTGTTGATATAGATGAGAATCTGATTCTCAGTATACATAACAAATTCCTTGAGAAATAGGTAGTGTCTCCACTTCCTAAGAGATTGAACTAGGGCATAGAGTTCTAAATCATAGGAAGAATACTTCTTTATGGCCTCATTATGTTTTCCACTAAAGAAGGCTACTAGCCTACCCTCTTGATTTAAAACTCCCCCTACTGCTAGGCCACTTGCATGACACTCTATGGTGAAAATTTTCTCAAGATTAGGTAATTGAAAAGAAAGTTGGGTAGCTACTTGTTTCTTTAGCATCTCAAATAATTTCTCAGCTTCTAAGGTCCATTCAAAATTAGACTTGACCCCACGCTTTATGGTATCTTGAAAAGGTGCACATATGCCACTAAAATTCCTAATGAATTTACTATAAAATTGAGCTAGACCATGAAAACTTCTTACCTCTATACATGTAGTAGGTGGTGGCCAATTGAGGATAGTAACAACTTTCTCTTCATCCATCTTAATGGACTCCTTTGATACCACAAATCCCAAGTACACTAGTTCTTGCTTGAAGAAGTCACACTTCTTAAGGTTTATAGAAAGCTTCTCCTCATGCAGTCTCTACAATACTACTCCCACATGCTTGATGTGCTCCTCGCCTAATATGTTGAAGATCATTATATCATCTAGATATACCACCACAAACCTTCCACTAAATTCTTTAAGCACTTCATTCATGTGCCTCATGAATGTGCTAGGAGCATTTGAGAGACCAAATGACATCACTAGCCATTTATATAGCCCATCTATTGTCTTGAATGCTATCTTCCATTCATCTCCCTTCTTAATCCTAATTTGGCGGTATCCACTCTTCAAGTCCAACTTTGTAAAGTACATTTCTCCACCAAGAAAATGCATGAAATCTTCAATCCTAGGTATGGGAAACCTATACCTAATTGTGATCCTATTTATGGCCCTTGAGTCTATAAAAATTATCTATTTTCCTCCCTTCTTAGATGCTAGCACAATAGAAACTACACATGGGCTTATTCTCTTCTTGATTAGACCATGGTTCATTAGTCCTTGCACTTATCTTGGAACTTCTAAGTTTTGGTCTAGAGTGAGCTTCTATACTACTTTTTTTGGAAAAGATGCACCAAGCACAAAGTCTATTTGATAGATTATAAGCCTTCTAGGAGTTAAGGTAGTAGGAATTCCATCACTTACAAATTCTTTATACTTATCAAGAAATCCTTGTACCTTTATTGGAAGTGACTCTTTGATTTTCTTCTCCTCTCCTTTGGACTTCAACACAACTACAAAATATTTTATCTCTTCATTCTTGAGGCCTTTGAAAAATTACTTCCCACTACATAATAGTACACTAGGTACCTTGGACTATGGTTCTTCTCCTTCCAACAAAGTTTAGATTTTGAAAGTTCTACCTCCTTTCTTGAATGATATGGAGTTTTTCTTGCCATCATATACTACCTCTCTATCATATTGCAAGGGTAAACTTAATAGTAGATGGAAAACATCCATGGTTAAGATATCACAGAATAGTTTGTCCTTGTACCCTACTATGGAAAAGTCAACCCAAGTATGATCATTGACCACTATACTTTGACCCTTGTTAAGCCAAATCACCTTGTATGGATTCACATGGGGTATCTTAGTTACTTTAATTTCTTCAACTTCCTCCTCTAATATTATATTATCAATAGAACCTCTATCCACCACTACCTTACAAACCTTTCCAAAGATCTTGCATCTGATCCTAAATAGAGCCTTCCTCTACTTAGGTTCATTAGGATCAGGTTGCTTTATCAGCACCCTCCCAAACAAAAGGTTCTCACCTTTTTTAGACTCTATGTGATCCACCTCATTCTCCTTGCCACTAGAGTTATCCTCCTAAATATATGCCACTCTCTTGTCATGATTTGAAGAAGAGGGATTTTCAAGGCATCTATATGTTGGATGGCCTAACTGACCATAATTTTTTTTTGCCTAATCCTCTACCTCTATTAGTGTTGGATTCTAAATTAAAAACTTTTAAATAACCCCATGATAGGAATAAATACATCTAGGGGTAGCTAATTCCCATGCTCAACATACCTATTTAGACACTGAGGCCAACTATAAGGCTATACTCCTTCTTTAGGCTCTAGAAGACCTAGGCAGGTGAACCTCAAATTCATTCATATGGAAACAATTCCTAAAACATATATATAAATCTAGATAAAGTAGATTCAAGCCCTAATTCTTCTATTACTTGTGCAAACAACATAGACATGAAATAGCTAATAGCATGGCCTTTGAACTTAACAAGATAAGTACAGGTGAATCCTTTCAACTTTTCAACATAAAAGGGAAACGACTTTGATTAATGTGTTGATTATCAACAAAACCATGGTATGAAAAAAAAACATATAGATCTTGTAGCTGATCAATGCCTTATCTATTGGGAAATTCCATAGATCACTAACACATATCCTTGGAAATTATTGATACATCTCATATATCAAGACCCCTAACATATCCTATCAGTTTATGAATTAGACATTTGCATCAAGACTGAATGTCATACTCAACCTATCCCTTCATGAAATTTGTGACCCCATTATGGTAAATTAAGCATTTACATGACTCTTTGAATCATAAGAAAAACATACCAAAATATACAACCTAAAATAGTTTGTAAATAGACTTGTTGGTCTCTTTGTCCACAAACCACAAAAGATTACAAACATCATAAATAGGAGACAAGAAATAAAACTAAACATAAACTTGTTGCTACATCTTTATTCATTTCCTTGAAACAAATATAATAGGATGCATGAAAATGACCCATGAAATAACTAAATAGATTAGAACTATCTATTAATTCATTAACTATTGTTCATTACAAGAGAGAAATGCTAAAGAATAGTGGAAACCCAACCAAGAGCTTGCTCAAAAAATTGGGGAATACCCCCCCAAAGAAAGAGAAGATAAGAGATTATAAAGAATGGAAGAAATCCCAAAATCTAATATGATGCTACCATTTTTCCACTTGAAAAACTTCCACCTACTAATGAAAAACTTTTCTATACTCTCTTCCTATACATGAAGATCAAATATTATCCTTGTTGTTGAAGAATGCTTGAAATATCTTCAGGATGATGGAGAACACCAACTACAGAAGATGTTGATTCTAATACTAAAACATGATCCAAAACATCTACCAAATAACTTTCGAGGCAAATAATACTTTCAAAACATTTTCCCCCAAATCTAGAGCCAACAAAATCCCATGTCTTCTCCCTAACTAATTTTGATGCTCAATGATGAAAATCACTCATCATGCTAAGATTGCCCCTAATTTTATAAAACTTCTTATAAATTCTACCATTAAATACATTTTTTGATTGCATATTTAGAAAGCTCATCTTCTCCCCTTTCCAACGGTATATTGCACTCCATATTTTAGATAAAAATGGTGCCCATGGTGTGTATTTGAAAAATCTAGCCCTTGGTCATGAACAAGCTACTTAAAATTGAATATTTTAAAAAATATATAGTTCTAACTATATAAATAATCAATTTTATTTTAAAATTTTCAAAATTTTCAATGTGAGGACTTAGCTTTTGAAAAATTTAAAGTTCAATTTTTCATTTTATTTCCTCACCCAATTTCTCCAATCTCCAAGTGCCACATGGCATACTCTCATTAGTCAAATTTCTCACTATAGGACCCATATCTAAAACATTTCCTCAAAAATTTTCAAATTTTATGATCTCTTGTAGCTTCTTAACTTCATTATTTGAGACTCCTAATACTACAATTTTTGTAAGATTGTAACTCTAGTCTTTCCTATCTTTGATCATATGATGGGTGTATCATCGTATCTCTCCTTTCAAAGCTTTTTGATCTCATCAACAAGCAAGCTGGCATAGCATCTTAAGGCTCAAGTTTTCACACCTCTCGATCTTATGCTATGTCATAACATCTCATCCCTAAATTTGGAGGCTCTCAACTATATAGTTGATTGTAACATCTTAACTTCCTTTTCTTTCATTCATGACCATATGAATTGCCTCTTGGATAATTTACCACATTGCCCTGCCAGCTCACACATTTGGTCAAAAAAGTCTCCTACATTTGCCACATGGTAGTTTGTCCAGAGTGGGCCCTCACACAAGCCTTGCCTCAAAAGAGTCTTTTCTTTTCAGACACAATACTATTGAGTCCATTGGATTATAAACAACTAAAATGATTTCCATGTCCCCAATGTGGGATAATGCAAGCAAACATCCCCGTCTAAAATAGTCCTATATTTTTGCTAGAAGTTTTACTCAATGCTTATTTTTTCTCACTCATCCTGGACTCCCCCTTTCTAAACTATGCCAATAATTTCATAGTGGGGAGAAATCAAATAAATAGATTCATCTATGTATGCAAAGGAGTAATTGTTAGAAACAATATTCTACCAAGATAACTAAGAGGGCAGGCAACTTAGTTACCCAACAATTCAAATATTTATCTTCTTCAAACAAAATTAACCAATCAACCAAAGTAAACAAAAACCATACAAATATGGACATAGATAATTATGTTAGATATGTTGACTAGGGAAACCCTTGATTAGAGGGAAAAGCCTTGTGGGAATGATGCCCACAAGATGAAGTACTAATATAAATATTCCTTGTTAGAGGATGGACCCTAGAAGATTCTATTACAAAATTTAGTACAATGAGTCCCTATTAGGAGAATTTGAATCATTTTTATGAGATTCTAAACTTATTAGGAGTTGTGCCAACCTATTTAAGAGTTGTGGTATAATGTATACAAGAAGAGCCCACTGCCCAAACATGCAATTTCAACTACAAGAAGAGCTCACTATGAAAACAAGTAATTTAATGGTATCTTCCTCTTTCCTCTATAATTTCCTTTATCTTATCAACTAGAACAATCACTATTAGACCTTGTTAGACTAAGTCACAAATCTCAAATCCAAATATCAAACCAGATCACTCAGCAAAACCTTGGCAATGAAGTTTCCTTCACTTCCACACTGCTCTGCTCAACTCTGTATTCCACACTCTTTGTTGGTTACTGAGCATTCACATACACATTCATCCGTACAATGATAAATGAAAATTTCATTCCTTTATACCGAGTCTAGAAAAAAATTCTAGAGTCAACTATTAGTCCTTTTCAATTAATTATTATAGGACCACATTAAGAATATGTCACACTTAGGGATAACACAAATCTTCTACCTTGCAACTTGAATAACTTTTTTTACACAAAATATTATGACAAGTGAGATAATTCACATCATTCTAACCATGTCTTCTACATGTCCCTAACCTTGATCCTCAAGATATCAACTTTGCTAAGAGATATAACAAGTTTACCCAAACATGACTTTGTAAACTCTATCTCAAAATAGACATCACCAAACTTATATAACTTCTTCTAGACTTAATCATTTTGCTTCTAACATTAACTGCCTATATCAAACACTCCAAAATATCTCCCATAACCTTGAGTGGTTACCATGCTCAACTAGTCATCTATACTAGCTTAATCTTTTTGATGTTCTTCTATTAGATACCACATAAGACATCAAACATGCTATGTTGACATCATTGAAAAACTCAGTCATGAATGTAGCATACCATCATCAAACCAATCTTCCAATAATCTTTCCAATCCTCCAAAAATCTCTCCCTTTGGCATTGATGGCAACATAGATGAAAAAAATGTCTAATTCCAAGAATACTAGAAAAAGATAGACAATCTCCAAATCCTCTTCATCAATCATACTCCCCCGTTGATATACCTCAATGTGTTTTGTACCAAACTATTACTACAAATACTATGCTTATGTCAAATATCTTCCTCAACATACTCCCAAACTTCTTCTCTAGTATAATACTTTCCTGTAATACTTCTCCCCCATAGTATGATGTTTTTCATGCCAAACTTATCCCATATTGATATCAATGTCAAAGGTTTTAGCAACCAACATTTTTGCATCAAACTTTGCAACAAAAAATATTTACTCAGCTCAAGTGTTAGAAGACACTATTCAAAACAATATCAACAAGAGTCCTAGATGACATTGTCCATCATAGATACTCCCCTAGATAGGAAGTGTTAGCATCCAATCCAATCAAACAATGGTGCTCTATTACCCTAGACTAATGCACTATTGCATCTTCTTAATTTGATGTAAGAAGGGGAATACCTTGTAATTACTCTAAAGTCTCTTTGGAAAGAGGCTTAGTGAATATATCTACAATCTACTCTTTTGTGCTTATATACTCCAATTTGATTTCTTTTTCTATAATAAGTTCTTCATCCTCGAATGCAATAATAGATTCTTAGACATATTTACCATGCTTGTGTTGTCACAATGAATAACAATAGGTTCACTAATCTCTATCCTTATATCCTTCAGCATTTACTTCATCCAGATAACTTGAATGCAATTATTTGCTACTACAACATACTCTGCTTTCGTTGTACTTTGACATGTACAATCCTACATCTTACCACTAGTGCTCTTTTTGTCATTCATATTTCTTTCCCAATCTAAATCAATATAAGTACTTAGAGTAAAACTATTAGATCTATCATACCATAATCTAAATTCTAAAGTTCCTTTCAGATATCTAAATATCCTTTTCACTATTGCATAATGTGCTTCTCTAGGATTGGCTTGGAATCTTTTAAAATTTCCAACTACATTTGCTATATCTAGCCTTATGAGAGTCAGATATTGCAATCCTTTAATCATATATTTGTACTTCTTTTGATCAATAGTAGGTGTGAGGCCTCACTTTGACCCATCATAGCATAGATGATACATTATTATTTTTGATACTCATGACTCAATATGTCGAGACACTATCAAATACAATGAACATTATTATGTTATTTTATGTCATGTGATGTTTTACTTTCAAATGTTTAATTATGTTATTTAATGTTTTATGAATGTAGAATAAGGACTATGATTAACACTTTGATTATGCAATTAAGTGATTAAGTATATGAGTAAAAATGACATAAAAGATAATTATTTGAAAGATTTATGTTTTGAGTTATGTGATTATCTTGATGAGTTATATATATGCATGTGATTTTCTTGAGCTACTGATGTATGAAATGAGTGTGTAGAATTGATTAGTCAAGAATCTAATGGAGAACCAAAATTGGACCCTATGTACCATTTGTTGAAACCATGGTTGAGTCTAATAAAAGATGCAAACCCCATTGTTCGTATTTGTATTTGTATTGTGAATTGAATAAATGTATCACTCTATAATCTTTAAGTCTTAATGTTTCATAATAGTAATTTTATAGTGTTTCTTGACACTCGTGATTCATGTATGCATTTCAACATGATACTTAGGGTTCATCGAGTAACCTAAAGATCTAATTTGGACTAGGTTAGTGACCTTTTTATTAATCAATTAGTAATCGAGATTAATTACCCGAATCAGAATTAGAAATTAATTTACATTTTTTTAGGGTTTTAAGAAGTCCAAAATTTTCAAACATTTTATTAGGTCATTAAATAGTCCTAGTGACTGAAAATCATGAAAACTAAATACCCAAGGGGTATATGTATGGGTTGGGGGCATTTTCCACTTCTCTAGCCCTTTTTGTTTACTTTTTTGGTCACCCAAATATCCCATTTTTTTTTTATTGCGAAAATCAAATGTTTCACTATGAGTTAGACAAGTTAAACTCCACCTTGAGGTTAGCCTTATGAAAATATTGAGTTAGACGACTCTAGAAGCCTTTAGGCATGTGGGAGAGTTATAGCATTTTGAATGTGGTCGAGTTGGGGTCTTATTTAGAGGTAGATTTGAGAGAGGAAGAGTGTTCACCCAACCTCTAGTTTTAGAGAGCAATTCAATATTGAAGGAGAAGGAGAAGGAAGGAAGATCATCTCAAATTTTAGTTGCCATAACCTTATTGTGAAGGTAAGAATCCTTCAAGCTCATTTTTTTCATACTATGTTTCATGCTTAAGTAGGTTTTTTTTGCATTTGTATATTTTTGTGTTTGATGAACATGTTTGGGAGGGATTGAAATGGGTTTTCCTTAAACATTTTCCTTTGTTTTTCACTTTTGATTTTTGAAGGGATTCTATGAGTTGTATTGGTATTACTCACCCTCGGATAGGGCAGAAGTGGCCATGTATAGGAGAAGGTCTTTAGTTGGACTTCAACAGTGAAGAGTCTCTTGTCTGGATGAGGAGAGGGAGGGAGTAGGGTTTTATGAGCCCCTACTCATCAGTACAAACCATGTTTTGAGTTTTGAAACTTGAGAAATGGAAGAATGAAAGGTTCTTGTGATTTTAGCCCCAAAAGGGCACTTTTTATGGTGTTGTGACTAGCATCTCCTATTGGAAAAATCCACCTTTTTCCTAGTCTAGTTCAACAACGAACCAATTGTGTCTGGATGGGAGTAAGTGTTTGAATTTGTCTTCATCTTAAAATGGTTTGTCTCCTAGTTAGTTTTGTCCTCTCCATGATTACCTTGATGTGTTGCAAACTTCGTAATGGTATCCCTATTGTGGAGCCAAGCAATAAATTTAGAGTTTTTATTTAAATTCAAATATGTTGGGAGATTTCCCTTCATGATAGTAATCTTGTGCAAAAATGTTATTATTAAACTTATTGTGGAAATGACCATGATGTTAGATTTTCTTCCTGGTTCTTTCCTGACAGAGCCTTTGAATCAAATGGTTCAGTAAAATAAATGAGAAGTGGTTGGTCCATGTATATTGATAAAAAAAATTGAGTAGCATTCCTTCATATGATTGTAATTCAGTTTATATGCATGTGGGTATCAAAAAATAGATAAAATGATGTTTCATCCTTCCTACAACATTCTTATGTTTCAAAATCATATTCATTAGGTTAAGGTTAATTAGATAAGATGATGATATATATTAAGTTATGCAATTTAATTTCAAAGTATGTTAAAGAAAACTTGTTGTTTGATTGGTAAATCATTTAGTAATTTTCATGAATGTTAGGAAGTAAGATTTTTCAACTCAAATATTCAAGTATTAAATTTAACCCTAAAATCATATTATATATATGAATATATATGGTTGTTTAAGTAAATTGGACAATCCATCACTTAGGAAAAAAATTATATAATCCCCCTTGTCTTTGAAAATATGATTTTCATTCAAAAATCTATACTCAGAAAAATAATGGACTTGAAAAAAAAAATCCCCTAGAGCAAATATGTTCTCTAGAATTTGTATACGGAGGAAGTTAATCCCCCTTTTGGAATAGAGCATAACATAAAGATTCTTTAAATATCCTTATTTGGAATTATTTAATATTATGTATTTAAATAAAAGAAAGAAAAGAAAACAATAAAATAAAATTTATTAATACATACAACAAATATCTTACTATCCTAAGCCTATCCTAAGTTTCTACCTACCAAACTTTAAACACTTTCTACCCCTTTCTCCTAAGTCCACACCTACCACCTTTACACTTACCTCCATGTCTTCTAAGTGCATGGAAAATCCCACATATCCTTGTCCATTACTACATCTGCCTAGACACCAAGTTGGACTATGGAGGGAAGGGGAGTATGGTTTCAAAAAAGAAAATAAATAAATGATTTAATCTATGAACTTTGGCCACCTCTTGATTTGACCAACACCCTTATCCTTATTATCTCTGTGGGTAGGGATGCAAGACAAAGGGGAGGGTAATGTGCCACCCTCCTTGGGAAGTTCTTGGCGATTGGTAGAAGTTAGTTGGGGAATGAAAAACTTCTAAAGTTAATTTAGGGTGTGGGTGGGTTAGGTTAGTACGGGGTTAGTCTAGGATTGTGTTAAGTAGATAATGTTTAGTTTAGTAAATTTTTTATTGTAGTTTTAAAAATTAGTCAGTTTTATTTTTAAGTAATTTAATTAATATATATTTAAATATTAGTATATTTAAAAAATATAAAGTTATTTGTTAGATTTTTAATTAGTGTTAGTTAAAAGTTTAGTTAATATAATTTGGTTTTAGTTTAAGTGTGTTTTAGTTAGTATGTTATTTTGTTTAAATGTTTAAGTAAAATTTAAAGTTAAGATTTGTTAATTTAATGTTAAGTTAGCTTTGTTTTAAAGTAATTAATATGTTTTTTTTTTAAGTAATAATAAAATATTGGTTAGTAGTTAATGGTAAGTTAGAAAGTGTAGGATATTAATTAGTTTTAGGATATAAATTTGTCTTTAATTTAAATGTTTAAATTTGAATTTAGTACAAATTAGATAATGTTAAAGTGTGTGTTAGTAAGTAATGTGGATGTTAGGAAATTGGTTAGTTGTATTATTTATATTATCATTTAGCCTTAGTTAGATTAAAGAAGTATTGTTATGTTAGTTTAAAATAAAGTTTAGTTATTTGGATGTTAGATTATATTATTTAGATTATTATTCAAATAAATTAAATACATTGTTAATTAAAATTTTTCTTGACTAATGTTTTAATGGTTGGTTTTTGTAGGGGTTATTGAAAATTTAATAACAAAAAATATATTGTTTTAAAATTAATGTAATACAAAACAAATGTCAAAATCAATTCAATAACAAATGTTTAAATTTAATAAGATATTCCTACACGTTGATTATAAACTGAGATGTAGTCTTTAGGTAATGCTAGGTGAACATATATCTACATTGCAACATTCCATAGTTTAACTTGTAAGTCAAACATAGAAAACTTTATCAAAACCCCTTATCAACTTAGTCATTTTATTATCTTTATAAAAAAATTATGTGTGTTTTTGCCCTGTATTTTGGGCATGACATTTTGGTATCAAAAGCTATATTTTGACACTAGGAACCTAAAACTATTACACTTCAACTTAATCTAAAATTTAAATTGTATAGGATGCCTCTTGTCACATGAAGTAACCAATGAGGTAGAGGTCATAGGGCAAGAGGTGGTAGAGCAGAATAGGAGGATGGACCACCACCTCCACCACCACCACCACTGAACTTGAATCAAGATATTATGGATGCCCTCTAAAAATTGGTCAAAATAGTCCAATAGAGGCTACCACCCATAGCTCAGCCATAACAGTAGATTCTTGAAAAGGAAGCATAGGGACCTAGAGGAAGTGGGGCAAGAGGTAGAGAGGAGTAGGAGTCCCCCACCAAGGTAGGTTGAAAATGAGGGTGAGTCAATACATCAAAGAGGACCACCAATTGATAGACATCTATGATATGTAGTAGATGAGATCAGGGAGTTGATTTGACTCTAGCTATTTCTCTTTACTAGTTCCACTAATGGAACAATAGTAGAGGGCTGGTTATAGAGTTTCCAATGGTGCTTTGGATTATGTCCATATGGGACGAATTTAAAGGAACATCTAGCAGTCCATCAATGAAGGGGAGATGCCTCCAATTGGTGGCTTCAGGAGGAAGCTATACGAGGAGTGAGGATGGATGCCCTCACATGGGAGACATTCTTGGTTAAATTCTGATAGAGGTACCTTTCAAAGCACTTCAAGCAGAAATAGATAGAGGAATTTTATTTTCTACATCAGAGGGGCCTCATAGTAGCTCAGTATGAGACCAAGTTTCTCGAGCTCCTTCCATATATTGAGTACATGAAGGAAAAGAAAATGTGAGTACATCACTTCATCATGGGCCTAAATTTCTCACTCTAAGGTGTAGTCTATTTGGCCTTCCCTACCACCTTCTGATAGGTAGTTGAGATAGAATTAATTGTTCAGGATAATCAAGGTAGACATGAATCTCGAGATTGGTCTCAAAACTGAAACTCTGCCCAACAAAAAATCCCTTACAAAGGGAATTAGAACTATACAACAGGGTCCTCTAAGGGCCAACAGTCTCAGCAACAGAAGCCACAATAGCAGCAGAAACCCTCACAAGGTTATTAGAGCTCCAACCCAAGCAGTGGTAGTTACAAGGTCCCAAATAGGATTAGTCACAATCAATGAAGACTCAGTAGTCTTTGGATCTAGTAGGTTAGGGGGGCCACAATAGTCTAGATCATAGGGTGTACAGTCTTATACTTGAGGATTTTTCTACACTTGTGGTGGCATGGGTCATATAGCTAGGGTAACTGCAAGGAAAATCATCCAATGGTTAGAGAGAGGCTATTTGAAAGCTGACAATTGGTGATATGGGCAGATCCCATAGAGTTTTTATAGTGGTTAAAAACTACTAGGATGAGCATTAGGCCATAATTATTGAGGCCATAGGTATAATATAGGGTCATATGGGTTCTATTTTATTTTATTCTAGAGCTACTAACACTTTTATATCTCCATATGTAGTAGAGCATTGTAGGCTAGTGGCAGTTAGACAAGATGCCAATTGGGAAGTAGAATTAGCCTCAAGACCTAGAGTGTCAATTAGTTCCATGGTGCATAGTTGCCAAATTCAAATTAGGGACATGGACATGATGTCTAATCTATGCATTACTTCTAGGTTCTTATGATGTTGTCCTTGGCATGGATTGGATTTATGCCCACAACACCAAGATGAATTGTTAGCAGAAGAGGGTAGAATGTGTGGATGAGTATGGGATCTCTAGAGTGATTTTTAGAGTAAAGAGACTAGTATCCCTTCGTGTGATTTCTGCTATGCAACTTAGACAATGCATGCAAAAGGGGTGTTAGTTGTTTTCTATCACCATTAGTGACAAAGAGGAACATTCAATGGGAGATTCATCTCTTAATGATTTTCCAATCCTACAAGAGTTTGTGAATGTGTTTTCTTTAGAGTTACCTAGTATACCCCCACCTAGAGCAATGGACTTTCATATAGACCTTGTACCAGGAGTTGAGCGAGTATCAAGAGAACCATATAGGATGACTACTCATGAGCTTAGTGAACTAAAGACTTAGTTGGAGGCACTCTTGGAAAAATTTCATATCTGACCTAGTCTATCACTTTGGGGTGCACCAGTGATCTTCATAAAGAAGAAGGATGGATCAGTTAGGTTGTGTATTGATTATCGACAATTGAAAAAAGTAACCATCAAGAAGTAATATCCTCTTCCCAGGATTGATCATCTCTTTGATTAGTTACATGGTGCCAAAGTATTTGCAAAGATTGATCTGAAGTCAGGTTATCATTAGTTGAGGATTATGGATAGTGATATCCCCAAGACTGCTTTTCGTATTAGGTATGGTCAATACATGTTCACCGTGGTACCATTTGACCTCACAAATGCTCTAGCTATATTCATGAACCTCATGAATGGAGTATTCTATAAATTTTTAGATAAGTTTGTGGTCATATTCCTTGATGACATTCTAATTTATTCTTGTAATAAGAAGGAGCATGAAGAGCACCTGAGACAAGTGTTATAGAAGTTAAGAGAGAATCAATTATCTGATAGCTTATCAAAGTGTGCATTCTATAGACCTAAGATACATTATTTGGGTCATGTTATATCAAGCAATGGAGTCTTAATGGATCCATCAAAGATTAGGGCCATCATGGATTAGCTAGCACCCACTAGTGTCACTAAAGTGAGGAGCCTTATGGGACTAGTAGGATATTACTGATACTTTATTTTGGGATTCTCAAGATTGGCACACCCAATCACATCTCTTTAGAAAAAAGGAAAGAAGTATGAGTGGATAGAGAAGTGTGATAGAACTTTTTAAGAGCTTAAGAGATCCCTCACGAGTGCATCAATTCTTGTAGTGCTAGACCCATCTGTAGATTTTTTGGTGCACACAGATGCATCTTTGGATGGTATAGGGGCAGTCCTTATGCAGGAGGGATGACCCATTTCCTTCGAGTCTAGGAAGCTGAAGACTCATGAACTTAATTACCCTACTCATGACCTAGAGCTTGTAGTAGTGGTTCATGCTTTAGTGGGGTGGTGACACTTCCTTCTAGATCATAGATTCAAACTTCATTCTAACCACCAAAGCTTGTAGTACATATTTACATAGCCAAACTTGAATGCTAGACAAAGAAGGTGGATGGAGTTTCTTTGTGAGTATGATTTTGATGTTCACTAAATCAAGGGAAAGGAGAATGTAGTTGTAGTTCCCTTAAGTAGAATGCACCATGAACTTTCATATGTGACTACTTGCATTGATTTAAGAGATTGGATCCTACATCATTTTCCAATAGATGAATTGTATGTAGAAGTTAGATGGTACATTCTAAGAGACCCTTGGAAGGGAAACATTTAGAGTATTCCTTGGAGTCCGATGGACTTTTTCATCATAGAGGACATATGTATGTGCCTTCCATTGGGGCCTTGTGCAAGCTCATTGTACTGGAGGCTCACAAAGTACCTTATGCAGCACACCTCAGTGTTAAGAAGTTACATGTAGATCTAAGGTATTTATTTCACTAGCTAGGCATGAGAGTGTAGATTGCTAACATAGTTGCAAGATACCTTGAGTGTCATAGGGTGAAGGAAAAACATCATCATCTTGGTGGGCTTCTTCAACCTCATGAGATTGGAGAGTGGAAGTGGGATGCTATATCTATGGATTTTATTGTTGGTCTTCCCATGTCTTCTCGTTGCCATGATGCCATTTTGGTGATGATTGACACATTGACCAAGGTTGCTCACTTCTCACCCATACATAATACATACACAACATGAAACATAGACTAAGTGTTTTTGTGGGACATTGTCAGACTTCATGGAATTCCCCATAAGATCATCTCTGATAGGGACTCTCTATTCACTTCATCCTTTTGGAGAGAGTTGCAAGTAGTATTGGGAACTAGGCTCAATTTCAATACAACATACCATCCTCAAATTGAAAGTTAGACTGAGTCAGTGAATTAGGTTTTGGAGGACATGTTATGTATGTACATGATGGACCATTTAGTCAAATCAAAGGAATACTTACATCTTGTAAAGTTTTCCCATAACAATGGGCACCATTCCTCCATAGGTATGTCACCTTATGAAGCCTTTTATGGAAGACCTTACAGAATGCCTTTGAGTTGGGATAAGATCAAGGATCAATTATCTATTGGCCTTTAGTTAGTTAAAGATATGGAACAACAAGTGACCCTGATTAGATAGTGTCTGAGAGAGGCACATGATAGGAAAAAGAAGTATGCTGATGTGAAGAGGATAGATCAAGAGTATCAAGTTGGAGATAGAGTTTTCTTAAGGTTGTGACTGCACAAGAGTCTAATTCAATTCAAAAAGGGCTCCAAGTTAGCACCTCAGTTCATTGGACCATTTGAGGTCCTGAGAGGATAGGACCAGTTGCATACCATATAGCTTTTCCACCTAGCCTATCATGCATCCATGATGTGTTTCACATTTCAGTACTTAGAGGATAGATTTATGATGAGTCTCACATTATAGATTAGAATCCCTTATAGGTGGATTCAAATGGGTAGTTAGTGTTGGAGCGTATTTGTATTATTGCTTGACAGACCTTAGCTCTTCAAGGATGAGAGTTGGAAAAAGTTAGAGTCTAGTGGGATTGTTATGATGAGGTCATGGCTTCATGGGAGGATGTAACATAGATGTGATCTTAGTACCCATACCTTTTTGATGAACTCCAGGAGGAATTTCATGCCTAGTAGAGGAGGATGTGAAGCCTTTCTCTGACCCATCATAACATAGTTGATACATTATTATTTTTGAGACTCATGACTTGATATGTCAAGACACTGTCAGATACACTAAATATTATTATGTTATTTTATATCATGTGATGTTTTACTTTTAGATGTTTAATTATGTTATTTAATATTTTATGAATGTGTATAATAATGATGTAGTATATAAAGTGAATGCAAAATTAGTACTATGATTAACATTTTGATTATGCAATTTTAATGATTAAGTATATAATAAAAAATGAGATAAAAGTTAATTATTTGAAAGATTCATATTTTGAGTTATGTGATTATCCTAATGAGTTTTATATATGCATGTTATTTCTTGAGCTATTGATGTGTGCAATGAGTGTGCAAGATTTATTAGTTGGGGAATCTAATGGAGAATTAGAACTAGACCCTATGTACCATTTGTTGAAACCAAGGTTGAGTTTAATAAAAGATGTAGATCTCATTTTTCATATTTTATTTGTATCATGAATTGAATAAATGTATCATTATGTAATCATTGAGTGTTAATGTTTCATAACAGTAATTTTATAGTGTCACTTGACACTCATTATTCATGTATGCATTTCAACATGATAGTTAGGCTTCATCAAGTAATCTAAAGATCTGAGTTGGACTAGGTTAGTGACCCTTTTACTAATCGGTTAGTGATCGAGATTAATTACCCTAATTAGGATTAGTGATTAATTTATATTTTTTAGCATTTTAAGAAGTCCAAAATTTTCAAGCATTTCATCAGTTCATTAAATAGTCTTAGTGGCCAAAAATCATGAAAACTAAGTACCGAGGGGGTATATGTATGGGTTGGGAGCATTTTTCACCCATCTAGCCCCTTTTGTTGACTTTTGTGGTCACCCAAATATCCCATTTTTGCCTTATTTCAAAAATTGAATGTTTCTTCATGAGTTGGATAAGTTAAACTCCACCTTAAGGTTAGCCTTATGAAAAGATTGAGTTAGAAGACTCTATAAGCCTTTAGGCAAGTGGGGGAGTTATGGCATTTTTGAATGTGGTTGAGTTGGGGTCTTATTTAGAAGTAGATTTGAGAGAGGAAGAGTGTTCACTCGACCTCTAGTTTTAGAGAGCAATTCAAGATTGAAAGAGAAGGAGAAAGAAGGGAAGATCATCTCAAATTTTAGCTTCTATAACATTATTGTGAATGTAGGAATCCTTCAAGCTCATTTTGTTCATATGGTGTTTCATGGTTAAGTAGGTTTCTTTGCATTTGTATGTTCATGTGTTTGATGAGCATGCTTGGAAGGGATTGAAATGGGTTTTCCTTAAATGTTTTCCTTTGTTTTCCAATTTTGATTTTTGAAGGGATTGTATGATTTTAATTGGCTTTACTCACCCTCAGATAGGGTAGAAGTGGCCATGTACAGGAGAAGGTCTTTAGTTGAACTTTGACAGTGCAGAATCTCTTCTTAGGACAAGGAGAGGAAGAGAGAGTATGGTGTTATGGACCCCTACTCATCAATAGAAACCATGTTTTGAGTTTTGGAATTTGAGAAATGGAAGAATGAAAATTCTTGTGATTATAGCCCTAAGAGGGCACCTGTTATGGTGTTTTGACCAATGTCTCTTGTTGGAAAAATCCACCTTCTCCCTAGTCTAGTTCAATGACGAATCAATTGTGTAAACCTAGATGCAAGTAAATGTTTGAATTTGTCTTTATGTTAAAATGCTTTGTCTCCTGGTCAGTTTTTGTCCTCTCCATGATTACCCTAATGTGTTGCAGACTTTGTAATGGTATCCCTATTGTGGAGCAAAGTAGAAAATTTAGATTTGTTATTTAAATTCAAATATGTTGGGAGATTTCTCCTTAGGATAGTAATCTTCTCTACATTTTTTATTATTAAACTTATAGTGGAAATTGCCATGATGTTGAGTTTTCTTCTTGGTTCTTTCCTTGTGAAGCCTTTGAATCATGTGGTTTAATTAAAATAAATGAGAAATGGTTTGTTGATGTATATAGATAAAAAAAATTGAGTAGCATTTTTTTATATGAGTTTACTTGTAGTTGAGTTTAATTGCTTGTGTGTATCAAAAAGTGGATAAATTGATGTTTCACCCTACCTATGACATTCTTATGTTTCAAAATTGTATTCATTTGGTTAAGGTTAATTAGAAAAGATGATGATATATATTAAGTTATGCAATTTAAGTTTGAAGTATGTTAAAGAATTTTTTTTGTTTGATTGCCACATCATTTAGTAATTTTCATGAATGTTAAGAAGTAAAAATTTTCAACTTGAATACTCATTTATTAAATTTAATCCTTAAATCATCTTGTGTGTGTGTGTCTTTGTACATCTATGCATATGTATATGTATATGTATATGTATATATATCTATATATATAGATATATATACATATACATATACATATACATACATATGTATGTATGTATATATATACATACACATATATGTATATATATGTACATATATATATAGATACATATACATATATATACATATATATATATATATATATATATATATATATATAGATACATATACATATGCATACACACACACATATGTATGTATATGTATATATATATATATATATATACATATATATATATATATATATACATATACATACATATGTGTGTGTGTATGCATATGTATATGTATCTATATATATGTATGTATATGTATATGTAAATGTATATATCTACATATACATATACATATATATATATGTATGTATATATATGTGTGTATATATATACATATATGTATATACACACACACACATATATATATGTATATATATGTACATACATATACATATACATATATATGTGTGTGTGTGTGTGTGTGTGTGTGTATATGTATATGTATGTATATATATGTAGATACATATATATATGTGTGTTTGTGTGTGTGTATTTTTGTAACCCCCTTGGTTATTTAATTAAATTGGACAATCCATTACTTAGAAAAAAATTATATAATCTCCCTTATCTTTGAAAGTATAAATTTCATTCAAAAATCTATACTCAAAAAAATTATGGACTTGAAAAGAAATATCCCCTAGAAAAAATATGCTCTCTGGAATTTGTATGGGGATGAAGTTGACCCCTCTTTTTGTAATAGAGCATAACATATAGACTCTTTAAATATCCGTATTTGGACTTATTTAATATTATATTATTAAATAAAAGAAAGAAAAGGAATAAAAAATAAAATTTATTAATACATACAACAAATATCTTACTATCCTAAGCCTATCCTAAGTTTCTACCTAAAAAACTTTAAACACTTACTACCCCTTTCTCCTAAGTCCACACCTACCCCCTTTAAACTTACCTCCATTTCTTCTAAGTGCATGAAAAATCTCACACATCCTTGTCCATTATTACATCTACCTAGACACCAAGTTGGACTATGGAGGGAAGGGGAGTATGGTTTCAAGAAGAAAAGAAATAAATGATTTAATTTATGAACTTTGGCCACCTCTTGATTTGACTAACACCCTTACCCTTATTGTCTCCTTGGGTAGGCTTGCAACACAAAGGGAGGGTCATGGCCTACTAGGAGAACATGCCACCTTCCTTGGGAAGCACTTGGTGGTTGGTAGAAGTTAGTTGGGGAATGAAAAATGTTTGAAGTTAAGTTAGGGTGTGGGTTAGGTTAGTAAGGGGTTCATTTAGGATTGTGTTAAGTAGATAATGTTTAGGTTAGTAAGTTCTTTATTGTAGTTTTAAAAATTGGTTAGTTTTATTTTTAAGTAATTTAATTAATATGTGTTTAAATATTAGTAAATTTAAATTAATAAAGTTTTAGTTGTTAGATTTTTAATTAGTGTTAGTTAAAAGTTTAGTTAATATAATTTGGTTTTAGTTTAAGTGTGTTTTAGTTAGTATGTTATTTTGTTTAAATGTTGAAGTAAACTTTAAAGTTAAGATTTGTTAATTTAATGCTAAGTTAGTTTTGTTTTGAAGTAGTTAATATTTTTAAAAAATAAATAAAGTATTAGTTAGTAGTTAATGGTAAGTTAGAAAGTGTAGGATATTAATTAGTTTTAGGATATAAATTTGTTTTTAATATAAGTGTCTAAATTTGAATTTAGTATAAATTAGATAATGTTAAAGTGTGTGTTAATAAGTAATGTGGATATTAGGAAATTTGTTAGTTAAAGATATATTCTTATGTTAGTTTAAAATAAAGTTTAGTTATTTGGATGTTAGATGTTATATTAGTTAGTGAGTTCTTTTTATTTCAATGATTTAAATAATTAGATTATATTATTTAAATTATTAATTCTATTATTAATTAATATTTTTCTTAACTAACATTTTAATGGTTGGTTTTCGTAGGGGTTATTGAAAAATAAATGAAAAATAATATATTGTTTTAAAATTAATGTAATACAAAACAAATGGCGAAATCAATTTAATAATGAATGTTCAAATTTAATGGCCTATTCCTACACGTTGATTATAAACTGAGATGTAGTCTTAAAGTAACGTTAGGGAAACATGTATCTACATTACAACATACCATAGTTTAACTTATGAATCAAACCTAGAAAACTTTATCAAAACTCCTTACCAACTTAGTAGTTTTATTATCTTTTAAAAAAAAATTACATGTATTTTTGCCCCGTATTTTTGGCATGACAATAGGTGTCACATCCTTTGTAGATAAATTTTGTCCAATTACCATAGGTGTTCCAACAAGTTTACATGTTTCCAAACCAAACCTTTTTTCCAAGCCAAACCTTTTCTATAAATCCTTCAAGTACTTATTCTGTGAAATAAAGATTCCTTCTTTATTCTACACTATCTGCAATCCTAGGAAATATTTCATGTCTCCTATCATATGGATTTCAAATTCTTTCTTCATTTCTTCTACAAACTTCTTAATTTCTTCATCATTTCCTCCAAATATATTGTCATCAAAAAATATTACCAAAATCGTCAAACCATCATTAGTTTCCTTCTGATATATATTACTATTTTTCATACCTTTCCTATATCCAAGCTTTGTCAAATACTTGTCTAACCTCACATACTAGGTTCTGGGTGCTTGCTTCAATCCATATAGTGCTTTTCTTAGTTTGCATACTATATCCTTGTCATCTGTCAAAGGATATCCATACCTCTTCTTCAAGTTCTCCATATAGAAATGATGACTTGACATCCATCTAATATACTTTGAATTTCTTCTATGCTACATAGGCTAAGAATAATCTTACAGCTTCTATTCTAGGCACTGGAGCATAATTCTCCTCATAATCTATACCTTCTTGTTGTGGGTAACCTTTACATACCAATCTTGCTTTGAATCTTACAAATTCTCCTTACTCATTCATCTTTTTCCTAAATAACCATTTGGTTCCTATCACATTCTTGTTTGCTGGTCTAGGGACCGATTCCCATATTCCATTCTTTTCTATCTGATCCAATTCCTCTTTCATAGCTTATTTCCATTAATCATCTTTGCTTGCCTCATCTACACTCTTAGATTAAACTTGAGATATCAATAATAGTTCTTCATTCATTCTACTTCTTGTCATCACAGCTTTGTCTTTTCTTTTGATGAAATGTTTTAATGGGTGATTCTTTATCATGTTCTTTCCTAAAACTAAAAGTTACAAGCTTGATTCTTGTCTTGGCTCTCCTTCATTCTGAAAGTCATTGTTAGTCTCAAGAAATATCTCATCATTCCTTGTCTTAGTAACAACATCATCAACATCATCTCGCTCTTTTTGTTGTAAAACTTTTGGTTTCAAGATCCCCATAAAACCTATTTTACCTTATCAAAAACAAACATCATCAACATCTAAATTGTAATTAACTATTCTCTCTTATAATATGAGTTTCTCATCAATTCTCACATTTTCACTTTCCATAATACTTTTAGTTCTCTGATTATAACATCTATAAGCCTTGATTTTCAATGGATAACCAAGAAACATACCTTCATTTCTAGCATCAAACTTACCAATGCCATCATCTCTCCTTATGTAACACTAACTTCCAAATATTTTAAAGAACCTAACTATAGGTGTGTGACCAAACCATAGTTCATAAAGTGTATTGTTTGTGTCCTTCCTGACTTGAACTATTTTCATAGTATAGACTATTGTATTCACATCTTCTCTTCAAAATGTCTTGGATACATCATTCTCTACTAACATAGCTCTAGCTGCTTCTATAATAGACTTGTCTCTTCTCTCTACAACACCATTTTGTCCAAGGGTTCTTAGAGTTGATAGTTTTCTCTTAATTCTATTTTCTTCACAAAACATGTTAAACTCATTTGAAGTAAATTATCATCCTCCATCTAATCTTAAACATTTAATCTTTACACCAAATTCATTCTCAACTCTATTCTTGAATATCTTGAACTTTTCAAATGCCTTAGATTTCTCTTTAAGATACAACCCACATAATTGAATAAAAATCATCAACTAGAATCATAAAATAACTTTCACCATAGAATCATCTTGTCTTTGTAGGACCATTCTGTGTACAATCACCAACTTCACTATAGGAGTAAACTTTTTGCTGGGAAAAGAGATTCTATTGTGCTTTGCCAAAACACACTCCTTGCAAATTGTGTTAGTAGGCTTCACAATATTTGGAAAATCTATAATAGCAAGCATTCTACTAGTCCTCACAATACTATCAAATTTTATATGATAGAATCTCTTATTCCCTAACCAACTGTCATCTAACTTTGCAACCAAACATGTCATTTTAGTAGGATTCAACTAAAATACATTACCTCTAGATCTAGTTCTTGTTCTAGTTACCTTTGAATATTTATCTCTAATCATTACTAGCTATCCAACACTCAAAAGATTGTGCTTTAAACCATCAAAAAAAATATACATCCTTAGTATTAGTTTTACCATCAAGAGTTATAGATCCAATACCTTTTACTTGGCATGTTGCATTGTTTCCAACTCTGACAATTCCTCCATCCTGACTCTTGGAGTCAACAAACTTGTTCATATCACCAATAATATGATGTGAACAACCACTATCAATTATCCAATTATATTTCTTCTCAACTTGTGATACCAAAGCTACCTTCTCTAGAATTTTTTCTTTAATTTCCATAAATCCAATTTCATCATCATTAGCACTTAATGATTGTTCATTAGAATCATAACCTTCATTTGCATAAAAATAATCTCTATCTTTTCTAGGTTTATGATTTCCTTTGTACTGTTTCTACCTTTTAGGACACTTAGATGCATAATGACCATATTCATCACAAGTCCAATACTTAAATATTTTCTTACCTACTTTCTTTCTTCTTACCAAAAGGGCCACTACTTCATCAATCTTCTTGTCTTCCTTAGATATACTGCTACTAGCAAAATTTCCTCTAGCACTTGTGCTCCTTAATAGATTAAGTCAAATATTCAAGGCATTGAAAGTTGTCTCTATTCCGGTTAATTCTCAAGATTTTCTAAGTTCATTCTCAACTGCTTAAAGTCTTTTCAAGCAATGTCTCCTTAGTGTAATCTTTGGCATATGATATCAACAACTATATCATCTAAACTACTAGATTGAATGGTGGTGTTAGAGTCTTTAATATCTTCCATATAACCTCATCATATTCTTTATTTCCTCCTTAAGATTTAATATCTATAGTAATTTCTAATATCCTTCCTATATATGTTCTTACAGATTCATCTTACATCATCTTAACATCTTGAAATGCATAAATCTAACTTTGTACCCTCAACTTCATAGAATGTGCATCAACTTCAAAACTATTTCCCAAAGATTTCCAAATAAAATGTGAAGTAGGAGGTGATTTTACCTAATTGTACTCAATCTTAGGAAGTCAAGTCAATAGTGCTTCTCTAGCTCTCATGTCACACATAAAATATCTCTTTCTACCTCAAACCAACTTTCCAACTCATTTTCTTCGATGATTGTTTTCGCTGATTTTGTCAGGATCCAATATCCTAGATGCATACACAACAAATGTGTCTTCATCTTTTCCTTCCAACTATCATAGTTTGTTCCATCAAACTTTGAACTATCTTTTTTTAACATGTTCGCCATGGATCTCCCAAAGCTATTAAACTTTTTTCACAAGGACCTGATGCTCTAATACCAATTGTTAGAAATAATAGTCCACTAAGATAACTGAGAGGGAGGGTTAATTAGTTATCCAACAATTCAAATATTTATCTTATTCAAAAAAACTTAACCAATCAACCACTATAAACTACAACCATACAAAGATGCACATAGACAATTACACTAGATATGTTGACTAAGGAAACCATTGATCAAAGGGAAAACCCTGGTGGAAATGATGCCCGCAAGATGATGTACTAATATAAATATTTCTTGTTAAAGGATTGAACTTTTTAGGAGTCTATTACAAAATTTAGTACAATGAGTCCCTCCTAGGATAATTTGAATCCCTATAGGAGTCGTGGTATAATGTATGCAAGAAGAGCTCACTATCCAAATATGCAATTTCAACTACAAGAAGAGCTCACTGCTCAAACAAGTAATTTACTAGCATCTTTTGCATTCCTCTACACCTTAATTTTTTTTTCAACTAGGCCAATCATTGCCAAACCTTGTAGATTAGGTCATGAACCTCAAATCCAAATATCAAACCTTAGATCACTGAAAAAATCCTCAGTAATGAAGTTTCCTTCACTTCCACACTACTCTACTCAACTTCACATTTCACACTCATTATTACTTACCAAACATTCACATTCACATTCATCCATACTATGATAAACGAAAATATCATTTCTTTATATCAAGTCAATAAAAAAATTCCAAAGTTAGATGTTAGTCCTTCTCAATTAATTATTATAGGACCACACTAAGAATATGTTACACTTTGTGATAACACAAATCTTCCACCTTACAACTTGAATAACTTTCCATGCATGAGATATTATGATGAGAAAGCTTAGCCATGCCATTCTAAACATGTCTTCTTCATATCCCCAACCTCTATCCTCAAGATATCAACTCTACTAAGAGATATAACAAATTTACCAAACTATGCCTCTGTAAACTCTATCTTGGAACATACATCACAAAAACTTACATTACCTCTTCAAGACTTAACCTTTCTACTTCTAAAATTAACTAAATACATCAAATACTCCAAAGTATCTCTGATAACCTTGGGTGGTTGTCATGCTCAACTAGCCATTTGTACCAACTTAATCTTTTTGTTGTTCTTCAAGTGGGGGAAGGGTAGGAGCAGCTCATCCCAATGACCCATTTTTGACCACTTTGGCCAATTTTGGTGGGGTGTGGGCTCTTTTGTTGACATCAATGGAAAATTCAATCATGAATGTAACATACTATCATCAAACCAATCTTCCAATAATCTTTCCAATCTTCCAATAGTACTACATTGCCTTTGCTATTATTTGCATCATTCCCCTAGAGATTAAGGATGAAAACCTTCTACTAAGATTATGTAATAATCCCCATACTTCTTCTCATTTGATGACTTTCTTGCTTTCCATCTTTGTGCTCCTATCACATCATTTTACCTTATACAACCAAAACTTCCTCTTTTCATGGAGTCATCCCATCCCCAATGTGGGATAAAAACCCCAAGTTACTCTTAACACAAAACTCTTTTGTAGGTGTCTGTATTACATTGACCATCTATAGACACAACTACACAAAACACTCCCTCCCATGGCTTAGAAGTTGGTCATAGAGTGTGGGAATCTCTCATCCTATCATTCCACTCTTTCCTCATCCTTGTTGTTGGTGTTTTAAAATGTTACACTTCAAATTATCCCAAGTAGAATAGGATACATCTGGGAGGAGCTACTTCCTATCTACAACATACTCTTTTAGACACTAGGAAAATTATTAGGCTAGACCCTTATTCTACTTTAGGCTTTTCAAAACCTAGGTGGTTGTACTTTAGATTCATTTATATTTTATGAATTGTTCAAAAGCATACACTTGAATCTAAACAAATCAGATAAAACCCTTATTTCTCCTCTACTTATGCAGGAATAAAAATGTGCAGTAGCAAATTGCAATTCTATGAAATGCACAAGCTAAGTGAGGGCATCCTTTCAGCTCTTAAATGGAAATTGAAATGGATGATTATAATTTTGAATTTAGTAGATCTCCAAATATGCAACAATAAGAACAAGTTGATCTTGTAGCCTATCAGTGCCTTATCTATTGGGCAGTTCTACAAATCACACACATGCATCTATGATACTAGTGACATATTCCATATACCAAGATATTAGATCTATCCTATCACTTTTTTAACTACACATCAATGTTCATAGAGACCTCATTCTCATGAATCATCATTCTCAAATAAGAGACAACACTATCAAATACATCAAGCATTTACTTGGCTCTTTGTTCCAATAGCAAACCATGTGAGACATACAACCTTAAGGGATGAAAAAAAGTCTAAGTTATTTGTTCCTAAACAAAAAAAATATTATAAATTAAAGATATAGGAGATGGGAGTCAAAATGAAAATCAGAAGTTTGCTTCTCATTGTATTCATTTCTTTGAAACTATACATTCAAGATGCATGTAAATAACTCACATAACAACTAAATATATTGTAACTATCTATGTTAGCTTCATTACTATTGTTTATAATAGAGAAATATGTAGAAGGAAATGGTGTCATATTCATGATAGAAATTTCAACCTAATTGGAACCATCCTTGTGGTATCAGAGTAGTGAAAAATGTCCAAGAAATTAGAACCCATTTGATGAGAGAGAAAGATAAAGATATTGAAAAGGAAGAAGAAGTTGGATCTAATCTATAAGTGACATGTGTCCGCTTGAATCTTCATTCCTTACTGTTACAAAGCTTCTCTCTTCTCTCTACAATCAAAATTAGAAAGCAATCTCATCATTGTATTATAAGAAACTTTAAATATCTCCTCTAATTGATGAAAAACCCTATTGTGATAAAACATCAAGCATGCTTCTAAAATGCTATTAAAACCCTCACTAAACTGACTTGGAGGTGATAAAATCCATCCCTAACTAAAATCTTATTGTTTCTAGTGCACATCTAATTCACCATCTTGCTAAAAATTGAATTGTTACACTTGAATGAGGTTGAAAAATAGGCACTAGTAAAAAACTCTAAATAACTTGAATACATGGCTTCTTATGCAAAAATAAACCACAAATATAGAAATTTTGTTCTCTCTTAATTCTAATGGTATATGATAGTCTCATATTGGCTTATTAGGAGTACCCAAAAGATCAGTTTGAAGTTCAGGCTCTAAAACTGCCTTACAAGGTTGCATTTGTTTTTCAAAGATTTAACTTTATCCTAAAGTTAAATTTATATAATATAACCCCTATTTATTTAAAACATGCTTGCATGTGATTTTGAGGAGAACAATAAAAACTTTGATATTTTGAGCTTTTGATTTTTCCCTCAAAATTCTCATCTAGGTCAAACTAGGTTTGGTCAAGCTTGACATGTGTCACACTATGATTCATCCATCTCCTTTCCTGTCACCTATTCTGTCAGTACCTCTACCACCTAGTCACCATGTGGGACCACCAAATTGGTTCTCAGTTTGACATGTCTTCCTAGGTGCTCTACCACATGGAAGCCTCTAATTGGGTCACCATTTTGCTATGTTAACCTCCTTGCATCTTCCTCTTCACAAGATAGTGATAACCATTGATTTTATGCCATGTGGTGTAATCTAGAGCAATCTATCCTATAACCACCACATCAACATTGACCACGATGTGTCACTCCCAAATTGTGTCACCATTTTTCTATACTCATTAGCTTGGTCACCACATCATCCTAACATAGTGATGTTGCAATATGTGGCACCTCTGTCCATGTCATATGCCTCATAATTCATGCCATGCCACCATTTCTATGTCAATGACCCCACCACATGGTAGCTTTTTGCTATATCACTATGGTTCTCAGCTTTTTCATGTCACTAATAACATAGCAACATTTCACTATGTGTCACTCCTTGCCACATGTGACCTCATTTTCTATGCCAAGTTTAGAAGCCTCTGATATGTGTCACTTTATGATTTGTCTACCTGCTATCACATGTCACATTGTGATTTTTCCATCTAAGTGATATGTGTCCATTTGTTATTTTTTGTCAAGCTAGTCAGCTACCATGTCAAAATTTCATACATGCCTCTCTACTGGCCTTGGGCCCCATGTGAGGTCAGTCTCCAAAACCTTGTGTCTTAAAGACACTATCCAATAGAGTGCAAAAGTATTAAAAAAAAAATCTCCCTCTACCCACTCAATGTGGGATTAAAAATTTCAAAAAAAATTATTATATTCATGCATCCCATTCTACCTTAGATCTCTGGTAACTCATGCTTTTTTTTCTCCCAATAAATCATCTCCTTCACCTATATCTATTGCATGGGACTTATGAGTCACTAGAAATCTTAGACTGAAGTAAGGCCTTTTAATCCTATTGTGTGTTACTAGAAGTTCATGAACATTGGAAATCACCAAAACCCATCTAATATCCTCCTATTACAAAATCCTAACTTGTGTTGTCACTTCCTTTTGGACATGGCATACCACATAGCTATGAATTAAAGTAATAATTTCCTTAAAGGCAATATCAGTTAAAAGATTCATCACCACTTCAACAAAATTTTCAAGCTCCCTCTCTAGTCTACACAATTAACATATCACTACCCTATTTTTTGATGAAATGAAACTCCATTTGGTGAGTGAAGAGTTCACATGTTTTTTCTTAGCCTTGACCTACAACCAAAACTTTCCTCTACAGTGGAGTTCCTAGAGGAGTTCAGAGAAACCAACAAGGTTCCTACTAAATCCCCTATAGCCTTGATAAATTTTGAAGCCTTATGTTATTCCATGAGATGAAATATCCTTTTAATGTATTTTCAAACAACTCAACTATATTTATATGGTACTTCATTTCGAAGTGTGTATGTTTTAAACCTTCTATAAATTCGCTCACATTGGGGGAACTGGCAGAATATTGACAAAGACATAGAAAGATTTGGTTTCATACCATGAAAGACTTTAAATCATTTTTAAAGAGTCCATTTGATGGTAACTTGCAATTATTATAGTTCATGAGATGGCATGTATTGGGGAGATTCTCTAAAATAGTTATCATGCCTTTTCTACATTCTCACATTTGAACAAATATTCCAAAATGATAGCAACTATATAACATTTGGCATAATCTCTCTCCAATGTTTAAAACTACTAAATCTATGCTCCATGTAAAACTACTCTCAAAATAATGGCATCACACTCCTTTACTTAAAATTGAGTGTTTAGATTCACTTTTGAGAGGATATAATCCCTTTCTAGATGAAAAAACTAATAAATCTTGTGTTAGAAGTTTAGATTCTATGGAGATTATTTTATGGTTGACATGAAAAACTAATGGATCATCTCTTTGATGCTATGGTGATATAAAATAAATATCCAAAGTTGATTACACACTTTTATCATCTGGTTGAATTTGTTGCAATGGGACTCTCACCCCAAAGAAATTTTAAAAATGAAGTAACTTGAAGTAACTTGTTATAGAACTTTGAAAATTTCCAAGTAGCCAGCTAGGTCCCAAGAGGATTTGGTAAAAAATAAAATCAAACTGAAGAAATTGGCTCCTAGAATCCATTTATTTGATTCCCTAGATTATTATAGATCAAAATCAACCATTAATTAATCATTTAAAACTCAATTTACCATGTTCATGCAAAATGTGATTTTCTTGCCAAGAGGTTCTCTAACAGGACTTAAAAAGTAGCTAAAAATGATAATCGAGTCCTAAGCTTTGTCATACTACTTTTCTTTCTACATTCTTGTACCCTATCAGATCTTTCATCATGATGGCACTTGGATCAAAAGATATTAACTATCAAAGTTGCCTTCTTAGAATCGCTTGCAAGAAAACATGTTAGAAAACCATAAATCACATTCACTTTTGGCTTTTAAAATAGGTCAAATTGACACTTGGGGACATGAAAATTTTGGAATTGGTTCACTATCATGAGGAGAGAATAAATATATGATTTGGGCTCCTAATGAATAACTGGGTGCATTTGGTGAGTGGTCAAAATGGGGTACTTGGATTTCCAAAACTAGGATTATTGGTAGAAAAGCAATTTTCACAAATAGAATGAACCTGGGAAAGAGTGTAACTGGATTCATCAAGATTTTGAAAATGGAAAACTTAAAGAATTTTTAGATTAGAATATAGTGGTACAATCCATTTGGTTTAGGAAATCATAGATTTAGAGATATGACATCCCGAATAGGGGTATTGATCAATTTGCATTTTATGACACTAGCAAAACTTTACAAATAGCATATGGAATCACATTTGAAAACTAATCAAATGGATTTTTCATAGGCTCAAATCTAAAGCATAAGAAATCTCTAACCTTTAGAATATAATGCAAAAGGAATTTTCTCATTTCAGTCAATTGGGTCAAAGTTATAACTAGTTAAATGGGCCTCCCAAAATTCTAAACAATTAGCATCAGCATGACAACAAAAAACAACCAACTTTGAGGGATTCAAAACCTATCAAAACAACTTGGAATCCAAAATATAGGTTCTTTGATATGTGTATTAGAAACTTCCAAAGTAGTGAATCATGAAACATTTCCAAATGCAAGTTATTCAATTGAAAACCAAGCTACCTGTCATTGTTTGACACTTAGGCAAACATGTAGATTTGAACATTGCTTGAAATAGAACTTCATAGAAAGACTCAGAATGTAAATTTATCTTCATAAAATGCATGTAAAAGTTGAATGCAAGGTGTTAGAAACCTTAAACACCTCTTATGCCTCAAAAGGATAGTCGGGTACACGTGCATCAAATGCACTTATAAGGATCAATTTAACTCAAAAGTTTGAAATGGTACTCAAAATTAGGAACACAATATTGAGTCCCAACACTTGCCACAAAGCCATGGAAGAGAGTATAATATCTATATAACATGTCATGGGATCCCCTACCTTTCTCATCATATATGAACATCAAGCTCTCAGATATTGTAATGAGTGACACATGTTCAAGCTAGGCAGCTACACCACTCTAAACACATATGTCAAAGTGGACTCTAGTTAACATCTGCTTGTAAAGAAAATAGTTAATATATCCAATAGTAACACTAGGTTGAAGATCAGAGGGCATTCAAGGGACAAAAGTATTGGAATTACAATAGGAAAGGTAAGCTTCTAGGGTGGGTGAATCAATAGCTTAAAATTTGACCCATAAAACTTTCACCACACATCCATCTCATAAATTTAATAAGTAAACTAAAATACCATGTAAAGCATGTGCATCTAATCATGTAAACAAGTAAACATTCACACATAGATAAATCTAGATATGATTACCTAGAAACTCTCCAATGAGAAGGTAAAACTAGGGTGGGGATGACACCAACAAATTTTCACTACTACAGTAATAAAGTCTATTCAATGAAGGTTACAATGTTTGATTATGAAACATGATCTACCCTTTGAAAGGTCTACCCTATTAAAGGCTTACAAATACTATTAGGTCTTACCTCATTGAAGGATTTTAACATCTTGTTAGAAGTGTGTTTTGTTAAAGGACTTTGACTCACAATTAAGTAAGCACCTTGTTAGAGGATTTCAATACAGCCTATTAGGACTACTCTATTAAGAGATTTAATTGATTCACCTATTAGAATGACTCAACATTGATCCTGCAGTTATTTCTTGATGAAGTATCACCTCTAAACTAATGTATTCTCGATCCTTCTTGATCAGATGTCTCACTTTGTATGTTATTCTCTTCCTCTGTTCTCCTTTAACTGATCTTGCAATGCAATTTCAATTCACAATTCCTTAGCCACCATGAATACGCTATTTACGCATGCAAACTTTTCTCTTTTCTCCCTCCATACACCTTAGATAGTTTAGGGTTTATTTTCATTAAGAAGACTTAGGTGACTTAGGGTTAGGTATGAATCGACGATTGTGATTCATCCATTTTTCCATTTAAACCTTCCCTTTTCCTAATTAGATGCATGTACTTCATAGGGATTCCAACTTAAGATTCATCCTTATCTACAAAATAATGTAATTCAATCTTTAAGTTAGCTCAAAAATAGTTTACATAGTAGTTTGTGTCATTACAAACAACTATGAAAAAACTATTTTACTCAACATCTGAAGTCTCTGATGCTTGGCATATACTAGTTTCTATATTGTGGCTCAGCATCTATATTACTCAGCTCCTATATCATTGAGCATACACTATCTGCTTGACACTTGAGTGACTCAAAACTCACTATGGACTTGGCATGCTCTATTATATACATGTTGTGCTTGACATGTACTACTTGTTTGGCATGAACTAAGTAAATGACTTAAGTATGTAAACACTCACTTGCAAAACCAATTTGAGATCAATAATCTCCCCCATTGAAATGAGTGTCAAAAACACTTGGTAATGCTATAGTATCCTTATTCTTACGAGCATAACATATCTCCTATTTTACTTATGTACAAAATTTCAAAATTTTTATACCTCAAAATCTTATAATTCCCCCTAAGTTGTTTGATCTATTTTGTACTCAAAATTTTGTACTCCTATAGAGTAGATATGCTTCAACTAATACTCTTTCTTTCTTCATGCTTTCTCCCCCATGCTCTACTCTCTCATAGCTTATCTCTCTTTCTCTCCTTTTATTTAAGCTAACTTTTTGTTTACTTTCTCCCCTTTCTCTTTATTGCTTTATTTCTCCCCCTTTTTGACACTGATGTCAATGGGATATACACTGATACTATGTTTGTCCAAGAAAGATTTATGGACCTCTAGTATAATCTTAAGAGCCACATCACAATTTTCACATACTAAATCCAAAGACTTAATTTGGATAGCCAACTTGGCAGCAAGGTGAACTAGGCCATCTATGTAGAAAGATTGGGATCTTTATTCATAAGTGTTTCTGCATAGCCTAACTTCTTGTGCAAAATTTGCATGTGAGGAGTCAGTGTGGTTTGTATGCTAATCAATTTGGCCCTTATCTTGGTTTCTTCTATTTGGGTTTACAATAAAGTTCTAAAATGATTCTCACTTTGAGCTTGGGTCATAGGTAATTTTTCTTCTAATAACTGTATGTTGCTTTCTAAGATTAGGACGTGATTGTTTAATTCTTGTGTGAAGCATGTGAGGTTGCATACTTTGGTGTATAGTGAGAAAATTTTCTCAAGTACCTTCTTCACACTTTCTATCTTAGTTTCCAATGCAACTTGTGTAAGTGCTATATCACCTAATATTTTCTCCTTTACTTTACTTTGAAATTTATTTTTAGACCATTCTAATAATTTTGTATTTGTATCAAGGTCTACATCACTTATTTTTCCACTATAATTGTTAATTTTTCAATAAGTGACTTTGTCTCATCTAGAGTAGGTAGATTAAATGCATTTAGGAAGATGTCTTTAATATCTAGTAAATTTTGCTTCTGCCTATGCTCCCTTCTAAGTAGTTCTTGATGCTTCTTTTTGGCCAAGGCTTCTTGTATTATGCCCATATGTTCTATTGTCATTGTGGCATAATAATATCTTGGAAAAAAACATTATTCATCAAGGCTTACATCTCCATATTGTATATAACCTCCTCTACCTTTGATGAAATTGGACTTAGCACTGAGAATAGAAAATGTGTTGCATCTGTGCTCAACCTCTAAAGAGTGTGACTAGGAGTGCCAAATTTTGGTAAAGTTACTAGGGCTTGAATTATTGTTTGCTCCTTTAGCTTTGGTTTCAACTTGGCCTCTTCAATCTTGTCCTTCTCTACCATAGTTCCTTGAGTTGCACCTTGTACTTGTGCTAGAGGTTCAAATAAATCTTTCTAACATATTTGACTTTGTATATCAGTAGTGGCTTGAGTTTTTATTATATCATTTCCAACTATATCAACCTTTATTGGTGTAACTTCTATTATTTTATCTAAAGGTTGTACATTAGTGACTTAAGAGGTGATGGTAGGTGTTTCTTGTGTTTTCACCTCTTCCCTTGTAGTGTCAGTGACTATTTTCTAAAGTTCATCTACACTCACTAATACAGCCTGCAGTGTAGATTGAACAATTATCTTTTTTTAGATCTTTTTTTTTTGGCGATTGATGTTCTGAGTAGTTGGATTAGAAATATCCTTTAATATTACTTTTTCAATATTTACACTTGTTATTTGTTGAGGGCTGACATCTAGAAATTGTATATCTTTATACACTCTATTCTTGTTGCTACTCTACCTCATTTGTTGCCTTGTGATCTATATTCATTTCAATACCTCCCTCAACTATGTCTCCATTGTTATCATCTTCTTCATCATCTTTTACCTCAATAGGATATTGTTCTCCTTCTTTTATTTTAACAAGCCCATATGTAATTTTCCACATTTATGTAGTCTTCTTTATAATATATTTAATGTTATTCTACAATATTCTGAAGGATTTGTATTTTAGGACAAATTTGATAGCATATTTCTTTACTGCTTTAGCTATTTGTGCCTTGCTAAGTTTAGGCATAATTTGAGCAAGTGATGTCTCACTAATTTGTCTTTCCAAGTTCAAATAGTAATGTCATTTATGCTCCACTCTTTCATACAAACTTTTAAGCATAGAGTTAGCAATCTCTAATGGGACTTTCTTAAAAAATTCCATCATGGCATATATTGCCTCCTCCACTTGATTCTTTTCAAATTTTCCAAGATTATCAAAATCAATGTGAGAAAATCCTAACAAATCTACATTATTCCTAATATTCTCACATAGGTTGTCTAAAATTGAGGATGGATTGTGACTCACCACTTGGAATTGGCTATTATCATGAGATTCTATTTTTTCTTCATCAAACTCATCTTGTGCAATGTATTTCCTCCTTGGCCTTTTCTAAGCTCCTCCTTCCTGCTATGTAGATTTGGTCTTCTCTTTTTCCTTTTTTGTAGTGACATTTTTTGTAGTGACACATGCACTAGCCCTTGTGGTAGGTGTAGTAGGTTTGTGCTGGCTTGGTTTGACAATTTTCTTGGGCTTTGTCATTGTTTGAGCCTTAGCCTTTCTCTTCTTCTTATCAGTAGCAATAGGTACTTCCTCAACTTCTTCTTCCTTGACACCTTCTATAATTTTTGTCTCTTACTCTTGTTGATCTTCACCCATTCCTTTTGTTAATGCAAGTGGTGCTCATGTCCATTTATCTTCTTCCTCTTCATCCTCTTCCTTCTTGGTACCTTCACCAAATTTAGCTTTCAGTTTCTTTACCAAATTCTCCTTCTTTGGTACTAGTGTATCCTAGTCTAGATGTATCACTATTGGATCCAGGGGATCTCAATAATTGCTCAAAGTATTTGATGGATTCATTAGGTTTATTGAAACTTTCAACAAATTCCTTTTTCCTTTTTAGGTCTTTATGCAATTTCTCATTCTGCAACTTCAATGTTGTTATCTCAATGTCCTTGACATTAAATTCATAGTTGGCATTCATCATTTGACCTAGAGTATCCAATTGCATGTTGGAAATCTTAGTTAGTGCTAATGACTTCTTTTCCACTCTGTTGGTCAAAATTATTTTGTCATCTTCAATCATGGCTTTGTCTTCTAGAGCTTTCTTTTTCTATTCAGTCACCTCACATAGTAGTATGGCTTGTGATTCTTTCTCTATCTTGGGATTTCTAATTTCTTTAGCTTGGTATTTGCTCTTTTCCATTAGATCTACAACTATTGCATCAAATTCATTGGAGTCTCCATTAGTAAATAACTTAGTAGTGTCCATCTCTATATATTGTGTGTCATTTTCCTCAATAGAAATTTCCTCCCTTCTCTTCAAAGATTTCTTTAGTTGTAGGTGCCAATATCAACCAGAATCATTGACAGTCTTTTGGAGAATCTTAACAATGGTCTTATTAGATGCTTCTACTTGGCCATTGCCCTCTGGATGGTAAATACTAGAATATCTAGTGTAGATGTTGTACTTCTCATAGAGCTTGTCTACATCTTTGTTTTGAAATTGACTACCATGATTAGTAATAATAGCCAAGGGAACTCCATACCAACATATGATGTAGCTTAGAATAAACCTTGAGATCTGCTTGCTAATGGTGAAGGTTAAAGTGATAGCTTCAGCCCACTTGGTAAAATATTATGTTGCTATGATAATGAACTTATGACCATCAGAGGATGGAGGAGAAATAGCTCCAATAAGATCAAATGCCCATTGTGAAAAGGGCCATGGTGATATGACTAGCTGCAACTCTTGTGTTGGTGCATGGATTAGATTGCTATGTATCAGGCACTTATGATATGTTTTGGCAAAATCATGGGCATCTTGTTCCATGGCTGGTTAATAGTATCTAGCTCTAAGAATTTTTTAGGCTAGACTTAGACCATTAAAATGACCTCCACATATACCTTCATGAAGCTAGTGTAAGGCATTTTTATCTTCTTGCAAGTCAAGGCATCTGAGAAGGGTTTGGTCAATAGATCTCTTGTAAAGGGTGCCACTAATGATGATGTATCTAGTAGCTTGATTGATAAAGGCTTGACAATCATTTTTGGATAAGTTGGGTGCTAGGATTTGGGCATGTAGGTAATCATAAATGCCTTGATACTAGGGAGAATTGGGGCCAACAAGCTCACACACAAACTTAGATTGAGAGAGCTCAAATGCTGGAATCAAAATTTTCTCAACAAGGAATTCATAGCATTCCAAATTTTGAGTCATATCAATAATAGAAGCAATGGTGGCCATAGCATTAGCTTGCTTGTTGTGTATTCTTGGTAGCTGACGAAAAGAGATAGTGAAAAATTTAGACTCAAGGAACCCTTCCATTTGCTTGTAAGGCATTAAATTATCATCTTTGGATTCATAGTCATCATTTACTTGGTGGATGACCAACTAGGAATCCCCAAAGACTTGTAAATGATGAATGTTCCATTGGATAGCTATCTTGAGTCTTGTGATCAGTGCCTCATATTTTGCTATGTTTTTTGTACAATGGAATGCTATCCTATATGACTTGGGGATTATGTCTCCTTGAGGAGTGATAAACATAATGCCAACTCCTAAACCATTTTGTGTATGTGATCCATCAAAATAAAGCTTTCATTCATTAGCTATATCGATGTGAAATATGGCTTCATCTAAAATGTCTATCAACATGGGATGATCATTTGACATAGATGCTTCTACTAACTAATTTGCTATAACTTGCCCTTTGATTGTCTTTCTGTCTACATATTCTATGTTAAATTCACTAAGGATCATGACCCATTTGGCTAAGCATCCAGTGAGAGTACCCTTGCTTAGGAGATATTTTAGTTGGGTCAATCTTAAAGATGAGCATTGTTTTTTGATGGAGCATGTAATATCTAAGCTTTTGGGATGCAAAAAAAAATAGTAAGACAAACTCGTTCAATGAGTGACTAATTTAGTTCATAGCTCACAAGTGTTCTACTAATGTAATGTATGGCTCACTCTCTTCCTTGTTCATCATTTTGTGCTAAGAGAGCTCCTAATGTTTTATCTATAGCATATATGTATAGAATGAATGGTTTTCCTAGAATAGGAGCCATTAAAACTAGTGCATGTAGAAGATAATCCTTGAGTTATCGGAAAGATTCTTGGCACTACTTGTTCCATTGAAAGGATACTCCCTTACATAAGAGGTGTTGGAGGAGTGACACTTATCTGCCAGTTGTTCAATGAATCTGCAAATAGATTGTAATCTTACTCGTAGTCCTCTTAAGGTGTTGAGATTTTTTGGAGGAGGCATGTCAAGTATTGCTTTTACTTTCTTGGGATCCACTTCAATGCCTCATTGAGAAATAATGTATCCTAGGAGCTTTCTAGAAACAGCCCCAAATACACACTTTTTTGGATTTAGATGGAGCTTATAGCTTTCCATTCTATTAAATATCTAATCTAGGATGCCCAAATGATCTTTTCTTTTATAGGATTTATTAAGTAAGTCATCAACATAGTCTTCCATGAGGATGTGCATGAAATCATGGAAGATGGTGGTCATTGCTCTTTGATATGTTGCTCTGACATTTTTAAGACCAAATGGCATAACATTCTAGTAGTATGCTCCCCAAGGGCATGTAAAAGATATTTTGTGTTGATCTTTAGGAGCTATTCTTATTTGATTGTATATGGAAAAGCCATCCATTAATGATAACATCTCATACCCAGCTATCATGTCTACAATGATATCTATATTTGGTAAAGGAAAATCATCCTTAGGATATGCCTTGTTAAGATCACAAATATTAATGCATATTTGGATTCCCCTAGAATGTTTTCTTACTGGTACTAGATTAGATATCCACTCTGCATAATCAATGGGTCTTACGAAGCCAGCATCTAATAATTTTTTCAATTCAGCTTTGACAAGGAGGGCAACTTGAGGATTCATTTTCCTCAACTTTTTCTTTATTGGTTTCATTCCTAGTTTGAGTGGTAAGTGATGAAGAACTAGTTTAGGATCTAATCCAAGCATGTTCACATAAGACCATGCAAATTCGATTTGCCTCTCTAGAAAGAATCTAAAATATTCATCCTTTTCCACTGGTGATGATGAAGCTACAAAGTGTATGACCTTGGGGTTGTTAGGAGTTCCTAGATTAATCTCTTTTGTCATTTCCACAAGTAATGATGATCTTTCTTTCAATGGGGGTGTGTTCAATCTTCCATCCTTAGGCACCTTAGAGAGGTTTTCACCCTTGGATACGTCCTTTATTTTTACTTTTTTAGGGTCTAATGGTGCCTTTTGATTTTCACCAAGAGACCTACACATGTTTTTTTTTGTTATTTTCTCAATTTTGTGACTCAAAGATGGAGTTGACTCCCCAAAATATGCCATGACATTTAGATCAATGGAAAATCTAGATTTGTGATTGCCTTGTGGTAAATCTTCATGGAGTTTAAAGAATTATGTTATGGCATCATCGTTTTCAAACTAGTCAAATATTGGCGGTCCTTGTTGTTCCCAATCAATAAGTTTAGGGAAAACTAGAGAAATTCCATCTTTGGTGTTGAATAAGCTCTAGTCAAAGGCATATATATGGATATCTACTTCAGTGATTTCATTAGAATCACATTTCAAAAGTAGGAGGGCTTGGATCCTAGAATTTTTCGGTCCAAGGTGAAGAATTGGTTTCAGTAACAAGTAGATTGACATGTTTATCTTCCATAGGTAGGCTATCGGGGTTAGTAAACATGTGATCAAGACCAAGGAAGGTATCAGGATCATCGATGTTGGATACAAATTGGGTGGGTTAAGGTTGGTTGTTCTTAGATGCCTTGTCATCATTTGAAGCATTGACCTCCTTAGATGAGGATAACTCAGTATTAGGAAAACCCAAAACAAATGGTTTGAATCCAAGTCCCAAGCTACGAGGTCATCCTAATGTCCTTGCTTTCGGAGTCCCAGGCCACTACATCTATCATATCCATTTTTTTTGCTGATGGTGAATCTAGGTCCACACTTGTCAGGGGATATAGGAGTGATTTCTTGTTCTTCTTTAGCCTTTTCAATCCATGTAGAGGTATTTTCATAGATATGTTCTTCATGTAGTCCATCTCCACTAGTGAAAGTCACAGAAGGTTTCTTTTGAAATGTGAACTTAGGCTTGTTCTATACAAGCTAAGGTTTACCACATGACTTTGGAGATAAAGGAAGTTTCCCAATGTGAAAGGCATGTGACATGGAGTATTCACTGTAACCTTGGTCTTGGATTTTGAGCTTTCCTTTGGATGTGGGTGTGAGAGTGGAAGGATCAACATACTTGGAGGACTCTAGGGGATTTTCTACATGGTTTGTCAGGACCTGGTATTCAGTGGTTCCTCTAAGATTGGCACAGAATTGGAAGGGATCTAGATCACCTAGAATGGTTACCTCTACATTATTATAGGAGAACTTTAGACACTGGTGGTATATAAAAGGTATTTCTTTCATAGTATGGATCCATGGGTGGCCTAGTATCACGTTGCAATTCATTTCTATATCTAGGACCTAGAATAAAGTGTTCTTAGTAACTAGACCAACTCTAATAGGTAAGATGATGACCCCTATAGAAAAATGTTAACCATCATCATAGGCTTGGATTGTGATCCTTTTGAGAGTGTAAGAATTTGGCTTAGGCTAGAATTCACCCAAGAACTAAAGAACTCAATAATAGCACACAATAGACCAAAATATATAGAGTATGATCAAAATGATGATATTCATTCAATAACTAGATTCAGAGTACACTAGGAGTGCCTGAATATAAAGGCCTCAGGAGAGCTTCTAGAATGCATAGAATTTAGCATCATGATATGTCATACAACTAGGCACATGTCCACCAGATATGGGTTATCCTCCATTAAGCACATGATTAAGTGCAATGATGTGGGGATAAGCCTATAATGGTGTAGCACACAAATCAATGGAGTAGACAACATGTGTTAAATGAGGAGTGCAGATAACTATGTTGTCATCATGAAAACTCAGTGAATGATGCATACTCCTATGTTGTATACACTATGTGCATAATTAGACTTTCATAACTCAATAAGAGTTCACAAACTCCTAAGTGTCTCACCTAAAATAATAATCAAATAATGCATAATAATCAAATAATGCATTAAGCTAAGTAAAACTTAAGTGTAATAAGTAAATACTTATTTACACCGACACCTCCCCTTAAGTGCAACTTAGGGGAATGCCCGTAAGCTTATGAAATCTAGGATGAAATTCAATATGGGTCCTAGCTACTAGGCCATGTTAGGTACCCATGTACATAATGATATCCAAATATCCCATAAAGCGGGGAAAGAGGGAAAACCTCATGGGAAAAACCCTCCCCCAAAAAGAGAGATAAAGGAGGATGCATGGATGGATGGAGTAATCAAGACCCCCCCATTATGACATACATCCATTATATACATAAGAGAATAATGAGAAGAGGAAGAGAGATAGGCTAGGATTCCCCCCCCCCCCCCCAAAGAAGAATGTCGAATAGTGACTACTCTGATGAAGAAGCTGATCGAAGATTGCAAAATGGTGTTCCTCCCCTTAGGAAGAAACAATGCCAAGGGTACAAATGAGATGCTTCTGCTATGTGTGGAAAGTATCCCATGGATAAGTGATGTCTTTGAAACCTACTCAATTGGCTAAAGAACCTATCCCAAAGAACTATCTGACTCTAAAATTGATGAAGAACCCTACTGCATTTGTTGATCATAAGTATCCACAATCACTTCAAACTGTGACAATTGATCATGTAGAGAATGAACAAGAGTGTCTGGAACCCTCATGACAACTGAAGAAGGTATTTTTGCATCAAGAAGAAGAGGTAGATCATAAATACTATCCCCCAAATCTATCACTGAACCTCTATTTGGAAGACTAGATGTACCCTACTATTCCAGACCTATCACTGTGGCTTTGTATGCATGTGGGCTAAAATGATGAAGTGACCTCTCACTCTATCTGTCAATAGAACTCCATGTGTTTGAATCTATTGAAGCACTATCACTAGAATCACTATCAATTTCCACACTATATGATGTCCGAAGAGAAGTAGAGGAAAATCTAGGTGAACTTTCCTCAAAATGTACATCCTTCTCCACAAATATATGATGTGTCTCTAGATCTAGAAGTCTATATGCCTTCACATTGTCTTCATAACTAATGAAGGTACAAGGCTGAGATGACTATGCCTTGCATCCCTTAGAAGATGTCTTTGCCCATGTAGGACAACCAAAGACTCTAAAGTGTGTCACAATAGGTTTTCTGCTGCACCATTCCTCAAAAGGAATTTTTCCATCTAAGGCTGGATGAGGAGAACAATTAAGAATGTGAGTGACACTTGAGATTGCTTTGACTTCCAATGATGGATTGAGAGACTTGGCATGAATCATGCAACTTGTCATAGACTTAAGAGTTTGAATCCTCAAAGCTGCAACATCTGTCTTATGTGGATTGAATGCTAGAGGAGTCTGAAGATCAATTCCCTCATGTTTGCAAAAGTCTTTAAGTCTTCTATTCACATCCATGTTTCCATTGTCCATTCAGAGTAATTTGATGGCATTTCTAGATTTCTGTTCTACATGAACCTTGAAGGCTAGAAATGTCTCCAACACTTCATTCTTTTTATGCAGAAAATAGACCCAACTGAACCTTGAAAAATCATCAACTAATGTAAGTATGTAGCGACCTTGATTGAATGCAAAAGGACCTACTAATACCATGTGAACCATTTGTAGAACACCTATTATTCTAGAAGACTTCCCTCTTTGTAGCTTCCCCTTTGGATGCATATCCACTGAATCTATTGAACATTCACCCTTAGAAAAGTTTATTTGAGGTAGAACTTTCACCATGTGGTATATGCAAATTTGTTGAAGATAGCGGTAGTCAAGATGACCATACTGCTCATGCCATAACTACATGTTGGAATTTGATTGAGATAACAAGGCCTTGAAGGAGACTTGGGTATAAAATGTGAGAAAGAGTACAACCTCTTATGATCATTCACTTTCCCCACTACAACCAAGGAATCATCTTTAAGATGTTGCACTTGAATTGAGTCTGGAAGGAACTCAACTCTATGTCCATCTCCAAAGTGAGTGACTTGGTAGATTGATAGGAGATTTGAACTTAGGTTTGGAACATAGAAAACCTCTTAAAACTCTCCATTTTCCATTTCCTTGTTTCCTTTTCCTTCAAATTCTATTTTACTATCATTCCCCATGAAGATGTGTGGTACCTTGGACTACTTCATTGAAGAAAAATCCTCTCTTGAAGAACCCATGTGATATGAGGCACTCGAGTCAAATATCCATTCTTTTGAAGAGTTGGCATTTTCCATGAGTGTTTTCCCTTTGCCCTCTGAATCTAAAGAATATCCCTTCTCCTTGTAAGCATTAGGCAATGTAACATTATGTCTTTTCATGATATTGGTTAACTCATCAATCTATTTGAGATAACACTCATGCTCTTCATGACCTAATTTCTTGAAATAAGCACACTTCTTCTTCTCCTTATTGTTGTCTCTTTTGTTGTTGGATTTTGAGGACTTGCCTTGTTGATTGGATTGAGGTGTTGTATTTTTTGCATTCTTAGATTTACTCTTCCATTTCTTCTTACACTTTCCTTTATTTGAAGATTGTGCAGCTAAATGTGGAGAAACCTCATTGGCCACCAATACTTTGGACTCAGGTGATTTGACAATCCCCATTGATTTCAACTTCTTTTCTTCATCATCCAATAGTTTAGCATATTCATCAAAAGTGACTTTCTTGTAGGAAGACCCTAAGGTAGTCTTTGATGTGTTAAAAGAAGATACAAATGTGGAATATTTTGATGGTAGCTTGTTATGAATAAGATGGATCAGTTTGTCATCTTTGATAAAACTCCCACAATCAGTAAGCTTTGTCCTTAATTCATTCACTTTGATGATGAAGTCCTGGATTGAGTCATATGACTTAGGATCTAAGGAAACAAGCTCATCTTCAATTTTGAATACATCCTTGTCAGACACTTTACCATAAAGGCTTTCGAGGGTATCCCAAGCTTCCTTGGATGTAGTACATTTCTTAATTTGATACATGATTTTATCATCTACCCCCAAACATATATCACCTAGGGCTTTCCTATCCATGGCTACCCAATCTGAAATTTCACTAATTGATACATTATCACCTATTGGTTTAGGAAGAGTACCATCTACATATTGTGAAACTCCATTATGCATTAAGCGATACAACATTTTGATTAACCATGAAGCATCGTTATGAGACAATTTAGGAAACTTAAAGTTTCCCATAATGCAAAAAATGAAAGAAAATTGTAGAAAAGAGAGAACACAACACCAAGAATAACCCCCCTTTTCACTAAATCAGAAAACCCCCCCAAAATAGATGCTTTGGGAATTTTATCAGTAGTGCGATTACAGTGGGCCACTTGCCAATTTTGGTGTTGTGGACTTTTGATTTTTCTTGTTACAACCTCTTAATGGAGTACAAATCTAAAACTTTACAATGTGCTACAATACTGAAGCATTACAAAGCAAAGAAAAGCCCTATTGCTGAAAATGACAATTTTGTCCACACAACACTACAATCTAATAAAAGATCTGGAAATTAGATGAAAAAATATGCACTTTCAAAAAAAATAGAACATATTTTTGACTTCAAATGTGCCTGTATGGAGCGTTTGAAGTTGCAAACTACAGGATTATCTAGGTATAGTCACCAAAAATGAAATTTTTGAACAATCCATGCACCAAAACTAGAAGCTAGCTACACCACTAAAAAATTTAGAAAATTTTACCTAATTTTAAAAAAAATTGCACCTAATTTGGAGTCTGAATGTGCAAGCTACGACCTCTTGAAGTCGGACTACAAAAACCAAAATTAATTTGGTGAGGGGTTGCATCAGTGAATCATGAGGTTAAATTTGATGATCATACGGTCATCTCAATAGTTATAGTTTTCCCAAAAATGACATCCAGATTACCGTCAATTTTAAATGCCTGAAAAGATGACGTTAGCAACTCCGGGGCCTGAGATGATGCTAGCGGCTAATGTGGCATGCTGTATTGTATAGAATTGTATGGACTTGATGATGTGTCCCTATTTGCATGTTAGTATGGAATGTTGACTATGCTATGAGTGAGCTTTTCATGGTAGATCAGTAGGTGCTTCATTGGTACTATCCACATGGACCAAGGCAGCTTGAGAATTTGGTAGCGTGTCAATGCTGCAGGAGACGATGTAAATGCCTGTGACATGTGGCTACTAGGAGGTCATGCCACATGTCTCCTGGTGTAGGGATGCCAAAATCTTCAGTCGTCTATGTTTTCTTTTTCTCATCTCTGACCACGGGTCATGAGTAGTGATCGCTAGAGGTTGAAACTTTAATCCCACATTTGTAGGTTCAATGCATTAAGTGTTGGATAAATACATACTACCATTGACTGCTAAGTAAAGAATGTTTCCCAAGATGTTTGGTAAGAGCTACCGAATTTGAATAAGGGCCAGTCTGAGTAAGGTCACTACCAGGTTTTGATGCAAATTGATATGGCCACCGAATTTGTTGAGCGAACAACCCAAAGATTTGTTAACCCACAGAATTAATACAAAACCCTATGAAATTAATATAAAAATCCACCAAATATATAGAGGACCGAGATGGGGTGTAACTACCCAGTTTAGCAAAAAAAAAATCTGTCTTTGCTAATTAATTCAAAAAATCATTTCAAAAATACAGATAAAGTGCATAGAAAAAATTGCACATTTGAAATACAAAAATCAAATCAATGAAATGATCATACCCAAATTGCAAATCGAGGCCTCTAGGTTCCAATTTGCAAAAAAAAATTTCCTCACGATCAAATTTCACCCAAGATAGGCAAGTTTATAGTTGATCTTCACTGAATCAATGCTCTCGACGCAACAAAGAGGTCAGATCTAGCTCTAGATGCTCCCAATTTCTACGGATCCTCTAAATTTGTGTCGAGGTGCTAAAGCATGAATGGTCTTGAATGGCTATGTGATGAGAGTCTCCCTTGGATCTGATACCATGTAAGAATTTGGCTTAGGCTAGAATTCACCCAAGAACTAAAGAACTCAACAATAGCACATAGTAGACCAAAATAGATAGAGTATGATCAGAATGATGATATTCATTCAATAACTAGATTCAGAGTACACTAGGAGTGCCTAAAGATAAAGGCCTCAGTTGAGCTTCTAGAATACATAGAAGTTAGTATCATGGTATGTCATACAACTAGGCACATGTCCACTAAATATGGGTTATCCTCCATTAAGCACAGGATTAAGTGTGATGATGTGGGGATAAGCCTATAATGGTGTAGCACATAAATAAGTGGAGTAGACAACATGTGCTAAATGAGGAGTGTGGATAACTATTTTTTTATCATGAAAACTTAGTCAATGATGCATGCTCCTATGTTGTAGGCACCATGTGCATAATTAGAGTTGCATAACTCAATGAGAGTTCACAAAATCCTAAGTGTCTCACCTAAAATAATAATAAAATAATGCAAAATAATTAAATAATGCATTAACCTAAGTAAAAATTAAGTAAGTGTAATAAGTAAATACTTATTTACACCAAAAAAGAGGGATCTACATTAGTTTTAGAATAACCCAAACCTTTGAGTAATTTAAGTGCATAGATATTCAGCCCTACTTCTCCATCTATCAAGACACGTTTCACTTTAACATTATGGACAAAGAATTCAAGGTGGAGAGGATCATTGTGGTTGGGTTTGTCTTTAGGAATATCTCAAGGGGAAAAGATGATATTTTTTGATGTAGATAGGTTCCCCACCATGGCTTCGAACTGGGAAACATCGATGTTATCTAGGACTACTAACTCTTTAAGGGCTTGATCCAAGATCTTTTGATGTTGGGGAGATGCATGTAGTAGGTTCAAGATGGATATTTGTGTACGGATCTTGTTGAGTTGTTCAAGAAGGCTCTAATCAGATAAAGTAGGAGCATTAGGTCTACTAGGGGGTGCTGGTCTGGTAGAAGCAGTAAGTCTAGATGGGGCTCTAGGCAGAGTGATCTTGGTATGAAATGTATTGATAGTGCAATGAGGGTCTTAAGCCTTTAAGGTGAATGTGGATATGCAAAAAGCTAACTCATTGAAACAATTGATAGTGTAGTCATATCTAGTGCACATGTAATTCACATTGTCTTGTGAGTTTGAGTTTCAACTGGGGGGCTTCTCTTTGTCATAATTACCCAAAGGATCTTTGAAGATAGTGTGATTAGAGTTGGATGCTAGTAGTGATGGATCAAATATGATCATACCATCATCAATAAGGTCTTGTATTGCATGTTTCAATTGGAAGCACGATGAAGTCTTATGTCTTTTGGTGTGATGGTAATCATAAAAAAATTTGTCATCCCACCAATCGGCTTTAGCCAATGGTTCATCTTTGCTTGGGGGTAATTATAGGAAGTTATTACTCAATAAATATTGTAGTGCAATCTAAAGAGGTATCCCCAGTGGTGTGAATTTCATGTCCTTGCTTCTAGGATGTCTTCAAGGTTTTTCTTATGTGGAAGTCTTGGTTTTCTATTATGGAGCTAATGTTTGATTGGGAGTTTGTGAATATTTAGGGTTTTCAACTTTCAAATTTAGTTGATGTTATGATGTTCTAATCATGCAGGCATCCACAATGCCATCATTGGTCACATTCTTGTTTTTGGAGAAAAATATTTCCTCATCATTAGACGAGTTGGTGTTTGTGTTGCACTTGTTCATCTTGAGGATTGCATTATGGATAAGGACATCTTAAATACTAGACCCTTTTTTCATCAGTTAATAAATGGTGCTCAAACTTTTGATTTTTAGTTCATACATTAATTTGGGGACTACATTTTCAATGTGCAAGTTAACTTGTTGTTCTTTAGGAATGTCTAGTGAGCATTGACTAACTAGGCTTCTCTAGTGTAGTAAGAATGTGATAAATGGTTCTCCCATATTTTGTTTAGTTGAGCATAGAAATTAAAAGTGTCACCTCATTTTTAATGTTAAAGGAAAAGTGGGAGATGAAATTGTCTTCTAACTCTGACCAAGATTTGATAGTACCAAGAAGTTTCAAGTACCATTCAAGTACAAGCCCACCTAGAGAATGAGGGAACAATCTCATGAGGTAAGTGGGCTCATCACTGAGTTTGGTACAAGAGGCACATAATTCTTATTATTTTACAACATTGGAGCCTCAAAGTGTTTTGGGAATGGAGGCATATATAGACTTTTGTCAAATGGATTAGGATGTAGGTCCCTTTCTGTATATAGAGCCTATTTCTTTTGGACTCCCAATGCCTCAACTTGTTTGGAAATTTTTTTGAATTGTTGTAATGGCTCTTCATTAGGGTTTTGCACAATAGCTTTCCCTTCAAGTCTTTTGTGCCTATGAGTAGATTATTTTCTATGGTGGGAGCTATGTCTAATCTATTTTGACATTTTTGTGTCTAACGAGTCTAGTGATGTGACACAAAGGTGGTGAGGGTATGTTGGTACCTCAAAGACAAAAGGGTCCCTGTTGTGACACATATTGGGGTACTTGATGTGGTATTTGATGTGGAAATTGTTGTGGTATTGACTATGATTGATGTACAATGTGTTGTTGTTGCACCATTTGTTGTGGTTGTTGTTGGGATACCTCTGTTGGTTGTATGCGAGACCATGTATGTGATTTTTGTTGTGGAGGTATCTATTGAGTTTGTTTTGGCACATGTTGTTGTAACAAATGTTTCATGTATGCAATTTGGTACTCAAGTCGGCTTTGATATTCCAACTATTGTTTGAGTTGCTCTTGTTTTTTAGCAAACAAGGCTTCTTGTTGTTGGTACATTGTGTGTAAGTCAAGTGGGCTTATGTTGGATTGTGTGTTAGGGATTTTGGATGTTTGAACCACTTGAGGTTGTTTTTGTTGTGGTTGATGTTTCTGTTGATATGTGGAATGTGTGTTGGAAATCTTAGTTCCTTGGACTATTGTAGGTTGATGTTGTCAAGGTAGTTGGTTAAGTCCTTGCAAATTGACTATCATGTTGGTATTGTTGCTTCGACAACTTTGTGTGTTAGAGGTTTCTCCTTGGGCTATCATGTTGATTTGACAATGAGGTGCATTCCTTTTGGGAATAGGTGTAATGTCAATAAGAATTTTATTTTGTGTGTCAATAGGGATTTTTGTAGTTGATGTTTCATGTGGTGCACTTTTGAGAGGCTCCACAACATTAGACGTCATGACACTTGGTAGAGTTAGGAGAAAAGGTGCACTTTCCTGCTTCATCTCCAAAGGATGTATGGCTGGCATCCCTAGAGCACAAGTACCTTTAGGTGCATCTTGTTGTTAAATCATGTGACTAAAATCAAGTCTTAATGTCCTCTTGGGATATTTAGGTAGAGTCTTGTTTCCCTTCATTGGTTGTGATTCATCAAAGAAGGGATTAATGTTGATGTGTTCAAACATACTTTGGAGAATTTCAATTGTTGGTTCTTCATGGGACCTTATAGGTGCTATTATTGTATTTACAAACTCCAAAGGTTGTTTTCCCTTATGTAAGTCCAAATTGATCATGGGTTTTATGTTTTCAATGGTTGTGTTGGTTTGATGCTTGGACTTAGGTCCTTCCAAGTTTGGGTTAAATTTGACAACTTCTTGGGCTTCCAAAAATTTGAAGTTCTTGTAGAAATTTTTATCTTCACATGCCCTATCCATTTCTTCATCGGTGATTCCATAGTCAGTGTTAGAGTCATCACTTAGGTGTACAATATCTTATTGTATGTTTGACAGGTACTAGTTTTGGGTTTGTTGAATTCAAATGAATGTTTTTGTTCATCCTTAAGTGTGGTTGGTACACTTCCATCTCCAAGTGGTATCAACATGAATATAGGTTCAAAGTCAAGACTCCATTGAACAATCCCATGTGTAGGAGAATTTTTTGAAGGAAGCCTCATGGTAGATGCATTGTTTAAGATTTGTTGTGTCATAGCTTGATTATGGTGATCTTGCGGATACATGTTCAAGGGGTCTGCAAGTAACGGTTGTGATGCCTCGATTTGGTCTTTGTCAAAGGTTTTTTGGATTTTCTTGCTCTTCTTCTATCTTAAATGAGGTTTTGGTTGTGTTGGCACCTCATAAAAAAAGGGTTGATAAATTTCTTCAGGCCCCTGAGCTGATTGTGTCTTAGTAAGTGCTGGCATGATACCTAAGGATGCAGATGAAGTGGAGGAAATCCTAAAAGGACTCTTTGCCTCCCAAGTGCACACCTAAACTACCAATTGAGCCCAAAAAATACCAAGTACACCCTTGGTGCACTTGGGGGCCTGAAGGTAAGTAGTTGGTAACTAAGAGGTATGAAATGGGTAAGCAGAGGTGCTAGGGTGCCTAAAATGAAAATTTTGAGTGTTTTGAGTGATTCATAGTATTTTGCAAGGTTTTGGAATGCAATGAAGCCTATGGAAATGAAAATTAGGGCTTTAAAACCTAGAAAGAAGTACCTATTTATTAAGTGTGCTATGAAACTACCAAGTGCACTCTAAAACTACCTATTGGGACTAAAAATTGCAAGGTCAATTTTGAGTAGCATCGAGAAATTTGAGCCCTACAAACACTTTCAAATGCAAATGTACCTAGCTGTACTTTTGAGCCCTGTAAGGTGTTTAATGTTTCTAACACCCTCCATTCATCCTATCTACCTATTCCATGAAGTTAAAACATCATTTCGATCTGTTTGGTGAAATCCTATTTTGAGCTAGTTCCAAATCTACATTTTACCCTAAGTATCAAACATCAATAGGAGACTGTGTTTTCCATTGAATATCTTGCACCCAGAAATGCATCATAACCTACCACTTTGGGAGTATCTAGAGTCCATACTTGAGAGCCTATGTTTCATATTTTGAGTCATTTCAAGCCCATTTGACTAGGTTTTGAATCCCTCAAAGTTGGTCATTTAAATTTGTCATGTTGATGCACATTAAACATAATTCTGGGAAGCCATATTTGATGTGTTGTACCTTTTGACTAGTTGATTGAAATGCTGAAATTCCTTTTGTGTTGCATTGTAGAGCTAAGAGACTTGTCATGTTTCAAGTTTTAGCTTCTGACAAATCCATTTGATCAATTTTCAAACATGATTCCAAACATAATTTCTATCCTTTTACTGGTGTTGGTATTTGCAGATTGATTGGTAGCCCTATTTGTGACGTCATATCTCCTGATCAATGATTGGTCAAGTCAAATGGATTATACCCCTGTTTTGTTCTCTGAAAATACTATAAGTGTGTCAATTTTCAAGTCCTAACAAATCTGTCTTCACACTTTTCTAGGGTCATTCCATTTGTAAAAAATGATATTTTACTAATGTCCACTGTCCTACAAATCCAAATAGCTAACTTCAGATGCTTGCCAAATTCAACCTGTGATTCATCATGAGCCCAAATCACACAATAATATTCTCCTCATGACAAAGTACCAATGCCCTAGTTTTTAGAATCTCATGTACCCATTTGCCCAGTTTTCAGAGCTCAAACCAAACATACTTTTCAATTTTCTAACATGTTTATCTGCAGGTGATTCTGAGAAGGCAACTTTGATAGTGAATATATTTTGACCTTGGATTCGTCATGAGATTAGATTTGATGGAATAAAATTATTTGGAGCAGAGGATCAATGTGTTCAATTTCAGAGCCAAACTAGGTGTTTGGGTTAGTTTTTAAGGCCAGTCAACAGACCCCCTTAGCACAAAAGTGACACTTAGCAGAAAGTGATAAAATGAGTTTTTAATGATCAGTTAGTGATCAAATGTGATTCTAGTCAGTTCAATAGATCAGTAGACTAGTCTGAAGGTTCAATTGTCTAAAAATGAATTTTTTTTAAGCCAAACCCACTTTGGGGCCCGACTAATCTTGTCAAAGTGATAGAACATTGTGGAAATTTCAAAAGGATTAAAATGGGCCATAATGATTTTATTTTATTAAAATGTTGTAGTAAACAGGCATGTCTAATTAGTAAACAGGCATGTCTAGTAGTGATTGTACTGGCTTCATTGAGAAAGATGTGTCAGACCGTAAAAGCAGATTTTCAAAGTAAAAGAAGAGACACTAGTCAGATTCAAAAATTGAAACATCAGAAAGTTTGAGCTTTCTAGAAGAAGACATGGATGTAAATAATGTTTCAATTATTCCTATGAAATTACAAATGACTACTAAAGTTTTATTGATCTTGATGGTGCAATAATGGTTCCAGAATCTAAATATAAAAGAAGTAAAAGGAGCACAATCATGAAATAAAAATACTTTTCTTATCAGTTAAAGAGAATGTGAGGAATATTTGTACAAAAGTAGATGAATTGTGAAACAAGATAAATAAAAAAAGCAAGGGTCGATCCAATGACCAACTTTCTAAGGCAAAGGAGATTTTTAAGGATTCAAGAATGAAAAATAAATACTCCAAGAGCACCCTGATAATAGCACTTGTTTCAAATGGAAGAATTGTTGAAGCAATTCATGCCATATAAAGGAGTAGTCGGCAGATAACAAGGAAGATAATTCTATAGTTTATAAAGGGATTAATATCCCCATCTTGAGCAAGATCTGTGTCTGAAGGAGTAACTGTAGATCAAGGAAGAAGCAGCTCACATCATAGGCAAGGGAATGAGAGTGAATCCTACGTCCAAGCAATCAAAGCTTCCAAAACAAAAAATTTGTAGCAATCAAATCCACCATGGAGGCAGAGCATCAGTAAATAGAAGCTGGCTTAGACTAAGAGGAACCCACACATATTGGAAGGAGTTTCACAACATCAATGAGAGCATCCACTGATTAAGAAAGTGTCCCACACACAAAAGAAATCCCACACAGCCTGCAAGGAAGATAGGCGTTGAAGAAAAAGCCTCTCCTGCATCAAACACAAAAAGAACCTATAGTTTTTTAAAGAACACACAATATAAGAGGAGCTGGCAGTCTTTAAAACACCACAGACAATGCAATGAAAAAGACAAGCTACAGTGTTAAGCAAAGTAGCTAGCTACTAAGAGGCATCGAATATTTGGAGTCTCATTGCTCAAGGTGGCTATCTCTATGTATGCGATGATGCAAAAGGTATGGTAAGGGATGTACACAGGATACTACATGCCATTGTCCAAGAGTAGAAATATGTTGATAGCACCAAAGCAAAGGCTATAATGAGGAAATTATAGACTGATGGAAGATATTTGTGAGATGTATGGTAATATTTGGGTATTGTGCTATATCTCAATTTCAATCTCATCAAACAATTGGTAAGAAGCATGGGTGGCATATGAAGGAAGGAGGCAGCTACCATAAAAAAAATTTAGGCAATCATCAGAAATAGCCACCAAGAGAAAACAAAGACATAGGGAACGAGCCGTGTTTTCAAAGGAGCCTCCATGTTCATGAAGGAACATATACCCATGTCTTGAAAGGGGTCTTAGTGCTAAAGATAAAACAAAGAAACCCATGCTAGTGTAAAACATAGGGAACATGCCAGCCATGTCAAGGAAGGACTTCCAAATAGTCAGGCCACATAAGAAGGCATGGCAGGAGTTTCTACAACATGGAAGATGTACTTTTGGAGATGAGGGGCATCAATTGGAAGAGATCCATGCATAACAAAAAAATATCCCAGATGTCAATGCCAAGTAAAGAAGAAACCTACGAAGGCAGAAGGGACCACAGTTTAGCATCAAGATAGTCAGCGCATAAATAGATTGCAATCATCTAAGGACTATAGATAGCTTGTTAGGTGCTCCACTATTTGAGTCGCTAGCCCCATGGCATGAAGAAGATGCCTCGATTTTGTGATGAAACATTAAGGGCAGAAGGAAGTCGCAAAATGCAGAGTAAGTGAAAAGAAATAATCCCACATTGCTCGTAGGAGGGTACTTTTTAATATTTAAATACAATAGCATGCAAAAGGCATTGTGTCTAAAGACAAAGCACTTTTTGTGGAGACCATGAGCAATAGAGTGGGACCCGACCCGGATGAGGTGGACTAATGTTAGTATGACAAAGCAATATTTTAAACAAACTAACCAGTGTGATGGGGTGGTAGGAAATAGGCGAAGGAAGGAGATTGTGACACATGTGTTGATTAAGCGAGTGTTTCTAACTTGCCAATTGGAAGTGCTTGCTAGTTAACTATGGCGACATAGTGAGAGTGGATGTGGTGTTGACAAGTGTCATTGGGCCCAGAGCAGATGATGATGAGGCAATGATTGTACAAGTCGAGTAGTGAATTATGAAATTCCACGTGACACTAGTTGAATAGTTAGAACCAGTAAAAAATTAACATGTGGGATAAATTTTGAGGTAATATGATGTGGCAAACAAGTTTAATAGATACACCAGATCGTGCCACGTGGTAGATCTGAGGGTTCTCGTTAGCTCGCTATAAGAAAGATGTAGGGAATATAATATAGTGAGTTAGTGAGAAGATGACATGTGGTGCTAATGAGAATGCCCAGTCTGAATGTGACACATGGCACTACCTAGGTCTGAGTGAATGGAAGATGACACATGTCAAGCTTGGTCAAACCTAGTTTGACTTGGATAGAGAATGGTGGAAAATTCTTGGGAATTTAAAATGTTTAATATTTTATTATTTTCCTTCAAACTCACATTAGGTTCATTTAAATAAAGTTAAAAACTTTATATAATTTAAACTTTATAAAAGTTTAAATTTTGCAAAATATATGTGGAAACGATGAATACAAGGTCAATATTCAGAAGGCCATAACTAGAGTATTTTCTAGGCAAAATGGGGACTCCAATATATCGTTGGAACTAGGAAGAGCTGAATTTTCCATTTCTGGAGATAGATTATGCACAGGTGTTCAACGGTTCATGTTGTAGGTCACTTTGTAAAATTAGGGGCATTAGTGACAGAACATGCTAAGTTCTTTATTGATGATTAGAATTGGTTAGAGGATAGTTTTAAAGGTTTGTTGCAATCTAAAAGTGAAGAAAATCAACTTGAGGGTAAAATTATGGGGATTTGATTTTCAATTAGAGGGAAAAAATAAGAAAGATGATTTTAACTTGCTGAGAAGGTTTTCTAGGTGGACAAGTGTTGTTAACTTCATAATGGTTTTTGACACTTGAGTGCCAATACATTTACCTAATTTCTATATTGGAGCCAAGTACACCATGTATTTTGAGTCACAACAAATGTTGAGTTAGGAAAGACTTCAGGTGCTGAGTGATCTTCAAGTGCCAAGTAGTTTTCAAATGCCAAGTGAAGTGTAAGTGTCGAGCGATATTAAATTGTTGAGCATGAAACAAGTGCCTAGTGATATTCAAGTGCCGAGTCATAGATGATGTCGAGTAAGCCAGTTTTGTTATAAGTATTGAGCATTAGGAAATAGCATGTGTCTAGTATCAGTAATGCTTCAGGAGTCGAGTAACTCAAGATATCAGTGTAAGAGTTTTTACTTGCACAAACTATGATGTAAACCATTTTTGTAGCTGACATAAGGTAAATCTTGAAGGATTTAATGATAAGATCAAATATTTTATCTTTCCTATGCAATCTACATGCATCCAATAAGAAAAATGATGAAGGCATGCAACGAATTGAAGGAATGCAAATAATAAGTGAAAAATGGAGATTGAATATGGATCGTAGATCCATACCTAACCCTATATCCTCAAATGTCTTTATAAGGAAGATGAAATTTCATTGTAAAATATATGAGTGGACATACAAGGGTGCACAAGGAGAACTATTTTCAGAGTGAGGGTTATCAGATCACAAAGGATCAAGATTAGAGAAAGCAGAATAGGTGCCTACATTCAGCAATCAAGGATTGTAATCTATCAGGTTCATTGTACCTAATACTTTCTAGCAATTGTATTAGAATAAAAATCCTATGGTGATAGGTTAGTTTAACAGCTATTTCATAGATCCTTTAAATAAGTGATTAAATCCCTTAACAGGGTGACACTTCATGTAAAGTGTTTGTAAAGCCTCTAACTAGGTCACTATTAATACAGTGTAAAGCCTTTAATAGGGCAAGCCTTTAACAGGGCAGACCATTAGAAGTGGTTGAACAATATTGTTGTAGTAATTTTTGTGGGTATCATCCCCACCCCAATTTTACCTTCTTATTCCTGGAGGGTTTCTAGGTTACCAAATTCCAGTGTTATGTGTTGTTGATGCATGTCTTAGTTTCATGTTTACTTGATGTATTGACATGCATGCAATTTACTTCCACCTAAAAGTTTTATCGGTTAAATTGGGATACTTCTGATTCACGCCCCCCCCCCCCCCCCCCCCACCTTCATAAGTACTCTTTCCATATTTGAATATTCCAACAATTGGTATCAGAGATCTTTTTAGGTTCTCATAAGGAAAAGCATAACAGCTTGGAGGAAAAGATCTAAAGATGAAAGCTTTCAAACTTGGAAAGATCATTGAAAATCAGGTGATAGATGTGCAACTTGCTTTGCATAGCTTGGAGGAATCTAGAAACAAGTTGAGAAACTCATTGAAAAGAAGGAAGGATCTAGCCATAGCCAAAAATGAGATAAACTACAAAGAGGTTGATACCACACAAGTGTTTGCCAATGGAGACACTAAAGAGTTTGATGCAGCAATAGCAGAACTGATGGAGAAAAACAAAGTTCAAGCAGAGGAGATAAGATCTCTCAAGATGGAACATGAATCACAGGCCATAATGATATGTGAAATTACTGAACAAAAGAAAAAAGTAGTTGAGGATAAAATCATGATGGAAAATGACAAAATAAATCTTGCAAACAAACTTGAAGAAAAATGTACTGAGTTGACAAGGATCTCAAACATGCAGATGGATACACTTACCCAAATGATGAACCTTCATCATGAACTCAATGTGAAAGATATTGAGATCTCTACTTTGAAGATGCAGAATGAACAAATACAGAATGAATTGAACAGAGAAAAAGAGGTAGGAGAGAATCTCAACAAGTCAGGTGAAGTCATCAAGTATTTTGAACAGTTACTGAAATCCCCAAAATTTGCCCATGATACATCAGGACTAGGATACAATAGCACTGAAGTTGGGGAATCATCAAAGAGTGTTGAACAAAGAAGTGACAAAGGTAAGAATTCAAAACCCACTTGTCATTACTGTAATAAGGGGCATACAGCTAATGTGTGTAGGAGTAGAAGATTCAATCAATCAAACACATCCAAGAGTAAGAGTTTCTATCACAAGTGCAACATGCAAGGACATATGACACAAGATTGCAGATCCAATGTCACAAAGACTCAGAGATTTGATGGACATTGTTATAATTGCAAAAAGTATGGACATAGGGCATTTGAATGCAGATCAAAACCTATGTGGACATCAAATCAACCAACAAAAATAGAAGGGAATGAAAGTCATTATCATTGGGATTACAACACCAAGTATAGTTGTCATTATTGTGAAGAATATGAACATATACCACATAATTGCATAAGAACACATTTCAGAGGGAACTACAAAAGATGGTTGAATCAAACTACATGTTTTATTTGTTTGAAAATTGGTCATATCAGTAGAAACTGTCCTACAAGATCAAAGGCACCCAAGACTGAAGAAAACAAGGGAAAAGAAAAGATTTATGTCAAAAGGATAAGGGGGAAAATGAATAAGACTTGGAAAAAGAAAGACGAGTGCAACACATCAAGTGGAGGGATCACTTCACCCAATGGGTCAAGTGATCACACTTCATCAAACTAAGCATGAGAAGTATATGGGACTAATATACAAAGCTATATCACACATTAGGCCCAAGACAAAGAAGTTGTGCAAAGTATAAATCTACATGAAACAAGATGTCAAGACAAAATCAAAATTTTGTTGCCAAAATATCTTTGGATGTCGAGTTAAACTCCAACACATGTCAAGCTCCTAACAGTGGCCGAGTTGATAACTGATGCTGAGTTGGTTAACTCCAATGGAAGCCGAGCAAAGTGGAAATGTAGTGCAAGCCGAGTTAGGCTATAATTTCTTCAAAAGCCGAGTTGGTAGTTGAGCATTTAATGCGATGGAAATAGGGTGTATTGTTGTGATTTTAATTAGTTTTACTCATCGCAATCAAGAAGAAAAGAAGAGGAAAAAGAGCAGAGTGACTTCATAGCAAGAATCCACCATTTCAAGTAGATTGCAACCTCATTCAACACATTTTTCATTGATCTTAAGGTATTTTCATTTGTGCCAAGCTACGCAGTTTCATATTTTTTTGTTGTGAAAACCCTAGTTTTCATAAATGGCGTCAAGTTCCAAGAAAACCGAGAATAAAGAAATGTTTGAAGTTCAGTTAGTTTCAAATGACGTCAAGCAACCCAATTTTTGACCCATTCCCGAAGTTGCATACAAAAATGACCCAGCTAGAGCTCTCTCCCAAATTCCCCCAAAAGTTGTAATGGTCCAAGATATGAGAAAATGTTATAACTGTAAGATAGGAGCCCTAGGAGACATGGAAATAAGGAAATCTTATGAGAAATTGTGCATAGATGGAGTCTTGAAAGATGAATTCAAAATCATTGAAAGAAAGGGTTTGACCCAAGTTTTGAGCTTTCCCACCGTATTCAAGACAAAATGGATTAGACTTGTGCTGAGTAGAATTCATGGTGGTAATCTATGGTTAGAAGATACTCCCATCAAATTGACCAAAGAAATCATACATAGAGTAATAGGGTACCCAACCCTAGATCAGTTCAAAACCTTGAGAAGTGAATAGAAGGAGGTTATTGAAAAGAACACTGGTGCCCAGTGGAACAAAATAGGAATGACAATTCACACCATACAGGATCCTCTAGTTGAGTTTTTTGTTAGAGTCATCACCCATAAATTCTACCAATCTAGTAGACTCAACAGTGTACCATGCATTGCAGTAGATGTAGGATACAAATTCATGAAAAAGGATCATACTTATGATCTTGCAGAACTGCAACTACAATAGATTAATGAAAACCTAGCTGCCATAAGAAGAACAAAGGGTATGCAATGCAAATTTGGAGAAATTCTAGTTTGTATATTCTTTTATGTTCAGAATGAGTTTCCTTCTTTTGAAAAAGTGACATGGAGGAATGATAGAACAATCATTGTCTAAATCAATGAATATATAGAACAAATGGGAGAAAATTTTGATACTTTGATGACAAGCTATTTTGAGGATTTCAAGAAATCCATGAAGCAAAGATCAAGAATACCAGTTTCCTTAGTGGAAAAACATACTAATGATATATGTTTCTTAGTTGACATTGATTTTACCTATATCCAAGTAGTAATACCAAGGGTAAGATGGCTAAGGCCATTTCGATATGAAATTAATGTTGATGAGGCATCTGCAGCAATAACTGCATTATTGGTAGAAGAAACAGATAAAAGTGCTCCACATTTTGGCACTTATGATGTGGTAAGATCAAAGATAAACATGGAATTAAAGATTGCTTCCACATTGAAGAAGAAAGACAAATTATTAAAGAAGATTAAGAAAAATTTTGGTAAAGAAATTGAGGCTGAAGCAAAAGAAGAACAAGATGACAATGATGATGAAGATGAGCAAGAACAAGGCCGAATGGAATTAACTCAAGGCCTTGGAGAAGACAAGGAGGAAGGTGTCAAGGAAGAAAAAGCCAAGGAAGCACCAACTGAAGCTGAGCCAAAGAAGAGAAAGGCAACAGTACAACCTCCAGCTAAGCCCAAACTAAAGAAAGATGCCACACCATCATCTCAAAAGCCAACAACACGAGCTGCAACAAGGGCCTCCACTCAAAAGGCTAAAGAGGAAGTTACAAAGAAGGAACAAATCAAGGAAACATAGGAAGAGCTGAGGAAAAGAAGAAGATATGTGGCTCAACCTGATACTAATGAAGAAGATCAATCTGAAAAGGTAAGCCATTCTTCAGTTGATACCTTATGTAAAAAGATTTGAAATGGTGACTTAAGAAATTTAAATAAAGTTGATTTCAATAAACTTACTAAAGAAGAACATAATAGGATAGAAGAAATAGTTTATGGAATGATGGAATAGTTCAAGTACACTCCACTTGAACTAGATGGACAATTGCCAAAAGAACTATCAAAAATTGTAGAAGATAGATGGCATTTCTGTTTGAAAGTGGAGAAGGAGATGAGGGAATCAACCCTAGCAAGTGTATTGCTAGATTTGACTAGGGAATAAGTAAAGAATGCAGTCAAAAGGCATAATAATAGGTTTACACCTAAATACAGGGCATTCTTCATACTCCAAAATAGGATGGAAGAAATTGTTCAAAGAACAATGAAATCATGGAAAAACTTGTACAAGAAGATTGCAAATTTTCTTGAAGAAGAATACAAGGAAGAACCTGTTGTTCCAATAGAAGAGAGGAGAAAAAGGAGAGAAGAGAAGATAGTAGTAGAGAAAAGAGAAGAAGAAGAAAAGAAAAGAGAAGAAGAAAGGAAAGAAGAAGAAGATAAGAAGGTAGAAGAAGATAAGAAGGAAGAAGAAAAGAAAGATAGAGGAGGAAGAGACACAAAAATAGGATATAACGGCAATAGCTGAGCAAGAGTAGCAACCAAATCAAAGTGTGCAAGACACATAATTGCCACCCTCTAGCCCTCCTCATGTGCCCATCACACCTGCAGACACTGTAACTATTATTGATGTTCTTGATACTTATATTCAGCATATCAATCCATTAACTCTAGTAGATCTCAAAAGAATTCTTGACCAATCTACACAACAAGCAATATTATGTGTAGATCTAGTATTGGTTAGCATGGATGAATTGCAAAAACTAGTAGAAAGTACAGTCAAAGATAAGGTGAATCCACAAGAACCACCTTTTATCATCTCTACAACTACTAGTAGTCAATTTCAAATGCCAACAAGCATAGTTGATGCTGCAATATAGAAGCCAAGTGTAGCTGTAGAAAAAGGAATGGGTTAAATAGAACAAACAGAACACACATGACATACTATTACATCTGATCCTATAGCACAAACAGAAGGTGCACTTCCACAAATTACAATAATTGATCATGGTAGACAGTAGGAGGAGGAAATAGTGGAAACCCCTAAAGAGCAGGAGGCAATACAAACATTAATAAATTTTCCTGCCTCGGGAACTCCTTCACATCAACCATTGCAAATAATAGCTCCAAGATCTACCTCTACTAGAGTTGCAAGGGTACTTCACTATGGAAACCCTGAATTAGATGAGGAGATAGTCATACCAGGCTATAACTCAAAAACAATAACTATTGATCAAATAAATGAGGTGCAGGAAGCACTGAATAGGAGAAAAAGGCAAGAGATACTCAGGAAGGAGTATAAACAAAAGCAAACACTACATGAAATTAAGGACATCTTTATGGATGCCTTCAGTTTGCAATCACCAAATGAGTCAAAGCATATCATAAAACAATTATCAGATATTATTGACCAGGTGACAAATGAAGACCTAGAAACAAATGCAAAACTTATTGAATGGTCAGAAAGAAAATTCCAAGGAAAAGTAAATGAACAAATATCAAGTCAAATTGCACTTTCACAGGTTGAATTGGCAAAGCTAATTGACAAAGTGAAAAAGGTACTTGAGAATATATTCTCATTGTACAAAAAGTTGTGTGATTTTTCATACTTCACACAAGAGACAAGCCAAAAGATATTGAGCTTGGAAAGAAATTTAAACATTTTACGCATGCAACTAGCAAATAATCTAGCTCAAAGTGAGAAGCATTTTGCTCAATCGCTTCACACTCACAAAGAAATAGCTGTATTAATAGCAGATGAGGCTAATATCAAAGCCAAATTAATACAACTCTAGTCCTCCATTACCCCACATTTAGAAATACTCCATAAAGATCAACTATATGTTGAAACTATTCTCAAGAAAGACCAAAATCTTTCTACTTCGGAAGGACTTATTCATCTTGCTGTCGAGACTGCCATCTAGCATAAGTCACTACAAATTGCTTTGAACAATTGGGATGCAGCTCTCAGAATGATTATGAAGGTAAACAACACATTTTTGGCTAAATATGGTCTTAACCCTTAAACATTCTTTGACATAAGTATCAAAAAGGGGGAGAAAAGAGATATAATAGGGGGAGATATAGGAATTAATGGGGGAGAAGAGATAAAAGGAGGAGCATGATATATAGATAAGGCACAATCAACTCAGGGGGAGTTACAAATTTTTTGAGGTATATATTGTAAGTTATAAATTTTAATCAAGTTTTCTTTAAACTCTGTATATACCAATCAAATTAGTAAATGTACTCATAAGGTCAGTTAAGTGTTTTTGTCACTCATGTCAAAGGGGGAGATTGTTAACTTCATAATGGTTTTTGACACTTGAGTGCCAATATATTTACCTACTTTCTATATTGGAGCCAAGTACACCATGGATGCCAATTCAAAACAAATTCTGTGTTAGGAAAGACTTCAGGCGCCGAGTGATCTTCAAGTGCTGAGTAGTTTTTAGATGCTGAGTGAAGATCAGGTGTCGAGTGAAGTATAAGTGCCAAGCGATATTTAAGTGTCGAGCATGAAACAAGTGCCTAGTGATATTTAAGTGCCAAGTCACAGATGATACCGAGTAAGCCAATTTTTTTATAAGTACTGAGCATCAAGAAATAGCATGTGTCGAGTATCAGTAATGCTTTAGGAGCTGAGTAACACAGGATATCAGTATAAGAGTTTGTACTTGCACAAACTATGATGTAAATAATTTTTGTAGCCAACATAAGGTAAATCTCAAAGGATTTAATGATAAGATCAAATCTTTTATCTTTCCAATGCAATCTACATGCAGCTAATAAGAAAAATGATGAAGGCATGCAACCAATGGAAGGAGTGCAAATAATAACCAGAAAATGGAGATTGAATATGGATCGTAGATCTATACCTAACCCTAAATCGTCAAATGTCTTTATAAGGAAGATGAAATTTCATTGTAAAATATATGAGTTGACATACAAGGGTGCACAAGGAGAACTATTTTCAGAGTGAGGGTTATCAGATCATAAAGGATCAAGATTAGAGAAAGAAGAACGGGTGCCTGCATTCAGCAACCAAGGATTGTAATCTATCAGGTTCATTGTACCTAATACTTTCTAACAATTTTATTAGAATAAAAATCCTATGGTGATAGGTTAGCTTAATAGCTATTTCATAGATCCTTTAAATAGGTGATTAAATCCTTTAACAGTGTGACACTTCATGTAAATTTTTTGTAAAGCCTCTAACCAGGTCACTATTAATACAGTGTAAAGCCTTTAACAGGGCAGACCATCAGAAGTGGTTGAACAATATTGCTGTAGTAATTTTTGTGGGTATCATCCCCACCCAAGTTTTACCTTCTTATTCCTAGAGGGTTTTTGGGTTACCAAATTCTAGTGTTATGTGTTGTTGATGCATGTCTTAGTTTCATATTTACTTGATGTATTGACATGCATGCAATTTACTTCAACCTAAAAGTTTTATCGGTTAAAGTGGGATACTTCTGATTCACACCCCCCCCCCCCCCCCCCCCCCCCCCCTCATAAGTACTCTTTCCATATTTGAATATTCCAAAAAGTTTCATTTTTATATTCAATCTGAGAAATTGCTTCTTTCCTATATCTTTCATTCTTCTTCTCATTTTGTGGGGGTTGGCAGTTTGCTTTGGGTAATACCAGCAGTGTTCCAGTGTTTTACTGTGAAACTAAATTCTTTTAGCATATTCTCTCTTGTATGAACAACATTAGAAAAGATAAATATGGATAGTTCAAATCTGTTAGGTTTTTTTGTGTTTTCATTTCATGCATATGAATGTATTTTCAAAGAGATTAATACAAAGAACAACAGGATTTCACCAGTTTCATATTGAATCTTGTCTCCTTTCTTAGTAAGCTTCAATTTTTATGATCTTTGAACAAAGAACCTAGGTTGTAGTTGTAGTCCCTTAAGGTTGTATGATGTTTTATTATTGCTTATAACTCAACAGGTTGTGTAAATGCTTCAGTAAATCAACAGGGCTGCAAGTTTTATTAAGGGGGATATCATGTAAGAATGAGGTTTAGATTGAGTACAAATGTCTATTTATAAGTTGAATAGATAGATTGTATATTTGAATATATGTATAAGTATCAGATATCCATATGTATGCATTTGATTCATGGATTTTCCCAATGGTTAAGGCACTAATCAACTACAAGATCATTAAGTATTACTGCTGCATATCTGAGGGTTTTGTTGAATTCAACATCTTTAATCAAACGTTCTTTACATTTTATGTTGAAGGACCTAAATGTTTAACCCTCACTCAGCTTGTGAATATTCTAGATTTTCATTTAGCTACTATAGATCTATGTCATTTCATGAGTTACTAGGAGATATAAGGGTTTCATTTTCTTAATAGATTTAGGGATATGTTTTGCACTGGTATAGTATCAATTGAATCTGAGGTGTACCCGCCTAGGTTTTGTAGAGCCTGAAGTGCAAAAGGAGTGTAGCCTTATAGTTGACCTATTATCAAAAATGGCATGTTGAAAATGGGAGCTAGCTACCCCTAGATGTGTCACTTTCTCAATGGGATAATTAAAAACCCTCCAGCATTTTCAAACACCAACACTACCAACTACATACTTGAAGTGTGCGGCTAGTAAAACAAGCTAGGTGCAATTGGTAAAATAGGTTTTGCACTGGTATAGTATCAATTGAATATGAGGTGTACCCGCCTAGGTTTTGTAGAGCCTGAAGTGCAAAAGGAGTGTAGCCTTATAGTTGACCTATTATCAAAAATGGCATGTTGAAAATGGGAGCTAGCTACCCCTAGATGTGTCACTTTCTCAATGGGATAATTAAAAACCCTCCAGCATTTTCAAACACCAACACTACCAACTACATACTTGAAGTGTGCGGCTAGTAAAACAAGCTAGGTGCAATTGGTAAAATAGGTCAAAACTTGATAATTAAGATGTGGGTATGCAAGATATGAGTGTTTTTAGGATTTTTAAGTGTTTAGGGATGATATGAAACCTAGGAAAATGCCAAAAGAACTAAGGTTTTGATATAAAAATTGAAAATGTCCTAGGGATGTTATGCAAATGCAAATGCAAGGTGATGTTTTGAAGGTATGCAAAATGAGATTATGGCATGCAAAATTAAGGTTAGGGTTATGTTTTTGACTTGGTAAGGATGTAAAAGGTTGATGTATGAAAGGTAGAATATGCAAGGGATAGTGTTCAAAGGTTGATAATGACATTTGGGATATGCAAAATGAGGGTGAATGATCAAGAAGACAATTTTATTGATGGAAAATTTGGTAGGGTTTGATAGTGAAAATGATGCTAGGATTTGAACAATGCAAAATGAAAGGGATATGCCACTAGGGTAGGTCAAAATGACATTTTGGGACACTAGGAATATGATAATTCAATGAAAAGGGTATACAAAAAGTCTTTTAAAGTTAGGTAAAATATTTACAAGTTATTAACCTAAGAGTTTAACATTATGACAATAGACTTTGGATCTTGACCAAAAATATACAAAAAGTGATAAGATCAAAATGAAAAAGTCAAATCTACCTTGACATAGGTAGTTTTTGACCAAAGAAAATGATAAAATGACCATGGTCAAGATAGATTATCCATTGACATAATGTAATACTCTAGGGTTCACACTTTTGTTCATATTTTTGACTAAATTCAAAGGTTTTGGGTTTCAAAATGATGTTTAGGGGACTCAAAATGGTGATTATTCTAAGTGGATATGTCATATGCAAAGATCCTAAGATGAAAAATGAGATTTTGGGTGCTAGGTGTCATTTTGGGTCAAATATAGAATGAGGATGTACTAAGGCTTCTAGATGCAATTTTAGGGTCCCAAAATGTAGTTTGGAGGCCCAAAATGGTCATAAAAGTGCCCAACTATGCTCTGATAGCACCAAATGCACTCTACTAGTACCAACTATTCCTATGGTGTAGTTGAGGACATTTTGGGTGTAGTTGGGAAGCTAGATTTAATGCATGTTGAATCTAAGTTATGTGGTTGAGAAATTCATATACCAGGAAGCTAAGATGCTAGGGTTGATGTTAGGATGGGTTAGGAGGTGAAGAAAGGGGGTTATGACCTAAGGAATGATGTCCTAAGTGAAGGAAATGAAGACTAGAAGATGCAAGATGTAAATTAGGGCATACTAATGCAAGGGGACCTATCCAGGTACCTAAGGACATTGTTGAAGCTTCAAAATGTTATCTGCAATACAAAACTGGGTCCTCAGACCACCAAGTGTGCTTAGATAGTACCAATTGTGCTTATGTTGTAGTTAGGACTAGTTTGGGTGCAGTTGGTAGTTTCAAGGCACAGTTGGAAAACTGGGATGAAACTAAGGCAATTTTGGGTGCTATGTTTTCTAGATTGATATCACAAAGAGCTAAATAGTAGAGAACAATATTAAGAACAAAATGGAGGTTCAAAATGATGCTTATGACCCCTAGAATGATGGTTAAAGTGGGAAAGAAGAGGGTTGGGTATGCAAAGATGCAAGATGGGAGATGTAAAGTTCAGATTTTGAGGTTGGAATGCAAAGAATTCCAGCAAAACCTTAATGATTGCAATGTGAAAATGAGAGATACTAAATGAGGACTAAAAGCTACAAAATGAATGCAAACTAGGGTGAATTCAAGTGATTTCTATGCAAGGATGAGATCTATGTTTTTCCAAGCATGTTTAAGATCACAAGTTGCCACGTTTTCCAAGTGTAGAATGTATTAGACGAAAGTTTACAAAGTTTTGACAAAGTTTGTACATATCATTTTAAATATTTTTAATGCTTTGAGAAGGTTTTAACAATTTCCAAGGTGTAAATTTTAATTTTGTCTTTTATCTTGATTATGTTTTACACACATGCAAGACACATTAAGATAAGAATAGCTATTGTTAAAAGTGAACAATCACACTACAATCTAGGCTTTAGGCCTTTATCCACTGAATTCCTACTTGAACAAAAGTTTATCCGTTCTTATCTAGAGTGGACAACTTAGGACCTTGGCACCATAGGCTCCCCCTTATAGTGCACTCACTTCTCAGGGCTACCAAGATCCACTTCCTAAAGGACTATTATCTCTACTAAGGACCACGAGAATGTAGGATGCCTTCACGGGCATGGGTAACCCCTTGAGCTAGTGGATAGAAAGGATTTTGGCCACTAAAACATGTTATTTAGTAAGGGAATTATGTTCAACAAGTGAATGATAAACTTCCTTAGAAGGTCTCCCAACCCTAAGAATTGAGGTTTGATGCACTACAAGGGTACTGTAGGAGAGCTATCACTCAGTAATACCACCGACATGGCTTTCACTATAATTGAGTTTTATATAGTGGCTAGAATGTTGACCTAGCTTCTGGCCCATTATCACTTTGAGGTTGTCCCCTAGCATACCCAATATTGTGTATCTTGGTCCAAGGCAGGCCTCCTATACAAGTTACATGGATTTCTCTTACACCCAAGATCCACGAATGGCGAGGGGAGAGAATATGTCCATGCAACTCCTAGGGATTTAAAAATTGTAGACACACCAAGCATAAAAGAAATTTTTTATTTTAAGCACCAAATGAAGTGTTATCTAATATAGGAAATCCACACGCATGGTTTTCACAAATGCACAATGGTCTTTGAAAATGTCCTGCAAACAAACATTAGTAGTTTTTCATGATCATGTCTTCATACAATGATTGCCACATGTTGTAAATAGACCATAAATAACAAAAAACCATCCAACCTATATCCTAGAAAGTGATAGAAACCTCAGGTGCAGATTTTGTGGTAGGTGTTTTTGTGAACTAGGTGTGCTCTAACAGAGCAGACTACACCCCAAAAGGCCAAAATGATTCAGAACACCCCCAAGTGTGCTTAGATAGTGTAAAATATGCCCATGGTGTAGTTGGGGCCTAGTAGGGTACAGTTGGTATTTTTTGGGCACAATTGGGAAGTTAGAGGCAAGTAGTGGGGAAATGGTGCTTGAATAAGACCTAGAAATTGCAAATTTTGAAACCTATACTCTTGAGTGTGCCGAAATAGTGCAGACTAGTCCCATGACATAGTTGGGGCCTAGAAGGGCATAGTTGGTAACTTCTAAGTGTATTTGGTGACTTAGGAACAACAAAAAAGGGCTTTGGTGGCTCCTAGACTCCTAAAATTGCCTCCTAGGGGTCCCAAGTGCGCCCTGACAGAGAAAAGTGCACCTTAGAATAGCAAGCTAATAGAATGTCTAAATGAGAGAATAAGATCATATTACTAGGCCCCCTAATAGGACTAGATTTGATAAATAGGAGAGAATAAGCATTATACCCCTCCAAGTGAGCTCCTTCCTTTCACCCACAAGCACAAAACAAGAAAACTAAAGTTAGATAAGCATGTTCATGTTGGGTTCACCAAAATGTAGGACCTAGAAAATAGGCTAATGTATAACATACTATGAGAAAATCATAAACTCAATAAACATATGCCAGCACCCTCTAGTCTACGATGAAAGCCAAATTAATATAAAGGGAGCAAAACAATATTAAAACTCCCTCTTTCATTTTTAGCTCCCATGTCCTTGTTTTTTCTTCAAATGATGTAGTTCCAAAATTTCCTATAGTGCATACAAAGTAGAAGCAAATTATATCATAATGGTGATGCTATGAGAATACTTGAAGTTGTGATTTTAGTGTGAGAGAAAGAGTGCAAAAGATGAGAAAAGCTAGGGACCAAAAATGAGAGAAAGAATGCTCATTTTATAATCAACACATAAAGTGGGAGCATTGGATTTGTCATCTTGGATATGTGATGTGGCAAGAGATTCTTTTGAGAATCCATGACCCATATGACAGAAGATGCAGAGTATAAGAATCTATGATGCATCATAAGACACCTCAAGCCCACTTAAAGCCAAGAATCTATGACAAAGGGAGCTAAAGATAGACATGTGTAAGGGAATAAGAATATTGGATTATGACATATCTTAACCAAGTGTCAAAGGAGAATCCTCAAGGTGTCATACCCAAGTGTCATGATGATGTCAATATTTCATGGAATATTTGAATTAAAAATCCTTTATTCCACAAAATAGAAATTAGTAAAAATGGAATTAATGGAGGAAAATATGACTTAGGAAATTAAGAATTTCCATGGTTTTTGAATGATGGACCAATTAATTAATAAAATATCAATTAATTGAGAAGGTTAGTTAGGAAGAATAATTAGTGAAATGACATAGGATTAAATTATGGGTTATTTAATCCTATAGATAAAATTAGTAAATGATTGGCCAAATTGATTAAATAAAGGTGACAGTATCCTTTGATGAAAATGTGATGATGATAGGTAGAAAAAATCCATGGTCAAATTGATTGATTGATAGAAATTGATAACATGCCAAGGACACATGACATGAACTAAATATATGTAACATTTAATGAACATCATAAATTCTACAAGATTGAAATTGATTGATAAGGTTGATCATAATAATATTGATGGACAAAGTCAATATTATTAAATTGGTTGATAATGCCATGATCGGACATTGAAAGCCTCAAAAATGTCAAAAATTAGATGACATGAATGATAGGTTGACCTAGCATTGAGAGCGATGATGGTACTAAGTTTAGATTGATAAGATTTGATAGATTGATAGGTTTCCACGACACTGAAAGTGACAAAAATTCCTAGGATTGGATAGATGATGATTGATTTTGGATGTTTGATATGTTTTGTGATGATTATAATTGATTTTGGGTGATTCTAAGTTGATTTGGGGTGATTTTGAGTTGATACAAAATGATTTGAGTTGATTTCAAATGATTTGAGTTGATTTCAAATGATTTCAAAATTATATGAAATTGATGTGAAAGAGGATAAAAATGATAACAAACACAGTTGAGATATGATCAAGTTGGCAAAAGATCAGAGTTAGTGGAATGAGAAAATGTGACAAATTACTATGAAAATGTGATGAAACAGTAGATGTGAACAATTTTTTAGTGTCTATAGTTAGTACTACTCTGTTAAGAGATATAACTAATTCACCTATTAGAATGACTCAACATTGATCCTATGATTAGCACTTTGTTTCCTAATTAAAAATCACCTCTAAAATAATGTATTCTTGATCCTTCTTGATTAGATGTCTCACTGTTGTATGCTATTCCCTTCCTCTATTCTCCTTTAACTAATTCTGAAATGCAATTTCAATTCACAATTCCTTAGCCACCATGAATACTCTATTTGTGCATGCAAACTTCTCTTCACTCCTTCCATACACCTTAGATAGTTTATGGTTTTTCCTTCTTAAGAAGACCTAGGTGACTTAAGGTTAGGTATGAATCAATGCCTATGATTCATCCATTTTGTCATTTAGAGCTTCCCTTTTCCTTATTGGATGCATGTACTTCATAGAGATTCCAACTTAATATTCATCCTCATCTCCAAAATATCATAATTCAATCTTAAGTCAACTGAAAAATGGTTTATACAGTAGTTTGTTCCATTATAAAAAACCATGAAAAAACTATGTTACTCAACATCTAAAGTCTATGATGCTTGGCATATACTAGTTTCTATAGTGTGACTCGACATCTTTATTACTCAATTGTTGTATCACTCAGCATACATTGTTTCCCCCACACATGAATGACTTGACACATGAGTGACTCGACACTTACTATGAACTCAACATGCTCTATTATATACATGTTGTACTTGGCATGTACCACTTGTTTACCATGAACTAAGTATATGACTTGAGTGTGTAGACACTCACTTGTTGAAACCAATCTAAGATCAAGAAAAACAATCTTCTTGTTTTCTTGTACTCAAGTCTATGGAGCCTCATAAGACCAATACTGATTTAAGTGATGATGAATCACTACCACTACCTAGGAAATCCTCTCTAAAACACACCTCCTCCTATAAAAGTGTATGTTGCCATACATTTCCCTAATTTTAGCAATTGCTTAAAAAGAATCATGTGATTCAATATTTCATGCGACCATGGATACCTTTCCTATAAAGTAGATACGTTCTCATGTAGACTAATTTTCCTAGTTACACTAACTTTGCCTATTCTCAATAGATATGCATCCTATGATCTCCCTAGAATGTTCAAGTCATTCCATTATTTTCACTATGTGTATGCATGCACACATCCATTTGGTATCTAATAATGGTATATGCATATAACTCTCAATTGACATAAACCTATCTCACAGTTTCCTTAACTACCTATCAATGAAAGGATTCAAAATAAACTTAGTTTTAATAAAACTTGATTTTCAATAGATTCAAAGTTCTTAAAAAAATCATGGTGTGGATTTGTTTATTTCATCAACAAGTGTAATAATGCTAACTATAATTGTAGGGCCCTCCTAATCACCATCCATCCATCTCTTTTAAATTATTTGAAATAATACACTTCTAACCTATGGTGATTATAGAACTCTATCATTTCCTCTTTTGATATCCATTTGCATGTATAACCTCACACATCTATTTATGGAATTGCATTATTTTTACTTAATCAATATTGAAAATTCCATTTTGACCATTTCCAAAGCTAATGTAATTTTGGACATTTCCTTTCATTTCAAAAAATGCATGCTTAATGAAAAATCCAAATGATTAGAGACATCATAATCCCCCTTAAACATCTTCAACTCCCAATGTTTGGACAATTTGATGAGAATTAGTTGGGCGCAAAAGTGGGTCTAGCTAAAAAAATAATTGAGCTAAAACACCTGACCCATCAAACTAATCCAATGAACAATTGACACTAATCAAAATCAAAGTTAACCACTGATCAGTCATTTAAAACTGAGTTTACCCTATTTTTGCAAACTATAAGCTTCCAATAGGGAGGCCTATAGGTTGGATTTAAAAACTAACCAAAACACCTGACTAAGCCCTAAGATCTGGCACATATGTTCTTTATTCCACATTCTTATACATTTTTAGTCTTCATTTCATGATGACATCTAGGTCAAAGGATATTGACCATCAAATCTACCTTCTTTGAACTGCTTGTAAGAAAAACATGTCAAAAAGAAATAAAGTGCGTTTAGTTTTGGTTTTGAAAACAAGTCAAATAGACACTTGAGGACTTTGAAACTGAAACTTTAGTTCTCTAATATGCATACTAAACTTTTTCAAAATTTAAATTCATGAAAATTAACTAGATGCACGATCTTCAATAGAAAACTAGGTTATTTTGTCATTGTTTGAAACTTAACTAGAAATGCAGATTTGAACAATGCTTGAAACAAAACTTCACATAATGATTTAAAATGACAATTTATCATCATGGAACAAATACATATACTAAAAGTAAAGTGTTAGAAAAATTAAACACTTCAAAGGCCTCAAAATTATGGCTAGGTACACATGAATTAAAAGCACTTATAGGGACTCAAATTGATTTAAAATTCAAAATGGTACAAAAAATTAGGGCTTCAATTTTGAGTCCCAAAAATGGCTCTATTTGGGGATGCATGTCTGCTGTGGGCATGGAAAGGATTCAAATCTTTGGTGTTGGCATAAAAAAGTATTTACTATTACACTTTACTTAAGTTCACTTAGGTTAATGTATTTTCTTATTAGTTGTCATGTAGACAACACCACTACATCTCTTTATGAGATGCACCTTTACATTTTTATCCTCTCATTGTTGCACATAAATTTATGCACAATGGAGGATAATCCACTCTTGGTGGACATATGCTTAGTTGGCATTCTTATCTCTTTGTATGACTCCTAGTCATCTTGATCACCTTTATATATGAGGCTCTTCAATGATGTATTCATCTAGTTATTTGATTAATCCATTCTCATTTGATCATAGTTATCACTCTTATGCTATCTCTTGATCTCCTAGATCTTGGCATTTCATTCTTACCTTAGAAAAATTCTTACATAGTATTAGAGCTATACCAAATTCTTACATGCTATTAGAACCATATGAGTTTCATTACATAGCCATTGAAGAATTTTTATTTTTATTTTTATTTTTGCAAGTCAAGATTGGAGCTTGCTAGTGCAAATTAGATGTTAACATCGCATTCAAAAGGTCAAAAACCCCCTAAATAAAATTTTATTTCATCAAAATCAAACATATAAGGAGAAATCTAAAATATTTTCATTTTTGGAGGTGTGACGGTAGAAATTCAAGAAAAATAATTACAAAGGTGATTTTCAAACAATGATATCTCCCTCATACAGACTCCTTTTTTTGAGCAATTTTTTTTTGTTTTTGGGTAGAATTTCATGATTTACACATTGCTAGAGATTGTTTGCAATCCTTGTTCCTATTTTTTTCTAAAAATTACAAATCTCAATTTTTCTAGCTTTGAAGGCTTCATTCAAGTCATATGGACACATATTCAAGTGCTATTTTTTTCTAAAACTGTATGATTTTCTGTCTACTTTCTAGATCTGGTATCAGTATGGAGTAATTCTAAGTACATATAGTACTTTTAGAATTTGGTCATTTTTTTCCTATTTTGATACTTGTAATTAATTTAGATCTTTGAGAGATCTTGTGTCTTAGCTTGTTGAGTCTAATATAGCTTCATATTTGTTGTTGTAACCATCAAAATTAGAAGTCCACTTTGGCTCATTTTGACGAGTGCCACTTGTACATGCACTAAGTATAAAGTGTCAAAATCATCCATTTTTGGGTGGGGGGTTGGAGTGACAGATTTGGAGGGTGTGTCTTGAGTGTTTTCACTTCTCTTTCTCTTGTGTTCTTTTATTTTTCATCATGGGTTCTCCTATGTTTCCACTTTTAACTCCACATAATTATGCTACATGGAAAATTAGAGCATGGAGTAAAATGATGGAAAAAGGTTTAATTGATTATGTTGATGAAAACATGGTTGCACCATCTAATCCTAATAAACTAAATGAATGGAATCATAATAATAATGTTGCTATTGGTACTTTAAGGAAGTATGTACATGAAGATCTTATCTTCCATATTGATAAATTTAAAATAGTAAAGGAAGCATGGGATAAGTTCGCTAGCTTGTATGCAAAAGTAGACAAAGATAGATTTTTTAACTTGATGAAAATATCATGTCATTAGATCCAAAGGATTTCAAAACAATTCAAGAATATATTACCAAGGCACATGAGCTAAGGTCAATGGTTAAGGATTGTGGAATTACCATAGAGGATGAAAAATTGATCTATAATTTGATGAGAAAACTTCCTCTAGAGTGTGCATCATTTTTTTAAAGCTTTAACACTCATAAGTTGAATCATAGAGATTTTTATGGTAGAACAATTAAATTTGATGAGCATGGGGATTCTCAAGTCTTTAAAGTCCAAAGTATTGGTGGCTAGAAAAGGGAATCAAGGAAAAGGGTCTAACAAGAAGCAGAAATCATGGAAAAAAATTTCACAACAATAGAAAGAACACTCAACCTCCTCACAACAAGACAACTCCATCAATAAGGGAAAATCATCCAAGAATGAGTTTCTTACTTGTGCATATTGGAAGAAGAATGGACATAAAGAACATCATTGTTATAAGAAGGAGATAGATGAACTCAAGAATCTTCTTAACAAGAATCAAATTGGTCTACCATCAAGAATAACCACTTCACTCTCTTATTCACATTCATATTTTGATAAAGGAAAGGATCACATGGGAAAAGGTCAAACCTTAGTAGCTACTTCAATTCAAGATTCAAGGAGATGGCTTCTAGATTTAGAAGCTTCTCATCATATGGCATCTTCACAAACTATGTCTTCATCATTTGATCTTTGTCATACTCCACCTATTTTTATGGGCAATCATACTTACATGAATGTGATTGGGAAAGTAACTATTGATAAGGGGGAGAGATACTTCAAAGATGTGTTGTGTGTACCTCACTTAAGTCAATCTTATTTCCATCAATCAGCTTACTCATGGAGATAGAGGCCTAAGTCATAATCCTTTTTTCATCTATCAACTCACTTATGGAGATAGAGGAAGGACTGTGGAATTTAGACCTAATTCAATTTCTATATCATGCCCTAATTTTAGCAAGGAAAAACACACCCAATTTTTTTTTTAAAGTTACATTAAGGTAATATGAATAGTTCTTTACTAGTTATGAAATTCCCATCAAATTGTTTGGATAAACAATTCATGCCCCCTCAAGGATGTTATAGGGTTACAAATTTGATAATTGAGTTGGAAATGAAATGTTAGTTGATGTAAAGAAATTTGTTTTATTCGAAGACCTAGACTACAAGTTCTCCATGGAATCCACCTTGTTTTTATCATTGGTTGAAAATTTCAAGTTATAATGACCACATTAGATGATGTTACTATTGAATTTTTACCATCTATACCCTAATTAAGACATTTTGTATATGCAAGTGAAGCATAAATTTTGTATCCATATAGTCACAATGATTAAATGGTTATGAATGCAGTGTTGTTTAATAGTTGTCCTAAGTGTTCCAAATACAGGTCGCAACCCTGGGTACATGCATAGGCAATTGGCTTCCATTTCCAATTATTGTACCTATATATACATCCCCTTTAATGAACTTCTTACATTTCATCCTTTTCAACCCGATCATATTGTTACACTAGGTATTATTAATTATCTATTGATTATTTATTGGATTTTATTGCAATTAATTCTTTATTTATTTATTACTTACTTAATACAACTAATATCCTAAAATCCTATTCCACCCTCTTCACTTTCCAAAACCCAAAATAAGAGAAATAAACCATATATTTAATTAATTTGACTTAACATAACATGACACAAAAGACATAAAAATTAAAGTCCATCTTTACTAATGTTCATAATTCATTTGTTCATTTAATTAAATTCACCTTCCCCACTAACCTGTTTTAATCCTAATTAATAAAAAAATAAAATTAAAATCCTAATAATCCCTAACTAATAACATACATACCCTTCCACTACTCATGAATAAGAATTAAATTAAAATATATAATAACAAATTAATTAAGATTTATCATTACATAACCCAATCTTTTTGCCAACTAGCCATTCTTAATTTTCTACATCACTTCCATCCCATCCTACACTTCTCCCCAAACCGAAGGCACCTAGGCTCATTTGTTTGACTTTCTCAAGGTAGGAATGGTTGAATTTATAAAAAAAAAAACTCACATGGCCCAATGTTCATGCCTACTACTTATTCCTAGGTGGTGATAAATCTAGGCATCCAAAGCATTCAAATGCATTACAAAAGTTTAGACCTTCTTTCCTAAAGGATGGTGCCAAAAAGAAGAGTACTTGTTAACTTTTGTCAGCCCCAAATCAGCCCATGATTACTTGTTTCATGCACCAAAGGGGATGAAGGTAAGGATGGACACTTTTTGAAGTGTTATGTTTTTGTTGTTGTTTTTTTTATCTAAAAATTAATTTATTATTGTGTAGGGTTTTCTATGTTAAAGTGTTTAGAGTGATATTTAAACTTAAAAACCTTTCATTCCTCCCAGTTATGGGCACCTAGAAGATCAACATCACAAGATCCTAGGTGATTAATACATCTCAAATCAGACATAACCTTTTTATCTTCTCCTTCCTAGGCATGGTGGGGGTGGTTGAGAAATGTAAGTGTTTGCTGACATATGTCAGACAAGGGAGTCATAGTCATTACATTTTTTCCTAAGTCCAAGGTAGTATTTAGAGCATGTCCACCTAGTGAATAAAGGTTGGCCAATATTTATGTGTAGCATATATATGTTATTCTTTACTATTCTTGCATCCAAGTGTATTCATTTTATAATTTCTTTTATATATTTCTTTTTTTCCTTTTTGGTTTGTACTATTATATGTCTCTTTCAAAGACTTTGTGATCTTCTTCGGGAAACTTAGGAGATTATTATTATTATTTCTATCAACCTATAATATAAACTCTACATTTATAGGTTCCTACTAGTATTATCTAGAATATTCTCTTATTATTTTATTGCTCTATATTCTTGGGGTAGGAATTAATTTCTTTCCTCATATATTTTCTAGAGGCATAATAAGCACCTATATTGTTGCTACCTTATGCATTTGGACTATGTATTCTTTTCTCAAGCTATTTTCTTTTATTCCTACCACAGAATTTTAATACATATGTTTGATGGTGTGATGGTGTCAACTAAATTTTTAATTAGAACTTGAAGTCCAAGTGGACTAATTCTTCATACACATGAATGAACTATCAAAATATGCTAACTATCTTCCATCATATTGAATGCATAACATATATATTTACAATAAAACCATTTATGTATTGAATTAAATCAACTAGATCAAAGGATGTAGCCACTATCAAATGTTTACACTAATAGAATTATAGGAAGAAGTGTCTCATTTACATGATTCTCCATTTTGTATCAATTTACATTATGTGAAAAATCACAATGAATGTTTTCTTACAAGAAAACTATATAAATATTTTTTCAATCTTTCCATACAAATTTTCAACAAGATACAATAATAAGAATATCCCTGTTTATATCACAATGACATGAACATGGAGACTTAACATCCTAACACATTTACAATGACATGGAGGATCTGCATCTCCACACATACTTGGTTTCCAACATTGCCAAGAATAAACCCTAATATCTCCAAGGAATCTATCTTCACAAAATTTACAACACAACACAAAACATGGAACCATGGAGGATCACCTCCCATCCTAGGCTTCTATAAAGCCACCCATTGAATAGGGGAAACAAGCCCAAATGAAATACACACACAACACTTTCCAAAGCATAAAAATGTATTACATAACACAAAATAATCCCTCTCATGGCTTACACATTGATTCACCATTGGAACCATTAAATATAGGGTGAAGGTGTGCTTTCAAAAAGGAGACATTCCATATCATCACATATCTACAATAAATAATTTTCATGCCCTTTTGGGGCTTTCACAAATATCCTACAAACATACTTCCAATAGCCATAGCTTCCTTGAAACCCATACTCCATTAAATTCCTTTCTACACCATTTTCCTTATCACCCCCAAAGCAAGATATGAATGGATATGGCATACAATGGAGCCCATACTCCAATGTTCTCAACCATTTTTCAAGCCTAACTAATCCCTTCACTCCAGACTTATCTTCCCTTCCCAAAGGGTGAGTGAAGCCCTCACACGCAAAACAACGCTCGGCATTCAATTCCAAATCAAGGAGATTCAAGAAAGAAAAATTAAGAAATTTCATGAAACACAATGCAAAATAACACTACCACAACACAAATATAAGATTCACAATGACACAACACAATACCAAAATCTACCATCCAAAGATTCACAATACAATGCATGATCCCATAACAAATGCTCCATGCTTGCAGATTAATTATGCAATACTAAGAGAAAGAAGATGCACATGGTTTGAAACATCAACCTCAATCTAAGCTAAGATAATAATATTTTTTATAGAGATCCCTTAGTCCTTCTCCAAGCCATAACTGTCTCTAAACTTAGAGAGAGGGTGAACACCCAATAATTTGTACAAGACTCTCTAATAAGGTCTCCCCACTATATTTTTCTAGCAAAGATACTAAGCCACCCCCTCATAAAACTTGTCCCCCTCTAAATTTTCTATGTTTGATTTAGTGGGAATATGGAAGAGAACACATGTGACAAGTCCATTTTCGAATTGGTGGAATAATGCATGGGTAAAGGGCCCCCCTAGGCTATCTAGTCACTATCATGGTCAAAATTAGGTCCCTAACATGTTATACCATCACATGGGTAGCTCATTTTCAAATAAAGTCACTCTAGGACCACCTAATGACCCCTCAAAACCCTAACCAAGTCCAAATTCGAATTTCCTTTTATTGTGACCCATCTTACCCATTTTCAAGTGAGTTTGCTGACTCATTAACAAGGTAATTAGGTTTAGGGTAAAATGCCACCATGACCAAAACCCTAATTGACATGTCATTACACACAAAATCCTCAAGTGTCAAGTGACACATAAAAGAAACTTCCACATCATCATGACATGACCCTAATGCATAAACATTTCCACATACAAGAAAAATTACATTTACAAAATAAAATACATCACAACAAGGCTTTCAAATCTCCCAAAGACTTGGCTTAGTTAAACTATATTCACATAGGTCAGGATCTTGTTTCCCCCAAAATTTCCATGGTTCCACTTCCTACACATTAAACTCAAGCATTAGTAGTCCAAGGTGGTCATATCAAATATATATATCATGAATGCATAAAATTTCAAATTTTACAAAGTCTCTATTAACATAATTCAAATTAAATTTCCTTTCCTAATCATTTTAAATAAATCATTCGAGATGTTAGAATTTCAAATCTACCTATCATAAAGCATCATAATCAGATTAACATCTATCTACATATCATAAATCATCATAATCAGCCTAACATTTATCTACATATCTCATTAAGTCATGAAACATCTTAATCAAATTAACATTTTTCATACTATCATGTCATAAAAGTAAATCAATATGTGTTTGATCATCTCATTCACAATATTAGGTTCTATTGCATAACAAAATCTATCCTTTAACACTAACATTATAATTTGGCATTTCAAGTATTTCTACAAATTAAATTTCTATTATAGCAATTAAAATAATTTAGAACATAAAATGGAATCATTAATTATATCAATTAGGTCCTAATGTGTGGATCATTAAAATGCAGATATTAAAATAACATAATCCTATAGTCTCAAAAGTATATCAAAACATCAAATTAGAAGTATCATTATGCAAATATGTCATCTATACTATGGTGGATTATGTGAAGCCTTACAATTTATTAGAGACTTGAAGACTAGACAAAACATTGCTACAAGGGTGGTTGATCATGCATCTTAGCTATACTACTTTCCAGACTTTGGTCATGATGAGGACAATGATTTATCAGTAGATTTTGATCACAATTATATTGTTGATTCAGACTTTGAGGAGAAATTTAGTTACTTGAACTTAGGTGTTATCTCATGTGATCAAGTTCTTGAGCCATCCATTTCTTCTCCTCCTACTAATATTCCATCTACTATTATTCCTAATGATAGTTGTATTCACATAACCATGGATTCAAGTGATTTAGTGCAACAAGATATTCATTGTCTTCCAGACTTAGTTCCATGGGATGACTACTTGACAGACATTTCTAGTTTTTTTGTGGAGTCCTACATTATAGATTTGGGAGACACTATTGGTGACATTCATCCTCTCTTTGGTGAAGATTATCCTTCTTTGGTTGTTATGAGGGAGAAAGATGACCCTCATTCTCTACTTGATCAATCTTTTGAGGTTGACATGATGGTAGATTGTTTAATATAGTAGTTGGAGGAGGTCACTTTATTTTCAGAGGATATATTTGAGTCTTTAATACATGTTCTATATTCATCCTTAGTTGAGTTTGATTTTTCTTTTTCAGCAGAGTAGCATAGTACACATGATTTGGAGGAGGCACCTTTTAGTATTGACATGAGGACACTTGAGCATGTTTCAAATATTTCATACATTTTGAGGTTTCTTCCTATAGATAGGAGAGGCTTCATTGGTACACCTTTGGTTTTGTTTCTTATAAGGGGAGGAATGTTTTTCTACACTCATGGAGTAGTTTCTATATTGAGCCTTGTGCATATATCATAGGTGTACATTCTACATAGAGGGGGGGTTACTTGGACTATTTGTAATGCCCCGCCAAGGGATCCAAAGAATTAATCTAAAATTTCACTAAGTTTGCCCAACAATTTTTTTATTTATTTTAAACATGAAAGATAAACCATCCACAAGATAGTGGAAACAATAGTAACAATTCAAATGAAAGTAAACATTACATACATAATAGGTTACATTCTTTAAAGATCCCTTAACGTTGAATCACATCTAATCATAACTATAAAATAACAATGATAAATCCAATGTTTCTTAATCAATATACAAGTTTCCTTTTAATGCACGGTTCCTCCCAACTGTTAATAGCATCATTAGACCATCGTGCATCCTAGCCATCCCTCTGTGCGTAACATTCCAAAGCACTAAAGAGATCATCGATATTAACATAGTAGGAATGCCACTCCTAAATCATACTACATCATATGCAAAAAGTAATCTAACATGCAAAGTAAAGCATAAGATAACATCATCTAACATATGCAAATCATCAATGTAAGAAACATACCAGTAAATACATCCATCATAGGGTATATCATCTATCATAATGATCCAAGAATAGAATGAAGATAAATACCAACCAAGAATGCTCCAGCCACAGTGTCTTGGACGGATCTCAAATGATAAGAGTGGAAATACGCTACCACCCAACCACGTGGAACCTAAGTGGTCCACTCCCACTGTGCTAAGGAGATAATCTCAAGTCTCAAATAGGATATCAAAACCACATAGCATAAATCTCTATAAGTTTAGGAATCCTAAAAGTATACTAACTCAAAGATTCCAATCACGAACTGACATCTAATTCTTAGAGGCACAACAATGACATGTAGGAAACCTACTCTGCAAGTGGGAAAGTGTCATTGCATATATCATGTACAAGTTACCTTGGCGGTTAGCTAAACTCCATGGGTCCATACTGATCCTCATGCGGCCACTAGTATTCTCTCTTACGGACAAGGCATACTATGGAATGTAAGGTCGCAACCATGCATTCTCTCTTCTCCCATCCTAGTCTGTACAAGCACTTGAGGCATGGGCAAGAACCAAAACAATTATCTTTTTAGGTTCATTTAATCCCCATTTATTGTATAAATGTTATCACTTATTAACCAAACTTACAATGAGTTACCCTAGCAGCCACTTAGGGCCCCAGCCCTCATTGCAAGCCACTTCTCGACACTACAAGTAGATAACCTTCCCTAAGCTCATGGAATCATAAATCACCCCAATCCTTTACAAGCGACTAGAAAGAAAATACCAAAAGACAGTCCACAATAAGAATCATCAAATATCCAAAATAAAATCATCAAATCTCCATGAGCATCTGAAAAGCATCCATAGAAAATCATGACCACAATAGTTCTCTATTGACAATTTAAGGCATCACTGATAATCAAAAATATCCATTGGTTCTCAATAACCAAAATATATCTCAAAATCATACTAATCGAAGACTCCAAAATGGTTGAGTCAAACATGTCACAACATGACATCATCAAGAAATAAACCAACATTTTAGTCCCATCATGGTGACTGGAAAGTAATCTAAGGATAACTGATTGATGACTCAAAAATGGTTAAGTCAAGTGTCTCAGATACATACAACTCAACTTCACTCAAGAAGAGTAATAAACAATAACAATCAGTAAATACAAACATTTCATAGAGCATTCCATCACATAACCATGGTTGGGTTTATAAAGATCAAGACCAAATAAGATCAACATGCCATCACATCTCATAACCCCTGAGCCTCTGGTAACAACCTAAGACTAGTCAACACTAATCAAGCCAAAAACCCAAAATAAGAAGCATAGAGAAAACACAATGCAAACACATGTTTTAGTTTACTAAAATCACATAGTTTAATTAAGTGTAGAGGTTTCCAATTTTTTGTTTGCAAGTATACTTCAAGTGTATAGGATTTATCATTTGACCTACAAGTCAACCCATTTGTTTCCCGATAGCATTATCCTTCCATTATTTAAAATAATATTCTAAAAATAACTTAAACATAAATACTTTACTCATTAAACTGATGCATGATGCTCCCATGATTCATAATAATTTACCTATTTGACATCTTCATCTTCGCTTGCCTCTTTTATGTCATCAACAATGCACATAACTACTCCACTTGCTTGATCTCCAACTAAGGCACTATACTCTTCCTCCATTGTTTTAGTCTTCCAATCACCTTCATCTACTTTTGGCATACAAATTTGGTTATCTTCATGCTCTTCCTCTTCTCTTTCATCTTCTTCAACTTCTGGTTTGCAAATAATTTTCTCTTCATCCGCTTTCTCTTCCATTGGATCATCTTCCTTTTCCACATCCAAGGAATCATCAACATCTCTTTTCTGGTGACATGCTCTTCATTTCCACAACTTATTTTCTAATTCATTCACTTGCTTTTGCAAATCAACTAGCAATGATTATTGATTTCTTGCTCTAAATTTCTCAAGTTGAGGAATCCTTAGAATCCATCCAATCACAAAAGTCATCTTCTTCTTTATCTTCTCCATAATCAAGTCTTCAGAAGAAAAATCTCATCCAAAACAAGAACCTTGTGCAAACTGCCTCACAGTCGGCGTTCTATCTACACATGAGCGAGTTCAAGTGAGGTGAAGGTGATGGGATTGGAGGGAGTGGTTGTGGGTTTGAATTAAGAAGATGCATCCATGAAGAGAGGATGGCAGAAGGGCTAGAGCTATTAATCCTGAGGAGGTTAGAGCCCTCCAAAGGTAGGTACAAGCACTGCAAGAGCAGCTTCTAGAGGAGCAAATGTTGCCATAGGTGATGATAGTGAGGATGACAATGAAGAAAAATTTATGGGACCAGAAGGGTAATTTGATGAGAAAGTTTTGAATCATGTAGAGGAAATTCTTTTTAGGGCCATTACTAAGTTTGGGACTAGACCCACAATTGAAGTGGGTGTATTTTCAGGAAATTTGAAACCAGATGAGTTGATCGATTGGATTAATGAACTAGAAGAATAATTTGAGTATGAGGATATTAGAGACCTAGATAGGGTTAAGTTTGTAAAGGCCAAACTAAAAGGCCATGCCAAAATCTGGTGGCAAGAGGTTCAATTGGAAAGAAACAGAAGAGGAAAGGAGAAGATCACAAGATGGGATCGTATGGTGGACAATTGAAGAAGCAGTTGATTCTTGTGGACTACGAGCTTGATTTGTTTAAGAAGATGCATGCATTAAAGCAAGCAGGAAGATCAGTCCAAGAATATACAGAGGAGTTTTACAAACTCTTGATTAGAGTAGGGCATGTAGAAGAAAATAAGGAGAAGGTTGCTCGTTATATCAGTGGGTTGTGACCTAGCATCTAGGAGGAATTAAGTCTAGTAAGAATGACCAGCATTGAAGAGGCATACCAGTTTTCCCTATGAGTTGAAGAGAAGCTGAATAAAATATTTGAAGGAAGAAAAAGAGGGCGCGGTCAAGGAGGAAGGGGAAGCGGTAGGTCATCTGGAGGCCACAATGAAACCCAAAAGAAAAATGAAGATGAGGGTACTAGTAGGAACCAGAGGAATGAGGGTTTCAACCACTCCCATGATCAAGACTTTGGAAATCAGAGAGGAAGAGGTAGAGGAAATGAACAAGGAAGAGGAGGCTTCCGTGGTACCTATTTCCATTGTAATGAAGAAGGTCATCTTACCTTTGAATTCCCTCAATGACAAGGAAGGACAAATAGGCAAGCTGAGGGCCAAGTTAGGGTTGCTCATGTGGATGAGGATGCACAATCATCACATTCAAAGGATGCAAAAAGAGGAGAGACCTTCGTAAATAAAAGAGTCCTACTAAGTGGTGAGATTGAACCAGGACAACGGAGGAGTTTGTTTAGTACCAGATGCAAGTGTGAAGATAAATGTTGTGATGTGATCATTGATGGTGGTAGCACTGATAACTTGGTATCAGAAGAGATGGTCTCTAAGCTAAAGCTCAAGAGGGAGAAACATCCCCAGCCCTATTAGATTGCTTGGGTAAAAGATGATCATAAGGTCCTGGTAAGTGAACAATGTTTAGTGAAATCCAAAATTGGGAGTTACCATGATGAAGTCCTCTGTGATGTTATTCCGATGGATGTTTCCCATTTATTGTTGGGTAGACCATGGAAGTTTGATAGACATGCAGTACATGATGGACATGCAAACACATACTCTCTAACAAAGGATCAAGTTTGCCACAAATTGAAGCCCATGAAAAAGGAAGGTGAAAGGGTATGTAGCAGTGCTAGGATTTGTCTTGTTGATGGAAGAAAGTTTTTAGATGGCATGAAACATCAGCATATGTGCTATGCTTTGATTCCTAAGAAAGATAAAGAAGGTAGTAGTGAAATACCACTTGAAGTTTCAAATTTACTAGGGGAGTTTGGAGATATTATCTCTGATAATGTTCCAAATGGATTGCCACTAGTAAGGAAAATTAGTCATCAGATAGATCTGATTCCAGGAGCTAGTTTGCCTAACAAGGCTACTCACAGGATGACTCCTACTAAAACAAAGGAGCTAAATAGACAGGTTCAAGAGCTATTGAGTAAGGGCTTGATTTGAGAGAGCTTGAGTCCTTGTGTAGTACCTACAATACTCGCGCCAAAGAAGGATGGAGAGTGGAGGATGTGTATAGATTCTCGAGTTATAAATAGGATAACCATCAAGTACCAATTTCCTTTGCCAAGGATGGATGATCTTATGGACTGCTTGAGTGGAGCTCAGTACTTCACAAAGATAGATCTCAAGAGTGGCTATCATCAAATATTGATTCGAGAAGGAGATGAGTGGAAAATAGCCTTCAAGACCAAGGAGAGTCTTTATGAGTGGTTAGTCATGCCCTTTGGATTGACGAACGCCCCAAGCACCTTCATGCGGCTCATGAATGAGGCACTTAAGAAGTTCTTGGGAAAATTTGTTATTGTTTATTTGGATGATATTTTAATTTTCAGCAAGACTTTGGAAGAACATTTATTGCATATGCGTAGTGTCCTTGAAAGGCTAAGGGAAGAGAAATTGTTAATTAATCTAAAGAAGTGTATCTTTGCAAAAAGGAAGTTAGTCTATTTGGGGTTTGTTATATCACCTGAAGGTCTTAAAATGGATCCAGAGAAGGTAAAATCCATCTTGGAATGGCCTACTCCAAGGTCTGCTACTAAGGTAAGATCATTTCATGGCCTGGTTAGTTTTTGTAGGAAGTTTATTAAGAATTTCAGTGGCATATGTGCACCCCTAACAAATACAATAAGAGGGGATAGAAAAGAGTTCAAGTGGACTACAACAACTAAGAGAAGTTTTGAATTGCTGAAGAAGAAGGTGACAGAATAGCCTGTGTTGGCACTTTCAGATTTTAGAAAAGTGTTCTAGGTGGATTGTGATGCTAGTGGCAGCACTATTGGGGTTGTATTAAGCCAAGAAGGTAAGCCTATTGCATATTTAGTGAAAATTTGAATGATGCAAAGAAGAAGTATTCTATTTATGATCAAGAGTTCTATGCAATAGTTTAGGCCTTAAAAAAATGGAGGCATTATTTATTGCCAAAGGAATTTGTTTTGTATATTGATCATCAGGCATTACAGTACCTAAAAAGCCAAGGTAAATTGAATCAGAGGCATATGAAGTGGGTAGAGTTCTTGTAGAGTTATACATTTGTGTTGAAGCATAGAAGTGGAAAATCTAACAGGGTTGTAGATGCACTAAGTAGGAGACAGTTGTTGCTTACATTAATCTAGGTTGAAGTAGTTGGGTTTGATGAACTCACGAATTTGTACCCCAAGGATCCTGATTTTTTTGAAGCATGGAAAGCTTGTAAAGAGCTTGTTGCTATAGATAGAACCAAGTGGTTAGACTATTTGATTCAGGATGGCATGTTGTTCAAGGGTAGTCAATTGTGCATTCTAAGGAGTTCCATGAGGGAAAATTTGATTAAGGAGAAACACAGTGGAGGGATGATAGGACATTTTGGTTGAGATAAGACCATTTCCATTCTTAGAGAACATTATTTTTGGCCTCAAATTTCATAGGATGTGAAGAATTTTGTACAGAGTTGCTAGGTTTGTCAAGTTGCCAAGGGGTTTAGTCACAATACTAGCCTATATCAGCCATTGCCTATTCCATCAAAGCCATGGGAGGACATAAGTATGGATTTTGTTCTTGGTTTGCCAAGGACACAAAGGGGTAATGACTTAGTATTTGTGGTGGTTGATAGGTTCTCCAAAATGGCACATTTCATTCCATGCCACAAAACTCATGATGTTGTCCATATTGCAGACTTGTTGTTCAGAGAGGTGGTGAGACTACATGGTCTCCCAAGGAGTATAGTTTCTGATAGAGATACTAAATTTGTGGAGTATTTTTGGAGGACATTGTGGAAAAAGTTGAGAACAGACTTGAAATTCAGTTCCATGCATCATCCATAAACTGACAGCCAAACAGAAGTGGTAAACAGAAGTCTGGGCAATTTACTGAGATGTTTAGTTGGGGATAAGCCCAAGGGATGGGATTTGATTCTACCATAGGCAAAGTTTTCTTATAATAATTCTGTAAATAGGAGTACTAGAAAATCACCATTCCAAATTGTATATGGGAGTAGCCCAAGGACTGCACCAGAGCTGAGGAAGATAGAACAAGGGGAGAGGACAAGTGCTGAAGCTGAGGAATTTGCTAAACATATCAAGCATCTACATGAGGAGGTTCAAGCACACATTACCAAGATGAATCAAGAGTATAAAGCTAGGGCTGATCAAATGAGAAGACATAAGGAATTCCAAGTAGGGGATCTAGTCATGGTGCACTTACGAAAAGAAAGATTTCCAGCGGGTACTTACAACAAGCTGAAAATGAAGAAATTTGGCTCCTATAAAATTTTGAAGAAACATGACTCAGGAAATGCATATGAGGTGGAGCTACCAAATGGTATTCACATTTCTCCTATTTTCAACATTACAGACTTAACAGAGTATCATGATGATGGCGCAGATGAGGAACTGGTGTTAGAGCCATGTCCAATTCCTGCTTCTAAGAAGGAGGAGATAGAAGACATTCTAGATCATCGTGTGGGTAGGAGTACCATAAATAGGCAATATGAAGAGTATTTGGTGAAGTGGAAAGGATGATCGATCGAGGACTCAACTTGGATTTCAGCAGCTAAGATTTTCCATTTGAGATTTCCTCTACCATTCATAAAGTGACAGGGTCACTTTTCAATCTACCTTGGGTGTCTGATGCAGGAGCATCCAAGAGGTATAAGGGAAATCCTGTGTCACCCAAAAAAATGTACTTAGGCTTAGTTTCTATTTTATGTGTTTTCATTTTTGGATACCCATTTGGGCGAAATAAAGGTTCCAACTCTCACAGTTCCACTATCAGTGTTCATGTAAATCCTAAAAAAATAGGGGTCTGTAATTGAGCCATCATTTTGGTGAACTAGGAGGTGTAAATTGGCCAGATGAATGTAATTGTAATTTAGAGCATTGCAGTAAAAGAATAAGGTCAAAAGGCCCCATGGTTTGAAAGTTATTGTAGTTTTTAGGGTTTTGGAGACCTCCTAAGAATGCTTCAAAGTTAGTTTAGGGGCATTAAATGACCTCAAAAAGGGCCAAAAAATGGGGGATGAGCAAAGCTGGTCCATAGAGCTATAGAGCGCTTCAAGAGCTTTCCAAAAATGTAAATGGTTCGTCAATCAGAGTTACGATTCAAAAGTTATGCCTCCCGAAAGTTCAGTTACCATTTTTGGATTCTTATAGATTTGCATCAACTTCTAATGCAGCTTCTAGAACCTTCTATTTGGTTGGTGGATTCCTACTAGCACTTTCTAGAATGTACTCCTAGTCCTTAACCCTTTGGGGTCTATTTAAGGAGATTTCTGGCATTGTAAAAGGTAGTTTAGAGTGGAGTTTGAGAGGAGGTACTGAAAGGAGAAATTATCTCCAGATTTATGCTATTATAAGCCCTTAGGGCATGTTTTGATGTTTATTTTCTCTGTACTGTTTGTACTAGCTTATTTTCTTAGTTAATATATTTTCACCTTTTCTATTGTGTCCATTCTATGCTTGGGTTGTGTCCCCATCAAGTGGTATCAAAGCAAGAGTTCTTGAGTGTACGGATAGATCACAGAACCTGAGGCAGTTTGCACCAGGACCTTGAGTTGGGTGAAGTTTATGAAGAAGTTCTTGATTGTGTAGACAGAACGCTGACTGTGAGGCAGTTTGCACAAGGTTCTTGTTTTGGATGAGATTTGTCTTTTGAAGACTTGATTATGGAGAAGAGAAAGAAGAAGATGACTTTTATGATTGGATGGATTCTAAGGATTCCTCGACTTGAGAAATTTAGAGCAAGAATCAACAATCATTGCTAGTTGATTTGCAAAAGCCAGTGAATGAATTAGAATCTTAGTTGTGGAAATGAAGAGAATGTCACCAGAAAAGAGATGTTGATGATTCCTTGGATGTGGAAAAGGAAGATGATCTAGTGGAAGAGCAAGCAGATGAAGAGAAAATTATTTGTGAACTAGAAGTTGAAGAAGATGAAAGAGAAGAGGAAGAGCATGAAGATAACCAAATTTGTATGCCAAAAGTAGATGAAGGTGATTGGAAGACTAAAACAATGGAGGAAGAGTATAGTGCCTTAGTTGGAGATCAAGCAAGTGGAAGAGTTATGTGCATTGTTGACGATATAAAAGAGGCAAGCGAAGATGAAGATGTCAAATAGGTAAATTATTATGAATCATGGGATGTTGTCTTTGATATGAGTTTAAAATATATTAATGATAATTTGCATGAGGATCTTGTTCATGATGTATGGTATGCAAAGGAAGATTGGTATGGTGTTGCTGGATTTATTACAGGTGTGATTAATTCAACAAGATTGGATGAGGATGAGATTTATACTTGGATAGAGTTCATTGCAAAGGAGAAATTTCAGCATCGGATACTTGTTCCAACTATGTGTTGGAGGAAGAGGAAAAAAATCTATCAACAGTGGCTACTTCATTTTGTGAATCCATATTCACAAAATTTTTCCTACCATGGGAGTTGGATGCAGGAGAATCATGCATCAGCAAAAAAAAAATGTGGAAGATTTGTATGTTGGTTTTCTTGTCCCTATTGAGGTGGAAGCTTGTGGTGAAGATGAAGATGGTTCTATATCTTTCTTTTGACATCAAAGTGTGGGACACACTTTTCTATCTACCAAGGGAATCTAATGCAGGAGCATCTTGCATGGAAAAATTAAATTATTAGGAAAAAAAGAAAGAGAGGAAAAAAAGGGAGAAAAAAAAAATTTGTGGAGGAGAGAGAAAGTGACGAAAATGGAAGGAAAATAATAAAAAATAGAAAAATAGGGAAAATGGAGAAAAGAGGAATTTCTATTTTCAAGGTGAATGGGTGGCATAAATAGAAAATAATAAAATAGTTGTCATTCCATTAATCGAGGTGTGTAGATGGCATTTTTGAAGTTTGTGGAAAGATCCTTAAATCATGTATTTAATATTTGTTGGGTGCTTAGTTGTATTTGGGTGGGAATTTAATATTTATTTAAAGGTAGTTGTATTTACCTTTTATCCCACATTGGTTGTGTTTGTAATGTCTTGGGTTAGAAGTGCCTATTTAAGCAAGGCTTATTATCATTTGTAATCAAGTTGGAGAAATAGAAGCTCTTCAAGTGAAGCTCTTTGTATGTAATCTCTTAAGGAAGTTCGAGAAATAGAAGTTCTTGCATTGTAAGCTCTTCAAATGTAATCTCTTCTAATGGATTTCAAGTATTAATGGATGATTTATGAAGCATTTTTGTCATCTCTCTATCTCCATATTGTTGCATTTTTGGTTGTGAGTTGGTACGGGTGGTGTGCCCTTCATCAGTGGTATCAGAGCTTACCTTTGTCAGTGGTAGCAGAGCCATCCTTCATCATAAACTGATTATCATTGACCTTTAATTATGATCCATATTCTAATTGATTAACTCTTCTTTAATGTTACTTCAACTTTTCAACATAAATCAAGGATCATTATTCATTTTATTATAAGAGAGCCAATTATCAATCTTTGAATAAGAAGATTATAACTTTATTAAAATGATCAATTAAATCAATCAAATAACATAGGTACACAACTCTTGACCTTTAAACAATCTAATAGTCCTCAATTACATATTACTAAGTCTTCACCATTAAAATATCTAAGGTCATTATTCAAGTCATGAGAGTACAACTTGACAACTTTGATGTAAATACTTAACAACTTTGCTAGAGGAATCGATATTAGCATATCAATTAAAACTTAATTACACATCTTAATTATTAATTAGATGTCATTAGCTCTAATTAATTAATTTAATTAATAATTACTTATCCATGGCAACATTCTAATTAATATCAGTTGATTAATAACTAACTATAATTTTGTAAGTTAAAAGTCAACTATAACTCAAATCTCTAATATTCATATTAATAGTTCAATAACGGCTTGTTATTATTTAATAGCAAATTATAGAAAATCTATAATGACCACATTCGTCATTCTTTCAAAGAATACTAATATTCCCTTGACAAATTCGTATTATCAATAATCATTTCAAATAAGACTCTATCACACAACTTAATTATTAATATCATAGTTATAATATCAACCCAATGAATATCAAATGATTAAAAATCAATTATACTTCAAATCCAAAAATTAATATCTTTACAAAACTTCAATCATTAAATAATCTCTACTAGATTAACTCTAATTGAATTTATTGATAACTATTTAAACCATTATTTATTAATAGTTTGTTAGACCCAACAAACATTAATAAATAGTAAACTCCTCAAAACTATTATTAATCGATCTAGAGAAACTTCCATAACTATTTTTCAATGTATTCCAAATGATATAAAGTTAACTATCTCTGAATATCATTATCTAATACCTACTTTAACCTTATGTCTCTTATCTCTTGAGATTTTGTCTAAACCAATTATTGATATATAACTTATTGCTATACTTCACTTATTAACTAATCTCAATTTGAATTTAATTGAATTAATTAATAGTTATACTAACTATACTTATCATTCATTAATAATTGCTAACCTTAACAATTATTAATAAATAATAAACCCATTAATAATTTCATTATTATAATGATCAATATTTAAATCAGATTCATCATTCATTCAATCATTCAATGAATATCAAGTAAACATTAATATCTCTAAGAAGAATTGTTCTTTTAAAATCATAAATAGTTTTCTCAATTTTCCATTCATGAGAATTCCAAAATTATTTAGACAACTTCTCTATTTCAATTACAACATTTTTATTAATCTTAATTACACTAATTCATTACTTAAATAAAATTTTGTTAATATTATACACATATATATATTTATACACACACACACACACACACACACACACACACACACATAAATATATAATAATTAGTATTCAATACTTTATTATACTTACAAAATTGAATTACAATTAATATTATAAATCACAACTTAATACATTAACATGCCGAACTTAAAAAATTTAGTTTTAAGAAAATTTAAATTCGCTACACAGCACAAACAAAGTCATGCGACATTAAACAAGTCTATCGTAGCCTGTCTGCATCACGCGGCAGCACTGTTGTTGCAGTAGTAGAGTACTACTACGTCAGTAGCAGTACCTACTGCCATAATAGCAGTGCCTGCTGCGGGTATAGGCATGACGATGGGTGAGGAGTAAGGGGGGTGGGTGAGGTAAAAACCCCTGCCCTCCCAAAATTTCATATATATATATATATATATATATATTAAAAAATTGTGTTTTCAAATAACGCTACTGCAACCCGTTTTGTATAAAATTCCTCCACTATGTTTTAATAACATATATATATATGTGTGTGTGTGTGTGTGTGCATATGTATATGTATATTTATATATATGTGTGCATGTATATATATATATACAGATTGTCAATCAATATTATAGCATAGTAATATATATATATATATATATATAGATTTACTATGTTTAAAAAGAGATCATATATAACTTTTAAATAAGAAACCCTTTAAATTAAGAATTTTTCCTTTAAAATAATGGTCTCTAAATTTACTCATAATAATCGTTCCTCAAATTTACCTATTAATTCATCTAATAGGTTTGATCATAAATTTTAACTTAGAATTTTTTCATTAAAATACAAACCCTTGTCTAATCAAATATTCAATTTCAATACAATTCGAACCCAAACCCGATTCAAATCTAATTCTTTCTCATTTGGAACTAGGGTTTTCTCTTGTTTTCTTTGCAACCATACATATCTAGATTCCAATTTCAAATTATAGATTTAATCATAAATAAGATTCAGACACATATAACAGACACGATGAAGACAGGAAGAGAAAGAGTGCAAATAGATTATGTGATTATCACGAGTGCACTTGGACACTGATGCTAATTTGCCATGCCTCAGAAGTCCATAGAGAATCCCTTCCTTCTCCAACATTCGCAATTCCTCCAAGATCCAAGCCAACTAAAATTCCCACGTGATTAGAAGTACTTGAAGAAGCGTAGGAGCATTTAGAAACATATGAGCCTGTAAGCTTTGAAGCTTGTCAAACACACTAGGAGAGTCTCTATTTAAAGGCCTCTAAGATGCATCTAGAATGTGTCCAGAAACAACTAGAAGATAAGCATGACAACCAAGCATGAGTCTTCTCTAACCTTCTAGATGAGTCATAATGTTGTAGACACCATGTGCTCAAATAATATGCTAATTCCTAAGTGTAGACAACTAGTGCATTCTTAGAGTGCAAACTCCTGTGTTGTCTACATGACAACTCTCTAGAATTTGACGACTCTTAAATATTAAAATAATGCACATTAATTAATATAATATTTAATTTATTCATTCATTTATTTATTTTTATAAATCTCATGCACTAACTTTAATAATTCAACTTATTTTATCTTAATATATTTATATTTTAATCACATGAAATCTAGAATCTTTTAATAATTTTAATATCTTTTCCACTTTTACATTTATTTTCAAGACTTAATTGATAAATATTTATTTATTTAAATAAATATTATCACATTCCAACTTTAAAATTATAACTTTTATCTTCAAATTTAATTATTTTATTTAATTAATTTCCTAATTAATTAAATAAAATAAATATTAAAATATCATATTAATTTTCCATTAAATTAAACCATTAATTAAATCTTTTAATTAGGCTTAATTAATAGAAAATACTCCAAAGACTCACAAGGTAAAATACAAAAACCTATTATAGCCAAAATACATACAAAATCAAACCAAGGGTTAATATCACAAATTATGTCATCCGACATATTCGGAGGGTACTCAACTCAGATACTTGTCTTAATTTTTAATTAGGACAAATGGCTTAAAGGGTTGGGATTTGGACTTGAGAATTTATCTCCCCTCTCTTATCATTGAGATAATGTGATAGGGTACACTCATCCTCGAAAATCATGAAAATTGATACCTGGTACCTACAACCGGCATAAAAACCATGCATGTACAAGCACAATATATACTAAACTAAATAGGCAATGGTAGGAAGTGGTGCATTATGTAGATCCCGACTAGCAGGTAACTACGACTTCCTTCCTTAACCACATCAGACACGCCAGACATAAGAACAAACACGCACACCATACACATGCAAGTATGGGGTAAGTATCCATAAGAAAACACATATGATAATAAACCATCTAACTAATCAATAACTGAAAGTAATGTAATAATCATGAAATGTAGAGTCTAAGTAATCTCATCACATATCAACTGAATCCATAGCACAATATCTAATAGTTTCAAAACAATGTTGCTAACCATCAACATAAAACTAGCCCTTAAAGAGCTCGACAATGATAACAAAAATGCAACCTAGGGGCAAGCACTACACTATCTTCCTTTTCTTCTCTCTTATGGGGGGGATCTTTTCCTCACATAAGGTCTTCTTCTCTCTTATTTTCTTTTATTGTACTTATCTCTCTTTTTGGAGGGGTTTTTTCACATGTGGTTTTTCTTCTCTCTCTACTTTCTAAGAGATTGCATTGCATATCATTTTCACTTGCAAAGTTTACATGGGTACCTAACATGGCCTAGTAGCCAGGACCCATCTTGCATTATTATCTATCTTTTGTGAGATTAAGTACATTTCCCTAAGTTTTACTTAAGGGGGCAATTTGTGTAAATTAGTATTTACTATTTACACTTTACTTAAGTTCACATAGGTTAATGAATTTCTTATTAGTTGTCATGTAGACACCTAGGAGTTTGCATATGCATATGAGTTATCATGTAGACAACACTGTAGTTTGCACTACATGTCTACTATATCTCTTTATGAGATACACCTTTACATTTTTATCCTATCATTATTGCACATACATTCATGCACAATGGAGGATAATCAACTATTGGTTGACATGTGCATAGTTGGCATGCTTATCCCTTTGCATGACTCCTATTCATCTTGATTTCCTTTATATATAAGCCTCTTCTATGATGTATTCATCCAATTATCTAATTAATCCATTCTCCTTTGATCATAGCTTGTCTCTCTTGTACTATCTCCTAAGTTTCTAGATCTTGGCATTTCATTCTTCCCTTAGGAAAATTTTTACATGGTATCAAAGCTATACCAAATTCTTACAATTGCAAAAGTAGACCACTCCAAAACATTTTCTTGAATAGCTTTATTGAAAGCAAGAAAATTACTCCTAAACTATACAAACGATTGCCTCGGGCCACCGAACTTCAATCAAACTTCTTATCTCTATCATAGACCTAAGTTTCATTTACATTTTTATGTCGTAAGCTAAAAATATTAATTACATCAGTTTCACCAATTAGATTATCATTATGAATCAATTCATTTGGTGAAACAAAATCTTCATCGTCACTTTCATAATGTATATACAAACTATAATCATTGTCTATAACTTTCTCATTATGAAAGTATGGATCAAAATGCTTAAATATATTAGAATTAAACTAAAAATCCTCTTCAATACATGAATCATGCATTCTATCAACCTTGAATATGAAAGCTTCATATTTAACTTGGGGAAAAAGATCACACATACCTTGAAATTTTTTATCCTCATTTGCAAATAGTTGGGACTCAAAAGAGAAATCAGATTTATACTCACAAATGTCATCCATGTCAATGTCTAAAATGAATCAGGAGTTCTCCATTGACTATTTGAGACTATAAAATGAATTAGCCATCATATTAAAGCATTCATCATAAAATTCCTTGTAAGGTGTAGGCTGATCTTCAACAACAACTTCATCTAACACCTTGTTATCAATATCATAAGATGCAACATCATCATCACAATCACTATCAAACATAGAAGAAGAACAATCTAATCTCTTGCAATAGTAAGAGAATGCAACATCATCAAGATCAACAATAACCAAATTTGAAAACTCCATATGCTCTTCAAAAACAGGGTTGATTATTCCATGTAAAGCTCCCTTGTAAACATTATAATAAGTGATGTTTTGATCAACATTAAACTCTTCATCATATAATAGATTAGTAAAAACCTTGAAACCATTTCTAACATCACTTTCATGAATACTTTTAGCATGTGAAGAGGAAAAATCAGAATCATCATCATCATTAAATGAAGACACAACATCCACTTCATCAATTAATCACGTGGAATATAAATCAACATTACTTGTACTATCTTCTCTAAAATGGTTCACATAGCTGGACCACCAATCATTTATTAACTTATCAATAGGTGTTGATGCATTAATCTTGGAATCACTTATATACTATTGATTACAACTACATGCAACCTCATAGCGTTCATCTACACAACTAGGTAATTCATCCTTATAAATGAACTCCTTATCCTCATAGTGTGTAGATAATTCCTCTTCAAACTTTTCAACATCAAGCTAATACATACAATTTAGAGATGAAACTTCATTTTTAGATTTAGAAGAAAGATCCATACCTTCACTTAAATAAGAACATTCATTTTCTTCATTACTCTCTTCTTCCCTATTTGCATCAGACTCATATGAAGATGAACATTTATTATCATTTTCCTCACTTTGATTTTAGTAACCACTCTCATCATCTTCTTCATATGATTCTCCTTCATGACATACTAGATCAGAAACCTTTCTTTCATTACTTGAAACATAACTTTCAATCTTTTCATCCTTATAAAACTAAGATGAATGTCTTTCAATTTTATGATTAGTAACATCTCAACACTAGGAAAATCATCAATAGAAGAAGAAATGATTGAAATTTCTTCTTACATATGTAACTTATCAAGTGAATAAACTTTATCATCTACTATTGTAACACTACAACCATATCTAGTATGCTCAACAAGAATAGGTTCAAATCTTCTTTGAAACAAAGGAGATTTAGCTTCACACGTTTTAAATTTGAATTTTCAATAGGTTTAGTTACAACAACAAGGATACCTACATGCTGATCTAAATTTGAACACTCAACGTGATATTAGTTTCTCTTCTTGACTTCATCTTGTAGGCAAACATTTCTATAGAAATGACTCTTGGTTAGTCCATATCCTATATTATTTTCAATCTCTATTGTTGTCATGAATTCCTGATGCAAAGTCTTGGGTTCTTTATCCCTCAATAGATAGCTCATATTTTCATCAAATGCATCAAGATAAAATACTAAACACACTTGATTCTTTGGTCTACATTTCTTAGGAATCTCATTCAAGGCTCTTGGATATCTGCCATTGAATTCAAGAATAAGTTTACCATTCCTAATTTGGATTTTCAAGAACTTCTCCAAAGAATCAAAGATGCTTATTCTTTCCCTAAGTTTCTCCATGAAGGCTAAATGTAACTCACTCGAAGGTAATATTGACCATGTTGGAAGAAAGGAAAACCAATCTCTAGCATCACCTTCAAAGGTTTAAACAAACAACTTCATATGTACATCTTCATGAGCAATCTCAAATCACCAATCAAATTACTAAACATATGAACATGATGACTGGTTGAATCCAAATGGCTCCCACTAAACTTAGTAAAATTCTTTCTAAGATCATACAAAGACAATATTTTGGAAACCATGAATGCCATCAAAAAGTAATGACAAGTACCTCTTGGTAGAAATACATCTACAATTTTTATCAATGGACTGCATAGTAAGTGGAAAGAAATTTGACATTTCTTTGCAAGCTAATGATTCACTCACCAAAATAACTTTCAAAATTTATAACCTACAACAAATCTGAAAACACTTTCTATCAAATCAATCTCTAACACACTCCAACATGTTTACACATTTTCTGAATCTAGTTGTTATAAAGTATGTCGAGATGCATCAAACAACTCTCCTACATAGTGCTAAAAACATGACTTGATGGATAAACTTTTGTATAACATACTTTCATGAGAAGAAATCTCATGAAAGTGAAAAATACCTTAAATGTTGATGTTGAAACTCAATCTACTGATTTGACATGGGTGCAAACTTCAACTTCTTCACACCATTTATCAAAACCATGTAGAGTTGCCACCTCCTTGAAGAGGAAAAATGAAATTACTATTGTGATTCACTTTCTAATATTCAAATTCTTAAATCAAAATATTTTATACAACACTCAAACTTAAATCAAGAACTTATAACTTCTCTTTTCTTGCCAAGATTTTCTTACAAAACTTTTTGATCCACACAATGAAGTTGAAAATCCATGGAAAATTTTTACATACAACTAATTTGAATTGGTACAGAGATCTTTATAGATTCATCACTCATGATTGTGAGAAAGATTTAAAACATGATTTATCACTTGAAAAATCTAAAATGAACTTTCAAATTTTAGAACTTATAAATCATCAAACACTTAGAAAAGAAAAAATACTTTTGATCAATCTTGATTCTAATTTTACAATTTCACTTCGGACATGATTGAATTGATTTGATGATGAATTCACTAGTAACGATACAATTTGCATTCAAATTTCAAAGTTACTGCTGTAAATGAATAAAGCATTACTAAGATACATTATTTTGAGTAAGAAATTGGATATCACATTAGAGACTCACTACTAAAACTTGTTTCATGCACTTCTTTCTATTGTATTGAATCTCCTTCTAAATTCTCAAGGTTTGTCAACTATACAGATCCAATACAATCCCCAACAAAGTCACCATTTTTTGGCTCTTGAATTAACAAATTTTAAATAACCTAATGATAAAAAAAAATTCATCTAGGGGTAGCTAATTTCCATGCTCAACATACCTATTCAGACACTAGGGCCAACTATAAGGCTATACTCCTTCTTCTTTAGGCTTTGTAAGACCTAGGTAGGTGAACCTCAGATTCATTCATATGGTACCAATTCCTAAAACATAAATCTAAATCTACATAAAGTAGATTGAAACCACAATTCTTCTATTACTTGTGCAAACAACATAGACATGAAATAGAAAGTAACATGACCTATGAACTTAACAAGCTAAGTATAGGTAAATTCTTTCAACTCTTCAACATAAAAGGGAAAATACTTTGATTAATGTGTTGATTATCAATAAAACTATGGTATGAACAACAAACATATAGATCTTGTAGCTAATCAATGCCTTATTTATTGGGAAATTCCACAAATCACTAACACACATCCTTGAAAATCATTAATGTAACTCATTTATCAAGACCCTTGATCTATCCTATCACTTTGTGAATTAGACATCTGCATCAAGACTAAATCTCATACTCAACCTATCCCTTCATGTAATATGCAACCCCATTATTGTAAATTAAGCATTTACAAGAATCCTTGAATCATAAGAAAAACATACGAAAACATACAACCTAAAATAGATTGCAAGTGGACTTGTTCCATTTGTTCACAAACCATAGATTACAAACATCATAAACAAGAGACAAGAAATAAAACTAAAGATAAACTTGTTGTTGCATTTTTATTCATTTCCTCGAAACAAATACAATAGGATGCATGAAAATAACTCATCAAACAATTGAATATCCTATAACTATATCTTAATTTATTAACTCTTGTTCATTGCAATAGAGAAATGTTGAAGAATTGTGGAAACCTAGCCAAGAGCTTGCTTAGAAAACTTGGGAACAACCCTCCCCCCAAAAAGAAAGAGAAGAGAAGAGATTATAAAGAATGAAATAAATCCTAGATCTAATATGATGTTACCATTTTTCCACTTGAAGTAATTCCACCTACTAATGAAAAACTTGTCTTTACTCTCTTCATGTAACTAAAAATTAGATCTTATCCTTGCTACTAAAGAATGCTTGAAAAATCTTTAGGATGATGAAGAACAACAACTACAAAAGATGTTGAATTTGATACTAAAATAAGAGCCATAACATCATCCAAATGACTTTAGAAATAAAATAATACTTTCAAAACATTCTCCTCCAAATTTGGAGACAAAAACTCCCACGTCTACTCCCTAACTAATTTTGATGCTCAACAATGAAAATCACGCATTTTGCTAAGAATGCCCCTGATTTGACAAAACTTCTTATAACTTGTCCTCCTGAATACCTACACATTTTTTGACTACATATTTGTAAAGCTCATCTTCTCCACTTTCTAATGGTACATTGTACTCCATATTTTGGATAAAAATGGTACCCCTGGTGTGCATTTGAAAAAATTTGCCCTTGGGTATGAATAGGCTACTTAAAATTGAATTTTTTTAAATGTATAATTTTAACTATAGAAATGATCAAATTTTATTTCAATTTTTTCAAACTTTTCAATACATGAGGACTTAGCTTTTGAGAAATTTTAACTTTAATTTTTCATTTTATTTAGTCACCTGATTTCTCCAATCCCTAAGCACCACATGGTGTACTTTCATTGGTTGAATTGTTCATTGTGGGACCCACATCTCAAATGTATCCTCAAAATTCTTGAATCTTATGATCTCTCGTATCTTCTTAACTTCAATATTTGAGACTCCTGATCTTATGATTTTTATAAGATCATAACTCCAATCTTTCATATCTCTAACCATATGATGGGTGGATCATCATATCTCTCCTTTCAAAGCTTTTCAACCTCCTAAACAAATGAGATGTAATATCTTAAGTCTTGATTTTTCACACCTCCTGATCTTACACTATCTTGCAAAATCTCATTCATGAATTTGGAGGCTCTCAACTATATGGTTCATCATAACATCTTGAATTCCTTTTTTTTTTCATTCATGACCATATGATTTGCCTCTAGGAGAATTTTCCATGTCAGAATGCCAACCCATGTGTGTGGTCAAGACTATCTTGTACTTCTGCCACATGTTCGTCCATCCACAATGGTCCCTCACACAAGCCTTGCCTCAATAGAGGCATGTATTTTTATATACAATAATATTAATTCCATTGGGTTATAAAAAACTAAAATTATTTCTATGTACCCAATGTGGGATAATGCAAGTAAACATCCCCTTCTAAAAATGTCCTCTATTTTTGCCCAAAGTTTTACTCAATGCTTGTTGCTTCTCTCTCATCCTATACTCCCCCTTTCTAAACTCTACCAATGATTTCATAGTGGGGAGAAATCAACTAAATGGGTTCATCTCTGTATGCAAAGGAGCACTACATTATCTTTCCAATGATTTGCATCATTCCCCTAGAGATCAATGATGACAACCTACCACAAAGATTGCATAATAATCCCCATACCTCATCTCATTCAATGTATCCCTTTATTTCCATATTTTTTCTCTAGTTGCCTCCTTTTTCCCTATATATTCATGGCTTCCTCTTTTCATGAGGTCATCTCATCCCTAATGTGGGATAAAAACCCCAAGTCACTCTTCATGCAAAACTCTTTTGTAGATGTCTGCTCTTTTAAAACCAAAAACAATCTACATTACATTGACCATCTATAGATACAGCTTCACAAAACTCTTCCTCATGTGGCTTAGAACTTGGTTATAGTAGGTGGGAACCTCTCATACTGGTATTCTCCTCTTTTCTCATCCCTACCAAAAAGTCATGAAGGTGAGTGTAATATCTATATAACATGTCATGGGATGCCCTGCCTTTTTCATCATCTATAGACATCATGCTCTCAAATATTTTAATGCTTCATACATATTCAAGCCAAAAAACTACACCACTCTAAACACATAGGTCAAATTGGACTATAATTAGCATCTTCTTGCCAAGTGCATAGTTAACATCCACAACAATAACACTAAGTTGAAGAGGAGATGGAATTCATGGGACAGTAGAAATTGCCCATGTGCTTGTAGTCAAGTCTACAGAGCCTCATAAGACTAATACTAATTTAAGTGATGATGAATCACCACCACTGCCTAGGAAATCCTCTCCAAAACACACGTTCTCTTATAAAAGTGTCTATTGCCACAAATTTCCCTAATTCAAAAATCACTTCTAATAAATCACGTGATTCACTATTGCATGCAACCATGGATACCTTTTCAACAAAGTGGGCACCTCCTCATGTAGACTCATTTTCCTAGTTACACCAGCTTTACCTATTCTCAATAGATATGCATCCTAAGATCTCCCTAGTATGTTCAACTCATTCCATTATTTTCACCATGTGCATGCACCCACACATCCATTTGGTCTCCAATGATGGTATATGCATACAACTGTCCACTGACATAAACTTATGTCATAGTTTCCTTAACTCCGTACCAATGAAAGAATTCAAAATATACCCAATTTTAATGAAAGCTCATTTTCAATAGATCCAATGTTCTTAAAATAATGATGGTGTGGATTTTTTTATTTCATCAGCAAGTGTAATAATTCTTACTATAATTGGAGGGCCCTCATAATCACCATCCATCCATCTCTCTTGAATTTTTAAAAATAATTTCTACTTCTAACCTTATGGTGATTATGGAACTCCATCATATCCTCTTTTGATGTCCATTTGCATGTATAACATCACAAATATATTTATAGAATTGCATTAGTTTCACTTAATTAATATTGAAAACTCCACTTTGACCATTTCTAGAGCTAATGAAATTCCAAAAATTTCTTTTGGTTTCAAAAAAATGTGCATAATGAAAAATCCTAATGATTCGAGATGTCATAATCTCCCTTTAAACATATTTAGCTCCCAAGGTTTATTTAATCTTATGTGAATTAATTAGGCACCAAAGTGAGTCTAGATAAAAAAAAATCAAACTAGAACACCTAACTTGTCAAATTGATCCAAAGAACACTTGGAACTAATTAAAATCAAATTCAACCATTGATCGATCATTTAAAATTGAGTTTACCCTATGTTTGCAAATTGTAACCTTTTGTTAGGGAGGCCTATAGGATGGCTTCAAAAATTGACCAAAACACCTAACTAAGCCTTGAGATCTAATACTTGTTTTCTTTGTTCCACATTCTTATACCCTATCAAATTTTTTCTCATGATGACATCTAGGTCAAAAGATAATGACCTTCAAATTTGCCTTCTCTGAACTACCTGCAAAAAAACATGTTAGAAAACAATAAAGTGTTTTTGGTTTTGGATTTGAAAATAAGTCAAAAGGAAACTTGAGGGCATGAACACTAGGGTGCATTTGGTAATCATGCAAACTAGGGTAGTCAGAATTGCAAAACTAGGAGCAGTGGTAGAATATCAATTTTTTGCAAATAGAATAAACCTTAGAAAGTGTGCAAATGGATTGGTAAAAACTCAAAAAATAGTACACTTGGAAAATTTTTAGAGTAGAACATATTGGTATAATCCATTTTGTTTCATCTATTATGGATTTGGAGTTATGAAATCTTGAACAGGACTATAGATCAATTTGCACTTTTAGACACCAGCAAAACTTCATAAATTACATTCGAATTCACTTTTGAAAACTAGTCAAAAAAAAATTTCATAGGCTCAAATTTGGAACGTAGAAAATTTCTAACCCCTACAATTCAATGCAAAAGGAATTTTCTAATTTTTTTAACTAGGTAAAAGTTATAACTAGTCAAACAATGCTTCTCAAAATTTTGAGAAATATCCATCTACATGACATCAATAAACAACCAACTATGAGAGATTCAAAATCTAGTCAAAAAAAAAAAAAAAGACTTGAAAAATGTAGCATAAGTTCTCTAATATGCATAATAAACACTCCAAAAGTGGAGAGCCATGAAACTTAACCAGGTTCAAGATATTCAATAGAAAACTAGGCTTCCTATCATTATTTTCCAGATATGACAAAATGCAGATTTAAACAATGCTCAAAACAAAAATTCATAGAATGATTCAGAATGACAAGTTATCATCATGAGACTATTGAAAATATATTGATACAAGTATGAGATTTTGTTTCAATCATTTATTGTCACTTATATAAAACTTGCTAGTTGTTGGTAAGATAACTGCTTAGTTGATTTGAGTACTATCTATATTTGTTTGATTGATGAAGAGGATTTGATTAAATGAGATATATAAAAAGAAACTAGAGGAAAGGTTGAGTTATGGTATGAAAAAGGAGTAAAAAGATCAGTTAAGATAGTGATGATATAGTGCATTGATTATCTACTTAAGGTTTCCACTAATACATTTAGCATCGATTTGTGACAGCTATGTGTCGCAATTACGACAACAATGTGTTGCCACTGCGATAATAATATATGTCATAGTTTTTTAGTCGCAAATTAAAATGTCTATCCTTTACCATTGAAATTATGATGCCTATAAATTGCTATGTAGCCACTTTATTGTGACATCAACCCTACCACAATTCTTGTGTTTGACATTGCAATTGTGACGATATTGCTAGGGACTGACATCACAATTACGACAGCAATTGGCATTGCCTCTACAACAACCCCATCACAATTGAAAGGGAGTCTATCAAAATTTTTATAGAGGCCTTGGCAATTGTGGCAACAATGCTAGAGGCTACCATCACAATTGCAATGGAAGTTGGCATCACCTCTACACCAACCCCATTGCAATTGCCAAGGAGTCCATCACAATTGCAACGGATGCAAAGTAAAACAAAAAAAACAAAATCCTCGATTATATTCAATTGTCAATACCTACCCATACTGACCTTTGATGTCCTCCTTGTCTTCTTCATAATCTTCCCTTGCATTAAGGGCAAGCATTTGGCATATAAGCCAAAACAAAGAAGCATCTAAAGCCAGGAAGGCAGTTGCACCATATAAGCCAGTCTTTGCAGTTGGGCATTTTGTTGTGAGATCATGATGTACATTTCATGTTCTATGTAGACTCTCTATTATTTTATCCCACATCATCAAGGCTTCCGTGAGAAAAGAGACAGCCCTGGTATAAAGATACATGATATACCTTGCAAACCTAAATAGGGAGGAAGCCTTAAGAATTATGAAATTTCCCAAAGGATCCTAAATATGGATCTTTATATCTAACTCTAGCAAAATAATACTAGACCACACCACATGGAACATAATGGAGGGAAGTAAAGCTTTATTTTGGGATGATTCATGGGGAGGATACCCATCATTAGACAACTATTGAATTCAGAAGGATGAAAAAAAATGCCTTGAAAGATGGGGAAAATATGCCAAGGACAAATTATTTTCTGTCTTGCCATCAAATTAGCTTTTGTATTCAACTAACACCTTTCCAAGTCACAAATTCTTTTTCCCTAATTTTGCCTTCACAGATTCCAAATCAGTAGACCTTTCCATTCAATGAAACCATGTTGATGGATAACACTCTTGTTTCACCCCTTCGCTGGTCAATGGAAGTTGAATAGATAGTTTTCTTAAGCAATTTTTTTTAAAAAACAAATGATTTTCATTTGTACATAACATATTCACTTTAGCATAGGCTACAAGCTAACTGCTGGAGGTTGCACTATTTGGAAGGGCCTAAAGCCTCATCAATTCACCATCAGAATCTTACCAAACTTTGCTACATCAAAGAATGAATATGGTAAATTAGATTTGTTGTAATGAAATGTTGAAATGACTACTATGTGATTTTTAGTTGAGCTCTCTATATACTGTTGGTTTGCAATTTAAAGAAATAGACCCAACCTAAGCAATTGATAAAAAAGTTAATGAAAATTTGCTAGGATAGTTAAAATATATTGATTGTCCTCATAATATTGCACTAATACCAATCTTTCAAGAGATGAAAAAGTTCAAGACATGAAACATTCTTGTTCTTGGCCACAACTCCAAAGATTGCTACCAAAATATTGAGTGTTGCAATAGTAATTGAAATTCGCCCAACCTCAGTCAAAGCCATTGTGCCTATTCATCATATATCAAGTTTAGAGAAACATTTTTTTATCATACCAATATACTAAAATTAGAAAATGGGAAAAGTTATGCAATTAAAAGATAAAAGTAAAATATTGGTTTGACTTTTGTGTCATACCAAAACCTACATATTTAAGAATTTGTTTTGCATGTTCAAGTTTTATAGTGCTAAGTTTTGACCTCATATAAAGCTCAACAACTAACTCAAACTTGTCGATAAATCAAGCATAAATGAATTCTATTAGTTAAAATTTGGTTATAGTACTATGCATTTTATCACTTGAAATATTCTACTCTATGACCACAAATGAAAATAAAGACCTCATCACAACTGCAGAGGTGACTGAGTGCTCACAAACCATTTAAAGGAGTTTCTCCATCTTTTAAGATATAAAAATACATTAAAAATTTCTTAGATTATTAATTTATAGCTGGGTATGAATAGAGATACATGAATATTTGTATTAAAGATATACAAATCATAAATACATTCATATTTATAATCTAAAATGAACTGAATGACAAGCCTTCAACAAATTCCATAGTTATCATTTAGCAACCTTTGTATTTTACATAAAGCTAGAGCATGCACAACTGCACAACCGGCCAAACATGTTTTAGCCTTCACTGTAACTTCCTCAACCTTATAGCACCTTCACAACCCAATACATGTACCTCTTCAACACCTCCTCCATGTACAAGGACTCCAATCCAACAACTAATGTCAATATGTTTGTCAACTTGAACTAGTCATAACAAATGTCAAAAATGTCGAAGCTTATATAGATGTGCACTTCACCAAGTCCAATTATAGGGCCCATCTATTCCTACACAAAAAATGACCACCACTGAATTGACTTTCAAAACAACCTAGAAGTGTCGTGATGGAGCTGGAATCAGCCAAGTATGTACTACATGATTCCATACAGATCCATCCCCAAAAAGGGCACCTTAGGCTTAGACAATTCCACCTGCTATTCACACAAAATCTACAAAGGGCTGCCTGGTTTGTCTACCAAATCAGTAACATAATAAATTATAGTTTTCAAATGATTGTGTTGGCTACATGTCAATGTAATTTTGCATCAAAATGGTCACTCTTCAGTGATTTGAAGCTTGAGGTAGTTTCCAATTGCATTTAGTATAGGTGTTCCAAGACCTTATATGTTGACAATCGTGAGTGAGCTTAAGTGTAAACTACCTTTGTATCTCAAAATATAGACAACTATTCTTCTTATTCTATATTGAAGCCTTTATTATCATGAACAACTTGGATTATAGAAAAACACCAAAAAACTAACTCAATTCAATAATACCTATTTGTTCTTATTCTTGGTGCTAGATCTGGTACTTGGCGAATATACTCTTATTACTCTAAAATGTATTGCTAGATATTAGAATATAAACTAATTAGGGCATAATGTGTCCTTGTTTATAGCCAACAACAAAGCAAGAAAATAGAAATATAAAGAATTGAATCCCAAGAGATAATTTTCTCCTTCTGCTCTTTCATCCTGATGATGGGTCACATAGTGTGATCCCAAACATTGATGCAAAAAAAGAACACACAATCATTTCCAAAAAAAAATATGCACAATAGTTTTACATTACAAAGCATTAAGTTAATGGTAGGAGCCATTTACACAAAAACATAAAAATCAAAGTCCAATGGATAGTTTTGCATTACAAAAGCATTAAGTTTGAGGCTGAAGCAATTTAAACAAAAACATAAAAAATCAAATGGCAGGGGATAATTTTACGCTACAAAAACATTAAGTTGGAGGTTACAAACATTTATTAAAAGGACAAGAAATGGACAAAATAGTTAACCTAAAAATTGTTTTCAGTGTAGACTTGATCAGTAGGATGGTTCTGCAAAATTTAGAAAATGGTGTTACCATTAACTCAATAGAGTTCCTATAACTATTAGAACTAAAAAAAGATTTTACTAATGCAATAGAATCTACCATTCAGATCTTACCAGATGTCTACTTAGGTTCTAGAGACACACATTCATATTTGAATGCTAAAATCAAAATGTAGTCAATACTTCATGCCATCACTGCAAATCTGATACTTTTCACTCTTCAAAAAGACTAGGTTTCAATAACAATAAGACCTTAAATAAGGGGTGCATACAAACTCTACAGTAATAGCAGTGATTAAGAATTCAAAAATTCATGGCATGGAGTTAAGGTTGACTCAAAAATAGGAAAACTATGTTCAGACAACTAACACATCAAATAGCATTAGAATAATTGTTATATCAAATGGCATCCAATTTTTTTCTCAATTTGTTTAGGATGTCCTAAGCATTCTAGTGTTTAATTGTATGTCTACATGTTCTGTATCTAGCTTCCTCATGGAATTGGGGTAATTGTTACACACATCTTCCAATGAATGATATCCAATTTGTCATGTAGCTTCTAATGTTTCTCTACCAGTTTATCAAGATCAAATTTTAGGCTAGTGGAGTTAGCTCAAAATTTAGACTCATTTTTTGAACTTGTGTCTTTTTTTTTCGGCTTGAACTACTTTTAGAAACTATCACTTCAAAAGATGTTTCTATCATACTTCAATATAAAACTCTTGGCTTCAGCTGCCCCTTCTTTAGCTATAAGAAAAAATCATATTTCCAAATGAGACATTACATAATCATAAAGCCTATTATTATTGTAATGTGCCATGTCCAATGCTTGTAGCAGAATGATTGACTTTGCTTTGTCATGATCTTGGGAAAGTAGCCTCTTCCAGAGATATGTCTTAACAACACAATGCAAACTATATCTTGACACTAAGATTTGACCGTGCAATAAAAATGATTCATTTGGAATATAATAAAAATAGTATAATAAACAAGTACTAAAATATCATAGCACAAATTGTAATGTGCACTTCACAAGTGAAAAATTAAAGGCTGAATAATCTGGATGACAGATCTATATAACTAATGCTATGAAAGCATTGCTATCCCTCAAGAGACAGTCGAGATATATGGATGACATTAGATAAAAATCCCAAACAAAGATTCAATTCATAGAAATCAAAGTAAATAAGAACTAGTAAAAGCTTTTTTTCACCAAGAAATAATGCAGTTGAAGCACCGCTCAGAAAAAAAAATGCTTGTGCATAAGATCTAAATTTGGCATAATCCCAAATAATGTGGTATTAAGATCTAAATTTTAAAAGTAGGTGCATCATACATTTCAAAAACCCAATTTAAACTCATCAATGTTAGATTTTACTTGGATAAGGAAAATTGAGCATGAAGATAATACTTACCTTACCCATAATACTATGTTGTCGACTTATTCCCACCCATTCATAAGTTTTCCCATCAAAATAGTGTACAGTTTTCATACCTTCCCATATACCTTCACAAGAAAAAATAATAATGACATTAGGACTAGATTTTATCCTACTTAAACAATCCATGATACAAAAAAGTGGAAATCAAAGTAAGATTTGCAATTTTTTCTGAAGATTGAACTCTCCAATTTAGGCTTAGTTACAATGACGTGAGATACTAAGTATGACAGTTGTGGCCTTCATTATATTATTCATAAGCTTTCTTGTCTTTTCCACATTCCATGAGTATTCTCTATTATTTGTCACATCCCGTTTTATTAACTCATTATGTGAATAAAAAAATTGATTATTAACTAACTATTTATTTGTGTGCATTTGATATTTCGATTAAATGAACTAAATTTGATGACACTAAATACAAATTTATGTCAATTAGTATTTTATTATTTTATGAATATCCATGACTCGCTATCTTGTTAGTCTAAATATTTTCCATAGGTCCTCCTATTCGAATAATTTATAAATAAGATTGGTAAAATTGATTGTGTTTTGCAAATCATATATAGGCAATATTTTAATTATTTCTATTGACTTGAATTATGATCTTTGGATTATGACATTGTCTAACTACAATCTATTGGCATGAGGTGGATGCTGGTCAGTCTTTTTCCCCTCTCACTTATTGAATTAGGCATCATCTGGAAAAGGGAGGCTGATCATGATAGTGAGGAAATTGTACTGTAAATTTTAAGAACTTGTACACATGCATCAATCATAAGTTGATTGTATGATAATGCAGGGTAGACACGCAAAGGTTTTCTCAAGTGTCATCACAAGTATCTATACTCTCATTTCCTTTCTATCGTTGGATGAGATCCAATGAAACATAGGGACTCATTGTTTCCCTAGTTAATTATGATAATCATATCATTGGTGATAACATAGTCCCATGATAGTGCTGAGATCCAAGGATGCAATTAAAAAGCTACAAGTTTAGAGCTTCATGACAGTTCAAAGCATGAAGCCTTAGATGCATAGGACAACAGTATAAACATAAGAAAAAATAGAGAAATATTTAGTATCTTATTGAACTTCACTTTGTTTAGAGAATAGTTTAATATTCTCTACTAAATAGGGTCAACCACATGAAGGTGGAAGCTCATTTGGCCCCACCCCCCTCCCCCTGACATCACTCTACATTCCCCATTAACATCTAACATTCATTCATTCTTTCAACCATTAATAAAATATAATATTCAATCAATATCACATGATAACATTCATTAACAGATTAGATTCATAAAGATGTAACATTCATCAATATTTTGCATTAACACATAATTCATGAACATTCATTAGCACATAATTAAATTTATTGAGACATAAATTTCAATCATTATCATTTAAGGTATGTAGATGACAATCATTTCTTTTTTTACTTTCTATTTCTTTTTTCTACGTAAGATCCAAGAGGAGCATCAGTGTCATCATCAATTCCCCCCTCATCAATTGTTCTTTTTTCTATTCTTAATGATCTCAAATTCCTATGATGTTGCAAAGGGGGGTCCTCTACAATAAAAAATAAAAGAGTTAAATTAAAAATAATTTATTATAATTGTTACAAGTATTTAATTATTTTAAATAACATAATTGTGGAGCTCTTTACCTGATCTGACCACATCATTTTGTTTGGACTCAACATCAACATGCTCATGAACATCAACCCCTTGATCCTCTACAACTACTATACAAAATGTAACATTAATCCAAACACCAATTGCAATTACATATAAAAAATTTAATAGCTAATGTATACCAAAAACCACTGGGATGCACATCATGTGAAACTCCAACATCCACAGATTGTGTAGAAGGATTGTCAGGCTGCATTCCAACATCCTACACATTGTTATCATTTGTTTTCTTAAAATAGATATACTCACTTTATATTGGAACTTCACATCAAATAGACTAATTTGTAAAGTATTCAATTTGAAATAAATTTCATTTAGCTTATTTTCCTGTGGCTCAGATGAAACATTATTAGAACCTTCCACACTAATTTCAGCTCGTAGCCATTTAGCCATGGCTCTATAGCCTTGTTGGAAGCCAATTCTCTTATCCTCTTCTATGAGGCATCTCTTGAACTCTGAGCCCTACATTTTTGCATGGTATGGTGAATTTTACTTGCATTTTTTCATCAACCAATGGAGGCTAGTTAAAATATCAAAAGGAAATACAAAAGTTGCAAAAGTTTAGGATCAGGAGCATAGAAAAGCTAGTCTATCCTAGCATTTTCCATCACAATATATAAAAAATTTGATACAATTTTTCATTTAATAATACTTACAACTTGGGCTTGAAGTTTCAAAAAACCACCAGAGCCGAGCTTGTGTGTCTCATGCTTTTCTAGTCTTTCCTTTGTTGCCTTTGATGTGTCAGGCAATCTATGAAAAGTTTGAAATATGTTAGATAGTATAAATATAGAGGTTAATTAGTCTATAATTACATTCTCAATAGTATCACATACCTTGGTGTACTCTCTACTAGTGTAATTGCATCTTTCTTCTCAGCTTTATACTTTCCATCCAAAATTAGAGCTTGCCACTCAGCCTCAGGAACATAGGGTGGATGGTCATACCTAGGGTTATCCTGTAAATGTTTTTTGTACTGGTCCCTAATATACTTCAAACATGAACCAGCTTTTTCAAGGAGCTTGTTTCTCTCGAATGCACAAGGTCCAAAGAGTTGGGTCATGCTCTCTATAAGATCATCCTTCAACTTTTTGTCTTGGTTATTCCACCTTTTAAGTAAAAAAAAAAACATGTTAGACTCATAAATGAAGTGAAGCTATCTTTAATATAGTTCAAGAAATGGATGAAAAGAAAAACTATTCTAGCAATGATATGAAATCAAAATAGTTGTTTGGGGTATTAGTTAGGATATGATGTTCCACCAAGTACGCATGGTGGGCTCGAATATTCACAAACACTCATCACCAAGTTTTTTCCAAAAAATATCATTCCCTACAAAAGAATCATGGGATCATTAGTCTATGAAGAGTGATCAAAAACTAAATTACTATTATATCACTATAGAATAATAACTTTAAAGTACCTGGAACTTTGGCTACTTTTAATGGAATGCCTTCATCATCACTGATGATCAATATGACATCCTTCACTGTTCTCGTACTAGGAACATAGGAACATCCAAGAAATGATGTTGCAGCTCCTATTGCAAAAATTTTCATAAGTGACATAAGTATTTGTAATGAAGTATAAAAGAACAAATGATAATTGATGTTAAAAAGTTGTAAAAAAAAAAACTGTTGAACTTTGATAGCACATATAACTACATGAATTATCTTTAACCTCTAGCTTTTATGTTGTTCCGATTGTGGTCTACTCCAAGAATGTCATAAAGTAGCCTTGCAAAAAATCATCCATTAGTTTTGATGAGGATTCTCATAAATTTTACATAGAGAATGTTGATTTTCATTGGATTTGAATATCAAAAGTTGAATTGCATGAGTTGTTTGGCAAAATGCCAAAAGAAGCTGAATTTGGGGAGAATGCATAAAAATTGTTTGCTAAAATGTTAAAAGAGATTTTTTATAAAAACATCAAGTGCATGTTTTCTGAGTGAGATTTATCTAGGAAGAGAAAGCCTTCAGTTTCAAAGTCCAACAATCACATTCTTTGCTTGAACAAGAACAATAGGAGCCTCATATACAACAAATTGAGAGCTATCTTGTGGAATCTAATTGTCATGCTGAAGTATCATATTAGCCTTCAACTGAGCCATATGGAAAAAAATGTTTTTAATGTGAAGATGATTTAAAGGCTAGTCATGATACATTTTTGATATTTGGGCAATGAGATACTACTCTAGGATGTATGCAATCTCATGACTCATCTGTCAGGTCACTTGCCATCAAGTAGATGGGGTAAGTTGAATTTTTCGTTATGGAAGCATATCAAGATTTTTCTGCAAGATAATTGGCAAAGCTTCAACTGAGAAGGAAATTTCTTGGAAATCAAATTTCACTAGATATGGTTGAACATCTAATCAATGATCCTAAATCTTAACATTTATTTCCTCTCCAACTAGTTGTAATTATGTGTAGTCCTAGTACATTAGTGCAATGTTCCCTATAGAGAAATTGAAAAAGGAATAGAACCAACTCTAAAATGTCACTGTGGATTCCTGAAAAGGAATTCTCTACCAATGTGGAAAAACTAGCTTAGGAAAGTGCTTTTTAATGCTAGTTGTAGAATTGTTATACCATATATGTTTTACACCTTGCAATGACATACTTTTGATCATCATTTCTCCAAATCGAGGGCTTGCCATGCATATATATATATATGGCAGATGGTCTTATGAAATATCACAAACAAAAACATGGCTTGGTCATCCAAGTGCTAAACATAGTTCAACTAGAGAGTGTAAAGGAAAACTAATCATATTAAGATCATGGGGAATTTGAGGCCAAATTTTTTGAAAATTTTGTAAACATAAACATGGTAAGAACATGGACAGAGATATTTATAGCTATACAACTCAAATAATGGCTTTGGCCTCCAAGCTAGTCAATCTTTTGCATCTATACAATGTTGCACCTCAAGAATATACTCCACTTTCAACATGACAAGACTAGACAATACTCTATCAAATAGTAGCCATAATGCATTTATTTATCGATTAATTGTAGTGAAGATGTTGCATCTCAGTATGCATAGAATTTTAATTATGAAAGAATTGACCACTCTATAGTTAGAAAAGTTATGCCAAGCCATGACATGAGGGATATAGGCTTAAGGAGATAGGAATTGGACCTTAAAACATAACAAAATACAAGAAATTAGCAAAAGATAGTCAAATGAATAGACATGAAGAAGCAAAGTATAACAATTCATCATGTGGCTTCCAATGGAGATAGTGATCAATCTCAAGATAGCTAAAGGAAGGAACATATAGGAAAATTTATAGTTGCTACAATCTGATGAAACACATGAGCTTCCTAAGGCATCGCAAGGATATGAGGTTATACATCTATGTGTTAGTGTTGAGAATACTATGTAAGAATGTATACCCATACCCTTTTATGCAAGCTGATAGCTCTATTCCTCATTGATATGGTGGAACAAGCATAGGTTAAGTAGAATATGACATTTGTTGGAATTGGTGGGTGGAAGAATTGGCATATAGGAAGCACATTCACATTCACTACTATCTATAGGAAAGGCCATGCATGTCCACCAGATATGTATTAAGCCATAATGAAGTTTTTAAAATCCATGACAACATTAGTGGTTAGTGTAAATCTGTTCAGGCTATAGTGAACAAGTATAATTTGTGCAAGCTTGATGTACTCATTGAAATAGCAACTGAACAGGAGTCGACAATTGTAACAGTCAAAAGAAGGTGACGATTCATGCAAGAAGATGTGAAAAATACACGAAAAATTAATGTGTGAGTTTAAAGACAATAGACATGTGTGTCTGGTTAATCATTCATGTGAATTATAAAAACCAAAGGCATATCAAATAAATAGTTGTAAAAAAATTGTGAAAAAGTTTAAATGTTGAGTGACTACCAAAGGGGGGTCATTACAATCTACATAATAAACACATAACACTTAAATACATAACAAAAGAGAGAAAAGGAGGGATTTGTATACGAGTAGATGGTGCAATAGTCGATGCTTGTAAGCTATGTGTTGTCAACCCAATAGTGGGAAAGAGATATGTGGTTGTCCTGGATGGAGGCGACGTCATCATAGGATCTGAAGTTGAAGAATAAAATTGTTAAAGCATGCATAAATATAGAATGCATGGACTAGCATGGACAAGATTGTTAGAGCATTAAACAAAAGGATTGTCCGAGCATGTATTATCAATGATTATGATAATTCCTATATATATTCAGTAGAAAACACAAGTGGGAAATGGAACATGCGATCTACTTGAACCACCTATAGCACCCTCGTCATGGGAATGGGGCTTGAAATCACACAAAAAACTCTATAAAGACAATGCATCCATATTTTAATTAATTCCATAAACAAGCATAACATAAAATCCATTATTGAACTCTTGTTATAATTAAAAATTTCATCAATACTTACCTTTAAGGTTTCAGAGGTGTGCAACAATTCAGATGCCTTATCTTTTATTTCCTGACTAGTAGGCTTAATGGTTGCCAAATGTATAATTTCTTTGCCAATTTTCTTTAGCAACTTTTTAATCGAACCGATTGGGTCATCAGTCTCTGCTAAATCAATATAAAAAGGGTCCTCCTTAGGGGTGGGCTGCTGAGGGACTATAGGTTTCTTTCCCTCCCTCTGACCACTGGCCCTCTATGACAACAATAGTATTAGTATTATCAAAATTACTCCAAAACAATGAAGAAAACAACATTAAAAAAAAAAAAATTTGCTTCTATCTAGTTTGCACAATTATAATGAGTTTTACCTGTTCATGTAGAGATGAGCTAGGAATATTTCCAGCATCCCCTCCAGGTGGTTGCTCCATATTGTGCCCCTATGTCAAAGATCAAGTATAAAAATGCTAGCCAAAAATTTATTGAGTAAATGGTATGTTGGAGTCATTGATTAGAAGTTGGTTTAATAGTATGTACCACCCCCATGATAGTAGACTCATTTCTATCTATGTGGTTCAAATTGTAATCAATAAGAAGCTCTTCCCCTGGACATATTGATTTTATTGCACAGACGAATACACAATTTTTCTCGTGCACCTCAAATATGCAATTGGGTTGCTTTATAGTTGACCCGAGTCATGTACTATTTATAAATCTTGCAATATTCCTTGTTGCTTTTGGCCTTCCATCAATGTATATAGCGACACTTTTACTTTGATTATTGTCTTGCTGTTGTATATAATTTTCTAAGAGGGCATACCTATGCATACTTTTTTTATATTGAACAATATTCCAAATTTTGTAATCGTAACATGGTCCAACATACTCCATCAATTTAGAAACTTTGTTATAAGACACCTTTATACCATCCATAGAAAATAGGCCCAAACCATGTAATGATGATGGTGCTATGTGATATATCCTCTCATTAACATAGAAATCGGTGTTTATTGGAGGAAGTTCCTTGGGTACCCAATGTTTCTATAGATGTTCGTACCTCAAGGACACCTCAATATCGCCTTCCATCTCATCATCATAAGAACATGACCCCCCTTAAGCAAGGAAAAATTTCATGTGTTTATTGAATTTCCTTCTAGTCCTTTGACCTCTAGTTAATCTCCCTATTTGATGTAGGAGCATCCAGAGGTATAAGGACAATCCTGTGTCATCCAAAAAAAATGTACTTAGACTTAGTTTCTATTTCATGTCTTTTCATTTTTGGATACCCATTTGGGTCAAATAAAGGTTCCAACTCTCACAGTTCAACTATCAGTGTGCTAGCAAATCTTGAAAAAATAGGAGCATGCAATTTGGCCATCATTTTGGTGACCTAGAAGGTGTGAATTGGCTGGATGAATGTAATTGTGATTTAGAGCATTCCAGAAAAAGAATCAGGTCAAAAGGCCCCACGGTTTGAAAGTTATTGCAGTTTTTCAAGTTTTGGAGACCTCCTAAGAATGCTTCAAAGTCAGGTTAGGGGCATTAAATGACCTCAAAAAGGGTCAAAAAATGGGGGATGAGTGAAGTTGTCCATAGGGCTATAGAGAGCTTTGAGAGCTTTCCAAAAATGTAAACGGTTCATCAATCGAAGCTACGGTTCAAAAGTTATGCCTCCCGAAAGTTCAGTTACCATTTCTGGCTTTGCGCCAACTTCTACCGCAGCTTCCAGAACCTTCTATTTGGTCGGTGGGTGCCTACTAGCACTTTCTAGAATGTACTCCTAGTCCTTAACCCTCTGGGGTCTATTTAAGGAGATTTTTGGCATTGTAAAAGGCAGTTCGGAGTGGAGTTTGAGAGGAGGTACTGAAAGGAGAAATTATCTCTAGATTTATGCTATTGTAAGCCCTAAGGGCATTTTTTGAAGTTTATTTTCTCTGTACTTTTTGTACTAGCTTATTTTCTAAGTTAATACAATTTCCCTTTTCTGTTGTGTCCATTCTATTCTTGGGTTGTGTCCCCATCACTATTCTATATAAACTACATGTCTCACTTTCCTCTTCTATTCCTATATTTCCCTCACTCGAGGAAGACACTTCTAACAAATACCTATTCGCTAGTACCTACAAATGGGAGAGATCTTAGAGGACATCAATCTTACTATTGATAAATTTATTAAATAGACTATCTATAAGGAGTATTGACTTATACCTGTCCATCCATGAGACTATGTGGGATTCTCCTGAAAGGGGTTCAATTTCCTGCAAATGTAATTCAATTATTGTGAGCATAATCACATTGTAATCATAATCACATCCATCATAAGAATCACATAAAAATTATAAACAATAAAAGGTACACAATATAACACATCAATCAAGCTCACATTATAAGCCTACTAGGGAAGTAGGTGTAGTGAAGGGCTAAGCACTTATATTATGTTTTTCCTATGAATTTTATTCTAGGTACAACTCCGTTTTATAGATATTTAATAGATTCCCTTTTCTAAAATAAACACTTACAATTGCTTTTGACTTGAAAGAAAATAAGGCTCAATACATTCACACATAAATATGTGTTTTAAATAGTTTTATTTAATTAATTTAGATTAATAGTTAATTTAGATTAGCAGTATTCTATTTCTAATTGAAACTTGTAGCTTTTAAATAGATAATGAATAAACTATGTAACCATATAAGAAAAATATATTTCTATCAAGAAATGAATATTAAATAGATTGAGGATTGATGGCATACCTCTGAATTTCACCATCATCATCCTCATCGTCATAATCATCATCATTGTCATCATCATCATCATTGTCATCATCATCATCATCCTCAGCATCATCATCATTGTCGTCATTATCAACATCATCATCATCAACATCAACATCATCTTCATCATCATCATCAATAGTAGCATCTACATCATCTTCTACTTCTTTAGTATCTTCTTCTTCCATTGCATTATACTTTATTGGCCTTCCTCTCGGTTCATGTCTAACAACAAATGACCAACCCGATTTATGTGGAACCTCTGAGTAAAATACATGTTCACATTGGCTTGGAAGAACATACGACTCATCCCCAATTGGCTCAAATGACCTTGTATTAACCATTGCAAATCCATTGTCATGTTCAATAATAGTTCTATTAGGATCATTTGGATTAACTCATAGCCTATACCATTTGACAACAAAGAGTACTAATTTGAAGGAACTAAAGTCACACTCAAGTATATCATCCAAAATGCCATAGTATCAATTTTTAGACTCTCAAGGATGTAAGTTATTTCTAGATGAAATATTAGTCACTTGAAACATGTCAAAATTATTGTATCATGAGTTGATAAACATACAGGTGATTAATAAATTTGTACGTACCTAAAAATCTCTTAAACCATGTGCTAATTCTATTTCCCTTTGCGTAACATTGTAATCTCCATTATGATGAGCTTCTTTAACCAATGAAGATACACCTTCACATGTTAATGTCTGACCAGAATGTTGACATCATTCAATCCATACCGTCATCCAATCAAAGATTGTTTACAATATACAAATGTAGTGCATCCCACTCTCAAGAACCTATACAAAAAAAAATAGACAACTTACAACTGATTTATTTTGAAGATTAAGAAATAATTTATTACAATAACATCTTATAATTTATTACCTCTCACTTTCCTCAATGTACCTTTGCCCATCAAGTACTCCCCTTCTAATTTTTTAAAAGGCTTGAGATCCCAAATGTGATCTACATAGATATTTGATGCAAACTTAGGAAGATATTTAGTAATGTACACCATAGTCTGGTATACTATATATCCCTCTACCATAGAACCCTCAGGATGTGCTCTTTGTCGAACCAAAGCCTTCAAAGATTTCAAGTGCCTCTCAACCATCCACATTGACCTAGTGTGTATAGGTCCACACAATTCAATCTCCTCAACTAGGTGTATGAGGTAGTGTTCCTATGCATTGAAAAAAGTTGGAGGTAGAAACTTTTGCATTTCACACAGTAAATGAGGAATTCTTCTCTTCCAATAGTTTATATCTTCTTTATGGATTTCTTTAGATGATAACCACCTACATTAAGAGATTCAAGTCACAAAAAATATATAGATACGATACTTTACAAAATAATATACAATAGATTACATAGCAAGAAAAACAAATCATGAATATAATAAATATATACAACAAATTGAATAGATATTACTACTTACCTCATGTATTTTCCAAGATCGTATATCACTTGTTTGATGTTATTGTTGAAGGGCTCTGGTAGAGATAGAGGAAGCACGTACTATAGTAATTATAAACCAATTATTTCATTGTTTTCTAACATAACATAACTTACCTTGATGAAAGTATGCCAATCATGCATTTTGAGCCCTAGCCCAAATTCACTTTTTTTTTATATATGAGATTGTTTATGTTTGCAGCAAATTCTGTGGGAAATTGAATTTTTCGTATGACTTCTTTTATGGCATCACTTTGCTACTCCATTTATAACCAAGTAAGGGCACTTATATTAATCTGATCTCTATTGCTATTTGAGTGAATGAAATTCTTCAATGCATGATTGGATTTATGAATGTCATTACAAATTTTGACAATTTTTTCTTTATCATGCCTTTCATCCAATATTTTCCACAATGTCTCTATTATATTCTTTCCAATATGCATAGTATCAAGCAAATGCATAATTTGTAAGTGCTTGTAGTAGGGCAACCTGCAAAATTTTTTGGGATAGCTTTTTAGTACCTTTGGAAGGTTGTCAGTACTTCCTTGACGACCTTCATGATCATCAATTACACAATTGGTAAACAAAAATCACAATAGAAATATATAAATTATAAACATAAACCATTAGGTGGAACGACATTACCTCGATGATTAATTCTATTATATTCCAACTTCCACAGGTGAGGTGTCATTCTTCATGGCTTTGATGTAGTCTCTTCTTTCCCATTGAAAAGATGTTTTTCCATACTTCGATACTTATGATTCCTATCGACGAAGTGTCTACACTCATCAAACACCTGCTTTCCTAAAATTTTTGAATGACGAGATTTCATCTTTGGACCACAAATTGGACATGCAAATTTTCCATTTGTTCGAAGACTTACAAGATAATGATATAATTAGATTATTAAATATGTTGATTTTTATTATTAGAATTATCATGTGCAACTTGAATTCACTATAACATACCACAAAAATGTGTTAGCCCTGGGGCATCATGTATTGTCCATGCAAGTATTGCATGGAATTGAAATTGTCTTTGTCCTATTGGTCTAGACACATCATACATAGTGACATCATTCCATAACTCCACCAACTCGTCGATATGAGGCTCAATATATACATTCATATCTTTAACTTGATATTTACCTACTTGAATGAACAGTAACATTACATAATTATAATGACCGTTTTACTACAAGATTTGTATGTACATGTAAATTAATAACTATAAAATGATAAGATACCTTGAACAATCATTGCCGACATAATGTGCTCCCTCTTTATTGACATCCACAGAGGAATGTTATTGTTGATAACAAAAATAGGCCACAACGAGTAAACAGATCTCATATCTCCAAATGGATTGACACTGTCCGCTACCAATGAAAGCCTGAGATTATGAGTTTCTTCTTTGAAGTGTTGCCACTTTTCCTCTATGTGCATAAATGTTGAACCATCTGTAGGGATTCAAATAATATCATCTTGACTTCTATTGTGTGCATGATAATCCATAAATTGAGCCAAGCTACTACACCTGAATAATTTTTGCATCCGTGGAATAATGAGGATGTAATGAAGAACCTTTTGAGGCACCTTTTTTGTTAGTTGATCTATTTGATATCTACTTGTATGACATACAGGGCATTGTGTTGCAAATTCATATTCTTTATAATATATAATATGATCATTGGGACAAGCATGTATTTCTTGATACTCCATTCCAATATCTTTCATAACAGCAAATAATTCTCAATATGAGTGAGGTAGAATATTTGATGATGGTAACAGAAACTCACCTATCAATCTACAATTAAAATTTTTTTTGTTAATATAAACAATATTAGTGGTACATTATTCACCTTTTTTTAACTATAAAGACATATATGACATACCTTAACATACGTGACATTATTATGTTGGATAAACCATTCATAATCGTCAAGTTCAACAACAACAATTAAATAGAGAGAAGAGTTTTTTGGGAGTCTTTGTATAGGGGCTCCTATTCCTTCTCAAGTAGAGGTACATCAAGGCTGTCATCATCATCATGATTAGATATGCTTGGACTAAATGTGTCATGGATCAATGTATTTATACCATCATCTTCAATTGTGTTTTCTGGTGCATGATTGTCATCTTCCATGGGATCATTATCTTCACTTTGAAAACCATATTCTTTGGATTTTTGTGGTTCATATCATGTACTTCCATGGGGAGATCAACCTATATAAAATTGATTAACATAAATAAACCATGATCATCAACCCATCATCAAGTGATTTCATATGTATATAAATTGTTAAAATGATATAATGAACAACTTACCAGTGGATGATAGTCATGCCCCCCTTCAATGTGACCATTCTCCCTACAATGTATCTTAAGTGTTTTGATTAGAAGTCTTCTATGGTTTAAGCCCTTACAAATTTTGAAAGGACAATAACATTTTCCATCACAAATTTTTTTCAAGTTAGACCACAATCTAGCGATTGTCTCCCTATTTTGTTCTTCACAGGAAGCAAAAATCAGGCTATGAAAACTTCGGTCTACAACTTTCACAAACTAAGAAAAACTACCGAAAGTCCACAAATCTTCTTAGACCTAGCTAAATACTTTAATATTTTAAAAATACTTTCTTTGACTTTATTCCTAAGACATTTAACCCAATCACCTTTTATAACATTCAGTCAATTGCTCTAGGCAAATTTGTGGATAAGATTATTTGTAAAACTTTGACCAACTGCCTGAACATCTTATTTCAAGAGACCTTACAACATTAAGCCACTAAAAGAAATTTCAAAACATATAAGCTAAAATTCTAGCTAAAATATACATTAGATTAAAAAATATACAATTTTCATACTCGAGCATGCAACTATAACTCATGCAATGACCTTCTTTCTTAGTTGTAGAAGCTCTCCAACAATCAAATTATACAAGCTACAAGGCCTAACAGAAATTTCAAAACATATAAGCTACAAGTCTAGTTAAAATATACAATTTTCATACCTGAGCACGTGGCTATAGCTCGTGCAATGACTTTCTTTCTTAGTTGTAGAAGCTCTCCAACAATCAAATTATACAAGCTACAAGGCCTAATAGCAATTTCAAAACATATAAGCTACAAGTCTAGTTAAAATATACATTAGATAAAAAATATATACAATTTTCATACTGGCCGAGCACGCGGCTATAACTCATGTAATGGCCTTTTTGCTTAGTTGTAGAAACTCTCCAGCAATCAAATTATACAAGCTACAAGGCCTAACAAAATTTTCAAAACATATAAGCTACAAGGCAAGACATATTACATGACATGGCAAAAGGAACAAAATTTGCAAGCTTTAGCAAGACATATTAAATGACATCATAGTGCTAGAGAGATCACAATTATATGAGTCAAACATAGTTATAAAAAAGAACATAAATTAGTTATTATATGCAATTAAAAGATATATTGTTACATACTGACATCCATAGGGAATATTGAAGAAATTAAATGGTCATATGGATTTCATATGGGATTTTGAAGATGTTAGTGTTCTAAGGCAAAGACTCCATTCATATAACCATAATGACTCTATTAAGGTTGATTCTAGTGAAAAAAGACTTGAAATTTTTGAAACTCCCATGCAACAAGATATAACTAAAGAGGCTGAGATGCACTTGGTGGAAAAGTAGGAATCTCCAACCATAGTTCAATCATCAATTGAGATCCTATCTGATTTAGAGTAAAACGCTTTGGAAGCACCAACAAACTTTTGGTACCTTGGAACAACAAAGCAACTAAAATCACCACCAAGTCTTCTACAACCTCCACCAAGTTATACAAGGCTTGACTCACCTTACAAGGATCGACCTTACTGAGGTTTGATATTGTTGCTTGAACTCACAGACCTAACACTTCATGAAATGCTGCAACTCTTCTTCTTCTCACTTATACAACCCAAACATCACACACCAACCTTGGCAGAAGGTGATCAAGCAACCCCAACCTTTCTAGCATAAATGGAAACCAAAAAAAACATCAATACACCCAAAAAAATAGGTCTTATGACAAACCTACTATTACCAGTCACAAGGTAAATTGCAGCACTTGACTGTTATACCATACACACACCAAGAATGCAATTGGACACTTTAGGGCTGCTAAACACCTTGACAGTGAAAACAATTCCAACATGACAAAAATAAGGTGAAACAAAGGTTGGAAACCTTGCCAATCACTTACCATACAAACTGTTGCAACCAACCAAACAAGTACCTAGGTTTCTTAGCACTATTTTTCACCAATAACTCAAATTATTTACAAAGGACCAGGCAAAAAAAAGAAACATTCAAACACCCTTTTCAAAGTACCAAAAGACTCCAAAGTTTCAAAACCCAACTCCACTCCAGCATACCATAAGCTTAATCTTGCACTCAGGCCTAATTAGTAACTTTAGGCTTGGTCTACAATGAAAAGGCTAAAAATATGGGTGCATGGATTAGTTCTTCAACTCTATTATATTCCCCTAGTCAAGTTTAAGATTCCTTGCCTCCACACCAAGTCCCAAGTTCCCCTTTTCACTCTAACTCATCAAATTGCAAAAACAAGGTCAAATACATGGGTCTTATTAGACCTAGGGCTTGCTCTTAAAAATGCTTGTTGTAATCTCCTACCTCCAAGCTTTTGAAATTCGATAATACACTACCCTAGTTTTATCCATGCCAAATTGGAGAAAATTCCAACAGTGGGAATTCAAACAAGGGCCATTTCTTTGGCCAAAACCCTTTTTTGGAGGGTTTCACAGGCAGCAAGGAAGAAAAATAGATATCTTGCAAATGAAAACTGATCTTTCCTTGAAACCAACACCAAAACCTCTTAAAATGCAACCTCCAACTTTTTAATGCAAAATAGCCACCGTACAACCTTTAGGAGTCTGTACAATACAGAAAAAATAGTCAAAATAGCCCAGAAATAGCAAATTTTATTGATTTCAAAGAAAGTACATTGATGCTTGTGCATCCAATGGATGTTTTGAGGCTTTATAGGCTTGTAAAATGTGGTTAGAACCACCCCATGGTAGTTTCAGCCGTTGGGAGTGGTTTTCATTAGGAGTTATAACATTGTGCAAAAAGTTGCTAATGCAACTTTTGCAATTTTGTGCATTTTTTAATATTTTAACTACCCACCATTATAAAAATTTCTAAACCTTCCAAATGCTTATTCTAAGACATTAGACCCCTAAAAAAACCTAGAAAACAAGGAATAAATCCAACTCCACCCTAGGACCAATTGATGCCTAGGTTCATATTGTTACGTGGGGTCTTGTGTCTGTTACAATGGTGGATGACCTTGAGGATATTTATTAATCCTAGGCCTTATCACATTGCATAAAACATAAAACAAAAAAAAAAAAACAATTGTTTAGGTTCTCTACACCACTGTCTCGGAGTGATGATATTGTGAAGCAGCAAGAAGAAGGGTTGCTAATTGTGGAGCTAGTTGTTGGAGTTGATGCTAATTCTTCTACTTCTAAAGAACCTGAGTCTCAAGGGGTGCATTCTGGTGTTGATGTTTAGAATGAAAAAAATGTGACAGATAACTTTTCTGTCGAAGCCATTGAAGGTAGTCAGATCTCTGATACACCAGATATTGAAGAGGGAGAGATTCTTGTTGAATTAGATGATGTTGAGATTGCTTCAAGTAATGTGGATAGTTTCACAAGAGATATTGAGCTAGTATCTCATGATGAGGATAAGTGTGAAATGCAAGGTGAAGGTTCTACACATCTAGAATTTGTCTTTCCCTCTAAAGAAATGATAGAAAATTTAAATTAAATCAACGTTGGCTGAGCCATCTTCTTTAGTTTTATGTATCCTTATCTAAAATCAGAGAGTTTATTTGAGAAGTGAGATTAGTTCTTCTCTGTAGTCTATATTTTTAAAATATTTTAAATATATATTTTCAATGGAAAAACTATTTTGATTTAATTTTCTTTCATTGGATTATTTTCTATTGGATCAAGTCATCTATTTAATGAGAAATCATTAGGAAATTATAATAAGGGTTTTATCTATTTTTCTAAATATTCTATATTGTTTCTATTGGACCAAAATCAAGAACAATTCATCACAAAATTAAGAAGGGTTCTATCATTCTATACATTTTGTGTTATTTCCATTGGATCAAGTGGTCTAATCAAGGAGATGCCATCACAAAATCTCAAGGAGGGTTTTATCTTTCCTCTAAATGTTCTATGAAGTATCAATCAGAACAATTATCAAGGAGAGCTCATCAAAAAATATCTAAGAAGTTTTACCAATTTTTCTAAATGGTCCAACATGTCTCTCTTGGATCAAGCATCAAAGAGAGGTTATCTCAAAATTCCAATAGGTTTATCGATTTCTCTATATGTTCTATAATGTTTCTATCAAATCAAGTGGTCTAATCAAGAAAGTGTTCCATGTTCAATAATGTCTCCATTGGATCAAGTGGTCTAATCAAGGAAGTGTTCTATGTTCAATAATGGCTGCATTGGATCAAGTGGTCCGATCAAGGAGAGGTCATTGCAAAATCTTAAAGAAAGTCTTATCCATTTTTTTATATGTTGTATTATGTCTCTTTTGAATCAAGTTATCTAATCAAAGAAAGTTCATCCAAACATTTCCAATAGAAACTTGCATATTTCTGAAAGTATTATATAATGTCTCTAATATCTATTACAAAAGATTTGATTTATTTCTCTAACTATTATATGTTGTTATTTATGAGAACTGGCATTTAATTATGTTTTTTAAAATGTGATAAGTGAGCTTATCTCATGGAGGGTCTGAGCATCGTTCATTATACCCTCAAGTTGAAGAGGAAGAACCTCGGGGTCCTACAGTTAGGATTTATTGTGAAGCCAACCCCAAATTTTTCATGGCTTCCCATGGCTAGCTTGCTATCCTTTCTTTAGGAACCCCAAATGATCCCCACTAGGTAACTTCCTTTTGTAATCTTCAAATATTTTTAGGGAATGTATTATTAATTTACTTGAACTTGAATGTGTGTCTTTTTTAACATCAACATTTATTTCTCTTGGTAGCAATGGATCAAACTGGATTCGTGGGGTCTTAGGGTGAAGGGCAATGTGCAGTCATAAAATGAAGATCAAACCATTGATTTCAAATATGTCAAAGATAGAAAATAGTGATATTCAATGGAACAATGATATTCAATGTAACAATGATATCAACAGTGCTTTAATATAGTACACATCTCTTAGACAATGAGATATCACCAACTTCCTCAACACTTTCTGCAAAATTACTATTAGTTACACATTTGACAAATTAATTCTTCATCATTCCATGAGTATTAGACTCTCACATCCATGGAATGATCGTTCTTCCATATAGAAACTCAAAACTGGTTAGAAAAAGAAAGAAAATTCCTTAACCTTGTCAGAAAATAAATGAGCCAAGGTAGCAAAAATGGTTTCAAAACATTCACAATGCTTTTATAGAGACCTACTAATTTCCTTAGACCATTTACATTTCATGGAATGTGAAATCAAACAACCATCAACAAGGAAAATGTAAAAATGGTTGTTTTGTGAACGATTATGCAATGATTTTGTGAAGATTGTTCTTACCATAGATTGTTCCCTTTTCCTGAAGATGCCCTTAATTTCTATGAAGAATATGAGTATGTTCGAGGTGTTGGAGGAAGAAATGTATGTTGTCCATTTCATAGCTAGTATTGGAGGGTTTGTCCAAGAACATTATATCCTCTTCTTCTGGTTTTGTCAGTATGCCCGCAGCGGTGCACCCTTCACCAAATCAATATAATGCGATGGAAGGGAAAAAATGTTTGAAATGGCATATATTGTATGTCGTAGAACAAAACCTGTGTGCCAAATTTTTTTTTCAATTATAGCCTGACGACGTCACAATTGTGACACCTATGTTGTCGGATGTTGCAATTGCGATGTCATCGGGCTATAATTGAAAAAAAAAAAAGAAGCCAAAAACATATAGTGTTTTCCTGCTATTTCAAATTGACCCCTAATGTATTAGTGTGCGAAGGTTGGATACACTGACTAAGTCTAGAAAAACATGTAAGAAGAATTGAGACTACCAAGCTTGATCAAGTGGATAGTAGGCGCTAATAAACTTAGTGCAACCTGAGTAGAAAACCATTTTGAGCCAAGAAAAGTGAAGATTCATTTTATGCCAAGTGATATAGCTTAAGTTGAGTAAAGTTTAGTGGATTCCAAACACCAATAAACTTTAGTGTTTATCAAGTGACCTAGTTGAAGATGAGTGGAAAAGCAATATGGAAACCAAGTGACAACATGTTGATGTCAAGTGCTAGTATTTATATTAAATCATATATTTGACAAATCTAAGCTAACTAATTTTTTTCTTGAATTTTGTGAAGTGTTTGGAAGATAACTATGATGAGGTGGTGGCACATAATTCATGGTAGTATATTTTGAGAAAAATTCAAAGAGGATTGAAGGAGAAGTTTCTAGAAGGGACTAAAATGAAAAGATAGGTAGATTCATTGAATCCTACATAATCCTACCTAACCCTAAAATGGAAGATAGAAGATGAACAAAAAAAGATCTTAATTTTCTATTTATAGAGATGGCTAGTCAAAAGCAAGGTTAGTCAATGTTCAAGAACCTGAGTTAGACAAAAGGTCTAAGGTATTGCTTAATTCAAAGACCAAACAGAAGAGACTATTATTAGCAAGCAAAGAAAGAAGTCTTAAGAGTATGAATTCTTGAATGGTGAACAAGCTCTTAGAGCTAAAGTGAGTGAAGGTCAAGAAACATGGAGGACTGAAATAGAGATTTGTAATATGCAAGTGAGTTGTAACTTATTATCAAATCAAGCCTTATTGTTACTTTCTAATCATTGTACTAGTCTAGGGTAAATCCTTCGGATTAAGGTTGACCTAATAGTCATTTGTATATCCTTTAACCAGGTAAAATTACAATTGAATGATCTAAAGTCCTCTAGCAAGGCTCACTCCTAATAGGGTGATTGAAATCCTCTAACTAGGTCACATTTAACAGTGTGTATTATAAATTTTAACAGGGTTGGCCTTTCATATGGAATCACTTCATAGGTTCAAATCTAGAATATAGCATGTGTCTAACCCTTATAATGCAACTCAGAATTAAATTTCTCAATAGGGTCAACTAGTCATGTTTATAACTAGTCAAATAGGGCTTCCCAGAATTCTAAGCAATCTGCATCAGCAAGACAATAGTAAATTGCCAACTTTAAGGGATTCAAAACCTTGTCAAAATATATCAAAACAATTTGAAATCTAAAACATAGGTTCTCTAATATGCACACTAGCTACTCCCAAAGTGGTGGGTTATTAAACTTAACTGGGTGCAAGATATTTAGTTTTAAACTAGGCTTCCTGTCATTATTTGACACTTGGGCAAAAATGTAGATTTGGGCAATACTCAAAATGATACTTCATAGAATGACTCAAAATGATAACTTATCATCATAAGACATGAAAGGTGTTAAATTCACTAAATATATCATATGCCTCAAAATGATAGTTGGGTACATATGCATGAAAATCTCTTAGAGGGGCTTGATTAGACTCAATTTTTACAATGTTACTAAAAATTAGTGCTTCATTTTTTAGTTTGAACATGTCCTTAAAACTATCAGGAATAAAATGGTAAAATGTTGTTAATTTATTAACTCCAACCAAGATAACATCATGTTTATGTTGAGTCACGAGTAAACCCTTGTTGACATTACAGTCAAGTTTTTTATTAGTGACACACACTTATTTAGATAGATAGTATCTACCAAGCTTATTATACAATTAATAGTGTTAATGAAGTGATTCAATTTATACCAATATCATAGTGATAACATTGAATAATCTATGTAATTTTAACCAAGTGATTTAGTTTACATATTGAGTTTGACAGTATTCATTGAGTCACCAGTACAAATCGAGTTCACACTACTTAGAAGTGATTAGCATCAACCAAGCTTCTATGTCTATCATATGCATGATCATGTTTATCATTGACAGTGGATGTTGAGTATGAAAACCTCATCGATCTAGTCTTTAGAAGCCAAGTCCCTATAGTTGGGCCAACTTTGTGTATGTTTTGTAAACTTGTATTTTAGCCGACTTTGATGAATTATAAATTAGATTGATATATATGTAATATATTATACTACATCCAAAGACATGATGTGTGAATAATATGAAGAATAGAATTGAAAATTAAAAGGCTACATCAATATAAGGAGTAGTAAATATTTATCTATCATAGCAAGGTGATTATTACACTCAAAGGAATATCATTCAGCAAACCAAGTTGTAGATCAAAGATCAGCCATTGTTTCATCCTAATAGGTGGATGAGTTAAATCCTTTCACAAGGTAGACTTAACAGTCTTTTGTAAATCTCTTTACAAAGTGCATATTTCATTGTATGTTTGTAAATCCTTTTGCAAGGTGGACCTAGTAGTCCTTATTTCTACTAACAGGATGGATCATTAGAAGTAATCATTTTAAGCCTTAATAGGCCAACTTAATGCTACAATACTAAAGCTTGAGGATATCATGCCCACCCTAGTTTTACTTTCTATTCAGAAGGTTTCTAGGTCACCATATTGTATGTGAAAGTATTATGAATGTTTTAATGGTTTCATTTTTTGTTGCATGCAATTAGATCAGAATTCAAACGAAGAATTAATTGGTGAAACAAGGGATTCAGTTTTTTAATTACTGATTCAACCCTCCCCTCTTAGTAACTTAACCTATCATATATATTTCCAACAATTGGTATCAGAGCTTTGTGGTTCTTAGAAAAGAAGTTTAACAGCCTGAGACAAAATTAGAGACTATGGTGGTATTAAAACTTGACAAGGCTATTGATAATGAAAAGTTGGATTTGGAATTAGCTATTGGGAAACTAAAGAAAGAAAAAGAGAAACTCTCTCAATTCTTGAAAAGAAGAAAAGATATTACAGCATAGATGAATGACCAACTCTAAATTGAAGAAAAAATTTATGACATCCATTTAGAAATCAATTTAGATGAAGCAAATGAGGCAATCAAAGAACTATTAGAAAAGAGTGGTACACTTCAAGAAGAAATAAGAAAGCTGAGAAGAGAGCAAGAAATTCAATCAATAAGATTGTGTAAAGTCATGGAAGAGAAAAATAAGATAAAAGAAGAGATAGAAGGAAAGAATGATAAAATTCAACACCTATTACTTTAGTAGGTAGACTTCATTGATCAGTTCACCAATGTAAATGAAGAAATCATGAATTTCAGATCAAAGAATGAATGTTTTTAGAATGATCTAAACACTGAAAGGACAAACAATGAGAGGATGATGAAATTTCAAGCAAACATGGATCAACTAAATGAGAAAATCCAATATAGACAAAAGGGAAAAGAAAGAGTTGGATATATAGAAGAAGCTGAATCATCCAAGCAAGGATCTCAAAATAATCAAAGAACTACTTGTAGTCACTTTGGTAAGTAAGGTCATACTTCAAACAAATATTAGAGCAATGGGAAAGAAAAAATCAATGGAAAATGCTACAATTGCAATTAGAATGGACATAGAGCTAATGAATGCAAAGAGAAACCTAAATTTGAAGGAAAATGTCACAAATGCAAGAAGCATGGGCACAAATCCTCTAAATGCAAAACTAAGATATTGAATCCAACTAAATAGATCGTAAAAGTTGTATTTGGTTGGGACTATAACACTTGGTGTAGATGTCATTACTGTGGAGAATTTGGACACATTTGAAAAAATTGTGTAAAACATCACAAGAGGTCAAGAGACAATACAAAAATATGTTTCATTTGTACATAACTTGGTCATATTGTGAAGAACTATATGAATACTAGAAGAATTGAAAATGACAAGAAGGAAAAAGCTTATAACATCAAAAAGTAGATGAGACAACAATGGATTCCAAATTTTTCTAAGAATACTAGTCCAAGCAATGAAGCAAATGTCACTAAATAATTGGGTGACTCAAGCATTTCCACTTGATCTCCCACAAGGATAACTAGAACTAGGATTCTAAAATAGACATATTACACTACTTTCGATCAGTAGAATGAAAAGATTCATATCAGCATTCAAGATGCAAAGGAATTACTGAGAATTCAAGAAAATGATAGTCATTATTGAGCGAGTTTAGGTTGCAAGACCCTAATGAACAAGGTCAGGAGTTACTAAGATTATTATGTGGACACCAAGTCATGGATGACTCTTTCAAGCATTTAATACAAGTGAAGTGAAAGATAGTCTATCATTTGAGTAACAAATTGTACCAAATATTTATGGTGATAAAAATGCAAAATTTGATAAAAAGACAAAATCAGACTCATTTGTCACCATGAATTTTCAAGAGATATTTGTACAAAATAGTTTTAGTGAATCCAAATGATCTATAAAAATTACTATTGAAAGATTTCCATGTCTTTGCAAACCCTATTGAGTGATGGAATCCACTAGTAGCAAGACAAACAAAAGATCCAAAATGTTGGTTTGAGACATTTAATTAAAGGCACTAGATTTCAAGCTTAGTCTAATTATTGCAGAAAACCTAGATCCAAGTAGAGCTCAATCTCAAATTCCATCCAAAGTACTATTAATTAATGATATTCATTCATATTTTTTATTTTTGATTCAAGATATTGATACTTTGGAAATCAATGTCATTGGAAAAATTGTGTGTCAATGGGATATTAAAACTAGAACATCAAAACCTTGAAGTGAAAGGTTTGACTCAAATTCCTCACATGCCATGAGACTTTCAAATTAAATGGATAAGATTTATCCTCAACCATGTGAAAAATGGATAGTTGTGGTTGGAACAACCTATCATGATATTGAAGAAAATGATTCATAGGCTCATAGGTCTCCCAATACTAACCAAGGAAGAAATAACTAAAACGATAAGTCAAGTAGAGCTAGAAAAGAAAACCCTTTTCGAGTGGGATAGAAGGGGAATAAAAGTCAATTGTGTTATGGATATGGAATTGAAGTTTGAGATACATGTCATTTCACATAAGATATATAGCTTGAGTAGACTCAATAGTGTATCATGTGAAGTTTTGGATCTCACATACAAAGTGGTCAAGAATAATATGTCATTTAACCTTGCCTGGTTGATGTTGAATCAGTTCAACAAAAACATGGAGAGCATCAAAACTTCAAAGAAAAACCCTTGTAAGTTTGGTTCACTCTTAACATGTCTATTTTTCTTTGTGAAAAATTTCTTCCCATTAAAAGGTATAGTTGTGTAGAGAAAAGGTGTACCTATTCTTTACCAAATAAATGACTATATAACAAAAATGAGGAAAAACTATGTTAGTATTATGGATAACTATTTTGATGCATTTAAAGAAAAGATGAAAATAATAGATTCAAAATCCAAAAGAAACTTGTTAAAGACTACAAAGATGATATTTTTTTCATGGTTGATAGTGATAAAGTGTATATACAAGCAATTGGACCAAGAATTGCATGGGTCAAGCCTCTAGGTTATGACGTTAATATAGATAAAACCAAGGATATCATTGAAGCACTAATAAATGAGCCTATTGATCCAAAAGCTTCATATTTTGGCACATATGATGAAGCTAAGGCTAGAATCGAACTTAAAATAAAAATCCCTCAAGCAATCAACAAAGGGAAGAAGAGAATAGAAAAGTTGAAACAAACCAACTCCACTCTCATGTTGACCAAAGATAAAGGAGATGACATTAAGAAAGATGATGAAAAAAATAAAGAGAAGTTAGAAGAAGAAGAGCCTATAAAGAAGAAAGGTAAGGTTATCATAACCGATAACCAAACCTACAAAAACATCTATTGTAGTGTTCACAAGGAGGGCATGCAAGAAGAAACTTGGTAAAGAAGGAGATGTGATCTTCAAATGACCTCCACCCACATTTCAAGAAAGATTGAAAGAAATAGATTCATGAGTAGGCATAATTTTTTTTAGATCATTGAAATATGAAACCACAAATGTAGAAGTGAAGTAGAAAGTTGAAGAAACGATAATGTCTAAGATGGGAAATGGAAATATTCTCCAAACCAACTTGCTCAATAGATTCTAAGTGATTTAATGGAGAAAATCAAGCCAATATGGGAGCATGCTATGAAAACTGCTAAAGATATTTATGAGTAGACCTTAAGGTAACTCATGTTGAGCTTTAATGACAAGGAGGTGAAAGAATCCATTAAGAAGAATGAAGAAAAACTTGGCTCGAGATTCAACACTTGTCTGATATTGATAAATGACATTGAACATGTGGTAAGGAATGCCACCAACACATGGAAGAACATTTTTGATCTTCATAGGGAAAATGATTTTGTGGTTCATGCTAGTAATAAGGATGATGATGGTGGACATGACAAGAAAGAAAAAGGAAATGATAGAGAAGAAAAACATTATGACAATATAGATGATGAGGAATAGGAATAGGAAGCTACCGAGGAGAATCTACTTGAGATTCAAAACATTGAGGAAACTAACCAAAAGAAGATTATAGTAATAGTCATAGCCTCACTTCCTCATTCTCTAAGGAAAGCAATGAAGACATCAAGCTTAGAGAAAGCTACTATAAAATTGGTTGTGTCAAACATTGAAAGCTCAAGCACTCAATCAATATTTGCACCTATTCAACTTAGCACTTCATTGATAGAAGTGACAAGCACTTCATCTACTAAGAAATCATCACTTCCTCCTCCATTAGTTTTGGTCACATAAGGTATTTCTTCAATAAGTGTAGTATCTACTTTTTCTACCAGTCCTACTATTTCTACTACTATTTCTATTCTTAGAACACAAATAACAAGTACAAGGATAGTTGATACCAATTATCAACTAATTGCAAAATTTTTGAGTAAAGGAAAAGATAAGGAAGAAGAAATTGATCTTGATGAGGAGATAGTTATCTCAAATTGGGATATCTCCAATCAATCTTAATCCTAATCAGATGCATATATTTGGAGAGCTACTTCAAAAGAAAGCTTACTAGCAAAGGCTTATAGAAGAAAGAAATAAAGAATTTCAAGTGCTTGAAGATGTAAAGAACATTCTTGTAGAGACACTCAACATAGAGATTGACACTTACTAACCAATTTTCGCTTAGCTAGTAGAAGTAGTCCAAAAATTCAACAAAGATTTGAATGGACATGAGAAATTGTTGCAAAGAGCAAAGAAGAAATTTGAGAATAAGGTATTGGAGATAATTGCAAAAAATATTAAAATACATCAAGTAGATTTGTCTACTATTCAAGGCTCATTGGAGACCTCTGGCAACAATGTGTCCTCTTTATTTAGTAAACTCTATGACACTTCGAATTTCACCAAGGAAATTAAAGATAAAATTTCAAATATTGGTAAATATCTAAAAGAAAGTGCACAATAGTTGAAAATTGACTTGAGTTATAGCTCTACCCACTATACAAAGATCATATTTTAAATTGATATGCAGGTAGAATTGCTAAGAGAAGAAGCAAGAATAAGAGCTACACTAGTAAAAATATAGGGCATTCTTCTCCCATACATGGATGCATTACATAAATGTATTATGCATGCTAAAACCCTCATCCATGACAATAACTTCTTTATTGTAGACCACATGATAGAACTATCAGCAAAAGTTTAGGTTGCATTGCGCACAAGCAAGGTGCTGCAAGAAAATTGGGACAAGACAATGGCATTGATTTTGAAGGTATATTTTTATTTCTTGTAACATTTTGGTATTACTGTATAGCTCACACCTTTGGAATTTATGTCAAAAAGGGGGAGAAGATGTAGATCATATATTATAAAAGGGGAAAAGATATAATATAAGATGTAGTATACAATGACAGGGAGAAAATGTATAACATGAGAAGCATATGTAAAGGGGGAAGAGATGTGATATAAAGGGGAGAAGATGAGAAGATGTATATAATATTGAATATATATGTATGGGGGGAGTAGAATCACATTCTATACATATATAGATATTTAGAGATACATCTCTTACAAAAGCAATTTTGAAAAATCTCAAAAACAGAGTATGCTACCAAGTTGAAGCCACAATATGATGAATAAAAGGTTTTTTGAACATTTTGAGAATTTAGTTTTGACTGATAAGTGTTTTTGTCAGTAATGCCAAAGGGGGAGATCATTGACATTATAGTCAATTTTGTTATTAGTGACATGGACTTATTTAGATAGATAGAATGTACTGAGCTTATTGTATATTTGATAGTGTTAACCAAGTGATTTAGTTTATATATCTGTTGGTGTAAATTAGTACTTTACTATTTACACTTACTTAATTTTACTTAGGTTAATGCATTATTTAATTATATTACATTATTTTATTATTTTTATTTATGAGACACTTAGGAGTTTGCACACCTTGTGAGTTGTCATGTTGACAACACAGGAGTATGCAACTTTATTTGAGCACATGGTGTCTACAACATTGTTTTGCATGTCCCACCCTTGTAGACTTATCCTCTCATCACTGCACTTACTTCCATGCTTAATGGAGGATAATCCATATTTGGTGGACATGTGCTTGATTGTATGACACTTCATGGTGCTAACTTCTATGCATTTTAGAAGCTCTCTTGAGGCCTTTATATTCAAGCACTCCTAGTGTACTCTTAGTAAGTATCATTTATTGAATACATTGTTATTTTGATCATACTCTCTCTTGGTCTACCTTGTGCTTGTGTTTGAGTTCTTAGTTCTTGGGTGAATTTTTCCCTTAGGAAAATTCTTACAATATCAAATTTTGTAGTATTCACCAAGTCACCAATGTAGACCAAGTTTAGACTACTTCAAAGTGATCAGTATGGATCAAGCTTCTATGTCTACCCAATGCATGACAATGCCAAGCATTGATAGTGGATGCTAAGTATCATAACCTCATCAAGCTAGTCTTTAGAACCTAAGTTCCTATAGTTGGGTTGACTTTATGTATTTTGTGTAAGCTTGTGTTGTAGGTGACTTTGATGAATTGTAAATTGAATTGATATATATGTAATTTATTGTACTACATTCAAAGACATGATGTGTGAATGATATGAAGAGAAAAAGTGTGAAGTAAAAGGCTACATTTGTATAAGGAGCAATAAATATTTATCTATCACAACAAGGTGATTATTACACTCAAGCGAATCTCATTTAGAAAACCAAGTTGTAGATCTAAGATAAGATGTTGTTTTATCCTAGCAGGTGGACCAGTTAAATCTTTTCACAAGGTAAACTTAAAAATCTTTTATAAATCTCTTTATCGATTGCATACTTCACTATATGTTTGTAAATCATTTTGCAAGGTAGACCTAGCAATCCTTATTGCTCCTAATAGGGTAGATCATCAGAAGTGATTATTGTAAGCCTTAATAGCCCAACTTTATACTATAGTACTAAAGCTTGTAGGTATCATCCCCACCCTATTTTTACTTTCTATTTGGAAGGTTTTTGGGTCACCATATGTATGTCAAAGTGTTATGAATTTTTTAATGGTTTTAGTTATTCTTGCATGCAATTAGATCATAATTCACATGAAGAATTAAATGGTGAAATAAAGGATTAAGTTTTTTTAGTTACTAATTCACCCCTCCCCTCTCAATAACTTAGCCTATCATATATATTTCAATCAACCCTACAAAAAGTCCATGCTGATAACCTATCATTTGTATTGTTGAATCTAATGTGGGTATAGAAAATCTACCAGATGGACATGCTCATATTTAAAATGGTGAGATTCTAAAATTTGGGAAACATACTCTATCACATCCTATTTGAGACCCAACCAAAATTATGGTCACCTCCAATCAGCCATCATCTTGTTTACCCTCAGGTACCCTGAAAATGGAGTGCAATGCATCTCCTCAAGAACTAATTTCTGCAACATTTCATAGTCTCAAACATATATCCTATTTAGGTACTTAAGAATACCATTATCATCAAGTAAATTAACATCAAAATATGGATCAGTTGAGTTAGTATCCAATGCTAACTTTACCCATTCATAATGGGTGTCTCCATGAAGGTACTAAAGAATGTAGTTTCTCATATGAGTTTGGTAAGTAGTGATAGCGATGATATATCTTCTATGACCGAGTGCATCCACTACCCTATTCTCCTTCCCTTTTATATATTCATTGCCAAATTTGTATTTAGTAAGGAATTCAAGCCACCACCTCTACCTATGATTTACATTAGGTTGAGTGAAAATATATCTCAACCCCATATGATTAGTTTTGAGTTCAAATGGTTTCTCTAACAAGTAATACCAACACATCTACAAGGCATGTACTATCATAGCCAATTCTAATTCATACAAAGCATAATTCACTTCATGTTGTTTGAGCTTCTTGGACTCATAGGAAACAACCTTAATATCTTGCATTAATACACCAGCAAGACCATCTCCTAAAGCATTTTTTGTGATAAAAAAATGTCCTTTAGGATTTTTTATAACCAAGATAGGAGTGATAGTAAACCTTTTCTTAAGAAACTAAAAATCTTTCTCACATGCTTCTATCCACTTGAGTCTTTTTCCCTTTCGTTGGAGATATGTGATCAGTGTTGTAATGCTAGAAAATTGCTCCAAAAATTTCTTATAATGCCCAGCAAGACCCATAAAACTCCTAACTTCACTCATGTTCTATGGAGTTTCCCATTCAAGGATGGATTTTATATTTACAGGGTCCACTGTTATTCCATCTATTGAATATGCCCCAAGTAGTGGATCTCTTTCTTATAAAATAAACACTTGGAGAGTTTCCCATACTGTTTTCTTTCTCTCAAATGCTACAAAACTATGCACAAGTGCTCTTCATGCTCTTGTACATTCTTGGAGTATATCAAGATATCACCAATAAATATCTCCACAAATTTATCAAGGCAACCTTTGAAAACATTGTTCATCAAGTTCATGAAAGCAACAAGTATAGTTGTCAGTCCAAAAGCTAAGACTACAAATTCATAATGTTTGAATCTTATTCTTAAAGTTGTTTTGGGTATGTCTTCATCTTAAGTCTGAAGTTGGTGATATGCAGATCTTAAGTCAAAATTTAGAGAATACTTTCACTCCCTTAATTTGATCAAATAATTTGTAAATTTGTGGGAGAGGATATTGATTCTTTATGGTTACCTTATTTAATATATGATAATTGATGCACAACCTAAAGGTATCATCCTTCTTCTTGATGAATATTACATAAGCTCCCCATAGTGATACACTAGCTTAGATGAAACCTTTATCTAGGAGTTCCTAGAGATGAGTTTCCAAATCATACATCTCTATGGAGATCATGTAGTAGAGGACCTTTGATTGGTGTTTTTCTCCTAGAACAAGGTCTATAGAAAAATTGAACTCCCTCTTAGGGGGTAGTTTGGGTAGATCATCTAAAAACACATCCATGAATTCCTACAAAAGGGAGTAATCCTCTAGAGAAGGTGGTTTTTCTTCCATGTTCTTTATGTGTACCATATATAACTGACATCCCTTCCTCCTTACTTTCTTCAATTGCATAGCTGAGATTTATCTCAATTCAAATGGTCATTTGACACAATTTAGTATTACTAACTAGTGTCATCATGGCATTCAAATACCTTATTGTGATAGCTAACTAAGGCTTTATATTCACTTAACCAATTTATACCTAGGATGGCATCATATGATCCCAACAGAGCTACATACAAGTTGAGCTTTATGTGGAAGCTTGGCAGTTCCAACTTGCTACAAAATAAGAATTTCTCTACCCTACTCCCAACCCTATTACTACATTCCAAAATCTAAGGTTTAGACATATAAACATCCCTAACAAGTATATTAGCTACTACTATCTTAGGGTCTACAAAGAATTTAATAGCACCAATATCTATAAGAATTGAAATAGGGTAACCAAAATTATAAGAATTGACATTGTTTTACATCTATTGCTCTCTCATCCTAATGATGGATCACATAGTGTGATTTGAAACATTGATGGAAAAAATATTTACACAATCTAATCCAAAAACTAAGTACCATAACTATTATGGATTGTGGAAATCTAATAGCATTAATAACCAAAACTATACCAGTCATCCATATAGGAGTGGCTTGATAATCTACATGCCTATGATCAACTAGAGCATGGATATGGTGCTACAATGGGAAGTACCTTATATCAAGTAGCAAAATGGTTGCCTCTACATACAACAAAGCTTGTCCTAGGACCTCTCCATTCATCATTCCTATTATGATCACCAATGTTGTTTCCATAATTCCATTTCCATTTATGTTATTCATGTTGTTTTGGTTCTTGGTAGTGTTCTAATTTTCTTTGTTTCTATGCTTGTCAAAATCCTCCTATCATTTTTCCTTCCTATTTTTGATTCGTCATTTCTTTCTATTTTCCTTTTTCCTATCATCTTGATATCCCATATTATCCTTATATGACCTATTATCCTAGAACTTCCTTTTATAATTATAGTAAGAGGATTTAGATGAAGTAGCATCCTTCAATATTTTCTCTTATTTGAGAGCCTTATGAAGTGCAAAATCCATGGTTTCAGGCTCCTACATTTTGATCTCATTTTATATCTTAGGTCATAATCCCATGAAAAAATTATGGCTTCTAAATAATTCATCATGTTGCTACTAAAGAACTGTAGTGCCTCTCTCATTTGACTTTTTTTAGTCATCCTGATGGGTGCAACCTTGCTGATCTTTTTTTGTGATGGGATCATGATTGTGACCCTGAGTGGTCTACACCATCAAGGTGTTTGGATTTATGTTTCTGTATCAGTTGCTTTTTTTATGTTTTTGACTTATCTATGAGATTATGTTGTGATTTTGGTCTACTGAGGTTTGTGGCAATGGTTACCAAGATCGATGTGGTATCATGAGGTTATTCAGTGATTACCCTGAGATGTGTGCAGAGATTGCACTGTGTACTTTTTACCATGCTACACCAGACTAGGTTCCTGTAGTAGTGGTTAGTCATGTTTATGACTATGTTTACTTATGTGTTTTAAGTGCCTTTTTAATGCAGAATAATCATTCATTATTAAATGTGTAAGTAATTAAATGGATTGTTCATGTTGGATTCTTTGGTTAGGTATTGCGGACATTTACCTTGTTATATTTCTGATTAGAGAGATAATTGTTACTCATGTTATGTTTACACTTGTGAGGACCTGAATGTCAGATGTTACACTTTGATTTCAATATCATAGATTTTAGACTACTATGTTGTTCAGTTAATCATATTGCATGATGATGTCATTTTGAGATGACAGTGTGTTTTTATGATGATATCTAGTTATCTGGTTTTTGGACATACCTCTAATTATGTTATGTGATGGATTTAATGCTATGGTTATTTACTTCATTCTTGTATTGTTATGCTTTATGCGAATGTGAGTGATGTAAATAGAGTATTTTAATATAATTAAATAAATGGTTAAATTAGGTGATTTAATGCATTATTGCTTCGGCTATGTTATTATATGCAATTGCACTTGATCATGTTTTTTAGCGTGCAGGATTTATATCTCTAGCAGTGGCACATGGAGTTAGTGATTCAGCCTTTCATGTTTTACCAATGTCATCTTGGTATGGTCAACGTACCCTTAATTTAAGTGTTTAAATTAAACCTTTTAGTGATTATTAAATTTAAAATCATTTGCATTATGTGATTAGACCAGTAAGCGTGTTTGTGCATTTAGAGGTTCACATTGTCGCGAAAGTTATTAAGGAGATTTATGTGTTTTTGGGTTTTCGAGATTTTTAATTGATTTATTTTAATTTTTGGTAGCTTTTCCATAGATGAATTCCTATTTATAGGAATAGCCTATTTTCGTTTGGGTCAATTCGGGGTTTAACTAGGTTGGCTGATTAATTGCCCTAATCGATTATTCACTCCAAAAGTGAATAAGTATCCAAAGAGGAATTTAATTCCTCACTTCTCACTTTCTAATTGGAAAGTTGGAGAGTAAAACCCAAAATCCTATTCATGAGGATTTACTATTTTGTTCATTGCGGGAGCTACGAGTGTGAGATTGTTGTGAGGTTGGGCTCATTGGATCTGGCTCGGGAAAACCTTGGATTGCCGCAATTTTCAGCTACTTCTATAGGATATTTATTTTATGGTTCAGATTCCCATTTTGCCCTTTTGGCTGTGAGGTAGGGCTTTCCTATTTTTTTGTTTCTACTTTGTGTTAGCTTCTATTTTTGGTAGCCATTTGTGTGGAGGCTAAGAACTAGTGTTGCCCTCTATTTTTGTATGTTAGTTCTCCCCATTTGGGCGGGTATGAACATTTTCCTATTTTTTGGGACGAGGGTTTGGGATTTTGCACTGTTATGCTGGCCATTTTTGCATATGATGTCCGTTTTCATTTATTTTTTGATTTTTGGGGTTTTTGAACCCAAAGGCCAAATGGGTTTTGATTTTGGAAATTTTCTAAAATTTGAGGTTTTTACCTCATTTTACGTGCCTCCCTATTTTCTCAAGTTTTTCTAGCACAATGTGGGTCATGGACTTGGATGATCCATTTGGATATTAGTCAGACCACTTTTGTACTTTTATGTTGCATTGGGATGTGTGTTGCATCCGTACTCCCAACATTGTGTTCGGTTGAGTGATTTTATACCTAGTGTTATTGTTTCTTTTAGACCTTTGCTTTTGTTTCATGAGTGCTAGGATTTGTGTAGAATCCATACTCTCAGATTGAAGCCAATTGAGTGAGTTCATGATGTTTGGTCTTGTCGCATAATTCAGATTTGTGTAGAATCCATACTCTTGGATTGAGGCCAATTGAGTGATTTTATGGTGTATGGTTTTATTGGCTTTGGGATTCATTTAGAATCCATCTTTCCCATGTTGCTTTTAGTTGGGTGTTTTCTTTGCATTGTGTTCTCATCCCTGTCCTTGTGTTGTGATCTTCGTGATGGTGGTACGTCGCACACAGGTACATGCACATACATTTGTCGGGTGACTTACGAGGCTCGATCTTTCATGGTATTGTTGGAAGTTATGATCATTGGGGTTGGGATGGGAGTATGCATGCCTACGGGCACTTGTCGTAGGATGAACATGGGTAGGGTATGGTAGCATATGGAGGGGGCTTCTATCTCGTAGCCCGGTGATCTTGATGCTATGGGTATGGCTGAGAGGAGCTTGATTAAGTGATAACTAAATAAAATGTGTGACTGGTAATAAAACTTAAGATAATAAAACTTCATGTGATGGTTCCAACGGAGTACCTCAAGAGGGAAGTACCTTGTGAGAGTTTCCACACATGATCCAAGCTTGGGCTTTTCAATGCCAAGATACTCTCCATGATGTTAGTCCCTACATAGTAGCCTATTGAGTGTTCGACCAGGACCTATACTCCATGCATTGTCATAGGTTCTTAGTTGCAACCATCATACTGTCTAGCATGAGTGTTAGCCTTGGATGTCATGCTTTATTTGTGTTTGTGGTTGGATCATTACCTCTATTAGCATGGTAGGTGTGGACCTATGGGTGCCATGTTGTTGGGAGGCATAGCTACCTTCACCACTGCTAGGGATTGGTGTACAAAGATGATCTTTGTCCTAGTGGGACTGTTGTTGGATGTTGTTCACTTGGTACTTTTAGTTTTAGAGTATGCTTCCTTGTGATTTATGCTTTCATTGGAATGCTTGGATATCATGTTTAGATGATGTTAGTTTATTTGATCCATTCCCTTATCATGAAATTTAGCATATGATTAGATGATGTTATTTGATTTAGTCATATATCTGTTGCTTAATGTTGTTTAGCATGTGATAGGTGGTGTTATCTACTATAGGATTATCTTATGCTTTTCTACTAGCATGGTATATTTTCTTATGCTTATAGTGTTTCATGTTTTTAGTAGTGACGTCCCTATTACAACAGTGCCAATGATCTGGTTAGTAGCTTGGGATGTTACGCATGGGGGATGGCTAGGACTCATGATGGTCTTATGATTTTATTGATGGATGGGAGGATCCACGTACTTAGTTTGGTTGTTCATTTCACTGCGATGTTTATTTTAGTGTGTTCTTTATTGCTATAGTTTAAATGGATATATGTTCTTCTTTCTATGTTGTTCTTGCACTCGAGTGTTCATTTCTCAAGCCTTTATGGATTCGATACTCCTTGGTGTTGAGGTTCTTTGCTCTATTTTGGTCCTTTATGCTTCTGGGAGTGTTTTTCATGTTCTTTGGGCAACATTTGTTCACCATGGTGCGACATTAAAAATGTATTGCATGCCCATGCAAACTATGTTGTACAACATTGTAAAGTGTCGCATGCCTTCTTGGGAAATGTCATTCGACACTATAAAGTATCACACGCCTTCTTGAGAAATGTCGTATGATACTAGAAGAGTGTCACACACCTTCTTGAGAAGTGTCATACAACACTGGAAGAGTGTCGCACGCCTTAAGGAGAAGTGTTGCCCTCCCTTACTAAAAAGTGTTGCACAATTTTTGTAAAAAACCTGTGCGTGCCATTAGTGAGCACTTTTCTTCATGATCCAAATTTCCTAAGAGTTTTTTTGGATACCCTTTTGGGTGTTCTTCAACCCTATGTTGTTCCATTTTGAATTCTATCAGTTTCTCTTAAAATCCAATTTTTGTGTTTCTGTTTTAGTCTCCTAGAGTTTAAAATATATCATTTAAGTATAAGTTGAAGTATATTTAATTTCTTATAATTAATATATATTTTAATATATGCGAAAAATCTTTTGACATAGGTTTTAGGCCTCTTGGAGATAAGTTGTGGATTCTAGGAAATTTCAGGGCTTCAAAAATCTAGACTTAGCCAATTTTTAGGGCTTCAAGATTTTAGGCTTAGCCAGATTTCAAGATTCTACATTTTATCCCAGCTTGGTGTTTTTTTGATGATTGGTTGTTTCTTGAGCCCTCATATTGTTGTGGTGGTTGTTGGCTTTTGTTCGCGTGTGTTAGTTGGCAGTGGCATTTGGAGATCTGTTGGTTGCTGAGATTGCAATGAAGTCTTCCTTTGAGATCGTTGTGATCCTTGTATGATGTTGTCATGTGCATTCATACTTGTAAAAGAGAAAATTCTTGGCTTGTATTTCATCCTTTTTTCCAAGGATCTCTGGGTGGGGCATTACAGGAACATACTTCACCAAATGAAAAAAATGTTCATGGTACTAGGTGACATTCATGTTCTCCTGAACTAGCCTTTAGAAATCTAATGATTTCTTGTCATAGAAAAGTTGAGGTAAAAAACTTTTTAAAAAAATCTATAAAAATTCCTCCCAAGTTACCTCACCATGCTAAAACTTCTTTTTAGCCATCACATTTTCTCACCACATAGCTACCTAACCCATCAGCTGTAAAGTGGCCCAAATTGCTCTGAATTTCCCTCTATAGTTCCAAACTAGGAAATACTTCTCCATATTTGTAATCCATTCCTTTTTATCTTCCCTAGAAGCTCTACCATGAAACATGGGTTAATTAACTATCTTGAGATCTTTTCTCAAGTCAGTTGTAAGTTGTGCCCTATCAGTATTAATTAGAGCTATTTGGTGGTCAACTTCCACCTTTTTCTCTTCCTCAAACCTCTTAAGTGCCTCAACCAACTAATATTTCTCATGAATCTTCCTCCATTCCTCCTCCTTCTTACATAAGGCTTTAGAACTGAACTTCATCATGCTTCCTTGCCTCATCTTCAACATATCCACCTCAAGCCTTGTGATCTAGGGTATCCATCCTTTGTCCTTAGTGTTGTAACAAAGTCCCTTGCTGAGTCAATAGTGCCAATATTTGATCCAACCTCTCATTAGGTTCATTATCTCATGAACCAGTATTAGATCCACCTCTACAATTAGCTCTTTTGGCCATGGTGATAATTGAAACACTTGATACACATTGGTACATGTTAGCATAGTAGCTCAAGTCCTAAGGTTTAAACATAACTCTGATACCATATGTAGGAACTATGTCCTACCCTACAATTTCAATATCACACAAATGTGAGTAAAGAAGAAAAGAACCAATAAAAATTGAGTTGAAATTCAATATCATTCATTACCATTAATCAAGATTTAACAATAAAGTTTAGTTTGTCAACAAGATAAATTACAACAAAATGACTAAGGTGTTGATCTATACATCAAACATCCATTATATGTCAATAGTGACCATAGCCAATAATATATCATGAATACATTATCCAATTTTACATTATTACATCTCAATTTTCATCTTTAAGATGATCGTACAATCATTAAATAGGCTTCATAAACCTTGTCATGTGTCCTTCTATATGACTTGATCTCTGAATCCATTAGATGCCATCCATCTACTATTGAGACAAAGTGTGGCCTAGGAACTTTGACTACACCAACCATAGAGTATTAACTCCCCTGAGGTTCTTCCTAAATTTAAGAATTTCCTAATTCTAGTACAAAAGCCTATCTTTCTAGAACAAGATGGATCATATGGATCCGGTGCAACCACTAAACCTACTACATAAAACCATGTGCCTGGTAACCTAATCATAGAATATGGAAGGGAGAAATAAAAGAACATTACACATCTACTCATATGCAATGAGAAGAAAATTTGTAACATATCTACCCACATGTAACATTTCTTTTTAAGCATATCTACTCCTATGTGAGATAAAAGTAAGCATAGTCACACACATATTCATTATGTTAAAACTACATAATTAAATGCAATAAGATAAATGGCTTGGTCAAGCACTACGTTTGTCAGCATTAGTGAAAGGAGAGACAAAATATAACAAATCTTCTCAATTAGACCCTGATGAGTTGAGAGAAGAAAAGAAAAAGTACATCCATCCCCATCCCACATTGTGCCACATTAAAAAAATCCATAAAGGAGAAAAAAAACTCATACAACCATAATGGGAGGAAGCTTCTATCACAAAGGAACATGTAGATAAAAGATTCAATAACATACAAGACTAGATATGTATAAGTTTGGTTTTAGCTTTTAACTCAAGAGGTTTATGTGTTCGGCAAGGCATTAATTTAAAATAAAGTACATATATTTAACCTTTATAACATTACATCTTGGAAATACTTCCACATCTTTATACCATCTCACAGCAACCCAAAATGCTCAATGAACTAAGGAAAACAATGAGATGATTAAAAATATAACTTCTAATCTAAATGTTCCAACATGGTCATAATACGCATTGTACACATTAAACCATATCATAATTATTTTATGGGTATTTTATCCTTATAACATAGTAACTAAATAAAAAGTAAATACAACTAAAATTCTTATCAAGGAACATATTGGTATTAAGCTTTCCTTAGTTTAAGGGTAGCCATTTCAATAAAAAATTCTTCTATATTTGGAAATCAACATAATTAAAGTCTATACCTATGAAAATTTTATCATCTAAATGGCTCAATTTTACAAAGTATTCTAGCAAATAGTTTTGATTATAGTTCTCTAGTTTCAGAATTATACTATTCAACTATTTTCTTTGGAGTAGTTCAAGATTTGCAACCTTCTATGAAATGAGACTAATTCCTTTCTGATAACACAAAATTTTTAAGTATCATAACACATTAAGTTTGATTTTCATACAGTTTCAAAAAGCTACCTAACACATCAACTTCTAGAGTATCTAAAACTTAGTCTTGTTTCTTCTGTGGGGTATTGGGATCTACATTTATTTTGTGGTTCCCATATAGGAAAACCCTCTTTAGATTTGCCTAAAATTTTTAGAATTTATTTATTCCTCTCAAGAGTAGCTTGTTTTAGATTCAGAATATTTCATGTAATGGGTTTGTATGACCTTGGAATATGGGTGTCTAATCCTTATGTACTAACTAGGAAAATACAACCTTAAATCTGGCATAGGGAATGATGGTTTTGATCCTTTTTTTCTAGGAGAATGAGTATTTTAGATTAATGGATTCTTAAAGAGAACCAAAATTAATTAATTTGGCTTCTACCATAGGCCCAATGCATGCCTAGAAAGCTCACAAGATCATGCTAGCAGTTTATCGATGTATGTGTTTATTTAAAACATTTTAGAAAAAAACCTTTTGCATGAATAGATTTGGTGCACTTAGAGGCTTCGAATGAGCATTGGGGAAAAAATTGGGAGTCCACTATTAATATGGATTTGGTTCAAATGCATTTTGAATAGTTTTAAATAATTTTAAATAATGTCGCATGAGAAGGAATAAAATAAAATGATGGTTTGTTTAATAGAGTTCTTCATAAAGAAGTGTTGGAGTTGAGGAAAGCCAACTCCGAAGATGCCAAGATCACCTGCATGCGAACCTGTCAAAGAGAAGCCATAGAAGGGGAGGAGCATGGAGCACGGGCAAAAACCCTAAATGGACATGAGAGACACCATGAATGCAAACACAATGAGAAATGTATTTACAATAAGAAATGATATATGATTGTTTGATGTTGTGTAAATACAAAGAGGAGAGCTCGAATATAAAGAGCTCATGGAAGCTTGTAGAACAAGCTGGAAGGTGGTAGAAGATAAGTGTGACAACAAGAAGGGAACAAACTCCCGTGTTGTCACCAACTAACCACTACATGCATTAAATATGAAATATTAAATAAATGCATGACCTAAGTAAGCTTAAGCAATAGAATAAATAATTAAATATTAATTATTTACTCTAACACCCCCCCTTAAGTGCAACTTAGGGAAATGCCTTAAGCTCACAAAGCTAAGATGAATGCATAATGGGTCCCGGCAATGAGGCCATTTTAGGTACCCAAGTACAATGCAAGAAGATGAAACCTCTGTAAGAAGGGAAAGAGAGAAAACCACATGGGAAAAACTCTCCCCTAAAAAGAGGGAAGAACCCAGTGAAGAGCTGAAGAAGTCTCCAACTAGGGAAATTGTCCCCTAAAACAGGAACAAAGAATGATCATGAAGAAGCAGCATCACTGAAGCATGAAGAGCCACAAATCTGTCAAACTGTTGATCTGAAGAAACCTTCCATGGAAGAAGAAGGTACGAACTGAGCATGTCTATATGGTAGATGATCCATCTCATCGAAATGCATAGGTAGCCAGCCACTGCAATCGCCTTGTATATAGGATCAACCACTGAATAGATAGTTCACACTATCGAACCATCGAACCATGGATGCATTAGAACACAGCATAACCCCCCCTTAATGCAGACGGGGTGTGATGACAGGCAACTGAGAAGGTGAGCCAAAATCTCCTACAAACGAACCAAGAACGAGGAGAGAGGAAAAGAGGTATAGACACTGATAAAGACACGGTCTAACTGACTCTACATGGGCTAATGTCATGGAAGGGACACTCACTTGACAAAGGGAGAATGCCTAAAACAGTAAACAATAATCCCCCCCATGGTGCTTTATGAAATAGTGCAAGTACAACTGACTCAAAACAACGTTCATGATCCCCAAAATACAAAAGTGACAATTTATCTCAGTGTGAAATAGAAAAGTGCTTCAAAAAGATAGCTACAATGATCAGAATTGAAAAAGAGCTGAACCAAAAGAAAGTACAGCCAAAAAGAAAGCAAACCATGCCAGGAAAATGATCCTTGGGCCTAAAACACTCAAAATATCAACCATAGAGAAAAAATGCCAAAACTATGATAGAAAGAGCAAAGGCCAAAAAAGAAGAAAAAAGACTACAATTCTGAAAAGTACACAGAACCAACTTTCTAGAAATATAAAGTTTTCCAAAAACAGACATGGGACGCAAAAGATATGCATGCCGGAGTCAGAAAAAGGACTTCAGACTTCAACAGAAAAAATAGGCAACAAAAACGCATCAAAACCAAAAAATACCTACACTAAAATCTCCGTCTTGGAACCAGCTTTCCGGTGCTTCTTTCGGATCGGAAAAATACCTCCGTATGCAAGAGTTATGGCCAAAAAACCACAAGTAGGTCCAAAAGCAATCAGGAGAGGTGCATGCAAGGGCTGATGCAATGCTGACGTCAGCAAGTCATGGGATTAAATTTGACGGTTTGGTAGCCATCGCAGCAAAAAAAGAGTGCCACGTGGCAGTGCTGACGTGGCAGGGGTGACGTGCCGGGTCCACGTGGCGCCCATGTCACGTGTCACCCCCGCAGTGGCTGACGTACGCTGCAGATGTGGCGCAGAGTTGTCAAGCAGAGTTGTCAGAGTGGCGGGCGGAGAACTGGCGGAGGTGGCCGCAGGGGTGACGAAGGCAGAGGGCGACGGACGGGCGGCGGCCGGGAGGAGGCCGGGCCGCAGCGGAGTGCGGGCGGCGCTGCCTGCTGCGGCCGCTGTGGGCGGCGCGCGGGTGGCGCGGCGGCGGTGCGCCCGAAAACACCTTTTTAAAAAAATTTTACGCTCTACGTCCGTACGATCCGTACGGCAGCGACCCTGGAGGCCTCAAAAATTTGCCAAAATTGCCCTGTCTCCAGAAACGACAAGTTTTATATGAATCCTGACTACAAACGGCCTTCCGGATCCAATGGTGATGTCTGTTTGGGCCCAAAGTGCTCTGAAAAATTGCTGATCCCCTAATTTGAAGAAAAATTGCACAAACAAACTAGGGTTTGTGACTTCAAATTACAGCTTCAAAATTTCTTCAACGAAGCTGCAGCAGGAAGGCTCTGATACCATGTTGGAGTTGAGGAAAGCCAACTCCGAACACGCCAAGATCACCTGCATGCGAACCTGTCAAAGAGAAGCCATAGAAGGGGAGGAGCATGGAGCATGGGCAAAAACCCTAAACGGACATGAGAGACACCATGAATGCAAACACAATGAGAAATGTATTTACAATAAGAAATGATATATGATTGTTCGATGTTGTGTAAATACAAAGAGGAGAGCTCGAATATAAAGAGCTCATGGAAGCTTGTAGAACAAGCTGGAAGGTGGTAGAAGATAAGTGTGACAACAAGAAGGGAACAAACTCCCGTGTTGTCACCAACTAACCACTACATGCATTAAATATGAAATATTAAATAAATGCATGACCTAAGTAAGCTTAAGCAATAGAATAAATAATTAAATATTAATTATTTACTCTAACAAGAAGCATAATTTTAAAATAATTATATATGCATCCACTTAAATATATTTAATCATAATTTTAATAAAATTTCTAAATCATAGAGGCAATTCATTACTAATTGGGTCATATTATGTACAATAGAGAGAGGGGCAAAATAAAATTCTATGATTATTGTGAATTTTCTTTCTTATTAGTACTCCCAATATGATTCATTTGCATTAAATGTGCACTGCACAATTCAAGAATGACAAAATTCTTATGAACGATTTATATCTCCAAATGAATAATGCATCTATTTATAATTATCCAAACATGAATAAAAAAAGTATTTTAATGAAGACATAATTAGGCTATAATACCAAGAAGTGCATGTTATATTTACAATAGAGAGAAAAGATAATTATATCACATTACCAAGAAGCACATGTTATATTTGCAAGAGAGAGATAACAAAGAGATGGGTAAGGAGATATATATGTATAGATGTGAGTTAAATGGATATAGAAAGAGGAAAACATGTGTAAAGATAGAGGGGAAGAGAGGGAGATAAAGATAGAGTGAAAGAAGAAGAGGGAGAGAAATATATAGAAACATATAAAGAGAGAAAAAGGATAATATATTTCTTATAAAATATTATTATTCAAATGGGGTTGAAAGCAAAGTGGGTTTAACCAAGGAGGGAACTCTGTAGTTAATCATGCTCAAGCTAGAGTAGTACTAGGATGGGTGACATCCTAGGAAGTTCTAGTGCTTCACCTCTATGAGCATCACCTAGATCCAATGAGTGTTGAGTGTTCCATTTATTCTCATTAAATATCAATTCATATGTGAATTAGTGCTCATGATATATGAGTCAATGAGCTTGACTAAAAAACTACACATCTACATCCTGATAGCAATACCACAATTTGACTTGTGGAAAAATGCATCCTACGTATCTATTATTATTAAATTTAAATATTAAACACATATAATCATAAATCTTATAAGATAAAATATTTATTAAACTATTATTTTAATAGTTTAATTAGCAAATTAACCAACATGCATATTCAATATTTTTAAATTAAATTATTATTTCATGTTATTTTATAAATTTAAAAATCCTTGCTTATAACTGATACAAAATAATTATAGAATATTATAGAAAAGGTATTATTTGAATATTTTCATTTTGAAATAGTAAACCTTGTCTAGGAAGTGAGAGAATGGGAGGGAGTCAGTGGAGCTTCACTATAGAGATCATGGGTACCATGATAAAAGTTATTCCCCCCTCTCACCCCCCGCCCCCTCCCCCAACCCCCATCCCCCCCCAAAAAAAATATATGATAACCAAATTGCAATTGCCACTTATCACACCTACCTTCTAACCCTTGCACAAGGAAGCAACTCAAGCTCTCCCAAAGCTCTTGTATTTTAATTCATGTTCTTAAAATATATAACATTTATGAATATGATCAATAAACAAATAAGATGGTTATTTATCAATAAATTTTGTCATATTAAATATTTCTATGTCAGTAATCAATAAAGTCATAATATATAATATATAATTATTCATCTATAATGGTACTAAATAATAAATAAATGTAATTAGTCATAAGATATCTACATGTTTATATATATAAGTATCTAAATATAAAAATGATTTAATAATTAGATATATTGTACTTGTAATGTATTTAAGATTATAATACTTAACCAACTAAATTCTTTAATCCCTCACCTGTATGACGAAGTAGATAGGGAGTTCATGAGAGGAATGGTAGAGTAATTTAGTCATACTGAGGAGAAGATTTCTAAAATGATCTTTGTTCATGAGGGAGTTATCTGAAACTATGTTTGTGCCTTAGTCATAGTAACTCTACTATCTATCTTAGGGTTAGTAATTAGGAGAAGAATAAAGAATTAAGGCTTAAGTATGCATTATAAGTACATTATTATTTTTATATATGATGATGATAGAGAGTTGAAACTCTCTTAGAATTAACTAAACATAATCCAAACCCTAATTAGGAATTTTGAGAGAAAAATAATTAAGATCCTAATAGGGGTCATTACCAAATGTACGAAAGAAGTTGATTCATTTTTAGAATTGATTGAAGCATTCATTGGCAAGTAGTTAAGGTAAAACCTAATCATAGATGCCAACATACTTTTAGGGTTTAAATATCTATTAGTTTGGGAACTAACAACACTTCTACCATAAAAGTGTTGTGTTTCCACAATGGTTACATCAAAACTCAGCAAAATTAGAGCAACATAATTTAAAAAATCATGTAGCTGCATTATTCCCTAATATAATGGATATAGAGTATATAGATGGTCTAGAAGTTAAAGGAAGCCTCGAATATATGTGTGTCTTGGATATAGCTTGGTTAATTATTCCCAAACATTTATTCTCCTAATACTAACATAGATATTAACACATCTTCACATTTCTAACACTTTCTAAATTAATCTTTTAAAACCCCTAACTTTTTCCCCTTTTCAAAGTTTTAGAGGTCTCCATTTAATAATATCCATGGATTCAAACCATCATTAGTAGGAAATTAACATTGACCCAATTAACATCCTTTCCTATTTACTAAATAAATTTTTACTACACATATAAGTATTTTGTTCACATTATTAGTTTTGTAGTGAAAGATTTATTATAATAAATGCATAAAATAATCCACTAGAAATTAAACATGCATTTCAATGTTCAAGTAAAGTGTATACTATAAAATTTTGACATTTGATTAGATACACTAGTTCCTTGTAATCATGAAATATATTATATATATTTTTGAATTATCTTAGTATTCCTATCTTTTAATATCAATAAGTGATTCCCAATGTTTTGAGGTGGAGCATCCTTGGGTCATTGAAAATCTTGTATTACCTAAAAATATTTCCTTTTGATTTATTTGATTACTATTCATTTGGAAAGTTTTTCTATTATTTTAGGTTACTATCGATCTAGTTGGATCATTTTCTTATGTCATCCTTATGGTATGGTCTAGGAATCTTGGATGTCCTATGGTTATCTTCACATTTTTTTTTGATGTTTCTAGATAAATTATCTTAATATTGGATTAGTCTAATATTGGATTTCTTGGTCTAATGGTCAAGGTAGTGAGTTATAGCTTGTGATGAAGATTTTCTCAGTATCTCCAAGTGTTGTTGTCTATTAGTGTTATAAACTTAGTCATTTACAAGGCAGGGTCAATCGGCCACCACTTTGACCAAGTTATTCTACATAGGTCCAGTCATGTACACAAGCAAGTATGTACCAAGATCTATGAAGCTAAGTAAGTGTATGGTCACCAAGCATTTTCTATACGACCTAAGCTCAATAGTGACTGAGCAATTTTTATGCATACAAGTACCAAGTTACATAGTATGTTTTGAGTACTATACAAATTGAGAAACAACAATGTCGAGTATTAGAAAAGAGTAAAGGTCGAGCAACATAGAGTTTACATAAAAGTTAGGAATGGAAAAAATTTTGAGGTAAAACATTTTTCAAGCTGACTTGGAAAGAATATTTAATATATGTAGAGGTTGTTATAGAGTTTTAAGCACTAATGACATGGATGACATATCTTTCTGTGTTGTGATCAACGATTCATATGAAGATGAAAATTATGGAAGTATCTAGAAAAATCTTCACAAAAATATTTAAATAGAGGAGATCTTAACCTAGATCAAGTCATATGGTATGACATGAAGAAGAGAAGTGTATGCATGTGAACATGTAGTAATATGTGAATAGTGAAGTGAAGGATCGAGATCAGATTAGAAGTTAGTGAAAAGGTTTTATTATCTCTTAATAGAGCAAGTAACCTAATCACATCAATGAAGGGGAAGAAAAGTTTTATTAGATCAGAGGAGAGGATCATTTAGTAAGGAGAAGACTCAAAATTAACTTATAGAGCATACTAAGAATTAAGTATTGAATCAGTTCTAACTAACTTGAATCAGGGTAAATCTCTTAGCAGAATTATCTTAATAGATCTTTGTAAATCTCCTAATAGACTCCTTACTTTTTTTTATGTGTTAAATCCTCTAATAAGGTGAGACCTAAAAATCTATTAATCTTTTAATAGGGTAGACCCCGCATAGAATAGATCGTATTTTATGATCAAACATTGTAACCATGGTTAACTTTATTACTATAGTAGTGAAGATTTGTGGATGTCATCTCCACCCTAGTTTTACCTTCACCTTGGAGGGTTTCTGTGTAAAAAAATATTGTGTTATGTTTTTATTTTCATGCATGTGATAGATCAAATTTACATGATATAGCAAGTTCATAGGTTAACTAGTGAATGTGTGAATGAAATTGTGAAAACTAAAAGTGCTAAAGATTCTAATTCACCCCACCCCCCAGTATCTTGTTATCATGTTTATACCTCCATCAGTCAACAATTAGTAATAGAGTACTAGTTCTCTAAGAGAAGATTAATTGCTTGCAAATTAGTTCTTGGAGATGGAGGCCTTTAAACTAGCAAAGGTTATTGACAATTAGGTGATTGATACCAACTCATACTGTAGAAACTTGAGAAAGCAAGACAAGATTTGAAGCATGAAAGGAGAAAGGAAATTGATATCCAAATAAAATAATTCTATTATGAAGAAGTTAAGACTAAAGGATTGTTTGAATCAATCAATCAAAATGATAAATCATTTTCATATCTACTCAGAAACAACAAACTTCTAAATTAATAAATAAGAGGATAGAAAAGAGAACATGAAATCTAATCAATAATACTATGTGAAGTGATTGAACAAAAGAAAAAATTTGAAGAAGACATGATTATGGATAAGAAAGATGAAAGAGTAATGGGTACAAGACATAAAGAAAGGATATCAGATGTGCAAAAGCTCACAAACATTCAACTGGACATGATAAATTAACTTATGCTTGTAAATCAAGAATTGAATCACAAGGATGTAGAAATTGCAAATCTCACGTCATAGAGGGACACACTAAAGAATAAACTAAAAATTGATAAAGAATCTATGTAGAGATTCAAAAAACCCAAAGAGGAAATTAAGTACATTGAAGAACTTATGAAGTCAACTAGTTGTTTTGATAGGTTAGGACATTCATGCAATAAGAAAGGAGAATCATCTAGGAATAGAGAGATGAGGAATACAATGTCAAAGGACAAACCAACATGCTATCATTGTGGGAAACATGGGCATACTACAAAGATTTGTAGAAGCAAACATGGTATGAAAAATCCTAAACCTAAGTTTACTGGTCACTATTTTTATAGCAAGAAACAAGGTCATCAATTACATGAGTGTAGGTCAAGAATAAGGAATACATCTACTACACCTAGATTTGAGGGATATTGCTAAAACTTTTAGAAGTATGGGTATAGAGAATATGAATGCAAATCACAAATGAAACCTTACTAGAAAAATCAATGGAAAAATTATGTACCTAATAATGCATGCTCCAAATGTAACAAGGTTGGAGATCTAAGCAAGAATTGCAGGAATCAAGTACATTCAACAAATCAAACAAAAGATAAAGTAGACATTGAACAAATTAGGAAGGAAATGAATCAAAAATGGAACAAGAGAGTAGAATATGTAAATAGTGGAATAAATGAAGTTGAGGTTACCCAATCCAATGTAGAAGGTGATCATGCAATCTCAAACTAAGAAAGAGAGGTTTATATGGAACTATAGTTTTAATTGATATATCATACATCAATTCCTTACATATAACATGCTAAAATTCATATTCATATATGAAGGTCCATAAGAACATATTTATGAAGGATTGTTGAGCATCAGTGAAAATTTCTATGTTGATCAACCATTGCAACATAGATCGAGCACTCATAAGTGAAATGGTAGAGATCAAATAAAATAATAGAGACCGAGTGAAATGACCTAGTTAAAAGACATCAATATTGACCAAGATAGCTAGCTTCCATCTACCAAAGTAGATAGAATTTATGGAGAACCTAAATCGATCAAACAAAGGTATATATCAAATTTTGAAGAAATTATCTCACACCTTTCATATATATTTCAAGAGAATAGAGCAAGTTGGTGATTTCAGTGGAAAAAAAAAGATTTGAAGAGAAATTTAGATGAGAAGCTTGAACAAGTGAAGATCTAAATTGTGTCAAGTAATTTAGAGAAGAAAGGACTTCAAACCCTAACAATGATCATTGTAGCTTCATCTACTACTAAAATGAGCCAAGAGGTTAGTAGAATTCAACTAGTGAAGAGTGACACTTGTCCTCCACCAAAGTTTCATGCTATTCCAAAAATTACAATGAAAGGAGATTCAATAAGTGCACTATCCTCGATATCATCCAAATTTATTATGATCCATGGTGTTATAAATTGTTACATGTGTAAAATCAAAGAAGTAGGAGACTATGAGATTAGAGAAGTATATGAAAAGTTATGCAATGAAAGTATCATGAAGGATGAATTTAAAGTTGTTGAAAGGAAACGGTTAACTCGAATTCTCAAGAAATTTCAAGATTGAATGGATTAAAGTTTTTTTGAGCAAAATCCATGATATAAAGTATTGGTTATATAATGGACCCATGGAGATCACAAAGAAAATGATTCATAGGGTTACAAGCTATCCGAAAATAGACAAGAATAAAACCATGTGATGTCTTATTCAAGAAGAAATTAAGGAAAACATAGGAGCCAAGTGGAATGGACAAGGTATGTCCATTGCAAAAATTTTTGATCCACTAATTGAATTTGCAATGAGGGTTATAGCTCATAAATTCTACCAATCAAGAAGATTAAATTGTTTGTCATGTATAGTAGTGGATCAAGCATAGAATACAGTGATGAAAGATCATGAGTATGATCTTGCCAAGATGCAAAGACTTCAACTAAGAAAGAATTTTTCATCTATAAGAAAAACAAAGAATCCAATGTGTAAGTTTGGATCCCTCATTGTATGTATTTTCTTTTATATCAAAAAATATTTTTTTGGTGTTAGTGATGTTGTTTGGGAACAAGAAAAACCAACAACTGGACAAATTAATGAATACATTTATCAATTAGGAGAAAATTTTGAGAATTTTATGGATGCTTATTTTGAGGAATTTAAGCAAAGAATGAGGATGAGGATGAGGGTATCTGGAGAGTTGGTAGCAATGTATTAAAATGAAATTTTTTTCTTGAAGATAAAGAGAACACATTTGTGTAGGCAATGAAGCCAAGGAAGGCTTGGTTACAAAGTTTTGACTATGAGATTGATAGTGATCTAGTAAATAAAAATATTGTTGCACTATTGAATGAAGAAATTAACACTAAGGCTAAACCTTTTGGTAAATATGAGGAAGAAAAAGAAAGAATAACTATAAATATTAGGATAGCTTCTAAGGAGAAGAAAAGGAAAATAATTATTAAAGACCTACAAGAAAAAATGGGCACCCTAGGCAAGGGAAAGGAATCACTATAGTTAACATAAGGTCTTAGAGAGGATGAAGAAAAAGATAGTGGTGATGAGGAAGAGGAAGAAGAAAAAGGAGACAAGGGTCAAACCCAAGTTGTTGTTACTCCACCAAGAAAGAAGGATCAAGGAACCAAGAGGAAGTCACCCATAAGGAAAAAAAGATCGATTGAAGAGGTATGTGTAGACCTAAGGAGATCTATAAGATCATCCAATTTTAGATTTGTAAAATATGATCCATTGGATGATACTAATAAAACCAAATTTGAGGAGGCTATGATAGATATGATTGTGAATCATAAGTTAACTCCTAGTGAAATTGAGAAGAAGATACCCATAGATTTATTTGAGAGACTAGAAAGGGGATGACAGTAGGTAGAAGAACAAGAGAAAAAGATAAGTGCTGACACATTAGTCAGAGTTATGTATGATATATCCCAAGATCAATAGAACACATTTTTGGAGTAGTACATGAGAAGATTTGTTCCTAAGTATAGAATTCTTTTTATCTTACAAGATAAAATGGAAATTGTAGCATAGTAGAATGAGTTGGTTTGCAAAAGAATTTTTGGTTTATCCACCAAAAGAGTAGAGAAAGACATTGTAAACATAGAAGATGACTACATCAGTGGAGAAAGTTCAAGTGTGTTAACTCTACAAGGAAGAATGTCGACACCCTTGATACCATAAAGGCCAAGAAATCAAGGCTCATAAATATAGATGTTAGAACCAAGGCAATAGAAATAAGTGTAGATAGTAAGACCATTGCAGTACCTCATATTAAGGAAAACAACGAAATAAGTAGAGATGAACTGTGTGCAACCATTTTTGTCTTGATCACCAATGCACAAGTATGATCAAGTGGTGAAACTCCTTCACCAACTCTCAAAGTTAGTCTGGATGAAATAATTCACCAATGATAAAGGATACTTCACCATATATTGAATTTAGTCTCGATGAAATAATTGAGATGCAACAATTAGACTTGGCAAATCTCACCTTGGAGAAAATAATTTTGCTACAAGAATTTTTAGCAAATAACAAATGACAAGAAGAGCTAAAAAAAAAAGAAGCTACTTTAACATGTAAAACACATTTTTTAAATGCTTTTGATGTACAAAATTTTATAGAAGAAGCTCCAATCATCACCCATCTTGTCAATATAGTTGAACAAGTCAATGTTGGCAATATGGAATCAAATGAGAAATTGATGGATTGGTCTGCAAGAAGATTTGAGAATAAGGTTGTGGAAAAAGTTTACATAACCATTGCAAGTGACCTAATCATAGAAATGAAGGGGAAGACAAGTATTATCTGATCAAAGGAGAGGATTAGTTAGCAAGGAGAAGACTTGAAATTAATTTACATAGCATATCAAGAGTTAGGTACTAAATTACTTTTTAACTAACTTAAATCAAGGTAAATCTCTTAATAGAGTGGTCTTAAATGATATTTGTAAATCTCCTAATGAAGTCCTTACTTTTTATAAGCGTTAAATCCTCTAAAAAAGTGAGATCTAAAGTCTCTTGAGATTTTAATAGGGAAAACCCCTCACAAGGTAGATCATATTTTAAGATTAAACATTATAACTATAATAGGTTAACTTTATTATTGTAGTAGTGAAGATTTGTAGGTGTCATCCCTACCCCAATTTTACCTTCACCTTGGAGGGTTTCTAGGTAACAAATATTGTGTTATGTTTTTATTTTCATGCATGTGATAGATTAGATTTACATGATACACAAAGTTCATAGTTTAACTGGTGAATGTGTGAATGAATTGGTGAAAACTAAAAGTTCTTAAGATTCTGATTCACCCCCTACTTAGTATCTTGTTATCATGTTTGTACCTCCATTAGTCATAAGTTGTATGGAATTTGATGCTTAATGTTTCATTTTTCTATGTTTTAATACATTTTAATGACCATCTTCTATATTTGTATGACATGATGTATTTGTTTGGGGATCTTCTTATGGATTTGGGTCCTAACCTATCTATTTATAAAGAATTCTCTTTGTCTCAAAAATTAATGATTAGATAATCTAACTTTTGGATGGTGATCTTGTATATAGCTAGGTTAGTAGTTCTTCTTTGAGTAGTTAAAGGAGTGATATGTAATTAGCAAGTAGAAGGGTAGGAAGAGATTTAATAAAAGGAAGGGTATGTTGAAATATCATAATATTTATGGGATGATCAACTACAAATAGATTTATGAACATGTGAGGCCTCACCCTGACCCATCGTAGCATAGTTGATACATTATTATTTTGATACTCATGACTTGATATGTTAAGAAACTACTAGATACACTAAACATATTATGTTATTTCATGTTGTGTGATGTTTTACTTTCAGATATTTGATTTCATCATTTAATGTTTTATGAACATGTATACTGATGAAGTAGTGTAGAAAGTGAATGCTGAATTAACACATTGATTATGCAATTTTAATGATTGAGAATATGAGTAGAACGAGATAAACAACTGATTATTTGAAGGATGGATGTTTTAATTTATGTGATTTCCCTGATACATTATATACATATATGCATGTAGTTTTCTTGGGTTACTAATGTGTGCAATGACACTCATGAATTGTATATTCATTCTAGCATGATAGTTGGGGTTAATTGAGTAACCTAAAGATCTAAGTTAGACTAGGTTAGTGACCATTTTGCTGATCAGTTAGTAATCAAGATTAATTACCCCTAATCTAGATTAGTGTTTAATCTACGTTTTGAAGGTTGTTAGATAATCCTTAAAATTCTTAGCTTTTGATAGGTCCCTAATTAATCCTAAAGGCCTAAATTCATGAAATCTAAGTACCCAAGGGGTATGGGTATGGGTTGGGGGCATTTTCCACCCCCCTAGCCCCTTTTGTTGACTTTTATGGTCACTGAAAAACCCCTTTTTTGCTTTATATCGAAAATTGATAGTTTTCATCATTAGTTGGATGACTTTAACTCACCTTGAGGTTAACCTTAGGTCTAGTTGTGTTATAAGCCTCTAGAAATTTTGGGAAAGTGGGGGAGTCATTGCTTTTTAGAGGTGGTTGAGTTTAGGTTCTTATTTATTGGCAATTTTGAGAGGGTTTTGAGTGTTCACCAACCTCTAGTTTTAGAGGGGAATTCAAAATTGAAGGAGAAGGAGAGGAAAGAAAGCTCATCTCAAACTTGTTCATTTTCCATAACCTAATTTTTGAAGGTAGGAATACCTCACCTCATTTTGTTCATGTTGTGCTTCATGTTTCAGTTTTATTGTTTATGTATGTTCGTGTGTGTGTTGAGTATGTTGGGAGGGATTGAAATAGATTTTCTTCAATGTCTTTCCTTTTTCTTTTGTTTGAAATTTTGAAGGGATTGTATGGGTTGTATGGGCATTACTCACCCTCAGATAGGGAAGAAGTGGCCATGTACAAGGGAAGGTCTTTACTTGGACTCTGACAATGTAGAGTCTCTTCTCAGGACAAGAAGAGGGAGAGATGGTAGGGTGTTATGGGCCCCTACTTGTCAGCACAAACCATGTATGAGTTTTGGTATGTAAAAATGGAAGAATGGAAGTTCTTGAGTTTTAGCCTTGAAAGGGCACCTATTTTGGTGTTGTGTCTGACATCTCCTATTGGAAAAATTCACCTTCTCCCTAGTCTGGTTCAATGTCGAACCTTTTGTGTAAACTTGGGATGGGAGTGAATGTCTGATTTTGTCTTCATGTTATGATTGATTTTCTCCCTATCATTTTTAATTCTCTCCATGATCATCATGATGTATTTACAGAATTTGTAATAGATACCTTGTTAAAGGCTAGGAAGGAAATTCATAATTGTATTGGATTTTAAAATATGTTGGGAGTTTTTCCCTCGGGATAATATCTTGTGTAAAAATGCATATTTAAACTTATTACTAAAGTGTAATAATGTTGGGTTCTCTTACTGGTTCTTTCCCAATAGAGCCTTTGAATTAGGTGGTTTAATAGAAAAAGATATTGCGAAAAAAAAATTGTGTGTTTTGCCTCATATTTTGGGCATGATAGAAGAGTTGATGTAATCTATCTTATTATAGTTATATATTGATAATAATGATATAATATCTACATTCTCATTCCAACTTGATGATAATCCAATATTTTTATTCCTTTGATATTCATTTCTTGTTAGTTTGTTTGGGTATTTTTGTTTTGGCATAATCTAGCTATAAGTTTAGACATCTCCTTTGGAGATTCTTTCTCATTAATTACATCATGCTGGGTCTCAAATCAACAATGGGCTACATCCATAAAAAATTTCAAAAGCTACTGTTGTCACTTAGGTTTGCACCCTTGTCCAAGGCCTATGCACGAGGACAACCTAATGAAACATGGAAACAACCTCCAAGCTGTGGGACTTGAACTACGAGGTTGAGTCTCCGGAGAAGGCCGACTTCGTCTTACTATCAGGGCGCACCTATCTATTCTTAGAAGGGAAAGGGAGAAGGAGAGCGTCAAAGCAAATCTACCTAGTCTAATCTAAGGCGATGATGCACCAAGACAGAGTGTTCAGATTCATTCCTTCCCATATATATGCTACAAAACCAGAATAACATACAAAAGTCATACACATCCAGACTTATATCGATCAGTAATCACATACAGATCAGAAGAAACCAAATGAATGACACTAGGAAAAGGAGATTTCACTTATGTATTATTTGATAGGCCAAAGATAGATACAGTATGCAGATCGTTGATCTCAACAATACACCAATGGGAGGTAAAGTGATGCACATTCACACTGGTGGCTAAAAGAGATGATACAGGCTATTACATGGCTCAGAGATTAAGGGGTTTTACACTGCAAGTCTACAAGAAGTAGCAGAGAAAATTAGGAAGAATTGACCTTTTGAATAGATCACGAAACTGCCTTTATAGATCAGGCACAACTGAAGATTTCCACGTTACATTCACTTCTTACCTACTGGCATTAACTTCCTATCTTGAGAATCCAATCGGGGATCTGGATTGAAATCCTGGCCTGCATACTGAGAAATCTCATTTCTTCTGAGAAGAGCCTGGAGAAGATAGAAATGGCACCACAACATTCCCTAACATGGTAGATGGATCGACCGGATGGGTGGAGTGTCCTTATGTCCTGCATTCATTCCTGGTAGGTCGAAAATGATCACGAAGATCAGATCACAAGATACATTGATCACCTCTGCATCTTGGTTCATGAATCAAACTGGCCTATCAGTCGACTCGATTCCTTATAAGCCGACTAGGCCACGCGGGTCAATCATAATCCTTTGTCTTGCCACTTGGAGAGTCCTGCGGTTGACCACCTTCATCGAACTAACCTTGCCACCTTATCACCTAACCGCTGGCCGTCAGCTAATTGCCGTGTTGAAAACCAAAACGCAAGGACACGTGTCTTTCGAGCGCTAACTCGCTATTGTAAAATCTGTGCAGTTCCTCCATGGCGAGATAGCACTGACCCTAGATTCCTGCAGATCTGATGGTGGAGAATCGACCCCTCAATACGTTGATCACATCAAGAAATTTGGCCCCTCAACATATCTATGTTCTGACTCAGCACACTTGGTTGTTTCTGATTCACCGCGGACTCTCCTTCCTGTGACTGGGCCCCATCCGAATTGGCGCCACCTCAATGATAACCGGCGAGACTTGACCCCACCGATATGTGTCAATCAGGCGCAATGTCTCCATGGTAAAAATCTTGCAGTTTTGCTAAGGCAACATGGCGCCTACCATTGATCTCTTCAAATCTGACGGTGGAGAACCTGACCTTCTATAACCCTCCATTACTATTGATTCACCGGGCCCGCTAACACGTGGTGTCCCCCTATTGGTTCGTCAGTCACCCCACCCTATCTTCTTTTGGTGGCATGAAATGCAGCCTCACCAGGACACGTGGCACATGGGTGCTATGTCACTGATGCTAAAGTCTGGGCAGCTCCTGATGGTGAGATAGCACCATCCGTAGATCTTTGTAGATCTGACAATCAGAGCGACATCATACTTTGCTCGCCGTCCCTCCTGAAACTATTGGGCCCACTAGTTGCCATGTCCTGACATATACACATGGCATCATCCGGTTGGTGAACTCGAGACTTGATCCATAGAATGGCCACGCAGCGGATGGGCGCTATGTGGCCATGGAGATTTTTTGGTTGGCATGCGATAGCGCCATAGTGCCTGCGGCACCGAAAAACTTTCTCGACCCACCCTCCATTGTGACCCACCCGTAGGGCCCACCAAACACGTGTCAATCAGGCGCGATGTCACCGATACTATCTCCCGTGCAAATTTCGATGACGAGATCGCACCTACCATAGATCTATCTAAAATCTAATGGAGAGAAACTTTGGCAGGTCGGGGCAAATAAAGAAACAATTTTTGGCTAACCGTTGAACAAGCTGCAGATTTGAATTTAAATCTTTTGGCAGTAAAACCAGAGGTAACAGCTACCATCATTTCTTGTTAACTATTACACTTTACTCTTAATTGTATATTATTGTGCATTCATGAAAAACACTAAATTTGATTCATCTTTCTTTATTTTATTGTTTGGTTGGTTTTCTCTCTATCTACTTGTTGCACTTCATTTTTATTAATTAGTCTTATCAATCCTCATTTCAATGTCATTTATTATAATGGTAAATTATATTGCATCTTTTAGACGCCATTAGGCTTCGTCTCTTTTAGTAGTCATCAATAATGCAAAAATATATACAAAAACATATAGAATGAAACTCATTAAAAGCATGGCCATTCTTTCCTCCCAAATCAACAATGATATTCATCCACAAGTTCCTACAAACAGTAAAATTTTTACTTTTCAACTTCCATACTTTAATCTTATTTTAATTTCCTCTTGCACTTTCATACTAGATGCAATAACTATGCTCCATAATATAGCTTTAATTTATTCAATCAAGGCTACTCATTTCTAATATTATTTTATTATGATAGTTGAAAAGTGTTTAGTATGGGCCTATGTTTCTATGGAATTGTTAGTTTCCTAGGAGTTTTATATTTTTGGGGGATCATGACACAGAGAAACTAGTTGTGGTACTCATCCATTATAATTATGAATTCACATTCTGAAGCAACATATAAATGTGTAATTAACTACAAAGTAGATAAATTAAATTCATTGTGACCCCTTCTTTGTTTGGAATTGGACTGTTAACCCATTTTTAGGCATTTTCAATGCATTTTTGTATTTTTATAAGTTTTATTATTCATTAGTTTTATAAGTTTTATTATTCATTAGTTGGGGTCTATAGAGTTTTTTTTGTGAGTGAAAAAGTCCATTGAACAAAGTAGTGGCTTAGGGTTTACATAGTGTTTGGATTGAATTTATTCCCCCCACTTTATTTGGAGTCTAATTAAAAATCAATTTCTATGTATTCACAATGTATATTTTTTATTTTCTATAAATTTCCTTATATAGTCATTGGAGTTTATAGAGTATTTTTTTTGTGAGATATAGAGGTTATTAAACAAATTATGGGTGGCTTGCATTAATAGTGGTTTTTCCTTCTATGTGGGTCTCACACAAAGATTCTTTTTCCTTATAGAGTTCATTCAATAATGGCAAGGTTGCCCAAATTTATATTTCTTAATCATGGACTTTGCTCATTGATTTTTTATTTTCATTTGTTGTTTTTCCTATGGTTTGCAAATAATATTTTCTAAAAATCAATAAGCAATATTATTTATTGTATTCAAAAATTAATTTGACCTTTTCACTTTCTTACAACATGGAATAAATATCCTTCATTAACTATATTTTAGTTATTTAGTTATTATTGTTCATTTCCAATGCTCTTTTTTTCTTTACATTATTGTTCTCCCTAAATAAAAAATAAAAAAAAGTGACCAAAAATTCCACCTCCATGTTGACCTACTTAAAATTTTTGAAAATGATTTAAGACTTAAAAGTTGATTCCAACATTATTTTTGTGCCTTAACAAGAGCATTGTTATCATAGATTTAAATACTAGTTATCATTCAATAACAATATTTTTATCATACAGATATGTTGTCACACTTTTGAAAGACCCCCTGATATTTAATACAAATAATTCCTCTCATGAAATTTTTAGACAACCTAAATATGTTGAAAGTGTTTCAATCAATATTATGATAAAATAATGCATTCCTTGTGAAAAAGAGCAAGAAGACAAATAGAGCATCTAATAAAATAAACAACTTAATTGCATTCCTCTTGATAGACTCTAAACAAAACACACTATGTTGATGTTTAAAGTTTACAAATCATTTTCTTCCTTGGGTTATCTCAAGATTGTCAATCCTATATATATTCATTATAAAATAAACTAATCACTATTTTCACAAGAAAACTATATTCTCTATAAACTCTAACTACCACAACAAATAGAAACCCAAAATGCAAAATTTTACACCTATTTGAACACCAAATATACACAAAATTAATATAATATGTATATGTATATGTATATGAGGTCGAGGGAGGATGTGGGTATATGTTTGTGTGTATTTGTATGCATATATGTGTATAACTTCTAGTCACCATAATAAATGGAAATTAAACACCAAAATGTGTCACATCCATTTTTTACCATATTTTCCATATTTTAAATCTTTTTTATTATGAGTATTTTCAACCAAAGGAAAGTAAATAATTCCCAGGATTTACATTTTTTATGTTCTCCATAATATATAGACAAGATGAAAAATACAATATTATTTGCAAACACTAACTCTAACAACAAATGAAAACCATATATATAATCATTGGTTTCACAAACACAAACAATATTCTTTGTAAAATAAACTAGTCACTATTTCACAAATAAATAAAATTCTTCATAAACCCTAGGCACCACAGCAAATAGAATAAAAATACTAATTTTATTAGTTGTAGATATGTTTTGTCCCATAAGAAATTTTTTTCCAAATCCTAAATTCTAAAGTCTAGTCATTTTCAACATCACTTTCATTCTCTCCAAATACACACAATATTCCAATAATTTAATTTGAACTAGAGACATATTAAAATTACAACACAACTCTTGAAGATTACCAATCTCCAATGCATAAAATTCATCTTTTGAGTAGCTTACATTGATTTTCATATACATAAACAGATTTTATCTTGTTGCACTTCTACTTGGCTACATGTTTACTTGACACTATGCAATATGTTGTAACTATAAAAAATTATCATTCTATAAGTTAGTTTGCAATGTTTATTTGGAAACCTAAGCACTAATAAAATATTGATAGTAACTTCAAATAAAATCTGATTTAATACTAATTCACATAGAAAAACTAAGAGCATATTTTCAACCATAACCATTTGAAAAAAAGATCAACCTTTTGTAGCATATATTATAGGGTCTACCTAGGTCACTCAAGTGGTTATTCCATGATGAAGAATTATTCAGAGACCACAAATTCCTTGAAATTTTTTCATTTCTATAATAATCGAATTAAAAAGTAGAAAACCCATAATTACATATCAAAATTAGGGCATAGATCCAAAATACCTCGATCCTATGAATACATTGTATGTAGGTATCTTGAAATCCTAGGGAATCCTATAGTATGTAGGTGTTTGTCATCAAATATTTGGACATTGAATCAACATAAGCATCAAAAGATCTTCAAAAATCTAATTCTTTGAAAAACAAACTTATCAAGAACCCACCCTATCATTTTAATGAATTTTTTTATGTTGGTTATATAAAGATGCTCATGGATTCAAACACTTCTAGCTTCAAATTTGATATCACCCCAATGAACATTCTCAACTATGTATTAACTACACTTTTATATGACATGTTTGTTTTTTCTTTTTCTTGCTCTTAATTTTGCAAGAAAAGATTGATAATGAGAAGTAGATGGAACAATCCAGACACCAAGAAACACACTTTCTATTGTTCAAGCAAGGAATATATAATAAAATTTTGAAATTCAATGGGATACAATAGTTCCTCCTTATGGATAAAATTATTACATATTTTTTTATCACCTAAGGGTTCCTATCTATTAATATGAATCAATAATTGCATAAAATACACAACTATTTGTTGGAAATATAAGAGGTGTACCTAAGAGGGGGGGTGAATTAATTACCACAAAAATATATCACAAATCCCTTAGATGTCAACTATCAAATTCAAACTAATAAAATTGATTATTGTTGATACTTGATAAACACATAAAAATTTTTGTAACTCGATAAATGTGGATTGTGAATTACCTTAGTGAATCTTAAGGTGTGTTGCCCCACTTATCATCCTGTACCCATTATGCAAAGTGGAAAATGATCTTTTCTTAATTATGTTTAGAAATGTATGTGTCTATCTCTTTCCCCCCAAGTGAAATGTTTCTCCATTATGTTTTTCATCTTTCTTCTTCTCACGCATTACATAGCCGAGTGGGTTTTCCTTGTTGTCGTGACCATTTTGGGTAGCCTAAGATCCTTTTCAATGGAGATTCTTGGGTCATATTATGATTTTCACAATTTCATTTCAAAAAATGAAATTTCTTGTGACTCATTATAGTTTGCACATTAAGAAAATGAAGTCTGTGGAAAATCTAGCATTGGCTTCTTAAGGTGATTTTCCACAGAGGTTAATAAACAAAGAATATAAGCTAAAGCAAGGACAAAATGAGTTGTTTTATGGATAGATTGTTCCTAAATTATAGTATTCTACCTTGGGAGTCACTTATAAATCATCATAATGATCAAAATAGCATCTGGTGAAAAACTCTAAAGTAGCTTCTCCATGGCGAGTTTTCAACCCGCAAAATTAGTTTTTCAACAAAGGCATTTGTAAGGGAGAAAAGCAAGTAAGTGGGTTCCTTTTTCACTTCCGTAGCCCTTTTTAGATTTTTTGAAGCTTGTAGACACATTGACTAAAAAAATTAAGTAAAAATAAAGAGAAGGGTGGAAAAACAGAAGTTGCCTTCTCCTCAGCCAGTTTTCAACCATGGAAAGCAATTTTTTTGCATCTAATGAAAGATCACTTCTGCAAGCATGTTAGGCTCATAGATCAATCATCGGATGCTAAAAAAGGATAATGGAAGCTATTGGAATAAAGTTATTTTCCATTAGTGACAACACTCATCTCATAGTTCTAACCGAGCACCAAGTAATACAGTTCAGATCGAGTGATGGCAACTCAGTTCAAACCGAGCACTGAAGACATAGTTCAAATCAAGTGTCGAAGATACAGTCCAAATTGAGCATCGAAGACACAATTCTAAATGAGTGAAGAAGCACTTAGTGTTAACCGAGTGAAGATGCACTTAGTGTTAACCGAGTGAAGATGCACTCAGTATTAACCAAGTGAGGAAGCACTTAGTGACGACCGAGTGAAGGACTCAGTGATAATTGAGCTCAGGAGGTTAACGAAGAAGTTAGTTTCTACCAAGTGACACTTTATCTACCGAGTCACCAATGGTTACCGAGCTCTAGGAAATTTTGTATGATTAGTATGAACCAAGCCCCTACCTCTACCAAGTGCATGACGATGCCGAGTAATGTAGTGGATGTTGCGTATCAGAAGGTCATCAAGTCTGTCTGAAGAACCCGAGTTTATTTTACTATTTGGTTGACTCAGTTATATTTTTTTTACTTGTGTTTGGCCAACCTTGCATGAATAATTATTGGAATAGTATATATATGTAATGTATTATATCATTCAAGAGATATACAAGATATAGAAATCTACACAAAAAGGGACATAAGATATGATATGAGAAGTGGAATATATGGAATTATGATAATGCGAATTCATTAGTAGTAAAGAATACTCAGCAAGGTCTACAAGGAGCAGAAATGATTTCATTTATCACAGAAGGTGATCTACAATAAAGAATCCAATCAAGTTGTAAGTTGATCTGTTGGTTCATCCTAACAGGTGAATCATTCTTGTAAATCCTTTAATAGGGTAGACTTAACTGTCTTTATTCAAATCTCCTAACAGAGTGCATACTTGTAAAGTATGTTTGTAAATCCTCTAACAAGGTGGATCTAGCAATCCTCTGTGCTCCTAATAGGGTAGACCACCAGAAGTGATCATTGTAAGCCTTAATCGACCAACTTCATACTACAGTAACAAAGCTTTGTTGGTATCATCCCCACCCCAATTTTACTTTCTATTTTGGAAGGTTTCTAGGTCACCAAATCTCTGTGCATATATGGTTTAAATGTTTAATAGTTCTTTTATGCAGCAGGCTAGATGAGTGAATGTTGTATATGGTTATTTTGAATTGACTTAAAATTTTTATTGTTACTGATTCACCCCTCCCCTCTCAGTAACCTATTATATCTTGAATATTTCCAACATAAGCTAGTTAATCACATTTGGGAAGGTATCTTGAGCAAGATCTCACTAAGAAGATTTTTCCTAACGGAGTACTCTATTCTTAAATTTCCATAACTTGGTGAAAAATGGGAAAGTAAGTCTATAATAAAGGAAAATTACCATAGGGCCAATAGGAATAGTGAAAAGACATGGAAAAATCCATTAGAAACCCCCGCTTTTACTAATTTAATGGATTTATCCTTCAATTCACTCATGTGGCACTGGTCTTGAAGATTAACAGGTGGATTTCTATTTACAAATGAACATAACGGATTATCAAACTATTGCTTTCTTTACTGAACAGTTATGTTGTTGAATTAAATAGTGATTTCAAAATCCTCACTATTACAAAGTCCTACTCTTTGTGCTATCTTTAGTTTTAAGATTTTCAATTCATCTCTATCATAGATAAGATGGAAAAAAAATTTGTTGGATTCGATGGACTAAATGGGATTAAGACAACATTACAAAATGTTATAGATACCTCACTTCATTTCTTCGACATACAAGATTTCCAAAGAAGGTTGAGAACAGAGTCGATCCACCCAATAATAGAGAAGCTCCATGGAAGTGGACTAGTTGAAGTAGTCAGGTGTCTAGTTGCAATTCAAGCACCCAAGCTAATCATTGAATGTGTTAACCATTACGATCTAGATGCTAAAAAAAATTGTTGCCAGATCATATAGTTTAGATCTCAATTAATTGGAAAACTATAGTCAATTGCCTCTAGATTCCAGAGCGAGAAGAATTTTTTGAATTGACAATAGGAGCCATGTCTAAGTTCTCCTTGAAGAAGATGGTTTGGTAGAAGGAAATTATGAGGTCCTAGTGCCAAAAGCCATGGGGAGCTAAGAGTAAGGTTCCTAAGACCCTTTTCGGTACTGATCTCAAGCCCAAAATGGTGGACATTCTAGTTCTTTTGCATCGATTGAAAGGTGAGGTACAAGGACTCAATTTTGTAGAACAATATTTGTTTTTTGTGCAAATCATCTATTTACACACACATTGTGTTGATTGGGCATATGAGATAAGTGAAAATCTATCTAGAGCTCTTAGTGCTACAAAGTTCTACAATACCTTCTACATGTCCTCTTTCCTGATTTATATGTTAGCTTCTCTATAATTGTGGCTGGGCCTTCCCAAAATAGAGGATTTTCTTGATGATGTAAAAAGTTATGAATTTTATCCATGATTCCAATTATAGAATAGCTATGCAGAGTATGTCAGAGTTAATGACTCTTTTACAATGAAGATTTTTAGGGAGCTACAAGGATGCCTCGAGAGGAGGTTTAGCCAAGAAGCAATGGTAGCCATCAGTCAGTTTGGTAGCTACTTGATTCAATTCTCATCCTTCTTGTATTTACATCTTGCAACTTTTAACAGATTTCCTCTGAGCCTGCCTAGATACCTAAGCGATATGATCATGCTCATAGAAATTGTGAGACAAGTTATCCAAGTGAATGTGCTAAGAACCAATTTAAGGAAGAAGGGGTATGATTTCCCCATGAAGTTTAGGGCTTATAGTTGTGATTCTTGGTTTGATTCCAAAAACATGCTCAAGACATTCAAGAATAAGTACGAATTGGGGGAATATGAGGTTGTGAGGCCCATGTTTGACCCAAATGGATATGCAAGAGAGGTGCTTCAAATTAGAAGTGTAATCAAGCATGCGACCATTCTATAGGATTATTCGGTAGACTATAAGGATGAGTTAGAAATCCTAGATCATGCTTTTGCCAAACTCACGGTGGAACAAATAAAGACATATGGCATTAATCTCAATATAGAAAGATTGGAGGATGATGGTCAAAATATTTATGGCAATTCATATTTGACTAAATTAAGGGGAATTTCTATTAGTTTCAAGCCATATGTGGATGTGGAAGAGAATCTTAATATCATGATGGCTAGGATAATCAAGAGAACCATAAAATGGGTTGAATGGACAACTAGAAAGAGCCAGAGTAAGGGTGCAATCACTCAAGCTTCTCCAATAGCTGTAATGCCTAGTTCATCTTAGAGTGCTATAGTGGGAGTGACCATAGCTTCCACCCAAGGACCAACTTAACCTATGGGTGAAGGTTATCAATACCCAGACAAGAATCTTCCTATAGCCCAAACATGTCATGATGGTTCCTTGCCAATTATAGGAACCCAAACTAGCACTAAAGAGAAGAAAGTGGAAGAACCAATGGATAGTGCCCCTACTCCAATACCTTCCCCACATATTACTCCTATTCCATCTCCTCACACTAACCTTGTTCCTTCTTTGCATACCACTCCAATCCCATCAACTCATCATAGCCCCATGCCATCTATGAGTGCTTCACTTTTGAAGCTAGATGGTTTGCTTATATAGATAGTAGACCTAGGGGATGGAAAAAGAAGTAGCAGTGAATCCACTAAATCAGATCAAGGGACTACTAAGAAGCTTTAGAGATGGAGAAAGGCTAGGCTTCTTCCAAACTCATCTCTAAGAATTCAAAGAATCCTTTCTCTTCAACTATTATAACCATGACTTCAGTAAAGAAGAAAATGTTCAACATTGAAACACTTAGAACAACTTCCAAAGTGATAGGAACTGATTCATGGTTAGAAGATACTTTGGAAAGGAAAATAAAGAGAAAGGATGAAAGTGTTTTTGTGAAATACATTGTATCCCTTGCGGTCTATTCCAGGACTGCATTGGCAAAAGTCAAGAAGTAGAAGACATTTTCAATACTTGGGCAAGATCCGAAAATAGGGAACTTGAAAATGGAAATAGCAAAGCTAAAAAAAGGAGGGAGAATTGAAGATATGATGCCTGATGATTTTACTCTACATTGGATTGATCTTGGACAAGCCAAGCATGATACAAAGGCTGACTTGTGGAGATTGAGTAATGAAGTGATAGAAAGACAATTAGAGAGTCTCAAATTGTCAAAGATCAAGATGAAATCAGAGATAGAAGAATTGAACAAATTTATTAGGTAGCTAGTCACTCCACTAGAATCTATTTTTGGTATGTCTATGACTTTGACTTCTAGTGTAGCTGAAGTATAAGCTCTCATTTCCCAACTCTAGGAAAATAGGCATTATGGTGAGATTGGTAGAGAATGGACTAAGAAACTTAAATTAGAAGGAGTTTCACTCATAGATCAAGTTGGAAATGCTATCATCAGATTGGAGATAGAAAAGGATAATATATTGTCCAATAGTAATACTCTGGCTAGAGAAAGGGTCAGATGTGATGACTACATCTCCCTTTTAAAGATGATCATCCAAATGAAAGCAAAGGAAGCAGTTGAAGAAAAGATTCTTAAAAAAGGGAATAAACCTTTGTTTGAATGGCATCAAAGTATGCAATTCAAGCTAGAAATGATCCAAGTGGCTGAGAAGGGACTCAAAGAAATAAAGACTAAATTAAAGAAGACTCAAGATAGGGATTTGAGCTTATGAGAGGACTACACACTAATTATCAAAACTAGTGGTCAAGGAAAGGATCTCATTAGAGTGGATATAATGAAAAGTAACTTCTCTAATTTTATTAGATAATCTATTTGTAGTAACTTTTGGTAGCCAAAATAGAACCACATAACTCTAGACACTCAGTGGATGGATAAATATGGTTGTGGATGAGTTTCCAGATTAGTTGAATGTTGTAAAGGAGTTGGCAAGGGAACATGCAAAATGGCTTTTGAGATTCACTAATATAAACATGCCCAACCATGAAGAGCTAAACCCAATAATGGTTGTTGTTAAGGCATATAGGATGAAAATTTAAAAGAGAATGAAGTCTAAGTGATTCATATTATTCCCCCTTTTTTTGTTTTCCTTTGTAGTTTTGTAATATAACAAACTGGCACCTTGCCATTTGTCATCCTCAGAAGATTAATTGATTAAACATCCATTGTAACAGTCATCTCAAAAACTCTATATGTATGAATTGAAAATATTAATGAAAGGTCGGCAAATTTTTGGTGTGAAGTACTTCTTGTTGCAAAGACAACCGAATAGTATTTTATATCAAACATTTTTTGTTCCAGTTAGTATTGTACTTAGTTTACATTTTCTCTTTTGTTTGAATTGGAACAAGGGAAGAACAGAGTTCTACCTTCCCATTTTTTAGGCAACGGATGAATGTGATAAGTATTGTTATAGTTCATTTGAAGAGAAAATCCTTCCATTGTTTCCAATTTATTAGTCATAGTTCAGATTTGAATTAGCCTAGTTTGGCATTAGTTAATTATGTGGATTAAATTTATGGATTCATAAGATGTGTGGATGCATAAATCTATTTCAATGTTAGGAAACTTCAATCTGCCTATGTTGGATTTTATTTAGGTATAGCTCGGTTATCCCTCTACTATTCTTGGGTTAAGAACATACCCCAAAATAGTTTAGGAAGAAAATAGAATTCATTGAAAATCTATTTCAAAGAGCTATAATTACCAATTTAGAGGAAAGCTAAAACATCCATAAGGAGCTTTCCAACTATTTGTGATCAGATGCTATTTTGAATGGGCATTAAAGAGTAATAACCTGAAAGAACAAATCTATTTGGCAATAGATTTTGGTGACTCTTTTTGGGGAGATGAATATTCACTTGACTAAAAGCCTATGTCATGAGGGAAGATGGTACTACCTCGTGAAAATATTATTCCAGTGCTCCAACCTAATCTTGGTTTCCAAGATGATCAAGAAGACATAATTTCATCCCTTAACACATTCATTTAGAGACATAGAAGGAACACTAAACATTATAGGAATACATTACAGGAATGCTAGCTAGGTGTTAGAAGAAGAAGAAAGAAGAGTTGAAGCCTTAGAGAGAGTTTTTCAAAGGAGAGATATCTAGAGAGAAGAAAGATAATTGAGACAAGAAGCTCAAAGATAAACTAAACCCAACATCTTGGAACAATCTAGGTTCCTTAGAAGTACCAAGGAACTAGGTGGGAAAGACCCTATCTTTGATAAGCTTATAGAGCTTAGTTTCCCTATCTTAGACATTTTGAAGTAGAAAAGTGAAAATACAAGCTGGAGTAGGCCACCTTCCCTTGTTAGAAATCAGGACACCAACACTTCACATCCTGATGCAGGAGCATCCAAAGGTATAAGGGCAATGCTGTGTCACCCAAAAAAAAAACTAGACATGGTTTTTGTTTCATTTGTTTTCATTTTTGGATACCCATTTGGGTCAAATAAAGCTTCCAACTCTCACAATTCCACTATTAATGTTTTGGGTTAGAGTTTTTATGCACCTTGGGTACGTGTAAATGTAAAAAAAAAAAGACTATGTAATTGAGCCATAATTATGGTGATTTAGAAGGTGCAAATTGGAGGGATGATTAAAATTGTAATTTAGAACATTCTAGAAAAATAATTAGGTCAAAAGGATGCATGGTTTGAAAGTTATTGCAATTTATTAGTTTCTGGAGACCTCCTAAGAATGCTTCAAAGCTAGGTTTGAAGCACTAAATGACCTCATACAGGCTTGAAAAATGGGGGATAAGAAAATCTGGTCCATAGGGCTATAGAGCACTCTGAGAGCTTTTTGAAAATGTAAATGGGTCATCAATCGGAGCTACGGTTCAAAAATTATGCCTCCCAAAAGTTCGGCTACCATTTCTTGATTCTTCTAATTTTGTACCAACTTCTAAAGTGACTTCTAGAGCCTTTCATTTTGGCGGTGGATACCAACGAGCACTTTCTAGAATGTATTCCTAATCCTTAACCCTTTGGGGTCTATTTAAGAACCTTTCTAGCATTGTAAAAGGTAGTTCACAGTGGAGTTTGAGGGAAGGTATGGGAAGAAGAAATTATCTCCAGACTTATACTATTGTAAGCCCATAGGACATGTTTTGGAGTCTATTCTCTATGCACTGAGTGTATTAGCATATTCTCATAGTTAATAAAATTTTTCCTTTCCTATTGTGTCCATTCTATTCTTGGGTTGTGTCTCCATCACATTCTACTTGTCAACTGTTAACACTCCACAAAATTACTGCTCCTCCAATTGTTAATTTCCTACCATATACTATTAAGAAAATTATGGCTGCCCCATGGGTCACAACAATAAGACCATTGGCATTAAATGCTTATCATCCACTCCTGGCTAGTTCAAGGAAGAATTTCCCTAAATTCTTAGGCAATAGGAAGTCACTACAAACAAACACATTAAAGATTTCTTCACAACCACTCATATCTTAGGGGTGGGACATGAAGATGTTTCTGTAAGGTTGTTCATAGAGACCCTCACAGATAATGCAATGGACTAGTTTTATCATCTAGCTAACAGCTCAATAACTGATTGGGGTACATTGAGGATAGCCTTTGAGACAAGATTCAAGACTACAGAAGATTAGCATGCCCTACTAACACAGTTGACTTCAATTAAGAAGCAACCCACTGTGAGCATGAGGGATTTTTTTGCCAAGTTCAATAAGATTATCATTAGAATTCAAGTTGTTGATAGATCCACACCTAGTAACTTGAAAACCTTATTTATTAGTCTGATGCCTCTAGATGTCAATTATGATTTAAGGAGAGAACATCCCATGGATCTAGCTGACATACAAAAGAAGGCAATTGAATTTGAGGATGATCTAATTTCTATGAGAAAATGGAAACAAGAACATCAAACTAAGGGAAATTCAAATAATGAGCTAGTAGCAATGAAGAAGCAGTTACTTGGATTCAATAGTTCTTATCACCAGAATTATCAAAATTCACTGGGAAGAAACAACCAGAGTAGATTTCCATGGCTTACAGGATCACAACCCAAGTTTCAAATTGAGGTGGCCTCAAAAAAAGGAAATATGTGTGTCTTTCATTTGACCATACATCATGATAGTGAGAGTTGTTCAAAGACTGCCCACATGATGCAATTGTTATCTACTAATGAGTTGAACATTGCAACTCCTTGTTCGAAGCCTGATTCCTATTCAAATGGAAACTCTAAAAATTTATTTTTAGAATATGAGTCAAATTTGAATCAAAAGGTGAATGTTATGAAACCATTGATGGAATGTCATACATAGTACTTACTTGGGGCCAAAGGTTGAAGAATCAATTCTCTAGTCACACTCATAGAAATGACTCTAGTCCTTCAACGAGTAATGTACATACTAATCAAGGGGCATCTACTTCACAAATGGGATAGGAAAAGACATGCTTTGATTTCATTCAATTTTGTGAAGAATCAAAAATTAAAATTTTTACTATTGATTATTTAAAGTCACATCCTTTCGAGTTAAAAAGACTAGTAGACCAATGTAAAGGAAACACATCAGATGAAAATTGTAATGTAATGGTTGAGAGAGAGGATGAAAACTTGACATTTGGTTTATTTAACCAAGAAGATTCTATAGTTAGTAACATCCCCTAGACAAAAGCTAGAGCCTTTTTATATCTCATTGTATATCAATGGATGTAAGCTCAGTAATTGTATAATAGATTCAGGTGTGTTAGATGATGTTATGCCTTATTTTGTAGCCAAAGCCTTGGGTCTCAATCTCACTAAAGTACATGGAATATGTTACTCGATGGATGCTAAACAAGTTCCCTTACTTGGAAAGATTAAAGATGCTCACGTATCCTTAGCTTCACACCCAAAAAAGAAGCTCCTATTGACTATTTTGGTAGTTGACATTCCAACAAACTATGGACTTCTTTTAAGTAGAAGTTTTTGTCAAGACTTAGGAGGAGAAATAAAGCTAGACTAGTCTCAAGCAGTAATACCTATTGGAAATAAGAAAGTTAAATTAGAGCCTGAAGAAAAGGAAAAATTCATAGTCTTGAAATCAGATGACTCCAAAGTTCAGATTCTCTACCAAGAGCCAAAATTTGACAACTATATGTTATTTACTGAAGAAGGCTAGGATGAAAAAATATATGAGAGTCAAATAAAGAAAGTTTCTAATGAAAATAAAGATGCATTGGGTATTTGGACACTTGAATTTGATGGAAGTTGTGCCACCTTAGGATCTAGAGCAGGTGTGGTTTGATATCCCTAGAAGGAGAACCTAAACCTATGGCTTTCAAATTAGAATTTGGGAATACAAATGACATTGTGGAATATGAGGCTTTACTATGGGGATAATAACAATAAAAGAAAGAGGGATAAAGATCTTAAAAGATCAAGGTGATGAAGAGCTTATTGTGCAGTAGGTAAAAGGACAATATTCTATAAAAAATCATAAGCTGAAGAATTATAGAAATAGAGTCTAGGATGAGATAGAAAGCCTAGATGCCTTCTCTGTTGAAGTAGTTCCAAGAGAGATGAAAACCAAGGATGATTCCCTAGTAGTCTCCACTTCCCTATTACTTCCTCATCTAGATTTTAAAGACCAAAAGTATCAGATCAAAATTGTGTATCAATCTACTATTCTAGATAACACAAAATCATGGCAAGTCTTCAATGATGATAAGAGTTTGTAGATGTTCCTTGAAAATGATAGTTCTAGTTTTGAGCATGAATCCAGTGGGAGCAATCATGAAAGCTCTGGTGCAAATGAGAAATGGAATCAAAATGGAGAAGTTTAGATGAAAGGTAACATTATTCCTCTATATTTCATGGCTTTGGAAAAACTTTTTAATAGACACTATGCTTACATAAAGCAAAAGAGAGTAGAAAAAGGACCTACTATGAGTGAGTATGAGGGAATAAACATTGGAGATATCCATAATCCTAGAATGACTAATATTGGAAAGTGTTTTCACCTAAAGAAAAAGAAGTCACAAGAAATCTATTCGTGGAATATAGAGATGTTTTTGCCTAGAGTTATGACGACTTGAAAAGTTATAGAGATGAGAGAGTAAAACACCAAATTCCACTAAAGCCTGATGTAGTCCCTTTCTAGCAAAAATAGAGGAACTACAATCCTAAAGTTGCAAATGCCATCTTCTAGGAGCTAGATAAGATGTTAAAAGCAAGAATTATTTATCCCATTCATCATTCCACCTGGATAGCTAATATAGTACCCGTCAGAAATAAGAATTTGTGTTAATTTCTACAACCTAAACCAAGCATCTCTAAAAGATAACTTTTCTCTTCCTAAAATGGATTATCTATTGCGAATGATGGTGAGATTTGAAATGATGTCTAAACTTGATGGTTTCTTAGGTTACAATTAGGTCAAAGTAGATGAGAAAGACCAACATAAGACAACATTCACCACTCCTTGGGGTACATTTGTGTGTCATAGAATTCCCTTTTGACTTATCAATGTTGGTGCTACATTCCAAAGATTTATGAGTAAGACATTCACTGATCTGAAGGATTGAATCATAGTCATATACTTGGATGACCTCACTGTATTCTTGAGAAAGAGAAAAGATCATATGGAATATCTGAGAAATGGTTTATAGAGATGTCAAGAGAATGGGATCTCTCTCAATCCCAAGAAGTATTTCTTTGGGTAAGTGAATTTTCACAGAAGATTTGTGCTTGATTTTGTAGAAACAACTAAGCATATAGTGGATATGATGAAAAGAAATTCAAATTTCAAATGGAATGAGGTGGGAAAGTGAGCCTTTTAAGATATAAAGACTGTTATTGCTAATGCCCCAATTTTATGTCATCCAAATTACAAGTAAGAATTCATTATTTATTGTTATGCTTTTGAACATACTCTCCTAGTGATACTTATGCAAGAAAATGATGAAGGGGTACAAGCCCCAATACCTTTAATGAGCATACCTTTGAAGAATCATTAGGTGAAATATTTACAAATTGAAAAGCATGTTTTTGTTGTGGTTAAAGCCCTAAAAAAAATTGATTTTATATCTTGCATTCATATTTTGTAGTCTTTGTCCCTAATACAAAAGTAAAGAGTGTATTGACACAACATGATGTGGGTTGTAATGTCAGAGGAGCATAGATGAAAAAAATACAGAGTATGATATAGAAATAAAGCCTACCAAGCTAGTAAGGGGAAATGTTTTGTGCAAGGTGGTTGCATGAAATAAGATAACTGAAGGATCAGAAGAATCAAGAGAGCAGTAGTTGGTGTTAACTGTAGGCCTCTATGATTCATGGTTTGAAGATATTTCTTATCTGCTGACATATGGTGAATGCCCAAAAGGCCTAAACACAAGACACAGAAGAGATCTCAAACTGAAAGTAGCTAAGTATGTGATTTGCGATGGTAAACTATTCAAAAAAGCTATTGATGGAACTTTCCTTAGGTGTGTAGACAAACAATAGCAAGAAAAGTTGTTGAAAACATTTCATGATGAAACTTGCAAAGGAAATTTGTCATCTCTAGTCATAGCTTTTAAGATACTAAGGTAGTGTTATTACTTTCCTGGGATGTTTAAAGATGCATATGCCTAGGTAGCGAAATGTGAGAAGTACAGGATGTTCTCTAGATGCCCTTAGCTAGCTTCTTTGCCATTGAGACCTATTATCATTGAAGGATCTTTTCAACAATGGGGTCTTGACTTCATTGGTTTGATTAGTCCTACATCTAGTGCTAGTCACCAATATGTGATAACTATGACTAACTACTTCACCAAGTGGGTAGAAGCTAAGGCTACTAAGAAAACTACTTCCAAAGTGTTGTGTGAATTTATAAAGGAGAACATATTGGTCGGGTTGGGTATCCCTCTTAAACTAGTGATGGATAATGAATCTTATTTTTCTTCAATTGAAATTACCAATTTTTTCTTTGAGTATGGGATCACTATGGGTCATTCATCTAATTATTTCCCTCAAGGAAATTGTCAAGCTAAGTCAAGTGATAAGAATTTGATGAATATTGTTAAGAAATTGGTTTTAGATAATCAAAAGATTTGACACAAAAATATTCATGAGGCATTGTGGGCAGATAGAGTGACACCTAAAAGGGAAATTGGCATATCTCCTTTCACATTAGTTTATGGAACTAAAGCTAATCTCCCCTTACCTCTAGAATTAGCCACAAATAAACTAAGAACAATGATCAAAGATGATGTTTTTAAAGATGGTTTAGAAAAGAGGATCTTGTACTTGAGCAATATTGAAGAAGAAAGGGAGGAAATCGTAAACCACATCATGCAACACCAGATGTGAGTGAAGGAACTATTTGATAAGAGTACAAGACCACATAAATTCATGGTGGGAGATAGTTTGCTACTCTGGGATAAGTGAAGCACTCTGAAATGAATGCCTAAGAAGTTTGATACTTTATGGAAAGGACCATTCATAATTCATCAGGCATTTGAGAATAATTCTTCCAAGTTGGCATACAAAGATGGTGAAATACTACCCTTGACCTATGATGGCCAAGATCTAAAGCTTTATCAAACTGCTAATTGAAAAAAGGCAACCCCTATATTGTATTATAGTCAAGTTTCCTTTTCTTTTTCTTTCCTATTCTTTGTCTCATTGTCTTAAGCTTTGTTGTCACTGTTTTATCTACTTTTTTGAAACTAGAGATTTTGAGTTCCTTGCTTGAGAATACTCAACCCAATTCCCCAGTTAGAGTCAGTTACTGCCCCACTTTTCATCTTGTATCCATTATGCAAAGTGGAAAATGATCTTATGTCTTAATTACATTTAAGAATGTCTATGTCTATCTCTTTCCCCCAAGTGAAAGGTTTCTCCATCGGGTTTTCATCTTTCTTCTTCTCCCAAATTACATAGCCAGGTGGGTTTTCTTGTTTTCATGAGTTTTATGCATAGTCTAGGATCCTTTTTGATGGAGATTCTTGGGTCATATCATGATTTTCACAAATTCATTTCCAAAAATGAACTTGCTCATGATGCATTATAGTTTGCACATAAAGATAATGAAGTTTTCAAAAAACCTAGCATTGGTTTCTCCATGGCAGAGTTTCAAACTATGACAGTGATTTTCTGCAGAGGTCAACAAATGAGGAATACAAGCTAAACCAAGGATGAAATAAGTTGTTTTATGGATAGAGTGTTCCTATATTGTAGTATTCTACCTTGGGAGTCACTCAGAATTCATCATAATGATCAGAATAGCATATGGCAAAAAACTCTACTGTAGCTTCTCCACGATGGGTTTTCGATCCAGGAAGTCAATTTTTTGACAAAGGCATTTGTAAGGGAGAAAAGTAACTAAGTGGGTTCCCTTTTCACTTCCAAAACCCTTTTTAGATTTTTTGAAGCTTGTAGAAACATTGACTTAAAGAGTTAAGTGAAAATAAAGACAAGGGTAGAAAAATAGAAGTTGCCTTCTCGTCAACTAATTTTCAACCCAAGAAAGTGATTTTTTGCATCTAGTGAAAGATCACTTCTACAAGCATGTTAGGCTCATAGATCAATCATAAGTTTCTTAAAAAGGACAATGGAAGCTAGTTAATCACATTTGGGAAGGTATCTTGATAAAAATCTCATTGAGTGGATTTTTCCCGATGGAGTACTCTATTCTTAAATTTCCACAACTTGGTGAAAAATGGGAAAGTAAGTCTGTAATAAAGGAAAGTTACTATTGGGCCAATAGGAATAGTGAAAAGACATGGAAAAATCTATTAGAAACCCTTACATTTACTAATCTAATGGATTTATTCTTTAATTCACTCGTGTGGCACAAATCATGAAAATTAATGGGTGGATTGAGGTTTCTAGGTAGAGATGAACATAACGGATTTTCAAACTACTTCTTTCTTTATTGAAGTATTATACTGTTGAATTGAATAGTGATTTCAAAATCCTCATAGTTGCAAATTCCTACTCTCCATGCTATCTTCAGTTTTAAGATTTTCAATTCATCTCTATCTTAGATAAGATGGCAACAAGATTTGTTGGATTCGATGGACTAAATGGGATTAAGTCAACATAGAAAAATGTTATAGATACCTCACTCTGTTTCTTCAACATGCAAGATTTTCAAAGAAGGTTGAGAATAGAGCCAATCCACCCAATAAAAGAGAAAATTTGTGGAAGCAAGCTAGTGTAAGCAACTAGGTTTCCAGTGACAATTCAAGCTGCCAAGCTAATTGTTGAATGTATTGACCATTACAATATGGACACTAAAAAAATTTTGTTGTCAGATCATGTAGTTTTGATCTCAATCAATTGACAAACTATAGTCAATTGCCTCTAGATTCTAGAGCAAGAAGAATTTTTTGAATTGACAATAGGAGGAGCCATGTTCAAGTTCTCCTTGGAGAAGATGGTTTGGCTAAAGGAAATTACAATGTCCTGGTTCCAAAAGCCATGGGGAGCTAAAAGTAAGGTTCCTAAGACCCTTTTCAGCATTGATCTCAAGCCCAAAATCATGGACATTCTATCTCTTTTGCATCAATTGATAGGTGAGGTAGAGGAACTCAATTTCGTAGAATAGTATTTATTTTTAGTGCAAATCATATATTGAGACACACATTATGTAGATTGGGTGTATGAGGTAAGTGAACATCTATCTAGAGCTCTTAGTACTACAAAGTTCTAGAATACCTTCTACATGTCCTTTTTTCTGATTTATATGTTGGCTTCTCTACAATTGTGGTCAAGCCTTCCTAAAATGGAGGATTCTCCTGATGATGTAAAAAGTTATGAATTTTATCCATGCTTGCAGTTACAAAATAGCTATGTAGAGTATGTCAGAGTTGATGAGTCTTTTACAATGAAGATTTTTAGGGAGCTACAAGGATGCTTGAAGAGGAGGTTTAATGTAGAAGTGATGGTAGCCATCAATCAGTTTGGTAGCTACTTTATTCAATTCTCATCCTTCTCATATTTGTTTCTTGCAGATTTTGACGAATTTCCTCTAAAGCTGCCTAGATACCCAAGTGACATGATTGTTCTCATGGAGATTGTGAGACAAGCTATCCAAGTGAATCTACTGAGTGCCAGTTTAAGGAAGGGGTATGAGTTCCCCTTGAAGGTCAGGGCTTATAGTTGTGATTCTCGATCTGATGCCAAAAACATGCTCAAGGCATTCAAGAATAAGTAAAAATTGGAGGCATATGAGGTTGTGAGGCCCATGTTTGACCAAAATGGATATGCAAGAGTGGTGCTTCAAATTGGGAGTGTGATCAAGCATGTCACCACTCTATTGGGTAGACTTCAAGGATGAGTTAGAAAGCCAAAAACTAGACTCATGGTAGAACAAATAAAGACATATGGCATTGATGTCAATGTAGAAGTATTGGAGGATGATGGTCAAAATATGTATAGCAATAAATATTTGACTAAATTAAGGGGAATTCCTATCAGTTCAAACTCATATGTGGATGTGGAAGAGAATTTTGATATCATGATGGCTAGGATAACCAAGAGAATCAAAAAATGGGTCGAGTGGACAACCAAAAAGAGTTGGAGTAAGGGTTCAACCACTCAAGCTTCTCCACTAGCTACAACACCTACTTCATCTCAAAGTGTTATAGTGGTAGTGACCATAGCTTCCACCCAAGGACCAGCTCAATCTACAAGTGGAGGTAATCAACCCCTAGACAAGAATGTTCCTATAGCCCAAACATGTCATGATGGTTCCTTGCTAGTTATAGGAACCCAAATTGGTACTAAAGAGAAGAAAGCAGAAGAACCAAAGGATAATGCCCCTACTCCAGTACCTTCCCCACATAATACTCTTGTTCCATCTCCTCACACTACCCTATTCCTTCTCTACATACCACTCCAATCCCATCTCCTCATCATAGCCCCATGCCATTAGTGAGTGTTTCACTTTTGAAGCCAAGTGGTTCCACTATATAGATAGTAGACCTAAGGGATGGAAAAAGTAGTAGTGGAAAGTCCACTAAATCAAATAGAGGGACTAAGAAGACTTCAGAGATGGAGAAGGGCCAAGCTTTTTCCAAACTCATCTTTAAGGATTCAAAGAATCCTTTCTCTTCAAACGCTATAACCATGACTCCAGTAAAGAATAAAATATTCAGCATTGAATCACCCCAAACAACTCCCAAAGTGATAGGAACTAATTCTTAGTTAGAAGATACTTTGGAAAGGAAAGGAAAGAGAAAGGATAAAAGTGTTTATGTGAACAACATTGTATCCCTTGCGGTTCATTCTAGGACTAGATTAGCAAAAGTCAAGAAGCAAAAGACTCTGTCAATATTGGGCAAGATTCAAAAAAAAGGCACTTGACAATGATAAGAGCTAAGCAAGAAAAAGGAGGGAGAATTGAAGATATGACACCCAATGATTTTACTCAATAGTTGATTGATCTTGGAGAAGCTAGGCATGATACTAAGGTTGGCTTGTGGAGATCGAGTAATGAAGTGATAGAAGGACAATTGGAGTGTCTCAAATTGTCAAAGATCAAGATGAAAGCAAAGATAGAAGAATTGAACAAATTTATTAGGTAGCTAGTCACTCCACTAGCAACTATTTATGTTACATTTGGGACTCAGACTCCTAGTATAGATGAAGTGCAAGCTCTCATTTCCCAACTCCAGGAGGATAGGCATTATGGTGAGATTGGTAGAGAATGGATTGAGAAACTTAAATTAGAAGGAGTTTCAATCATAGATCAATTTGGAAATGTTATCCTCAGATTGGAGACAGAAAAGGATAATATATTGTCCAATAGTAATACTCTAGTTGGAGAAAGGGTCAGATGTGATGACTACATCTCCCTTTTAAAGATGATCATCCAAATGAAAGAAAAGGAAGCAACTAAAGCAAAGATTCTAAAAAATGGAATGAACCTTTGTTCGAATGGCCTCAAAGTATGCAATTCAAGCTAGAGATGATCCAGGTGGCTGACAAGGGACTCAAAGAAATAGAGAGTAAAGTAAACAAGACTCAAGATAAGGGATTTTAGCTTATTAGAGGGCTACACACTAATTCTCAAACCAGTGGTCAAGGAAAGGATCTCATTAGAGTGGAAGTGATGAAAAGTAACATTTCTATTTTTTTTGGATAATATATCTATAGTAACTACCATTAGCCAAAATAGAATTGCAGGACTCTAGATGCTCAGTGGATGGATACACGTGGCCGAGGAGGAGTTGCTAGATCAGTTGAATGTTGTAAAGGAGTTGGCAAGAGAACATGCAAAGTGGCTTTTGAGATACACTAATATACACATGCCCAACCATGAAGAGCTAATCCCAATAATGGTTGTTGCTAAGGCATATAGGATGAAAACTAAAAAGGGGAAGAAGTCTAAGTGATTCATATTATGCCCCCTTTTTGTTTTATTTTGTAAATTTGTAATACAACAGACTAGCACCTTTTCATTTGTCATCCTCAGAAGATGAACCGATTAAACTTCCATTGTAACAGTCATCTCAAAAACTCTATATGTATGAATTGACAATATTAATGAGACAATTGAATAGTATTTTATATCAAACATTTTCTGTTCCAGTTAGTATTGTATTCAGTTTACATTTTCTATTTTGTTTGAATTTGAACAAGGGAAGAACAAAGTTCTACCTCACCTATTTTGAGACAACGGATGAATGTTATAAGTGTTGTTATAGTTCATTCAAAGAGGAAATCCTTCCAACATTTCTAATTTATTAGTCATAGTTTAGATTTGAATTAGCTTAGTTTGGCATTAGTTAATTATGTCAATGAAATTTGTGGATTCATAAGATGTGTGGATACATAAATCTATTTCAATGTTGAGAAACTTCAATCTACCTTAGTTGAATTTTATTTAGGTCTAGCTTAGTTATCCCTCTACTACTCCCAGGTTAAAAACATACCCCAAAGTAGTTTAGGAAGAAAACAAAATTCATATCAAATCTATTTCAGGGAGTTGTACCTACCAATTTAGAGGAAAGCTAAAAAATCCATAAGGAGCTTTCCAACTGCTTGTGATTAGATGTTATTCTGAATTGGGCATTAATGAGTAATAATCTTTAAAAAAAAATCTATTTACCAACAAGGTGTTATCAGTAATTACTTGCAAGAATTGAAGAAATAACATGAACACATGAGACACTATGATTTAATGTGGAAACTCAATTTGGGAAAAACCACCCATGTACCTAGTTATTATTTTTTGCTATTTTGAAGTGAACCCTATTAGGAGTCAACCATGTTAAATTTTACAAAACACATTATTAGGTGTGACCCTGTTAGAGGATTTAATCACCCTGTTAGGAGTGGCCTTGCAAAAGGTCTTGAGACAATTCAATGGAATTGCCACCCTGTTAGAGGATTTACAAATGGCTATTAAACCAACCCTGTTAAGAGATTTTATTTCACTACTACAATGGTTAGAAAGTAACAATGAAATGACCTAATTGTGATGCAACTAAATTTTTGTTTATAGATCGCTATTCTACTTCATACTTGATCCTTCCTAAATTAATAATGTCTTTCTACTCCACAAGGATATCTACTTATCCTTCAAGTTCACTTCCTCTTCTTATCTCTTCCAACTCATTCAACTTGTATCTCACACACTTTGAAATCACAACTTGACCTTTTACTTATACCTTTCAAATTTTCAAGTCAACTCAAATGCAACTTGGAACAACCAACATTCATCACCTCAATTAGCTAGAATCAATAGATAAAATAATTAAGCTTTATATGCCAAAAATAAGAAAATCCTTTGGTAGTTGACCCAGCTCGGTAGAAACTGATTCTAAAGTGATTTCCTATGTTAACCAATAGAAGGTCAGTTAATACTGTGAGCTTACAAAATATCTTTGGTAACTGAGTGAGCTCGGTTAACACTAACTCTATTCAACTTTCTCTTTATTAACTGAGTGAGCTCGATTAACACTCTTTTCTTCTTGACTTCCTTTGATGCCTGAGTGAGCTCGGTAGAAACTTCCCTCTACATAGAGTAAACTCAAGAACACTCAGTAGACTAGGAAAAATTTCTACATTTACCAAGTGAGCTTGGCATGCACTTATTGTCAACTAATATGACATTTTTGTAACATCAAGGACAACACACAATTAATCAATTATATCTAGCAATCTCCCTCTTTGAAATTGATGGCAACACAACATGTCATAGCACAATGAAATTTTGAGAACAAGACTCCCTCTATCAAAAAGTTTCTCCCTCTTTGATTTTATGTAAGAAACATCTCTTATAGTATTCTCCCTCTGTGAATGAAATTCTTAACTTCTCCCTCTACAAAATTTTAGAAAGATATGACAATAAACTTCTCCCTCTTTTACAATACATGCTGAAAACAATTTTGATTAGTATCAATTTACCTTGAGTACATATTCATTTGTAATATATCCTTGTTAATACTGCATCAACTGATTGATCTTCAACTTGGTTCTTGTTGCTGCATCACTAAACCTCATTTAGTGAGCTTCAGATAGGGGAATGACCCCTAGCTTACCTCTTAGATACAAAAATGCATCCTTAGGTAATGGCTTAGTGGATATATCTACAATTTTTTCTTTTGCGTGCACATATTCCAATTTGATTTCTTTATCCTATACTAATTCTCTTACAAAGTGATATTTGATAGCAATGTGCTTTGTTTTGGAATGCATCACTGGATTCTTTGATATGTTGATTGCACTATTGTTATCACAATACATCACTATTTTCTCTTTCATTTCAACCTTCATTCATTCTAAAAAATATTTGAACCAAATAGTATTAGAACAATTCACTTTTGTTGCTACATATTTTGCTTTTGTTGTAGACTAAGATGTGTAGTTTTGCTTCTTGCTTGTCCAAGGTACCAATCTTTTACCAAGAAAAAATGCTCTACCACTGGTGCTCTTTTTGTTATTAAGATTTCCTACCCAATCAACATCAGTAAATACTTTTAAGTCAAGGTTGCCTCCAAGTTTGTACCATAAGCCATAATCTTCAGTACCTTTCAAATATCTCAAGATTCTTTTTATTGTCATCATGTGGTTTTCTCTAGATTTAGCTAAGAATCTTGCCACTATTCCAACTGCTAAGGCAATATCAGGACTTTTGTATACCACATACTATAATTTTTCAATCATTGATCTATACAAGGTATGATCTACTTCTTTGGAGTCATCATCTTTTGTAAACTTAAGTCCAGTACACATGGGTGTTCCAACTAGTTTTAAATCTTCCAGTCCAAATTTCTTGAGTATCTCTTTGATGTAGTTAGCTTGGGTGATATAGATATCATTTCTATTCTTTTGTATCTACAATCCAACAAAGAATTTTATTTCACCAAATATGGAAATTTCAAATTCTTTATTCATTTGTTCTAAAAAAAATTTGCATAGGTCATCATTTCCTATGAATAGGGTATCATCCACAAATATTTCTACCAACACAATCTTCTTATCTGGTCCTTCCTTGATGTATAGGTTCTTGTTATCATTTTTTCTTTGAAAACCAATCTATATCAAATAGTTATGCAATATTTCATACTAGGCTCTAAGAGCTTGTTCTAGACCATATAGGGCTTTGTGTAAGTTATAGACCATGTCCCTTTTGTCTGGATCAACAAAACCTTTTGGTTGTTTAATGTAGACTTCCTCATCAAGAATTCCATTAAAAAATGTAGATTTAACATCCATCCAATATATTTTCAATCCTTTATGTGCTGCATAAGCTAGTAATGTCCTAACACCTTCTAATCTAGCAATAGGGGAAAAAGTTTTACCATAATCGATACCTTCTTCTTGAGAATAGCCTCTACATACCAATCTTGCTTTGTTTCTTGACACTTTTCCATCTATATTCAGCTTATTTCTGAATACCCATTTTGTACCAATTACATTTTTATCTTTGGGCCTAGGTACAAGAGTCCAAGTTTTATTCTTTTCTATCTACTCTATTTCTTCATTCATGTCCTCAATCCAACTTTCATTTTCCAATGCATCTTTAATAGTTCTAGGTTCAAATTCAGCAAGTAAACATATACCTTTTAGTTTGCTTCTTGTCATTGTTCCATTAGATTTGTCTCCAATGATCTAATCAGTTGCATGATGCCTTCTGACATATTTAGCTAATACAGGTTCTTTGATTTTTGAATGAATTGTACTATCTTCATTTTGAATTTCAACTTCTAGCTCGGGTTCTTCAGACTTAGTATGCACTAGCTCAGTACCCTCTAAATGTGACTCAGGTCCCTGTGACTTGGTTTGAATTTCCTATAACTCAATAACTGATGGAGATTTGGAGAGCTTAGGAGATGAAGTCTCCTTTTTTTCAAATGTGTTTGGAAATGTATTAGGTTCATAGTGGACAAATATTTTGTAATCTTTGGGTTCCTTTTTTCTTTCTTCAATCTTTTCTGCAAACTCATCAATTCTTACATGCACTTTCTATAATTTTTTGAGTGGACAAATTCAAATATTTGTATGCTTTACTTTTTTAGGAATATCCTAGAAGTATACCTTCATCACCTTGTACATCAAATTTTCCTTTTCTAGATTCTTTCAAGATATAACATTTACTACAAAATACTTTCAAGCAACTTACATTAGGTTTGTAGCCATACCATAGCTCATAGGGAGTTTTGTTTCAGTCTTTATTCAACTAAACTTGATCCAAAGTCTCAATTGCACTGCTAATAGCTTCCTTCTAGTATTTGATAGCAACATTCTTCTCAGTCATTAGTGTCCTTGCACTATCCATGATGGATCTATTTCTTCTTTTAGCTATTCCATTTTTCTTAGGAGTACTAGGGGTTGATACTTGCCTTTTGATTCCTCTTTCAATACAGAAATTGTTGAATTAATTTGAGATGAATTCACCACCTCTATTTGATCTTAAGCATTTCAATCTTTTTCCTATTTCTTTTTCTACTCTAGCTAGATACCATTTGAATTTCTCAAAAGATTCTAATTTTTCTTTCAGATACACAATAGTCATCATTCTAGAATAATCATCAACAAAAAGAATGAAAAAAAATTCTCTATTATAGGTTTCTATTCTAATGGGTCAACATAAATTAGTATGCACAATTTCCAAGATATCTTTTGATTGATAGTTTTTTTCTCTTAAAACTAGTCTTTCCTATTTTACCAATTTGGCAATTTTTGCATAACCTAACATCAAGTTTCTTCGAATTAGGAAGACCTCTTACTCTTCTAAGTTTTCTAATCTTGACCATATTATCAAATTTTACATGAAATTTACTACTATGCCATAACTAGCTTTCTTCTACTTGAGCAATGAAACATGAACAATCACCAAGATCAAGATAAAATAGGTTACCTTTTGTTTGCCTACCTGATTCAATCAGATTTCCCTGGTTATCCAGCAGTCTTGCCTTGTCATTCATGAATTCTACCTTGAATCTAATGTTGTTCAGTTGTGCCACACTCAGAAAATTATGTTTTAGTCCTTCAACCCAATAGGCATTATCAAATACAAGTTCATTGGTTAATGAAATTTAGCCTTTCCCTTTTATGCAACAAGGTTCATTATTTCCAAAGCTTGCAAGTTACCTCCATCATAGTGCTCAAAATGTTCAAACTTAGTTTTCTCTCTAATCATATTGTGAGAACATCCACTATCTATGATCCATGTGTCATTTTTCCTAAAATGAGAGACATGACCCATCCTATCTCCTTCATCATCAAATTCATCTTTTACAACAATATAAACTATTTTGTCTTCACAATTATCAAAATCTTTATCCATAAAACAAGTTTTATTACCTTTGTCTTTGTAGGAATTGTGACCATTGAATTCCTTCTTTCCTTTGTACTTTTGGCTTTTCTTCTCTTCCTTTCCTTCTTCATTTGGACACCTAGTAGCACTATGACCAATTTCTTCATAATAAAAACATATTAGAGGGGTTTTACCTTTGTACTTTGCTCTACTTCTAGAATATTTCTTCACAAGAAGAGCTTCAACAAGATCACTATGTAAAGTTTCTTCAATATCTTCTTCACTTTTTGATTGTTTTTCTTTTATTTTCTTGCCTTTTTTCTTTGAGTGAGTATTTAGCTTCAAATGCAAATTCAATATTCCTAGAAGGTGGAATATAGTTGTCAAAATTATCTCATTCAAAAGTTGTCAATCATCCTACTAGGGCATCTAAACCTATCTTATTATTTGGATTACATCTATTTTATTGAATAGTAGATACTCTAATTACATAGATGGGAAGCAAAGTCTTGAGAACTTTACTCACAATAGTTTCTTTTTTGATTTCTCCTCTAGATGTTCTAATTGCACTAACACTGGCCTTGATTATTTCCACATTTTGCAACATTTTCATCTTCTCTCATCCTCATTTAATCAAATTTTCCTCTAAGGCTTTCTACTTTGGCTCTTCTTACATTGTCATCACCTCCATAGATTTTTATCAGTTTGTTCCACATATCAAAAGTAGTTTTACAGTCTTTGACCTCATCAAATTTAGCATAAATTAGAGTAGATGCAATGTCAATCATCATTATGTTATAGTTTTTCTTCTCAATATTATCATCAACTGACAATGTTCTAGTGGGATTTTTATATTCTTCATTAAGATATTTTCATCCTGAATCACTAATGGTAGCTAGATGAAGCCTCATAAGTCCTTTCCATGCAACAAAGTTGTCTCTATTCAGCCTTGGAATTTCTCTCTTCTAAGACATTTTGATCTTTAGCTTGGGTCATTGAAACCTTCTCTACAAGAAACAAAAGCTCTGATACCAATTTTTGAAAATATAATAGGAGTAACTAAGAAGGGGTTGAATCAATTATTGCTAAAATATATCCCAAATCCCTTAGATGTCAACTATAAAATTTAAACCGATAAAATTGATTACTATTGATACTATATAAACACATAGAAATTGTTTTAACTCAGTAAATTTAGAGTGTGAATTACTTTAGTGAATCTTAAGATGTTAGCATAATTACTAACAAGCATTAAACAAATAAAATGAACACGTGAGACAACAGGATTAAACATGGAAATCCAATTTGGGAAAAACCACCAATATAACTTATTGGTGTTTGAAAATGTTGGAGGGGTTCCAATTATCCCATTGAGAAACTGACATATCTAGGGGTAGCTAACTCCCATTTTCAACATGCCATTTTTGACAATAGGCCAACTATAATGCATGACCCTTCTTCTACTTTAGGCTATGCTAAACCTAGGTAGGTAGACCTCAGATTCAAATGATACCGTACCAGTGCAAAAACATATCCTTGAATCTATTAAGCATATTTTACCCTAATTTCTCCTAATGACTCATGAAATAACATAGATCTATAGTAGCTAAATGCAAAGCTATGAATCTCATAAGCTAAGTGAGGGTTAAACATTTAGGTTCTTCAACATGAAAGGGAAAGAATGTTTGATTATTGATGTTGATTTTCAACAAATCCTCAAATATGCAGTAGTAAGACCTAGTGATCATGTAATAGACCAGTGCCTTATCTATTGGGAAAATCCATGAATCAAATGCATGCATATGAATACCTGAGACATATGTGTATCTTTAGATATCTAATCTATCTATTCAACTTGTAAATAGACATCTATGTTCAGTTTAAATCTCATTCTTACCTGATATCCTTCTCAATAAATCTACAACCCTGTTGATTTCTATGAAGCATTTACACAATTCCTTGAACTATTAGCAACAATGAAGAAACATATAGCCTTAATGGACTGAAACTATGACCTAGGCTCTTTATTCAAAGGTCATAAAACATTATAATTCACTAAGAATGGAGACAAGATTCAAATAAAACTCAATCATTTGCTGCTCTTTGTATTAATTTCCTTGAAATTTATATAGTCATATGCATGAAATGAAAAACATCAAACAACCTAATAGATTTGAACTATCTATATATTCCTTCCTACTGTAGTTCATACAAGAGAGAATATGCTGAAGAATGAAGGTGGAATCACAATTATAGATCAAAAGAAGTGGTCTCACAAAATGACTGAAATTTTCTTACCAACAATGGTCTCACAGTGAAAAACTCAAACCTTTACAATGGATGAAAGACAGAAAGATATAGGAAGAAGATGAATTCTCAGATTGAATCTAAAATCGACATGTGTCCACTTGGAATTTCATCTTGTTCAATTGCAAAACCTCTTTCCTCTCTCTACCCATTTGATCTAATTTTGTTTCATCATTACTTGTAACTGATTTGCAAAAATCTTTAATGAAATGATGAAAACTCTTCATGCATCCAAAATATTTGGTAAATTGAATGCAGTTGCAGATTAAGCATCTAGGAAAAAACCTCCTATAGCATCAACCAGTGGCATTCTATGCAAAAATTGACCTTAGAATCAGAAAGTTCATCTTGTCATGATTCCGGTGATATATAATAAGACTATATTGGCCTCTCAAAAACTCCAAAAATGTCACTTTGAAAAACAATCCCTCTATTATAAGTGTTCAAGTCTACACTTTAAATTTTAAAATTTTCAAAAAAAATTAAAATATCTAAAGTTTAAAATTTATAAAAAATGCCCTATTTTTCATTTTAAAAATCTAAACATGCATACCCACTTTTGAAAAAAATTAAAATATTATTTTTTTACTCCTCAATTTTCTCTCTATCTTTCAGATTCGAGGTCAAACCAAGTTTCACTAGTGCCATGTGTCAATCTCCAACTGGTCTATCCCTTTGCATAAATGTCACGTCATCATAGGCTTGGGTCCAATGCCACGTGGCAACATTCTACAAGCCCACATTTTTTAACTTTCTTACAACTTTGTATTGCGGGCTTGCATAGACCATCAGATCGTGACACATGTCAAGATCTTGTGCCTCACCTCTGATCTCACTCCGAAGTGCCACATCATCACACCTGCGACCCATGTTGCCACTTGTTGCATGCCCACTTTCCTACAATATTTTACCATCAGGCAACTCTATAATGTGGGCTTGCACCAATCGCATGATCTAGCCACATAGCAAAATCCTGGTGCATCTACATCTTTGGTGCCACATCATCTCGCATGGGTCTTTGCATAAAATTTTCTTCAGGCAACCTCTAGCTGTCTTCCACCTCATCGGGGTCAGGTCCACTATACAACCGCTGCCTTTTCAAAAGGCTTTGATTTTAAGACACAAGGTAATGTCTAAGGAATTGTATTTAAATAGTTCAAAAGCTCACCACATAAACAATGTGGGGTATTAATTTTACACTGTTTCCTCTCATTCTATATCATGACTCATTATAATTCCTTTATCTATTGCATTGTATTTAACCTTATGAAGGTCATCATCTTTCTTGCCCAATGATGCATTATTTGTATGTGACTTTTGTATTATGATTACTGTTGTTAGAGATGTTATGGTCCTACAATCATCAATTTCATTTTTTAGTGTTGCATTCGCATTTGTATTTCATAGAACTGTGACCCAATTTACCACGTCCACCATGCCTAGTTCTGTCGTTTCTTCCTTCTACATGAGTATGGAGTTTTCATTTCCAATGCTACGGCTTTCAAATTTCTTTAAAAAAAAAATTCTTGCTTGTTTTGATTACCATTGACTTGGCGGTTTCCCTCTCATAATCATTCATGTTCAAATTCTGCCATATTCTAATTCTTCCATCTTTAGAACTAGAGGCATATGATTCACCTCCAGGAGAGAAATGCCCACAATGAACAGGATCATGGTATCCTTTTCTACCCACAATTTCCTTTCCAATGTGAAAATCAAAAAGGAGATCCCACATATCTTTTGCGCCATCTAGAAACTTGTTGACCATCATAGGTTCTAATGAGGCAAACTCCACCATAGATGGTATTGAGTGGCTTATTACCAGCCCAAAATGGTTGGTGTGAATATTCTATCTAAAATGCTATGATGCCTTTTACATCAAGCCATTTCCTCTTTGTTGCCATGGGCTCTCCCTTGTCTAACATTGAACCTCTACTTTCTTGCAAATCCTTGACGAACTGCATACTATGTTTCTTTGCAAGGAGCTTGTATTCTCCTACACCTAGTTTTTATGTCACCTCTTCCTTGTTTGCATGGACTTTCTCTTGGTCTACATGATTTTAGTAAAACACCTTCATTGCCTATGGCTTTATGCTAATGCTGATGGCTTGCACTCAAATGGTGTATTGTGCAAAAAGATAAGCCTATTGAGGCACCTACCAAAGCCTCCTTTAATTCAAACCTTCTACTCTTCATTCAATGGCTACCTCAGGCTCCCCTACTTCTATGTGAATGTCCTTTTTCTTTTCATGGGTTCCCTTCACCTTGTCACCAACTACCCTTTGTGTTCCTAGTCATGTGTGGGCTTCTTGTTCTTCTTGTTGATGTCCTTCTTGGTGTGCTGTAAAAAATGGCCCAAACTTAGAACTTTTTTCTTGCACTGCAATGGCGACTATACAATTTTGAACCTCAAGACAAAATCAAATGGACTGGATTGTGCCAAGGTTATATATGCATTTATTATCCAAAATATCTACTAAGACTTATTACGAGATCTGTTCATTTTGTTTATGCATAGGCTTTTCTCCATATTTCAAATTTGACTTTCTAACCCACACCCTGAAAAGCCGCATCCACATCTCTCATAGACACAAGACATATTAGATCTTGATTTTAATGTATTAGTCCTTGGTTTCTAGACTGAATCCCTACTGAACTATTGTTTGGAGGATATTGATGAGATCACCAGTTTTCATATAAGTGGATTTGTTTCTCATTAAAATGGTAGATTTTCTTCCAAATCCAGTACATGGATATGATTGAATTTTTCCTCTTGAAGATGTATGAGAATCCTCTTTCATGGCATCTCCAAGTTTTACATCATGCACTCTCTCTAGCACATGAACATGAACTGGCTCTTCTCCATATACTACATGTTGTTCATCTCCATCATTAGAAATTTCATCATCTTCTATCACTAATGCCTCATCCGTATCAGTAGGGGAGACATGACATCTACCATTTCACTTTACACTCTTCAAATAAGAATTTGCAAGTATTGTTAAAAAATCCTCACCTTTCAAACCTTTTGCTCACTCATGTCAGTAAAAGGTTATAGATTCAAATTCATATGCAATTCATAATAGCTATATGATTATAACTAATTATAATACTTCAAAAACCTTTAAAGCTTGCTATTCTCATTATTCTGACACAGATTAGTCAAGCCTCAAGGTAGGTCTAGCTAAAAAAAAAATTGAAACCAAATGACTAAAATGCCAAACTGATTCATAAAACATCTGACATTGATTTGAATCAAAATCCATCACTTGAAACATCATTAAAACTCATATCATTTTCTACAAACTATCACTTTTGTACTAAGAGGTCAGTTAACTGGCTTTAAAAACTGATCCAAACACCTAACCAAGCTTTGAATATTTGCACATTGAATATCTGCTCCACATATTTCCACCCTATCAAATCTCATCTAATGATAAATTTGTAGTCAAAAGATATTGACCATCAAAGTTGGCCTCTTAAAATCACCTACAAATAAACATGTCAGAAAGCAATGAACTGGGTTTAGATTTGGCTTTCAAAACTGGGTAAATGGACACTTGGGAAAATGAAAATAGGTGCATTGGTTCTTTGTCATTAAGACATTATAAATCTAAAATATGGGCTCATGATGAATAACTAGGCACAAATGGCAATCAATCAAAGTGAGCTACTCAGATTTTGCAAACTGGAAACACTGATAGACAACATTTTTGCAAATAGAATTATCCTGGGAAAGTGTGCAAATGGATTCGTCAAAACTTGAAAATTGGCACACTTGGAGTATTTTTAGAGTAAAACATAATAGTACAATCCATTCAATCTTTCCAATCATGAATCTCAAGCTATGATGTCCCAAACGCTGGTACTGATCAATCTGCAAATGTTGACACTAGTAAAAAGATAAAGATTGTGTTTGGAATCATGTTTGAAAATTGATCAAATGGATTCATCATGAGCTTAAACTTGTGACATGACAAGTCTCTAACCTCTACAATGTAATGCGAAAGGAATTTTAGCATTTTGGTCAATTGGTCAAAAGTTATAGCTTGTCAAACAGGGCTTCCTAGAATTATGTGCAATGTGCATCAACATGAAAAATTTAAATAACCAACTTTGAGGGATTCAAAACCTAGTCAAACAGACTCAAAATGAATCAAAATCTAAAACATAGGCTCTAAGGTATGGAAAATAGATACTCCCAAAGTGGAAGGTTATGACACATTTATGGGTGTGAGATATTCAATGGCAAACACAGCCTTCTGTCGTTGTTTGACAATAAGGGGAAAATACAGATTTAACAATTGCTCAAAATGGGATCTTACAAAATAGCTTGGAATGCCAATTCATCACTATAAAACACTTAGATAGGCTGAATGAAAGGTGCTAGAAGCATTGAACACCTCTTAGGCTTCAACTTGATAGCCGGGTACATGTGCATCAAAAAAGCATTTATAGGGCTCAATTTCTCAAAATTGCTCAAAATTTGGGCTACAATTTTGAGCACCAACAGTGGCTCTATCTAGGGATGCATGCCCCTTGTAGGCATAGCAAGATTTTAGACCTCTGGGAGAAGCAAACCACACATCTGAACTTCAAAAAACTCTCTCAAATAGCTCTATTGAAAGCAGAGAAACAACTAAAACTACTATATTACACATGATGACTTTGGGTCACCAGACTTCAGCAAAATTGTTTACCTCTATCATATACCTAATTTTCATTCCTTTCCTCATGAGTTAAACTAAAATTACTTCTCATATCAGTTTCACCCATTAGATTAATATCTCAAAAATCAACTCTTAGCAAAACTGAATATACAACTTCACTTCCATAATGCTCACAAAAACTAACTTCATTTTTAAACATTTTTCATTATGAAAGTTATGATCAGCATGCTTATACATATCAAACTGAAACTAAAAATTCTCTTAATAGAATGACTCGTGCATGCTATCAACTTCGAATATGAATGCATCACATTCAACATGCGGAAAGGACCACTCATACCTTCAAACTATGTATTCTTCTGCATAACTGGATAGAAATCAAATCAACAATCTGATTGGTACTCACATGTTTCATCCATATCAGAATCTAAAGCTCATCCATAATCTTCATATGGTTCTTCACAATCAACAAACAGATTAGTCTTCACATTAGAGAGTTCATTATAAAACTCATTGCAAGGTGCGTACTGATTTTTAAAAACAAATTCATCAAACACCTTGTCATCTATCTCATTAGATGCAACATAATCATCAGTTTCACTATCATACTCAGAAGAAGAACATTCTAATCTCTTACAGCAGTAAGACAAAGTATCATCATCTTACTCATTCTAAACTAAATCTGAATTTTCCATGTGCTCTTAAACAAAGGATTGATAACTCCATGCAATGACCTCTTTGAATGTTTTGACAAAAAATGGGCTGATCATCATCAAGATTCTCATCATATAAAGTGTTAGTATATACTTTAAAACCATTACCCATCTCATCTTCATGGAGACTTTCGACATGTGAAGAAAAATTAGAACTACATGTGGACTTACTTTTTACTCCATCAACAAAGCATGTAGAATATAGATCAAGGTTACTTTCATTATCTTCATGTAGGTGATTAAAATGTCTTGCAAACCTATCATTATTTATCTTACCAATAGGCACTTATGCATTAACCTTATGATCATTCATATGCTGATCATCATTGCATTCATTCTCAAGACATTCATCTGCAAAATTAGGTAATCTATTCCTATAAATAACCTCTTTATCCTCATATTGTGTAGACAAATCTTCATAGCTTTCAACATCTAGCTAACTTGTATAACTCTAAATTTGAAATTCACTTTCAAATTTAGAAATAGAACTCATACATATACTAATAAAAGAGTACTCACTTCCATCATTGCTTTCTTCTTCCAAACTTGCATCTGATTAACATGAAGATGAAAACATACTAGCACTTTCCTCTTCTTGACTTGAGTAACCTCTCTCATCATTTTCATTACATGATTCCTCTTCACAATACACTGGATCAACAACTTTATTATCATTAGTTGAAACATGACTTTTAGCCTTATCATACTAAAATTGATATGACTATCTTTCAAATTAAGATTTAATAACATTCTCAAAATGATGCAATCTATGAAGAAGATAAATCATTTCTTGCCTACCTGACTGATCAAGTGAATCTATATTACCTTTTATTGCTGAAACATAAAAAACATGTGAACATTGTTCTTTTGACTGTGACTGAGATACATGTGATTTATATTCTTCATCTTGTGTCATCTCTCCATGGCATGTCGGATCAGCCACATCACATTCATGATTAGAGAGATAACTTTCAGTCTTCACACTTACATAAGACTCAGATTTAGGTGTAGCATCCTAAAAATTTGTAGCATTAGTTACATCATCATACATATAGTCATCTTGAGAAGAACTTACTATTGAAATTAAACCTTGATTCATAAAATCATCATAATTTTGAATCCTATAAAAGTCTTAAAAAATTCTCATTGTTGTAACATCATGAACATGTGTGTCATCATTTGTAACCAAACTAACCTTACTTATACACATATTCTGATCTAAATTCTCAATCTAATTAGAACCTATAGCAGGATTTTTGACATTCTAATTTGAAACTGAAACATCAACAACATGTTCAAATTTTCTTTCATGACCATTATACTAGAAATCATTCATAGAAAAATGACATCTAATCAATCCATACTTCATATTCTTCTCGATATCCCTAGCGGTCATAAAATCCTGATATAATGTCTATGGTTTTTTATCCCTTAATAGATAATTCATTTTCTCATCAAATGCATCAAAATAAACTGCTAAACACATTTGATCATTGGATCTATAACTCTTACGGATTTCATTTAGAACTTTTGTAAATCTAATGTTAAATTGAGGGACTAGTTCATCAGTTTGAATATGAATCTTCAAGAACTTTTCATAAGAATTAGATATGCTTACCCTTTCTCCAAATTGCTCCATGAAGCTGGAATGCAACTCACCACAAGATGAAATGGAATATGTTGGTAGAAAAGCAAGATAATCTCTAGCATCATCTTCTAAGGTTTGAATGAATAACTTCATGTGAACATCTTCATGAGAAATCTTGTAGTCACCCATTAAATCACTGAACAACTCAACATGATGACTAGCTAAAACAATATGGTTCTCGTTAAACATAGGAACACTTTTTCTAACATCACTAGGAATGACATTCAGGAAACCATGAATACCATTAAAACATAATGGCATATACTGCTTGGTAGAAATGGATTTAGGAACTTCACTAATAGGCTACATCTTAGGTAAAATAAAAATCGACATTCTTTCCAAAATATGAAACTCATTCACCCATAATAAATTTTGATTTATAACTTGCAGGAGATCTTCACAACTCTCTACCAAATGAAAACTTCAAATACACTTCATAACTTTAAAACAACAAGCTAAAACTTAATCAATGAAGTGTATGAAACTTTTCAACTATTCTCCTCTTCTTAGTGCTGAAACTTCACTTGATGGAGAATACACTTTTCACAATCAATCTTCATGAAACAAAAATACATGAAAATAAAAATACCTCAAGATCCAGATGGCTGAAGGTTCTCTATCCACCTTTTACAATAGTAGACCCAAATTTTTATCAAATCCTTATTGAACCTTTTGAATAAACACACCACAAATCTTGCAACTGTTAAAGATGTTACAACCTCTTCGAATTTTCTCTTCTTCTGTAGCAACTAACCATAATTCATGCATAGGACGTCATTGGTACATAGATTAATTTTGAGTTTCCACTCACATCAATTGAGACATGAATTGCATTAGATTTGAACACAACTCCAAACTAATTTGAAACAATAGCAAGTAGAAGAAACCTCTTTAGATTTATCTCAAATTTGAAATCTCTAAACAAAGCTGAAACATAACTCTTCCACACTATCAAATTCAAACTACACTTCTCTTATCAAACCAAAAATTAACAACAAATCTAGATCTACCCAACAATGTGCTAAAAGCCCTCACCAAAATACACAAAGAATTAAAAGCCACCAGTTGTAGAGATAGAGTCACCACTCACAATTGTGAGAAAAGATTTTGAAACATAGATTATTACTGATCTAATTTTGAACCAGACTTTCAGCATGAAATAAACTTGTAGATCCTCAAAAACTTTGAAAAGAGAATAAGATAGTCATCAATCCTTTGACTCTAAAACTTTATAATAGCACTTGTAGAGATCGAGCTGATTGAATACAAAAAAATGGCATTCATAAAACACAATTTAAATCCAAGTCTCACAACATACTACCATAAAGGGATAAAACTTACTGGGGTGCATGAAACCTTACATACAAGATTGAATATGTACAATGTATCAGAATTTTCTAGTTCCTTATCATTGAATTCCTTCATAGACTCCACAGCAAAATCGCCATTTTGTTGGTGTTTGAAAATGTTGGAGGGTTTTCAATTATCCCACTGAGAAATTGACATATCTAGGGGCAGCTAACTCCCATTTTCGTAATTCCATTTCTGACAATAAGCCAACTATAATGCATGACCCTTCTTCTACTTCAGGCTCTACCAAACCTATGTGGGTAGACCTCAGATTCAAGTGATACCGTACAAGTGCAAAAACATATCCTTGAATCTATTAAGTAGATTTTGCCCTTATTTCTCCTAATAGCTCATGAAATGACACAGATCTACAGTAGCTAAATGCAAAGCTATGAATCTCATAAGCTAAGTGAGGGTTAAACATTTAGGTCCTTCAACATGAAAGGGAAAGAACATTTGATTATTGATGTTGATTTTCAACAAATCCTCAAATATGTAGCAGGAAGACGTAGTGATCCTATAACTGACCAGTAACTTATCTATTGGGAAAATCCATGAATCAAATGCATACATATGAATATCTAAGAAATATGTGTATCTTTAGATATCTAATCTATCTATTCAACTTGTAAATAGACATCTATGTTCAGTTTAAATCTCATTCTTACCTAATATCCTCCTCAATAAATCTGCAACCTTGTTGATTTCTATGAAGCATTTACACAATTCCTTGAACTATTAGCAACAATGAAACAAATTTATAGCCTTAAGGGACTGCAACTATGACCTAGGCTCTTTGTTCAAAGGTCATAAAACATTACAACTCGCTGAGAATGGAGACAAGATTCAACTAAAACTCAATCTTCTATTGCTCTTTGTATTAATTTCCTGGAAACTTATATAGTGATATGCATGAAATGAAAAACATCAAACAACCTAACATATTTGAACTATCTATATACACCTTCCTAGTGCTATTCATACAAGAGAGAATATGATGAAGAATGAAGGTGGAATCATAGTTCTAGATCCAAAGAAGCGGTCTCACAGAATGACTGAAATTTTCCTACCAACAATGGTCTCACAGTGAGAAATTGGAACCCTTAAAATGGATGAATGATAGAAAGATATAGGAAGAAGATGAATTCTCAGATTAAATATGCAATCAACATGTGTCCACTTGGAATTTCATCTTGTTTAGTTGCAAAACCTCTTTCCTCTCTCTACCCATCTAATCTAATTTTGTTTCATCATTACTTGTAATTGATTTGGAAAAATCTTTAATGAAATGATGAAAACTCTTCATGTATCCAAAATATTTGATAAACTAAATGCATTAGCAAATTAGGCATCTAGGAAAATAAACCTCCTATAGCATCAACTAGTGGCATTTTGTGCAAAAAATGACCTAAGAATCAAAAATTTTGTCTTCTCACAATTTTGGCGATATATAATAAGCCTATATTCGCCTCTCAAAAACTCTGAAAAATGTCAATTTGAAAAATAGTCCCTCTGCTATAAGTGTTCAGGTCTACCCTTTAAATTTTAAAATTTTGAAAAAAATTTAAAATATCTAAATTTTAAACTTTATAATAAATGCCATGTTTTGCATTTTAAAAATATGAACGTGCATACCGACTTTTGAAAAGTAATTAAAATATTTTTTCTACTCCTCAATTTTTCTCTATCTTTCTGATTTGGGGTTAACCCAAGTTTGACTAGTGCCACGTGTCAATCTCCAATTGGTTTGTTCCTTTGCATAAATTTTGTATCATCATAGGCTAGGTCCAATGCTACATGGCAACATTCTGCAAGCCCACATTTTTTTAACTTTCTTGTAACTTTGTATTGAGGGCTTGTGCAAACCATCAGATCATGACACGTGTCATAATCCTGTGCCTCACCTCTAAGCTCACTCTGAAGTGCCACATCATCACACTTGGGACCCATGCTACCACTTGTTGCATGCCCACTTTGCCACAATATTTAACCATTGGACAACTCTATAATGCAAGCTTGCGCCAGTCACATGATCTGGCCATGTGGAAAAATCCTAGTGCATCTACATCTTTGACACCACATCATCTCACAAGGGTCTTCACGTAAGATTTTGTTTAGGAAACCTCTAGTTGTCCTCCACCTCGTCAAGGTCAAGTCCACTATGCAAGTGTTGCCTTTTCAAAATGGTTTGAATTTAACACACAAGGTAATGTGTAAGGTATAGTATTTAAATAGTTCAAAAGCTCATCACATAGACAATGTGGGATATTAATTTTACACTATTTCCTCTCATTCTATACCATGACCCATTATAATTCCTTTATCTATTGCATTGTACTTAACCTTATGAAGGTCATCATCTTTCCTACCCAATGATGTGCTATTTGTATGTGACTTTTGTACTATGATTACTATTGTTAGAGACGTTATGGTCCTGCAATCATCAATTTCATTTTGTAGTGTTGCATTTGCATTTGTATTTGACAACACTGTGACCCAATTCACCACGTCCACCATGCCTACTTCTGCTAATTCTTCCTTCTACATGAGTATGGAGTTTTCATTTCCAATGCTACAGCTTTCAAATTTTTTATAAAAAAAAATTCCTACTTGCATGGATTTCCATTGACCTAGCAGTTTCCCTCTCATCATGGTTCCTATTCAAAGTCTGCCATATTCTAATTCTTCCCTCTTCAGAACTAGAGGCATATGATTCACCTCTAGGAGAGAAATGCACACAATGAATAGGACCATGGTATCCTTTTCTACCCACAATTTCCTTTCCAATGTGAAAATTGAAGAGGTGAACCCACATACCTTCTACACCATCCAGAAACTTGTTGCCTATCATTGGTTCTAATGAGGCAGACTCCACCATAGATGGCGTCAAGTGGCTTATTACCAACCCAAAATGGTTGGCATGAATATTGTGTTTGAAATGCTCTGATGCCTTTTACCTCAAGCCATTGCATCTTTGTTGCCATGGGCTCTCCCTTGTCTAATGATGAGCCTCTATTTTCTTGTAAATCCTTGACCCCCTGCCTGCTCTATTTCTTTGCAAGGAGCATGTGTTCTCCTGCACCTAGTTTTTATGGTGTCTCTTCCTTGTTTACATGGACTTTGTCTTGATCTACATGATTTTAGTAAAACACCTTCATTGCCTATGGATTTATGCTAATGCTTATGGCTTGCACTCAAATGGTGTATTGTGGGCAAAGATAAGCCTATTGAGGCACCTACCAAAGCCCCGTTTAATCAAAACCTTCTACTCTTCATTCAGTCGCTACCCTAGGCTCCCCTACTTCTACATGGATGTCCTTTTTCTTTGGATGGGTTCACTTCACCTTTTTGCCAAATGCCTTTTGTGTTCCTAGCCATGTGTGGGCTTCTTTTTCTTCTTACTAATGTCCTTCTTGGTATGCTGTAACAAACGACTCAAACTCAAAACTTTTTTCTTGCACTGCAATGGAAATTGTACAATTTTGAACCTCAAGACAAAAGCAAATGGACTGGATTGTGCCAAGGGCATATATGCATTTATTATCCAAAAATTCCACTAAGACTGATTGTGAGATCTATTCATTTTTTTTATGTGTAGGATTTTCTCAATATTTCAAATCCAACTTTCTAACTCACACCCTAAAAAGTTGTATCCACATCTCTCATAGACACAAGACATATTAGATCTTGACTTTAGTGTGTTAGTCCTTGGTTTCTAGACAGAATCCCTACTGAACTATTGTTTGGACGATATTGATGAGATCACCAGTTTTCATATAAGTTGATTCGCTTCTCATTAAAATGGTAGATTTTCTTCTAGATCCAGTACATGGATATGATTGAATTTTTCCTCTTGAAGATGTATTAGAATCCTCTTTCATGGTATCTCCAAGTTTCACATCATGCACTCTCTCTGGCACATGAACATGAATTGGCTCTTCTCCACATACCACATGTTGTTCATCTCCATCATCAAAAATCTCATCATCTTCTATCACTAATGCCTCATCTGTATCAGTAGGGGAGACATGACATCGACCATTTCACTTTATAGTCTTCAAATAAGAATTTGCAAGTGTTGTTAAAAAATCCTCGCCTTTCAAAACTTTTTCTCACTCATGCTAGTAAAAGGTTATAGTTTCAAATTCATATGCACTATATAATAGTTATATGATTATAACTAATTATAATACTTCGAAAACCTATAAAGCTTGCTTTCTCATTATTCTGACAAAGATTAGTTAGGCCTAGAGGTAGGTTTGTCTAAAAAAAAAATTTGAAACCAAATGATTGAAATGCCTAATTAATTTGAAGAACATCTGACATTTATTTGAATCAAAATCCATCACTTGGAACATCATTAAAACTCATTATATCATTTTCTGCAAACTATCACTTTTGTGCTAGAGGTATGTTAATTGGCTTTAAAAACTAATCCAAACACCTGATTGGGCTCTAAAAATTTGTACATTGAATCTTTGCTCTGCATATTTCCACCCTTTCAAATCTCCTCTCATGATGAATTCCTAGTCAAAAGATATTGATCATCAAAGTTGGCCTCTTAAAATCGCCTGCAAATAAACATGTTAGAAAGTAATAAACTGGGTTCAGATTTGGCTTTGAAAACTAGGCAAATGGACACTCGGGAAAATGAAAACTGGGGCATTGGTTATCTTTCATAATGACATAATAAATCTATGATTCGGGCTCATGAAGAATAACTGGGCACAAATAGAAATTAGTCAAAGTGAGCTACTCAGATTTTGCAAATTGGAAACACTGATACAAAACATTTTTTGCGAATGGAATTGACCTAGGAAAGTGTGCAATTGGATTCATCAAAACTTGCAAACTGGCACACTTGGAGTATTTTCAGAGTACAACATAATGGTTCAATCCATTTGATCTTACCAATCATGAATGTCATGTTATGACATCCCAAATAGGGCTACTGATCAATCTACAAGTGCTGACACCAGTAAAAAGATAGAAATTGTGTTTGGAATCGCGTATGAAAACTAATCAAATGAATTCATCATGAGCTAAAACTTCAAACATGACAAGTATCTAACCTCTACAATACACCACAAAAGGAATTTTAGCATTTTGATCAATTGGTCAAAATTTATAGCTCATCAAATAGGGCTTCCCAGGATTATGTGCAATGTGCATCAACATGATAAAATTTAAATGACCAACTTTGAGGGATTCAAAACCTAGTCAAACAGATTCAAAATCTCTCAAAATTTGAAACATAAGCTCTTAGGTATGGACACTAGATAATCCCAAAGTGGTAGGTTATGACACATTTCTCGGTGCAATATATTCAATGGCAAACATAACCTCCTGTCATTGTTTGTCACAAAGGGGAAAATGCAAATTTAACAATTGCTAAAAATAAGATCTTACAAAATAGCTCAGAATGGAAATTCATCACTATGGAACACTTAGATAGGTTGAATGAAAGGTGTTGGAATCATTGAACACCTCTTATGCCTGAACTTGATGGTCGGGTACATGCACATCAAAAAAGCATTTATAAGGCTCAATTTCTCAAAATTGCTCAAAATTTGGGCTGCAATTTTGAGCACCAACAATATCTGGGGATGCATGCCTCTTGTGGGTATGGAAAGATTTTAAATCTCTAAGAGAAGCAGACCATACATCTAAACTTCGAAAACTATCTCGAACAACTTTATTGTAAGTAGGGAAACAACTAAAACTACTATATACACACGATGACTCCGGGCCACCAAACTTCAGCAAAATTGTTTAGCTCTATTATATACCTAATTTTCATTCCTTTCCTCATGAGGTAAACTAAAATTACTTCTCATATCATTTTCACCCATTAGATTAATATCTCAAAAATCAACTCTTAGTAAAACTGAATATATGACTTCACTTCCATAATGCTCACAAAAACTAACTTCATTTTTAAACATTTGTTCATTATGAAAGTTATGATCAGCATGCTTATACATATCAGATTGAAACTAAAAATTCTCTTCGTAGAATGACATGTGCATGCTATCAACTTTGAATATGAATGCATCATATTCAACATGGGGAAAAGGACCACTCATACCTTCAAATTGTGTATCCTTTTACATAACGAGATAGAAATCAAATGAACAATCTAATTGGTACTCACATATGTCATTAATATTAGAATCTGAAACTCATTCATAATCTTCAGATGGTTCTTCACAATCAACAAACAAATTAGTCTTCACATCAGAGAGTTCTTTATAAAACTCTTTACAAGGTGCATACTGATTTTCAAAAATAACTTCGTCAAGCACCTTGTCATCTATCTCATCAGATGCAACATAGTCATCAATTTCACTATCATACTTGGAAGAAGAACATTCTAATCTCTTACAGTAGTAAGACAAAGTATCATCATCATACTCATTCTCAACTAAATCTGAATTTTCCATGTGCTCTTCAAACAAAGGATTGATAACTCCATGCAATGACCCTCTTTGAAAATTTTGACAAAAAATGGGCTAATCATCATCAAGATTCTCATCATATAAAGTGTTAGTATATACTTTAAAACCATTACCCATCTTGTCTTCATGGATACTTTCAGCATGTGAAGAAAAATCAGAGCTACATGTGGACTCACTTTCTACTCCATCAATGAAGCATGTAGAATATAATCAAGGTTACTTTCATTGTCTTCATGTAGGTGATTCAAATGTCTTGCAAACCTATCATTATTTATCTTACCAATAGGTGTTGATGCATTAACCTTAGTATCATTCATATATTGATCATCACTTCATTCATTCTCAGGACATTCATCTACACAATTAGGTAATCTATTCCTATAAATAACCTCTTTATCCTCATATTTTGTAGACAAATGTTCACAACTTTCAACATCTAGCTGAATTGTATAACTCTGAACTAGAAATTCACTTTCAGATTTAGAAATAGAACTCATACATTTATTGATAAAAGAGTACTCACTTCCATAATTTTTTTCTTCTTCCCAACTTGCATCTAATTCACATGAAGACAAAAAAAAAACTAGCACTTTTCTTTTCTTGACTTGAGTAACCTCTCTCATCATTGTCTTATATGATGCCTCTTCATAATACACTAGATTAACAACTTTATTATCATCAATTGAAACATGACTTTCACCTTCATCATACTCATATTTAAATGACTCTCTTATAAATTCAGGTTTCATAACATTCTCAACATGATGCAATCTATGAAGAAGATGAATCATTTCATGCCTATTTGACTGATCGAGTGAATCTATATTACCTTTTATTGCTGAAACATAAAAAACATGTGAACCTTGTTCTTCTGACTGTGACTCAGATACATGTGATTTACATTCTTCATCTTGTGTCATCTCTCCATGGCATGTCGGATCACCCACATCAAGTTTGTGATCAGAGAGATAACTTCTAGCCTTCTCACTTACATAAGACTTAGATTTAGGTGTAAAATCCTCAAAATTTGGAGCATTAGTTACATCATCATACATATAATCATCTTGAGAAGAACTTACTATTGTAATTAAACCTTGATTCATAAAATCATCATAATGATGAACCCTATCAAAGTCTGAACATTTTCTTATTTTTGTAACATCATGAACATGTGTGTCATCATTTGTAAACTAACCTTACTTAAACACATATTCTGATCTAAATTCTCAATCTGATTAGAACCTACAGCAAGAATGTTGGCATTCTAATTTGAGACTAAAACATCAACACCATGTTCAAATTTTCTTTCATGACCATTATACCGGCAATCATTCATAGAAAAATGACCTCTAATCAATCCATACTTCATATTATTCTCAATATCCCTAGCGGTCATAAAAGCCTAATATAATGTATGTCGTTCTTTATCCCTTGATTGATAATTTATTTTCTTGTCAAATGCATCAAAATACATTGCTAAAAACATTTGATCATTGAGTCTATAACTTTTAAGGATTTCATTCAAAACTCTTTCAAATTTGATGTTAAATTGAAGGACAAGTTCATCAGTCTAAATATGAATCTTCAAGAACTTATCATAAGAATCAGATATGCTTACCATTTCTCCAAATTTCTCCATGAAGGTGCAATGCAACTCACCCCAAGATGAAATGGAATATGCTAATAGAAAAGAAAACCAATCTCTAGAATCATCTTCTAAGGTTTGAATGAGTAACTTCATGTGAACATCATCATGAGCAATCTCATCATCACCCATCAAATCACTAAACAACTCAACATGATGACCATCTGAAACAATATGGTTCCCATTAAACTTAGGCAAACCTTTTCTAACATCACTAGGAATGACATTTGAGAAACCATGAATACCATTAAAACATAATGGCATATACTACTTGGTAGAAAAGGATCTAGGAACTTCAATAATAGGCTCCATCTTAGGTGAAATAAAACTCGACATTCTTTCCAAAATATGAAACTCATTCACCCATAATAAATTTTGATTTATAACTTGCAGGAGATCTTCACAACCCTCTACCAAATGAACACTTCAAATGCACTTCATAAATTTAAAACAACAAGCTGAAACTTAATCAATGAAGTGTATGAAAATTTTCAACTATTCTCCTCTTCTTAGTGCTGAAAATTCATTTGATGGAGAATACACTTTTCACAATCAATCTTCATAAAATGAAAATACATGAAAATAAGAATACCTCAAGATCTAGATGGCTGAAAGTTCTCTATCCACCTTTTACAATAGCAGACCCAAAGTTTTATCAAATCCTTATTGAACCTTTTGAATCGACACACCACAAATCTTGCAACCATTAAAGATGTTTCAACCTCTTCAAATTTTCTTTTCTCCTATAGCAACTAACCACAATTCATGCATAGAATTGCATTGGTACAGAGATTAATTTTGAGTCACCACTCATGTCAAGTGAGACATGAATTGCATTAGATTTTAATAGAACTCCAAACTAATTTGAAACAATAGCAGGTAGAAGAAACCTCTTTAGATTTATCTCAAATCTGAAATCTCTAAACAAAGCTGAAACATAACTCTTCCACACTATCAAATCCAAACTACACTTCTCTTCTCAAACCAAAAATTATCAACAAATCCAGATCTACCCAACAATGTGCTAAAAGCCCTCACCAAAAAACACAAACAATTAAAAGCCACTCATTGCAGATATAGAGTTGCCAGTCACAATTGTGAGAAAATATTTTGAAACACAGATTATTATTGATCTAATTCTAAACCAAACTTTTAGCATGAAATAAACTTGCAGATCCTCAAACACTTTCAAAAGAGTACAAGATAGTGATCAATCCTTTGACTCTGAAACTTTATAACAGCACTTGTAGAGATTGAGCTGATTAAATACAAACTTATGGCATTCATAAAACACAATTTAAATCAAAGTCTCACAACATACTACCATAAAGGGATAAAACTTACTAGGGTGCATGAAACCTTGCATACAAGACTGAATATGCACAATGTATCAGAGATTTCTAGTTCCTTATCATTGAATTCCTTCATGGTGTTTCAAAATGTTGGTGGGTTTTCAATTATCCCACTGAGAAATTGACATATCTAGGGGTAGCTTACTCCCATTTTCAACATGCCATATCTTACAATGGGCCAACTATAAGGCATGACCCTTCTTCTACTTTAGGCACTACTAAACCTAGGCGGGTAGACCTCAGATTCAAATGATACCATACTAGTGCAAAAACATATCCATGAATCTATCAAGCAAATTTTACCCTTATTTCTCCTAATGACTCATGAAATGACACAAATCTATAGTAGCTAAATGCAAAGCTATGAATCTCATAAGCTAAGTGAGGGTTAAACATTTAGGTCCTTCAACATGAAAGGGAAAGAACATTTTATTATTGATGTTGATTTTCAACAAATCCTCAAATATGCAGCAGTAACACCTAGTGATCCTGTAATCGACTAGTGCCTTATCTATTGGAAAAATCCATGAATACATATGAATATCTGAGACATATGTGTATCTTCAGATATCTAATCTATCTATTCAACTTGTAAATAGACATCTATGTTCAATTTAAATCTTATTCTTACTTGATATCCTCCTCAATAAATCTGCAACCCTATTGATTTCTATGAAGCATTTACACAATTCCTTGAACTATCAGCAAAAATGAAACAATATACAGCCTTAAGGGACTACAACTATGACATAGGATCTTTGTTCAAAGGTCATAAAACATTACAACTCACTAAGAATGGAGACAAGGTTCAACTAAAACTCAATCATTTGCTACTCTTTGTATTAATTTCCTTGAAACTTATATAGTCATATGCATGAAATGAAAAACATCAAACAACCTAATAGATTTGAACTATCTCTATATTCCTTCCTATTTTTGTTCATACAAGAGAGAATATGCTAAAGAATGAAGGTGGAATCACAGTTCTGGATCCAAAGAAGTGGTCTCACAAAATGACTGATAATTTCCTACCAACAATGGTCTCACAGTGAAAACTGGAACCCTTACAATGGATGAAAGATAGAAAGATATAGGAATAAGATGAATTCTCGGATTGAGTCTGCAATTGACATGTGTCCACTTGGAATTTCATCTTTTTTAGTTGCAAAACCTCTTTCCTCTCTCTATCCATTTGATCTGATTTTGTTTCATCATTACTTGTAACTGATTTGAAAAAATCTTTAATGAAATGATGAAAACTCTTCATGCATCCAAAATATTTGATAAATTGAATGCGGTTGCAAATTAGGCATCTAGAAAAAAACCTCATATAGCATCAACCAATGGCATTCTGTGCAAAATCTGACCTCAAAATCGAAAAGTTCATCTTCTCATGATTCTAACAATATATAATAAGCCTATATTTGCCTCTCAGAAACTTCAAGAATGTCACTTTAAAAAATAGTCCCTCTGCTATAAGTGATCAGGTCTGCACTTTAAATTTTAAAATTTTCAAAAAAAATTTAAATATCTAAAGTTTAAACTTTATAATAAATGTGTTGTTTTTCATTTTAAAAATTGTAACTTGCATACCCACTTTTGAAAAATAATTAAAATATTTTTTGTTTTTACTCCTTAATTTTTTCTCTATCTTTCAGATTCGGTGTCGACCCAAATTTGACTGGTGCGACATGTCAATCTCCAATTGGTCCATCCTTTTGCATAGATGCCACATCATCATAGGCCTGGGTCTGATACCATGTGGCAACATTTTGCAAGCCTGCATTTTTTAACTTTCTTGCAATTTTGTATTGCAGGCTTGCAAAGACTGTTGGATCGTGACATGTGTCCCGATCCTATGCCTCATTTTTAATCTCACTCTAGAGTGCCACATCATCACACCCAAGACCTACACTACCACTTGTCACATGCTCACTTTCCCAAAATATTTAACCATTGGGAAACTCTATAATGTGGGCTTGCGCCAGCCACATGATGTAGCCACATGGCAAAATCCTGGCGCATTTACATCTTTGTCGCCAAATCATCTCACATGGGTCTCCACGTAAATTTTTTTTTGGGAAACCTCTAGCTATCTTCCACCTCATCAAGGTCGAGTCCACTATGTAATTGTTGCCTTTTCAAAAGGCTCTAACTTTAAGACACAGGGTAATGTGTAAGGAATAGTATTGAAATAGTTGAAAGGCTCACCACATAGACAATGTGGGATAGTAATTTTACACTATTTCCTCTCATTCTGTATCATGACCTATTATAATTCCTTTATCTATTGCATTGTATTTAATCTTATGAAGGTCATCATCTTTCCTGCCTAATGATGTGCTATTTGTATGTGACTTCTGTACTATGATTACTGCTATTAGAGATGTTATGGTCCTACAATCTTCAATTTCATTTTGTAGTGTTGCATTCGTATTTGTATTTCACAGAATCGTGACCCAATTCACCATGTCCACCATGCCTATTCCTATTGCTTCTTCCTTGTACATGAGTATGGAGTTTTCATTTCCAATGCTACAGCTTTCAAATTATTATTATTTTTTAAATTCCTACTTTTGTGGATTTCCATTGACCTAATAGTTTCTCTCTCATCATGGTTCATGTTCTAATTCTTCCATCTTCAGAACTAGAGGCATATGATTCACCTCTAGGAGAGAAACACACACAATGAACAGGACCATGGTATCCTTTGCTACCCACAATTTCCTTTCCAATGTGAAAATCAAAGAGGCAAACCCACATATCTTTTGCACCATCTAGAAACTTGTTGCCCATCATAGGTTCTAATGAGGTAGACTCCACCATAGATGTCATCAAGTAGCTTATTACCAGCCCAAAATGGTTGGCATTAATATTCTATCTGAAATGCTTTGATGCCTTTTACCTCAAGCCACTGCCTCTTCGTTTCCATGGGCTCTCCCTCGTCTAATGTTGAGCATCTACTTTCTTCCAAATCCTTGATGCCCTGCCTACTCTGTTTCTTTGCAAGCAGCTTGTATTCTCCTGCATCTAGCTTTTATGATGCCTCTTCCTTGTTTGTGTGGACTTTGTCTTGGTCTACATGATTTTAGTAAAACACCTTCATTGCGTATGGCTTTATGCTAATGCTGATGGCTTGTATTCAAATGGTGTGTTGTGGGAAAAGATAAGCATATTGAGGCACCTACCAAAGCCTCCTTTAATCCAAACCTTCTACTCTTCATTCGGTGGCTACCCTAGGCTCCCCTACTTCTACGTGGATGTTCTTTTTCTTTGCATGAGTTCCCTTCACATTTTCACTGACTACCCTTTGTGTTCCTAGCTGTGCATGGGCTTCTTGTTCTTCTTGCTTATGTACTTCTTGGTGTGCTGTAACAAACAACTAAAACTCAAAACTTTTTTCTTGCACTGCAACGGCGACTATACAATTTTGAACCTCAAGACAAAAGAAAATGGACTGGATTGTGCCAAGGGCATATATGCATTTATTATCAAAAATGTCTATATTTCAAATTCGGCTTTCAAACCCACACCTTGAAAAGCTACATCCACATCTCTCATAGACACGAGACATATTAGATCTTAACTTTAGTGTGTCGGTCCTTGGTTTCTAGACAAAATCCCTATCGAACTATTGTTTGGAGGATATTGATGAAATCACCAATTTTCATATAAGTGGATTCGTTTCTCATTAAAATGGTAGATTTGCTTCCAGATCTAGCACAGAGATATGATTGAATTTTTCCTCTTGAAGATGTATGAGAATCCACTTTCATGGCATCTCCAAGTTTCACATCATGCACTCTCTCTAGCACACGAACATGAATTGGCTCTTCTCCATATACTGCATGTTGTTCATCTCCATCATCAAAAATGTCATCATATTCTATCACTAATGCCTCATCCATATCAATAGGGGAGACATGACATCTACCATTTCACTTTACACTCTTCAAATAAGAATTTGCAAGTGTTGTTAAAAAATCCTCGCCTTTCAAAACTTTTTCTAACTCGTGCTAGTAAAAGTTTTTAGTTTCAAATTGATATGCATTTCATAATAACTATATTATTATAACTAATTATAATACTTTGAAAACCTTTAAATCTTGTTATTCTCATTATTCTGACACAGATTAGTCAGGCCTCAAGGTAGGTCTAGCTAAACTTTTTTTTGAAACCAAAATAACTAAAATGCCAAATTGATTCATAGAACATCTAACATTGATTTAAATCATAATCCATCACTTGAAACATCATTAAAACTCATTATATCATTTTCTACAAACTATCACTTTTGTGCCAGGAGGTCTGTTAACTGGCTTTAAAAATTGATCCAAACACCTGACTGGGCTCTGAAAATTTGCACATTGAATCTCTGCTCTGCATATTTCCACCCTATCGAATCTCATGATGAATTCCCAGTTAAAATATATTGACTGTCAGAGTTGGCCTCTTAAAATCACCTTCAAATAAACATGTCAGAAAGCAATAAACTGGGTTCAGATTTGGCTTTGAAAACTGGGCAAATGGACACTTGGGAAAAGGAAAACTAGGGCATTGGTTCTCTATCATGAAGAAATTATAAATATATGATTTGGGCTCATGATGAATAATTGGGCGGAAATGGAAATCAGTCAAAGTGAGCTACTCAGATTTTGCAAATTGGAAATACTGATACAAAACATTTTTTGTGAATGGAATTGACCTAGGAAAGTGTGCAAATGGATTCGTCAAAACTTGCAAATTGGCACACTTGGAGTATTTTTAGAGTACAACACAATGGTAAAATCCATTTGATATTACCAATCACAAATCTCAAGTTATGATGTCTCGAATAGGGGTATTGATCAATCTGCAAATGCTAACACCAGTAAAAAGATAGAAATTGTGTTTAGAATCACATTTGAAAACTGATCAAATAGATTCGTCATGAGCTTAAACTTGAAACATGATAGGTCTCTAACCTCTACAATGTAACACAAAAATAATTTTAGCATTTTGATCAACTGGTCAAAAGTTATACCTCATCAAACAGGGCTTCCCAAAATCATGTGCAATATGCATCAACATGACAAATTTAAATCACCAACTTTAACGGATTCAAAACCTAGTCAAATAGACGTGAAATGACTCAAAATCTAAAATATAGGCTCTCAGGTATGGATGCTAGATACTCCCAAAGTGGTGGGTTATGACACATTTCTGGGTGCGAGATATTCAATGGCAAACACAGCCTCATGTCACTATTTGACACTAAGGGGAAAATGCAGATTTAACAATTGCTCAAAACGAGATCTTACAAAATAGCTTAGAATGGCAATTCATCACTATGGAACACTTAGACAGGCTGAATGAAAGGTGCTAGAATCATTGAACATCTCTTGGGCCTCAACTTGACAGCCTTCTACTTATACTTCAAGTTCACTTCCTCTTCTTATCTCTTCCATCTCATTCAAATTGCATCTCACACACTTTGAAATCACAACCTGGCCTTTTACTTATACCTTTTAGATTGTTAATTTTACATAAATACAACTTAGAATAACCAATATTCATCACCTCAGTTAGCTAGAATCAATAGGTAAAATAATTGAGCTTTATATGCCAAAAATAAGACAATCCTTTCATAGCAAACCCAACTTAGTAGAAACTAATTCTAAAGTGATTTCTTGTGTTAACCAATAGAAGCTTGATTAACACTACAAACTTACAAAATATCTTTGGTAACTGAGTGAGCTCAGTTAGCACTGAATCTACTCAAATTTCTCTTTGTTAGCCGAGTGAGCTTGGTTAACACTCTTTTCTACTTGACTTCCTTTGATGCCTAAGTAAGCTCAGTAGAAACTGCCTTCTACACAGTGTAAACTTAGGAATGCTTGGTAAACTAGGAAAATTGTCTTCATTTACCAAGTGAGTTTGGCATGCACTGACTATCAACTGATATGACATTTTTGTAACATCAAGGACAACACAAAATTAATCAATTGCATCCAACACTATCAATGGAAACATACTTGTAATGGTCGCATCTAATCATATCTCTCTATAGAGATATATAACTATTATCCTCTTTATGTGTATATAATTCATTCTAGAGGATTGCTAACACTAATAATTAATTGTGGCATGAATATATCTATTTTTTTCATTATTTTTTATTACTTTTAGTAGTCCTCCAAAATTACTTAGATGACTTTTATTGGTAGTATCTCTAACAATAACTATAAAAATTAATGTAAGGTTTATTTTTTCATAGTTATTCATTGCACTTTTATTTCACATAGTTGTGTCTTGTGCTTGTCATCAATTTCATAGGGAAAAATTGATTATGAAAACTACATCAAAGTATCTAGGAGCAAAGCAAATAAATCTCAATGTTTAGGTAAGGAATATACCTTCAAATGATGCAATTTAATGGGTTACTATAGTTCCTTGTAATAGTAAAATATATTTTATTTTTATTTATTTTCCTTATGATTACTATATTTTAATATCAATCATCAATTATATAATATATATTACTGCTAATAGAAACATGTTTATAATAGTATTGTCCAATGTTGGGATTCAAATCACAATGGAATTCATCCACAAGATCTTCCAAAAGGAAATATAGTTACTTTTATATTCTCATAGTTTACTCTTGTTTGTATATTCTTGAGTATTTAAAAGCATACAATTATCTTACTTTGTTTCCTTCTATTTTTACTATTTCACACTATATCCACTATGTGCTCCTCATTTTTCCTAATTATTCTCACTAACTATCATTTCAATGCCTATCTTCCCAATGGGTAAAAACTAATTCCATAATATATATAACTACTTATGTAATCATAATTTTAGTAGTCACAACCAATATTTATTACAAAATCAACAGTATAACTCATCCACAAACTCTTTCAAAAGGTAAACTTTTTACTTTTTAACTCTCGTACTCTGCTCTTATTTATCAATGCTTATATATTTGAAAATATTTATTAAATTTTGATTTCTCATTTCTTATGATCCTTTGTTCTTCAAGTTGTTATTCCTATTGAATACAATTGTTCAATTATGTGTTGTCTTTGATGTTACAAAAATGTCATATCAGTTATCAGATAGAGTCTACCGAGCTCAGTTGGTTAGAAAAGAAAAAGATAGAATCTACCGAGCTTAGATGATTAGCAAAGTGAATTAAAAAGTCTATCAAGCATTCCCAAATATACTCTATGAAATCAGTTTCTATCAAGCTCACTCAAGCATTGAAGGATTTTGTGATAGAAGTTAGTTTCTATTGATCTCACAAGGTCAGCGAAGGAAAGTTAGTGTCTACTGAGTTCACTCGGTCTCCAAAGGATTTTGTAGAATTCACATTGTTTATTGAGCTTCAATTGGTGAACACTAGAGATCATTTCTAGAGTAGTGTTTACCAAGTAGGGTTGGCCAATGAAGGATTTTATTGTTTTGAGAAATAAAGTTTAATTGTTTCATGTAAAGTTTCTAGCCGACTCATGTAATGATTATTGGTAATTGTAACTTGTAAATGAGACAACTTGATAATGTGTATGGTATAAATAAAAGGTCAAGTTGTGAATTCTAAAGTATGATGAATGGATGGATGAATGAGTGAGAATGCAAGTATATTGAGGAAGGTGTGAGTGAATTTTGAAGAAGGATAAGATATCCTTGAGGAGTAGCAAAGGTGTATTCAATCAGAGAGGATCTAGTGAAGCAAAATAGAGATCTGTAACAGCAAAGTTCAGTTGCATCTCATTTAGGTCACTTCATTGTTACTTTTTCATCATTGTAGTAGTGATTTCCTAAATATCTTAACAGAGTTTCTTTAATAGCCATTTTGTAAATCCTCTAACAAGGTGATAGTTCTATTGAATTATTCTTAAGACTGCTAGCAAGGGCGCTCCTAGCATGGTGATTAAATTCTTTAACAAGGTCACACATCACAGTGTTGGATCCTAACAGGCCTCACTTTAGAAGAGTAAAAATTTGTAGCTAGTTACTTGGTGGTTTTTCCCATGTTGGGTTTCTATTTTAAATTTGGTGTCTCTTGTGTTGATGTTATTTCTTTTATGCATGCATGCTAAAACTTTGTGAATTCTTAATAAGTTAACATACATCTACTGAGTTACAACATTTTTCTATGTGGCTACCAAGTAATAGTAGTAAGTAAGTCTATAAGACATTTATAAGACATTTAAGGGATCTATGGATTTGTTTTTGTGGTAACTGATTCAACACCCCCCCCCCCAAGTTACTCCATCTATATTTCCAACAATTGGTATCAAAGCTTTTGGTGCTTGCAGGAAGGATTTCTAGGATCTAATCTAAAGATCAGAATGTCTTACAAGAGGGAAATTCCAAGGCTTGACAGAGATAACTTTTCAACATGCCAAGGTCTCATGAAACTCCATCTAGCTTCCATTGGAGATACAAGATTGAAATATCTTGATGAAGCATATGTAACTCCTTCTAGTACACTATCTATCAATAACATTGCTAAGAAGAAGACTCATAACACCATGATGATAGACATTGCATCTACCCTAAGCTATGAAGAATTTGATGATGTCAAGGACTACAAAACTACTTTTGAAATGTGGGACAAGCTAAAAGATATCTATGGAGGTGATGATAATGTGAGAAGAGCCAAAGTAGAAAGTCTAAGAGGACAATTTGATCAGATGAGGATGAGAGGGGATGAAAACATTGCCAAATATGTTGAAAGAGTCAAATTAGTCTTCAGTGCAATCAAGCCTTTTGAAGGAGACATTAAGGAGGAAATAGTTGGAAGTAAATTTCTTAGAACATTACTTCCCATTTATACAATTAGAGTTTCTGCAATTCAAGAAAGAAGATGTGAATCAAATCATAAGATAAATTTAGAAGCAATAGTATGAAGATTGATTTCATTTGAGCTAGATAACTATGACAATTATGTTCTAGCTTCCAAGAACATTGAATCAACATTTGAAGCCAATCTTTCACTCAAAGAAAAAGGCAAAAAGATAAAAGAATGTTAGTCAGAAAGTGAAGAGGAATTAGAATAGAGTTCTGACAGTGAGCTTGAGGTGGTTGAAGCTCTACTAGGAAGGAAATATTCTAGAGGCAAAGGGAAATACAAAGGTAAGGTTTCTTTGATCTATTTTTCATGTGAGAAAATTGGACATATTGCTACTAGGTGCCCAAATAAGTAAAATAAGGATGACAAGAAAGGTCAAAAGTGCAATGGCAAGAAAGATTTCAAATCATTCAAGGACAAAGGTAAGAAAACATATTTCATGGCTAAGGATTCTAATGATTCTGATGATGGTGAAGATGAAATTGTTTACATTGTTGTGGAAGATAAATCTAATAATGATGAAGAAGATAAAAATAAACTAATGTCTCATGCGAGAAAAAATGATACATGCATCATATATAGTGGTTTCTCTCATCATATGACTGGTGACAAAACAAAGTTTGAACATTTTGAAGACTATGATGGTGCTAGTGTGAGGTTTGGTAATAATGAACCTTGTTGGATAAAAGGAAGAGGAAGAATCTCACTAACCAAAGAGCTTGTATGTGATAATGCCTATTGGGTTGAAGGTCTAAATTAAATCTGTTGAGTGTGGCACAACTAATCAATATTGGATTCAAAGTGAAATTCATGCATGGAAAAGAAAGACTGTTGGATGACAAAGGAAAGATTATTAGATTAGGCATACAAACTAAAGGTAACTTGTTTTATCTTGAACATGGTGAATGATCACGCTATATTGCTCAAGTTGAAGAAAGTTGGTTATGGCACTGAAGGTTATGTCATGAACTTTGATAATCTTTTGAAAATAAGCAAATTTAGGAAAGTAAGAGGCATTCCTAGTATAAAGAAACCTGATGTTGTTCTAGGCAAGAATTGTTAGATTAGTAAGATGGGAAAGTCTAGATTTAAGAGTAAAAACTATCAGTCTGAAGAAGTTTTTGAAATTGTCCATACTGATTTTTGTGGACCTATTGCAATTAAAAGTTATACTAGAGAAAAGTTCTTCATTCTTTTTGTTGATGATTACTCTAGAATGATAATTGTCATGTATTTGGGAGAGAAATTAGAAGCATTTGAAAATTTCAAAGGGTCTTTGGCCAGATTAGAGAAGGAAATAGGGAAAAGATTGAAACGTTTGAGGTCAGACAGAGGTGGTGAATTCATCTCCCATGAGTTCAATAACTTTTTCATTGAAAGGGGAAGCAAAAGACGGGTATTAACACCTAGAACTCTCGTGCAAAATGGAATAGCTGAAAGAAGGAAAAGATCTATCATGGACTGTGCAAGAACTTTAATAATTGAAAAGAACATTTCTATTAAATACTAGAAGGAATCTATCAGGATTGTAGTTCATACCTTGAACTAAGTACAACTAAAGGACTCATTCAAAACCTGTTATGAGTTATGGCATGGCTATAAACCCAATGTAAGTTACCTAAAAGTATTTGGAAGTAAATGTTATATTCTAAAAGAATCTAGAAAAGGTAAATTTGATGTGAAGGGTGATGAAGGAATATTTTTGAGATATTCTTGCAAGACTAAAGCATATAGATGTTTAAATTTGTCTACTCACAAAGTCATAGAAAGTGCAAATGTGAAAGTTGATGAGTTTGTAGAAAGCACTAAAGAAGAAAGAAAAAAGGAACTAGAATATTACAAGAGATTTATTTTCATTGAACTTGATATAGTGCTAGATACATCTATCAATCAGGAAACTTCTACTCCTGAGTCTTCAATCATCAAGTTGCAGGAAGTTCAAACCGAGCTATAGGAACCTAAGTCACTTTGAGATGCTACCAAGCCAATGCCTACCAAGTCTAAAGGACTCAAGTAGTTAACAGAGTAGCCAGAACTTGAAGTTGAAATACAAGAGGATAAAAATGCAATTCATTCAAAAGGCAAGGAACTTGTATTAGCCAAGTATGTCAGGAGACATCATGCTCTAGATTAGATCATTGGAGACAAATCTAGAGGTACTATGATAAGAAGTAAGCTAAAAGGTACTTGTTTACTTGCTGATTTTGAACCTAGAAATGTCAGAGATGCATTAGAAAATGAAAGTTGGATTGAGGCTATGAATGAAGAGATAGAGAAAATAGATAAGAACAAAACATGGGCTCTTGTACCTAGACCTAAAGATAAAAATATGATTGGAACTAAGTGGGTATTTAGAAATAAGTTAAATGAAGATGGTAAAGTGTCAAGGAACAAAGCTAGACTAGTATGTAAAGGGTACTCTCAAAAAGAAGGAATAGAAAATAGAGAAACTTTTTCTCCTATTGCAAGATTGGAAGGTGTTAAGACCTTATTTGCATATGTTGCATACAAAAGATTTAAGGTTAATCAGATGGATGTCAAATCTATATTTCTCAATGGAATTTTGGATGAAGAAGTCTACATTGAACAGCTTGAAGGTATTGTTGATCCAAAATAGAAGGGCATAGTTTGTAAATTACACAAAGCATTGTATGGTTTGAAAAAATCCCCTAGAGCATGGTATGAAAGATTGCATAACTATCTTATTCAGATTGGTTTTTAAAGAACTAATGATAACACTAGCTTGTATATCAAGGAAGGACCAGATAACAAGATTGTTTTGGTAGAAATATTTGTGGATGATACTTTATTTACAGGGAATGATGATTTATGCAAATAATTTTCAGAGGAAATGAACAAGGAATTTGAAATGTCAATTTTTGGTGAGATTAAATTATTTTTTGGTCTTCAAATTCAGCAAAATAAGAATGGTATCTACATCACTTAGTCTAAATACATCAAGGAGATGCTCAAAAAGTTTGGCATGGAAAACTGTAAACTAGTTGAAACTCGTATGTGCATTGGACTAAAGCTTACCAAGGATGATGAATCAAAGGAGGTAGATCAAACATTATATAGATCAATAATTGGAAAGTTGCAATATGTAGTTCATACAAGGTGATATAGTGCTCTTGCAGTTGGCATAGATGCAAGATTCTCAACAAAATCAAGAGAAAATCACATGATGGCAATCAAAAGGATCATGAGATACTTGAAAGGTACTAAAGAGTATGGATTGTGGTATAAATTTGGAGGTAATCTAGATTTGAAAGTGTTTACTGATGTAAATTGGACATGAAATATTGATGATAGAAAGAGTAGAAGTGGAGGTGCATTCTTTCTTGAAAAAATGTTGGTTTCTTGGACAAGTAAAAAGAAAAATTGCACATCTCAATCTATAGAAGAAGCAAAGTATGTTGTGGTAGTAATAAACTATTCTAATATTCTTTGGTTTGTTATGTTTTGTAACAATACAAGTACAATCAACATTCCTAAAAATCTAGTGATGCATTCAAAAACCAAGCACATTGTAATAAAGTATCACTTTGTCAGAAAACTAGTGCAAGATAAGTAGATCAAATTGGAATATGTCCATACAAAAGAACAAATTGCTGACATATTCACCAAACCATTACCTAAGGATGCATTCTTGTATCCAAGAGGTAAGCTAGGGGTCATTCCCCTATTTGAGGCTCACTAAAATGAAATTTCAGTGATGCATCAACATGAACCAAATTGAAGATCTATAATTTGATGCAGCATAATCAAAGGAAGATTTCATATGAATTAGTACTTAAGGTACATTATTACTCATTTGGCATGTGTTGTCATTGGCATGTGTTGTCAAAGAGTGAGAGTATACTATTATATCTTTCTAAAATTTAAATTTATTGTGGAGAACCTGCTATATGATAAGAAGCTATGTAATTCCTTCAAGGAGGGAGATTACTGTATTTGAAAAGTTTGTGGCATAAAATCTAAGAGGGAGAAATATTTTGTCAGAATAGACTTGTTCTCAAATTTCATCTTCTATGACATGTTGTGTTGCCATCAATGTCAAAGAGGGAGATTGTTAGATATAATTGTTCAATTGTGTGTTGTCTTTGATGTTACAAAAATGTCATATTAGTTATCAGACAGAGTCTACCCAGCTTAGTTGGTTAGCAAAGCAAAAGACAGAGTCTACCAAGCTCAAACGGTCAGCAAAGAAAATTATAGAGTCTATCGAGCATTCCTAAATATACTCTATGAAATTAGTTTCTACCGAGCTCACTCAAGCATTAAAGGATTCTATGACAGAAGTTAGTTTCCACTGAGCTCGCAAGGTAAACAAAGGAAAGTTAGTACCTATTGAGTTCACTCATTCTGCAAAGGATTTTGTGGAATTTGTAGTGTTTACCAAGCTTCAATTGGTTAACATTGGAAATCATTTCTAGAGTAGTGTTTATCGAGTAGGGTTGGCCAATGAAGGATTTCATTGTTTTGAGAAATAAATTTTAATTGTTTCATGTAAAGTTTGTATCTGATTGATGTAATGATTATTGGTAATTGTAACTTGTAAATGAGACAACTTGATAATGTGCATGGTATAAATAAAAGGTCAAGTTGTGAATTCTAAAGTATGATGAATGGATGAATGAATGAGTGAGCATGGAAATATATTGAGGAAGGTGTGAGTGAATTTTGAACAAAGATCAGATATCCTTGAGGAGAAGCAAATGAATATTCAATTAGAGAGGATCTAGTGAAGTAGAATAGAGATCTACAATAGCAAAGTTTAGTTGCATCTCATTCAGGTCGCTTCATTATCACTTTTTCATCATTGTAGAAATGATTTCCTAAATCTCTTAATAGATTTGGTTTAACAACCATTTTTTAAAATGCTTTAACAAGGTTACAGTTCTATTGAATTGTTCTTAAGACCTCTAGCAAGGCTACTCCTAGCAGGGTGATTAAATCATTTAACAAGCTCACACCTAATAGTTTATTTTATAACCTTGAACAAGGTTGGCTCCTAATAGGGCTCACTTTAGAAGAGTGAAAATTGGTAGCTAGTTACTTGGTGGTTGTTCACATAATGGGTTTCCATGTTAGATTTGGAATCTCGTGTATTGATTTTATTTCTTTTATGCATGCATGCTAAAACTTTGTGAATGCTTAATAAGTTAACATACATCTACCAAGTGATAGCAGTAAGTAATTTTATAAGACATTTAAGGGATCTGTGGATTTGTTTTTGTGGTAACTGATTTACCCCCCCTCTCAGTTACTCTAGCTATATTTCCAACAATTCCCACTGACAAAATCAAAACCATGCAAATCAATCTAACAATTGCCAATATCTCATATTTTTAGTTAGCTGCAATATACGTAAATCAAAATTACAATTTTTATTCTTTTTAGATATATAAAATAGATTATCAATTTTTTTTAATCATGATTAGCCATATTCACTTATCATACTTGGAATGATTTTCACCTTCTAAGATAATTATTAATTTTATAAAGTTATTTTTTAGTGTCCTTACTCTTTTTGTCCAAGCGAGACTATTGTTTTTTTATTATGATAAAAGAAAGCTTTGAAGGGACCCAAAACCATTTTAAGAAAATTGACATAATTAAGATTTATCAATATGCACTAATCAAAGTATAGAGGAAAATCATTCCCTAAAACAAAATGCTACCCTTAGGATAAAAAAGTAAAAGGTAGCCTAAATACTATTAGGAATGTAGGACTTTGTTGGCACTTAGATGAGTCATAGAGATATTGTATTGATAATATTTTTTTCATTAAAGAAAATATATGTTCCCATTTTCATTAAAGATGCCAATTTTGTATAATGCATGTCATTTATCAGATCATTAAGCAAAGAGGTTGAAAAAATTAAACATGCAATCTTTTATTTGTATAGTATAATGAGTATTGATCATATCTATATTCATTATTCTTAATGTGATGATTTGGTTAAATTAGAAATTTTTTAGTGAAGATTAGCAGAAGACATATATATAGGGAACAATGATAGAGATATTTATATGTATTTTAGCTATATCATAATGGTGAATGGGAATTAACCCTCGCAAGCATGGAAGGTGGTAGAAGACTTGTTTGTGTGTATTGTTAGGATTAAAGGAATGTAAATAACAATTACATGAAAATATAACCAATATCATAAACAATAAACCATACACAAGAGTATTGAGAAATGTATCTCAACCTTGCAAGATTTTTCTAGAAACTTCCAAAATGTGTTTGTGGTAATTTTCCATATGTTTATTTATTTAAAATAGGTGTATGAATTGTTAGAAATGTGCCTTGTCTAGATTAGAATATTGGTGACTCATTATATGACTTTCATGGGGTTCTAAACTAGGAGGCAACATTATGGATTGGATTACTATTTTAATTTGGTTGTTTTTCTAGCTTGAAAATGTGAATGTCAAAATTGGGAAACATGTCATATGGTGGTTGAGCCCATGGTTTGTAAAACCAAAAGTGGTTTCTAGTTTGTAAAATCACTATAAAAGGAGAGCTTTGGGAGGACTTTGGATCATTGAGTTCTATTTGCAAAATTGGGTTCTCGAAGGTGTTTCTCCAAGTTCAAGTTTTGGTGATGTGCTCCTATAAGAACTTGTATCGTAAGTGCATTGTAATCATCTTGATTTGATAAAAAATTGTTTGGGTTTTGGAGGGTGGATTTTTTCTAGAAGGGTTTTCCCACAATAATCATTTTATAATATGTTCATTGTTATTTCAATTTTTTTTGTGCATTTCTTGTAATCTTTGTGATATTTAAGTTAAAATTTCCATACTTTTCCTCTCAAGATTATCATATGAAGTGATTTTTCATACCTTTTCTTCCTTATAAGTGGTATTAGAGCCCAGCCAGTTTTGGTTCTATTTGTTGGGTACAAGGTTTTTTGAGCTAATCAAGGTTTGTGTACATAAATTATCATTTCTATATTGCAAGATCACAAAGATAGAAAGCATGTCAACGAGGATTGATGTAGAGAAGTTTTTTGGCACAAACTTTGAGATGTGGAAGTTGAAGATGGAATATCTATTGACTGATCAAGACCTATGGGATGTGGTGGATGAGAGAAAGATAAGACTTATGGATCTGACTTTAGATGTATAATGTGATGTGATGATAGAAAAGCTAAAGGTCTCATCAGATTATGTCTTTTAGACTCAATTATGAAAAATGTTCATGAAGAACCTACCGTAACAAAGCTAAGTGAAATCTATCAAGAAAAATCATTTGTGAACAAATTTTTCATGAGGAAGAAGTTATATTCCTTGAGAATGGAAGAAGGTGGATGGATTTATGAGTGTTTGAAAAGTTTTAATATGTTGGTAACTTAATTGATCTTAGTTGGGGTGTTAATGGATGAAGAAGAAAGGTGCCAAATCTTACTATTTTTGTTGCTAGACTTATGGGACAACCTTGTCATGGCTATAGGGATCATTGTAGTCATCTAATTTCTAAAGAGATGAGAATGAAGGTGTCTTTGAATGCCAAAGAGGCTTTGAGTATTTGAGGAAGACCAAAAGAAAGAGTAAAGAACGAAAAAAATATGGTCATTCTAAATCCAAGAATAAGGGGAGATCAAAATATCCTAGTAAGTGTAAGGCAACTTGTTGGAACTATGTCAAACCTAGACACTTATGAAAGAACTGCAAAAAGGAGGAGGAGAAGAAGAAGAAGAAGAAGAATAAATATGGAGATGCTTTCATTGTAGCCTTGGCCACTCATGTAGGTGACAATGCATGATTTATAAACTCAGGTGCATCTTTCCACATGACTCCTAATAGAATTTGGTTTAGTAGGTATGAAAATTTTAATGGTGGTAAGGTGTATCTAGGTGATAACTTGGTTCATTGCAGTGTTGGTCATGGAAGTATTTGCGTAAAATTTTCTAATGGTGGAATTAGAGTATTTGATGGTGTCTTGCATATCCCAAGACTAGAAAAGAATTTTTTATTTGCTAGCAAACTAATAGATGCACTTGTGCATGTACAGTTTTCTAAAGAAGGTGTAAAATATTGTGAGGTGCTATGGTAATAGCAAGAGGAAGCATATTGGGTGCACCAAACTAGCTTGATGCATGCATAGTTGACTACAATAGTACTTCTAATAAGATTGTGAAAAAAGACTACTTTGTTGGAGAAGGAGAGGGCTTCTCTTTAAATAGATGGTCATGGTTTTTGGGTATCCAAGGGTTCTCTATCTATCAAATCAAAGTTTCCTATGGAGAAGACTATGTGATGGCACTACAGACTCGGCCACATAGGTGAGAAGGGTCTACGAACCTTGAAAAATAAAAACCTTTTTGATGAGTTGACTGACTGTAATCTTGACTTTATTTTTTGTGAGCATTTTATCTATGGTAAACAAAAATGTATTCAATTTTAGTCAAGAATGAGAACTCATGTATTTTGGATCCAATCCATTTGGATGTATTTGGTCTAGTTGATGTTCCTTCTATTGGTAGATGAGTTTATTACATTTCTTTTATTTATAATTTTAGTAGAAGAACATGGGTTTATTTTCTTAGGAGTAAAGTTGAAGTTTTTAGTTGTTTCAAAGAATTTAAAGCAATGGTTAAGTTGTAGATTGGAAAGAAAATAAAATGTTTGAGAAATGATAATGGTGGTGATATTTTCTCTAATTATTTTGATAGATTGTGTAAATATTGTGGTATTAAATGAGGGAAGACAATTTTGTATTCTCCACAATAGAATGGAATTGCAAAAAGAATGAATAGGACCTTGATGGAGGAGGCTAGGAGTATGTTGAGTAGAGCTAGACTAGAACAAGATTTCTAGGCTGAAGTTCTTGCCATTGCCTACTATCTAATGAATAAGTCTCCTAACATAACTATTGTCAATAAGACACCAATGGAATCATGGTCAAGCAATAAGCCTTTGTTTAGACATCTGAGAGTTTTTGGTTATGAGGCATATGCTCAAGTTCCAAAGAAGAAGTGGACAAAATTTAATAATAAAGCTGCCAAATAGATACAAGCTTTGGGATCTTGTTGCATAAAAGGTATTTTATTTTAGAAGCATTATTTTTAGAGAAACCAAGTCTTCTTATATTATAGTGCAACTAGAATAAACAAAAGATAAAGATGTGATTCAAATTCTTGGTACACCTAAGAAAGTTGAGTTGAGGCCCTTAGATAGACAAGACATTGAAGAGAGATCTAAAAGTTTAGAGTCATTAGAGGAAGAAGGATAAATTAAGCACAAACCTAAACTTGAACCAGATCTTGTAAAAAGGTCTAGTAGATAGAGGAAAGCACTAGAAAGGTATAGATATTCTCTTCATGATTGGAGGTGTAAATTTTCATTGAATGGTTATATTGATGAACCAAGATATATAAAAAGAGGGTTGTACAAAGGTCTAGTAGACAAAGGAAAGCACCAAAAAGGTATAGATATTCTCTTGATGATTGGAGGTGTATATTTTCTTTGAATAGTGATATTGATGGACCAAGATATATAAAAGAGGGTCTCTATATGAATGATTCAAAGTCCTAGAAAATAGCCATGGATGAAGAGATGGTGGCCCTTAAGAGGAATGATGCATGGGACCTTGTACCATTGCCTAAAGGATGAAAGTATATTGGTTGTAAATGGGTGTTCAAAAGGAATATGGGTTCAAATGAAAGAATTAGGAAGTACAAAGCACATTTGTTTTCAAAAGGTTACTCCTAGGTTGCAAGAGTTTATCATGGTGAAATTTTTAATCCTGTAGTAGGAATGACATCCATTCAATTTCTGCTTTCTATTGAAATAGCTTATTATTTGGAAGTTGAGAAGATGGATGTGAAAACAAATTTCCTTCATCTATATTTGGAGGAAGAAATTTGTATGACATGGCTAGAGCATTATGTGGTGAAAGGTAAATATCATTTGGTCTATAACTTAAAGAGATCCTTGTATGGTTTTAAACAAAATCCTAGGATGTGGTACCAAAAGTTTGATACATATGTGCTAGGTTTGGGATTTGTGAGATCTAAATTTGGTCATTGTATATATTTCAAGTCTAATAATGATCATTTCCTGATTATTGCCTTATATGTTGATGACATGTTATTTATTGGAAAAGGAAAATGTTTGATTGTAGAATTAAAATATCAGCTCTCATCAAAGTTCAAAATGAAAGATCTTGGTGTAGCAAGGTACATTTTGGGAATGGAGATTATAAGAGATAGACAAAATAAAAAGCTTTTTCTAGGCTAGAGTAACTATGTTGGTACTATTCTAAGAAGATTCAATATGTAGGATTGCAAATAATTGAGTGTTCCTATTACTATGGGAACAAAGATTTCTAGCTCATACTGTCCTATATCCTCATTGGATATGAAAGAGATGAGTAAGATACCATACTAGAGTGTTGTTTGAAGTTTAATGTATGTTATGGCCTATACAAGACTAGACATTGCCTAGGAATTAGGAGTATTTTCCTATTACATGTCTAATCTAGGAAGAGCACATTGGAATGCAATAAAAATAGTTTCTAGATACTTGTGGGGTACCTCAGAGTACTCTATTTTTTTCATGGAATAGTAAATGAGAATTCCTTGAATATTCAAGGCCATGTAGATTCATACTGGGTTGGTTATATTGATAAAAGAAGATCTACCAGTGCATATGTATTCACATTATTTAGTGGTGAAATTAGTTGGATGAGAAAGTGATAGACTAGGGTTTCTTTTTCCACTATAGAGGCAGAGTATATGGTTGCTACTCATGCTTGCAAGGAATCCATTTGGATAAAGAGGTTATGTTTAGATGTAGATTTCAAATAGGGTATAGTAACAAATTTACAGTGACAGTTAGAGTGCAATTTTCTTAGCAAAGAACCCTGCTTCTCATGCCAAGACAAAGCACATTAATGTATAATATCATTTTGTGAGAGATGTGGTTGAGTATGGAAAGGTGAAGCAAGAGAAGGTAGAAACTTTGGTGAATGTTGTAGATGCATTAAATAAGCATGTAAGCATAGAAAAGTCCATATGGTGTTCAAATTCTATTGGTCTCTCGGCTCCTAGAAATTAAGTCCATGATACTTTGGATCTCTTGACACTTGCAAGGTATTTGACAAGTGGGAGAATGTTGAGAAATGTGTCTAAAACTTGCAAACTTTTTCTAGCAAATTCTAAACAAAAAAATTTGGTAGTTTTTCACATGTTTATTTATTGAAAATAGTTGTATGAGTTGTTATAAATGTTCCTTGTCCATAGTAGAATATAGGAGAGCTTTTTTTAGAGAATTAGTGATTTATTATATGACTTTTATGGGGGTCTAAACTAGGAGACAAAATTATTGATGGGATTACTATATTAACTGAGTTGTTTATCTATCTTGGAAATGTAAATGTCAAAAATGGGAAACATGTGGCATGTTGGTTAATCCCATGTTTTGTAAAACCACAATTGGTTTTCAAGTTATAAAATCACTATAAAAGGAGGGCTTAGGGAGGAGTTTGGATCATTGAGTTATGTTTTCAAGACTAGATGCTATAAGGTATCTCTTTGAGTTTGAGTTGTGGCGATGTGCTCCTATAATAACTTGCATTGCAAGTGTATTGTGATCATCTTGATTTTATAATACATTGTGTGGGTTTTGGAGGGTGGGATTTTTCCCTAAAGGATTTCTCCATGATAATCATTTTGTAATGTTTTTATTTTTATTTATATTTTTTTATTATCTATTTCTTGAAATCTTTGTGATACTTAAGTTAAAATTTGCATAGTCATCCTCTCAAGATTAGCGTAGGAAGCAATTTGCATAGCTTTTCTTCCTTATAAAGAGAACAAAAGGAAAAAAGATTTAATGTGAGCCTAATATTCTTATTATCCTATGCTTATAACCTAATTACAATATGTAATCCCTTGCAACTCAATATTTCCACAAGAAGCTAAAATCTCATCATATATTATAAAATACCTAACTCTAAACCATTTTATGCAAGCTTTTTGTCACTTACAAAATTAGAGCTAGAATATTTTGACCAATAGAAAAATAGTTGCCAATGATTTTTGCAATAATAAAGTCATCTGAGTTTTTGGAGGTGCTTCTCCCAAAAAAAACCACTGGGGCATTATCCCTTAACCCCACCATCTACCATGACATGGACCACACTTGGGGCTCTACCCCATGACCCTATAAAAGGTGTTTCCCCCAAACCCATGTAGAATAATGTAATGCCCCACCAAGGGATCCAAAAGAAATAACCTAAAGTTTTACTAAATTTTCCAACATTTTTTTTAACAAGAAAGATAACACATACATATCAAACACATAGTAGTGGAAGCAATAACACATAATCAACTAAAAGTATACGTAACACGTTACATTTCTTAAGGATCCCATGACATTGAATTACATATAAATTTAATTAATATTAAGTCCATCAAATAACACCTCCATATAAAAGAATAATTAGAAAGTCCAATGTCCATTTAAATAATATACATTTGTTCTGAATGCCACTTGGCAATAAAATTTGAAATGCTCAATCATCCACTATACATGTCACAGGGTATGAAAGGCTAAAAGAATATACATATGCAAAAATAGAGCACATCATCCTCCTCAGATCCATGATAAAAATTACAATAAAATAAATAAAACCATTCACCATACATGATATATCCATCCATCGTAAAAGATATAAAAATCCATTATAAAATATTATCATCCATCATAATGATACATAGATAGAATGAAAGGAAATGCTGACAAAGAAGCTCTAGCCACAATGACTACAGATGGATCTCAATGGTAAGAGTAAAAAGCACTACCACCCGAACATGTGGAACCTAAATGGCCCACTCCCATTGTACTAAGGAGATAGTCTCAAGTACCAAAGAGGATATTAATCCAAACATCAAAAATATTCTCTAAGTCTAAAAAACCCTAAAAGTAGTCTAACTCAAAGGTTCTAAGATAGGTGGACATCTAATTCCTAGAGGCACACAAAGACCTGTAGGAAACCTACTATGTTAGTGTGCAAGTGTAATCACATGAATCATGCTAGAGTTTCCATGGCAATCTTTCAGGACCCTGACCCCCTAGTGATCCCTATGCGGACACTAGTATCCTCTCATACTGACAAGGCATACTATGGATGCAAGGTCACAACCAAGCATTCTTTGTACTCCCATCCTAGTCTGTACTAGCACTCAAGGCATGGGAAAGAAAATACAAAGACTCTTATTAGGTTCATTTTATTCCCATTTAGTGTAATGTTTTCAATTATTAAACAATTTACAATGGGTTAACCTAGGAACCACTTAGGGCCCCAGCCCCCATTGCAAGCCACTTCTCGACATTACATATAGATAACCTACCCTAGGCTCAAAAAAAAAAAAATCAAAGAATCATATAAAAATCAGCTCATTCCTATACAAGTGACTGGAAAGCATCAAGAGATAATTGACAATAATCACATCAGTTCTCCATGAGCAATTGGAAAGCATTCAAAAATAATTGATCAAAGACTCAAAAATGGTTATGTCAAGTAGGTCATACATTCACCTCAGTGTCACACAAGAACACTGGAAAGCAATAACAATAAATAGATCAACACACATCATAGAGCATACTAGATACATTACCATGGGTGGGTTTAAAATATTGAAATCAAACATCATCATGAAATCAGAAACACAAAACTCCCAAGCCTCTAGTTACATCCTAAGACTAGTCAAAGCTAGGTCAACCCCAAAACCCTAGAGCATAAACAGTACATAGAAAACATAATAGTCAGACAATTCGGTTTGATTTTGAAAAGATACGGTTGGGTTAAACAGTAAGGTTTAGGTTTCCAGTTTAATATGGTTTTCAAGTAAATAAGTTTCATAGTTAACCCTTAAACTTAACCCATTCCTATATTTAAATGATTGCATAATTACCCCTATTTGATTTTAAATCAATTTTCTAAAATATTCCAAAGGTCATTATTTATTTAAATTATTAAATTAATAAATTATTGATTTTCAAATAAAATGACTTATAATTTTATTAAAATTAACAACTTAAATAAGTTTTTAAACTTCACTAATGAACTTTTCTTATTAATTAACTCAATTAAATTACATTTAATTAAATTAGATAATAATTATATAATTTAACTATACTTATCTTCAAATTATTAATAAAATAACTATTACTCTATTAATAAAATTATAGTAACATTAATTAACAATTTATTAATTGTTTGTAACTATGCTTTAAAATAATTTATTTTAATTTATTTTTCATATAATAATACATTAATAATTTTTCTTAATAATATATTAATAAAATCTTATCAAAATAACTTTTAATTAAATCATGTTTAAACTAAACTAAATTTTAATTAACTTAAAAATTTAATGACTTAAATATTTCATATTTAAAACTTATTAAATTAAACTAATTTCAAATTTTAATGTTAAAAAAATCAAAATGCAATTTTAAATTGCAGCCAAACTATGCAATACGGCTGCTATCGCAATTGCACTACGACTATAGCAATCATGTTGCTGCTGTCATAGGGACAGCTATGACCAGCAGGTTTGGTAATAAAGCCATAGGTAAAAAGGTAAGGGGTGGTGGAGGTTGGTGGCCCCTATTCTTTTAATTTATAAATTATATTTTATTTATAAATTTTATTGTGTTTTCAAATATATAAAATTTAATTCAACAATAATCCCCTCCATTTACAAATTTTAAAAATATTTTTAAAAAAAATTTACAATTTTTCTCTAATAGGAGAAATTTGATCAACCATTTGAATTTATAAATTAAAATTTTCTTTTTAGTTCTCAAACCCTCCCCAGTTTAATATCTAATTTGCAAAATTAATGGACGAGGTTTTCTAAGATATTTCAATCTCTCTATATAAAAAAAAATAAAAAATAAACATGTATACTAGAAAATCACAAAATTGAAAGCACCTGTCAAAAGAAATATTCAAATAGCCATTCGATAGTCATGATGAAGGCAAGAAAGAAAGAACATAATAGATTTAGCGAATAATCACAAGTGTCTACTTGGACACTAATGCTAAATGCTACACCCAAGAAAGTTGTAGATAAATCCCTCCTCTTAGAACCTTATCCTTTCCAAAAATTCCTTCCTCTTCCAAAATTCACGGTTCCTTCCCAAAACTTCAGTACTTTGAAAATGAACCCTCAATTGGTGATAAGGAGTTCTCTTCTCAAATCAGGGCACTAATTGTGTGATCACCCGAGAGGACTCTGTGCTCACCAGACTTTAACTCTTTATTATCTTTTCTTAATCTTTTCCATGCATGTTAATTGAATTATAAAATAATTTTTTAAAATTTTTACTTGACTTCTCTTTTCAATTAATTTATTAAATTTAATCTCATCCACGCATCTTGCAACCATGAAACATTTAATAAATTAATTTCTTTTTCACTTTTTAATTAATTTGTTATATTTTAATCTCAAGCATACTTTATGAAATTTAAAAGCTCTTAATAATTTAATATATTTTCATGTTTTAATTTATTTTTGAAACATTAATTGATAAAATATTTATTAACTTAAATAATATTAGTATTTAGCGTTTATTTAAAAATGAACTCTAAATATATTATTATTAAAGTAATTAAATATTATCATGATCCAAAATTTAAACTTATAACTTTTATCTTTTCATTTAATTCTTTTAATTTAATTTAATTTCCCAATTAATTAAATCATTACTTTAATCTTTTCATTTAATTCTTTTTATTTAATTTAATTTCCCAATTAATTAAATCATTACTTTAATCTTTTGATTAGACTTAATTAATAAAAAATTTCACCAAAGACTCATAAAATAAAATACAAAAACTCATCATAGCCAAACACATACAAAATCAAACTAAAGGGTTATAATCACGAATTAACTTAATTTGACACATTCAGAGGGTAGTCAACTTAGATACTTGTGCTAATTTTCTAACACAATTGGCTTAAAGGTTTAGGATTTGGACTTAAGAATTTATCTCCTCTCTCTTACCATTGAGATAATGCAATAGGGTATGCTCATCCTAGCAATTCAAGGAAGTCGATACCTGGTACCTGCAACTTGCATAAAATTCATGTATCTACAAAAACAATATTCTAAGCTAAATAGGCAATGGCAGAAAGTGGTGCATTGTGTATATCCTAACTAGCAAGTGAGTATGAATCCCTTCCTTAACCACACCATACATAAAGAAAACATGCACACACACCATACACATGCATTATGGGGTAAGTATCCATAAGAAAACACATATGATAATCCATCTAACTAATCATCATCAATAGCTAAAATCACTAAATAATCATCATGCATACATGAAATATAGAGTACCAAGTAATCTCATCATAAATCAACTAAATTTGAAACAATATTTGATAATCTAAAAGTAATGATACTAAACATCAAGCATAAAATTGGCCTAAAATAGTTTGGCAATGATAACAAAAATGAAAAATAGGGGTAGGCACTACATCCACCCTCCCTAGAGTTAGGCTTACTCTTGGTAACCTACAAGAATGGTAAAACTAAAGAACTCATTGTGCACGTCCTAATGGAACCTTTCCCCCTATAGGAGGTGGTGCAGGAGCAATTTAAATCTCAAGAAGACAAAGATATAAAAGCGAGAGAAGCCATTTGTAATAAGTTGTCAAAGGAGGTCTTAATATGATAAATAATGTAAAAATGTTTATTTAATTGGTGAATGGATTTATTAGAATCCATCTAAAGTCATTTGAGTCATACTGTTGGTCTAGGTTGGGTTTGTATGAAAGTTGAAATGTAAAAATGCATAAAATGCATAAAACATTGTCAAGAATGCAAAAGGGTCAAAAGAATGTAATGGGTTGGTTGAAAGGGTGGTTTGGAAGTTATAACCAACCAAAAAATCTATAAAACTATATGTAAGGTCGAACCAAAGCATTGAGGAAAGGAATAGATACATTTTGAAGCAAATTTGGTAATGTTCTGAGTTGTTATTTTGATTGGTTTTCTGTTTTAGTGTTGGTTCTAGGCCTTGTACGGCTATGTACAGCCTAGAAACCATGTAATATAGTATTGGATATATAGTATGATGAATACTTCTTCTCATTCTTTTGTTTTGGTTCAATTTTATGAAGAAATGAATAAGTTATGGGTATTTTGGTGAAAGTGGATGTTTGCAGATTTGAGATTCGCTGAATACAGTCATGTTACAGCGTGTGATGCGGACATATTTTGGAGACTCAATATCTCTAATGATATTCATTGGAAATATATGTGAACTACCTTTAATTTCCAACTAGTTTGAATCATTTTTATATATATTTGTGAAAGTTATGGGCATTTGAGTGAAAACTGGTTTTAACAATTTTCATTGGAGTTACAGATAGTGATTTATGCTTGAAAAATTATATATGAATGGGAAAAATAAATGGCTTAAAGATTTGGAAACTAGAATCATATATGGATAATGTGGAATTATTTTTAGATTATTTGAATTTTTTTTGTGAAATATATTTGATGCCCTAGGCAGGGTTACCAGTTTTGGTTCTGGTTTATGACAGAGAAAATGGGTCTTGGTTCAGAGTATGTTATTTATAATCTGCTTATTGGATTGGTCTCATATTTGGATATGTTTTATAATTACTAATTTAGAAAAATTTCTCCAAATAATTTTTCAATAAGATATATATAACTGAAGTTATGAACAATTCAATCAGACATAGCAATCTGATTGTGTGACTGAAGATGTTGTCTTTATTGGTGTATAATGTCAGGGTTCTTTGTTGTAATCTTTGAGATGTTCTTGGTTCCTTGAGGGTGTACCAGCCTATTGTGAATCCCTTGAGTTGAACTAAGATTCCTTAAAGATAAATATAGAGGGCTCTGCATCAGATTGGTATCAGAGCTTGAAGATCTTGAGTGTGTGGGTAGAGCGCCGAGGGAGGTAATCCACACCAGGACCTTGAAGAATTTGTATTTGTTTTGGTTGTAGGTGCTTATCCATCTTGCTTCACATGAAGGTTGGGATGTATGGGTAGACAAGAGGAGGTCTATCATAACCATTCTCCAATGGAGATAAAGCTGGGTAGAAGGTGCATGGGACAAAGAAGGTGAGGCATCTTCTAGGATCTACTGTTGGGTAAGATGAATGGTCAAGGGCCATAGATTGGTCTAGTTGATTGCCAAGAGACTAGGGAGAGAGGCAAAGAGGAGGACTCCTAGGTGAGGCATAAGGGAGAGTTATTTGTGGTGAGTTTGAAGCAGCAATGATAAAAATGGATCTCTTACTGATAAAGCACCGTGGAAGTTGCAGCCATTAATGCTCCACTAAAAGGAGTATTTGAGAAGATGATTTTGAGGACAGTCCTGTGTCCTTAAGGGAAAAGATGATGGTGATAAAGGCATGAAGAGGCAAAGGAAAAGATGAGGATTTTGATCTAATATTTTTTCTTGCAGGTTATTGATTCCATGTTTCCAAGGGACTTGGAAACTTTTCAAGTTTGGGAGTATGGTGCAGGAGCAATTTAAATCTCAAGAAGACAAAGATATAAAAGCGAGAGAAGCCATTTGTAATAAGTTGTCAAAGGAGGTCTTAATATGATAAATAATGTAAAAATGTTTATTTAATTGGTGAATGGATCTATTAGAATCCATCTAAAGTCATTTGAGTCATACTGTTGGTCTAGGTTGGTTTTTTATTAAAGTTGAAATGTAAAAATGCATAAAATGCATAAAACATTGTCAAGAATGCAAAAGGGTCAAAAGAATGTAATGGGTTGGTTGAAAGGGTGGTTTGGAAGTTATAACCAACTAAAAAATCTATAAAACTGTATGTAAGGTCAAACCAAAGCATTGAGGAAAGGAATAGATACATTTTGAAGCAAATTTGGTAATATTCTGAGTTGTTATTTTGATTGGTTTTCTGTTTTAGTATTGGTTCCAGGCCTTGTACGGCTATTTACAGCCTTAAAACCATGTAATATAGTATTTGATATATATTATGATGAATCCTTCTTCTCATGCTTTTGGTTTGGTTCAATTTTATGAAGAAATGAATAAGTTATGGGTATTTTGGTGAAAGTGGATGTTTACAGATTTGAGATTCGCTGAATACAGTCATGTTACAGCGTGTGATGCGGACATATTTTGGAGACTCAATATCTATAATTATATTAATTGGAAAGATATGTGAACTAACTTTCATTTAAAACTGGTTTGAATCATTTTTATATATATTTGTGAAAGTTATGGGCATTTGAGTAAAAACTGGTTTTTAACAATTTTCATTGGAGTTATAGACAGTGATTTATGCTTGAAAAATTATATATGAATGGGAAAAATAAATGGCTTACATATTTGGAAACTACATAGATGGATAATGTGGAATTAGTTTGAGATTATTTGAATTTTTTTTGTGAAAGATATTTGATGCCCTAGGCAGGGTTACCATTTTTGGTTCTGGTTTATGACAGAGAAAATGGGTCTTGGTTTAGAGTACGTTATTTATAATCTGATGATTGGATTGGTCTCATCTTTGGATATGTTTTATAATTACTAATTTATAAAAATTCCTCCAAATAATTTTTCAAGAAGATATATTTAACTGAAGTTATGAACAATGCAATCAGACATAGCAATCTGATTGTGTGAGTGAAGATGTTGTCTTTATTGGTGTATAATGTCAGGGTTCTTTGTTGTAATCTTTGAGATGTTCTTGGTTCCTTGAGGGTGTACCAGCCTATTGTGAATCCCTTGAGTTGAACTAAGATTCCTTAAAGATAAATATAGAGGGCTCTGCATTAGGAGGATATGACACCACTACGAACACTCTCTAAGATCTACCCATGTTTCTAACTATAGGTTCTAAAGCTGTGAGTCTTTGGCCTAAGAATTGTGATTTCTCTTAAGGGAAATGGGGTGACTTGTGTCCATGTTGTCTTCATGTGAAACACTCTCCATCAAAACTCCTCTACACCCTAGGTGCACTAGACTACTGAACACTACCTCCACTAACATAAGACTGGTTACTCTAAGATGGTTGGTCATACTGGTTGTTCTTATTGCATTGCACATTGTGGTAATTCATAGAGATAGCACCAATGTCACCACTCTGAGTTCCCTAATATTGATTACCCCCAGAAGGAGGTTTCCTATTACCACCAGAGTTATGGTTGCCCTTAGGTCTTGATGCTGAAGGTGCTCCGACTACACCCCCATGTCCTAATTTAAGACTCTGCTCTACAAGAATGGCTCGATGTACCACATCTTTAAGGTTTTTAGGTTCAAACACCTTAACACCCCCAACTAGATGGTTGTTCAAGCCTCTAATAAAATGTTGTGCCAACCATGTTGGGTTGTCACTAATTCCTAAAAAGGGCATAAGCTCGTAGGACTTGCACTCATACTCTACTATGGTCATAGTAAACTATCTGAGGTCGTGGAACTCATCTACTTTGTGCTACTTCCATTCCTCTGGTAGGAATCACTCATGAATGTTTTCCAAGAATAACTCCCATGTGACATTGTTCATGTCTATGCCCAGCTTCTTCTCTTTGATAGTCCAACAAGTGGCTCAAAATTTATCTAGCTTGGTGATAGAAAACCTCACTTTGACATTACTATCAAAGTCCTAAATAGAAAATACCTTATCAAGAGTAATAAGTCATTGCTTGGCTACATAACCTAAACCCAATCCATTAAAGGGTTTGACCTTGGACCTCTAAAGGTCCTTCATCTGAATAGATACAATCAATCTCTATCAATCCCTCTGAGGGCTTCTAGACCTAGGTCTATGCTCATGCTCTACCTGATGAGCCCCATCCTAACCAACACCTTGAAGAGGAGGTAGGTGACCAATGATGGTCCTCATCATTTGTCTCAGGTCAACTTCCTCTGAGTCAACTTGTTCTTCTCTATGGTTCTCTTCCTGATGCTCACTAACATACTCTTCCGTATTCCCTTCTTGAACAAGACCTTTGTGAACAAACTTATGTTTACTGATAGCCATGCCTTGTCCATGGCCTCTACCACAACCTAGGCTATGACCTCTAACTAAAGATCTCATCCTAGATACCATCCTACAACAAGATACAAGATGCTATAATAACCATAAAACATACTACTATAAACCATAGATAAAAGACACATGTTTTGAAAACAATTTAAGTTCAATTTTTACTTTTTCCTATTTTTAGGTTTAAGTATAATTTTAGTTTTGAAATCTAAGTGTTGAAGTATGAAAAATATACAACTAAAAGTTTAAGTTATGTTTCAGTTCAACTAGTTCAAGTTTTAGTTTGAAAAGGATATACATAACAGTTTAAAGTTTTCATTTTTGTTCAACTAGTTAACAACTAGTGGTGTTCCAATATACCCAAAGCTCCCAATGTAGAAACACTAATACATTTGGTATCGATTTACGATGGCCAAGTGTCACAATTGCGATGCAAATGTTTCGCCACTGCGACGGTAGTAGACATCATTTTTTTTAGTCACAAATTGCGATGTCTATCCCTAGACGTCGCAATTGCGACACCCATTCATCGCAATCTCATCATACTAAATTGGCACAGTTTTCATCGCAATGCTTGTGGCTCCCGTTGCAATTCTAACAGCTTCTCCACGCATTTTGATGAGGTTTCATCAGCATCTGTCGATGCGTTCACTAATCCTTTGGCATCGCACTTACGACAATTTTGGAAAATTGGAATGTGACAGTGCTAGCAGCACAGTAGCGCTAGTGTCAACGCTGCCGGCCATTGCAATGTTTCCAAATGTGTTACAATTGCAACACATAGTCAGGAATTGTGATGGTGTCACTACGCATTCGATGCACATTTCGTTGCAATGCCTAGGCTGGCATCGCAATTGCGATGTCCACGGATAGCAATATGGTAGGGTCGTTGTGGCGGTGATGCCAACTACCATCACTGCCATAGCGGCCCCACAACAAGCATGCATCATGGGGCATATGAATTCATATACCCCCAGGTGACAGAAAACATGCATTCATTTGGAAAGAATGAATTTTTTCTATCACATATGGTGAAAAGGATATTGTGAATTCGGAATGAATTATAAGATTAAAATTACACTTTCAAAACTAAATATGGTGTTCTTATCAAAAGATTGTAGAAAGGGATACCAATAATAAAACTATAAAAAGACATCAAACAGTGGGAGAGAAAGCATCTAAATGTTTATTCTCAAAAGCTACACGTTGAGATAAATCACCATATTCCTCAAAGAGATAGGAGATGGCATACTTTCTCTCTTGGATGCATAGATAATGAAGCACTTTATTGGTTGATGTCTTAAGATAAGGGGGCACATCACTATATCTATAAAAACTTAGAGAAAAGTACCTAGTTAGGTTTATGTATTAGTCTAGTTTTAGATGTACTACTTGTTGAGCAGTTTTCACAACATCACCCCGTTGCATATAGTGACCTCCCCTCCTCTTTTTCTAATGGGCATGGCTAGTTGAGTAGGTTGGCAGAAATCTAGGGTGCAAAAGGTTGTGTTTGGATAGAGTATGAAAATTGAGAAAATTTGGCTAACTCTAAAAGGGGGAGTAAAGATAGAAATTGAGCTAAGGAAATGTAAAATTTGCTGAAGTAGTAAATGGAGCTGAGACTCCTCTTTGTTCCTAGCAAATGGAAATGAGACTCCAATTCATTCCTAGAAAATGGAGATGAGACTAGTCTTCATTCCTAGCAAATGAGATTCCTCTTCATTCCTTGAAAATAGAACTGAGACTCTTCTTCATTCCAGCTAGCAAATGGAGTTGAGAATCTTGTTCATTCCTAGCAAATGGAGATGTCAAGGGAGAAGCGGATAAGGCCCGAGATTGATCCTATGGGCCCAAAATTCAATCCCACATGGCTCAAAATTCTTAGTATTAGTAATAATGCCCTACAGCTGAGAATGTAAACTTAGGCTTGTGAGCAACATCTAATGCATATAGACAGCCCTTGGGGGTAAAATGTGGGGGTCGGGTCTAATAACACCAAGCCACAATTCCATAAGAATGGGGCTTAAAATTGGGCACTATGGTTGGTGAATGGGCTTGAGAAGGCCTAAAACTTAATAATCAGGGCCTGGCAATGAAATGTTGTGACCTTAAAAGTCTGCTTAAGCCAAGATTCGAGTTTAATAAGCTCCAAATGGCCTTGAACTTTGCAATTTGAAAGTAATTACAGATCAGAGAGTTCAATCAGCTGAGCCCTATCCTAGATAAAATGTATGGGCTGAGAGCATCAAAATATGTTTGTAATTTGAAATGGGGTCTACCCTATGGCTAACTTAGGGTGAATTAAGCCCAGATCTATGCTCAAAGACTAATGAAATGAACCCTTATGCCCAGAATGTAACATCAATTGGCTAAATTAGGCCCTAAAGATGTAGCATCTAGCCTTAAGGATTTAAATTTAAGTCACTTAGGCCCTAGTTCAACCCAACTAGCTAGATCTTGGGCATTAAACTCGAGTAGGGGTATGGAGGATTAATTGAATTAAATACATGCAGATCTAGGCCTAAAAGTCAATGGCAGCCCTTGCTATCACTGTCTTACCTTAACCTTTGTGAATTGAGGCATTAAATTTAATATCTTTTATCAGGTTCTACCCGATGCACAATCTTGAATTTCAGATTTCAAAGGGAAATGAATTAAATGCCATGTCTCTCACCCTCAGAACTCGAGGTAATCTTCATTTAATGAAAATTTGCAAGCATTTAAGATTAAGTTGCACTGATAATTGCCCCATATAACATGACATTTGCTATGAAGGCAGGGCAACAGGGCTCTATTTTGAAGATCTCTTGATTGCAATTGCAAGACAAGGGTAGAAATTTCAAACTTTCAGAGGCAGATTTGAATAAAGTTGTTTCATTTTACTGAGACTGTTGAGAGTAGCAGAGGTCTGATCCATCATTATGACCTGTGTTTGCAAATTAAGACTATTTTGGTGCCTGTATCAATCATGATAATCCATCCTCAAGCTAGTACTATCAAGAAGATTATATCCCAATTCAATTAAAATTAAATAGGCTTTGACTTCAGACTAACACCATTGTCAAATTCTAATTTTAGATTACAGTGAGGCCTTCACCAGTAAATTAAATCTAATTGCAGGTCTAATATCAACCTTTTCTGAAGACCTCAGTTTTGAATTAGAGGGGCCACTTCTTAACAATCCAAATTTGATCACAGGCATTAGACTCAAGGAGATAGCTTGATCCCAGCCTGCCATTGCAATTTTAGCTCCACTCATTGAGGTTTATTTTAATCGTCAGAGTTGTATATTAGGCCATATTTTCAAACCTAATCGCATCATTTGGCTAAATGTAGTTAACAAACTAGACTAAAAACTAAGTCGAGAAAAAAAAAAAAAAGGAAAAGACTAAGCTAAGACACAAAAAACCCCAACCTGGAAAACAATCATAACTGATAAAGCTTCAAATCCTGTCCATTGTAAGATAGGCATTTCGGTTCCATCCAAATACCTTAGTCTGAAAGAATTAGCTCCAAGCAGTTTGCAAATTAAACATGTCTTCACAACTGTAGCAAATGTATACCCGATTATCATCTAAAGCATGCCAGATGCCTATGGATGAATGAATAAAACAGAAATAATGACCAGAATGTGTGCTCCAACCATCATGAACAAGAACACCATAAAGAGTGTTCTTAAAATTGCCCTCCTGTGATTGATCAATAGACATAGAAACTAGAATATCATTTAAATTTGCAATATTTATTAAAAAACCAGTAGATATTACAAAAACTATATTATTAGATTCCACTAAAAATGTGATCCACTGGCAAATAATATTGTAAGGGCTACTTACATGTGAACTGCTAACAAATGGTTTGAGATCCAATGTACAACCAAAGTCTTTTTTTTTTTTCAATTTTTCCTCTAGATCCAACTACACTGAAGTGCTTGAGATGAATTGCAAGAACATGTGGTGCTTTATCAATTTTGAGTTGTTCTAGAGCCTTCACTTTTACTTTGCATCGTTCACATTGATCTCTTTTCACACCCCTATCTAACTGCTCCACTGCCGTGTAATGGGATAATAATTTCAACAATAGATCATTTCAAATCTTAGTACAACCTCAACGATGAACACAATTCTAGAACAAAACTTATTTATTGACCAAAAGAATACCTTAGAGCTTCTCTTAGATTGAGATTCCTGTGTAGATTTACGATTATTTGAAGGACAAATAACAAATGAGCAGCAATCAAGTGTTGAAGAGCACGGAGAACCTAACACCAAAAAGGTTCAAAAGGTTGTAGTAAAGGTAAAGAGAAAGGATGTTGATGAAGACAAAAAAAGAATTTTGTTGCAGGCATATGAGAATATGATGGAGATTCCTAGTGTGGGGAAGATAGCAATAATTGGTAAGAGTTATGTTCTAGAAGGAGCTTGTTATTGCTTCTTGTTTCTACCTATTGTTAGTATCTTATTGAGCTTCACTTTGTTTTGAGAATAGTTTAATATTCTCTACTAAATAGGGCCAACCACATGAAGGTGAAAGCTCATTTGGCCCCAGCCCCCTCCCCCTAACATCACTCTACATTCCCTGTTAACATCTAACATTCATTCATTCTTTCAACCATTAATAAAATGTAACATTCAATCAATATCACATGATAACATTCATTAACACATTAGATTCATTAACATGCAACATTCATCAATATTCTACATTAACACATAATTCATGAACATTCATTAGCACATAATTAAATTCATTGAGACATAAAATTCATTCATTATCAATTAAGGTATGTAGATAAAAATCATTTCTTTTTTTTCTTTCTATTTCTTTTTTCTATGTAAGCTCTAAGAGGAGCATCAGTTTCATCATCAATTCCCCCCTCATTAGTTGTTCTGTTCTCTGTTCTTGATGATCTCAAATTCCTATGCTATTGCAAAGGGGGGTCCTCTGCAATAAAAAATAAAAGAGTTAAATTAAAATTAATTTATTATAATTGTTACAAGTATTTAATTATTTTAAATAACATAACTATGGCACTCTTTACCTGATCTGACCACATCATTTTGTCTGGACTCAACATCAACACGATCATGAACATCGACCCCTCGATCCTCTATAGCTGCTATACAAAATGTTACTTTAATCCAAACACCAATTTCAATTACATATAAAAAATTTAATAGAAAATGTATACCTCCACCACTAGGATGCACATCATGCAAACCTTTGGCATCCACAGATTGTGTAGAAGGATTGTCAGGCTACATTCCAACATCCTACGCATTGTTGTCATTGCTTGCTTAAAACAAATATACTCACTTTATATTGAAACTTAACATCAAATAGACTAATTGGTAAAGTATTCAATTTGAAATAAATTTCATTTAGCTTATTTACCTGTGGCTGAGATGCATCATTATTAGAACCTTCCACACTGATTTCAGCTTGTAGCCATTCAGCCACGGCTCTATAGCCTTGTTGGCAGCCAATTCTCTTATCCTCTTCTATGAGGCATCTCTTGAACTCTGAGCCCTACATTTTTGCGTGGTATGGTGAATTTTACTTGCATTGTTTCATCAACCAATGGAGGGTAATTAAAATATCAACAGCAAATCATCTATATCCATCACAATATAATAGGAGAAAAATTGAGCAGTTTTGATGGAGCAATCTACTATATAAATGTTGCGTGTTTGTATGCTTTGCTTGTACCAAAATTTTTCTCCAAATTTTTAAGTTGGGTAAGAGTTAGTTCAGCTCTTTGGAAATAAAAATGGCTGCAAGTGTTTCTACATTCCCTCATTCTTCCAATCACTACCTTTATTCTCAACTATTGGAGGAAAATTCAGTCTCAACCATGGCCTCCATTTGTGAGATTTCTTCATATGAGGATTTTGTGAACAAAGAGAAAAGTAAAATATTAGTGATTGGAGCTACTGGTTATATTGGTTGCTTTGTTGCTCTTGTAGCTGTAAATAATGTCATATTAGTAAATGAAGGAATATTCACTAATCTATATTGCAGAGTCTGACTTCAATTGTTGAATTGTTTATATTGAATATGAAAATCCACTACTGTTATTATATTCTATTGACCTATTTATAATTGATGAGCTAAATAAGGGAGTCCTAGCATTTCCCATCACATTATATAAAAATTTTGATACAATTTTTCATTTACTAATACTTACAACTCTTGCTTGAAGTTTTGAAAAACCACCAGAGCCAAGCTTGTATGTCTCGTGCTTTTCTAGTCTTGCCTTTGTTGCCTTTGATGTGTCAGGAAATCTATGAAAAGTTTGAAATATGTTAGATAGTATAAATATAGAGGTTAATTAGTACATAATTAGATTCTCAATAGTATCACATACCTTGTTGTACTCTCCACTACTGTAATATTATTTTTCTTGTCAGCTTTATACTTTCCATCCAAAATTAGAGCCTGCCACTCAGCCTCAGGAACATAGGGTGGATGCTCGTACCTAGGATTATCCTGTAAATTTTTTCTCTACTAGTCCCTAATATACTTCAAAAATAAACCATCTTTTTCAAGGAGCTTGTTTCTCTCGAATGCACGAGGTCCAAAGAGTTGGGTCATGCTCTCTATAAGATCATCCTTCAACGGTTTGCGTTGGTTATTCCACCTTTTAAGTAAAAAAAAATGTGTTAGACTCATAAATGAAGTGAAGCTACCTTTAATATATATAGTTCAAGAAATGGATGAAAAGGAAAACTATTATAGCAATGATATGAAATCAAAATAGTGGTTTGGGGTTTTTGTTAGGATATGATGTTCCACCAGGTACGCATGGTGGGCCCAAATTTTCACAAACACTCATCACCAAGTTTTCTCCAAAAAAGATCTTTCCCTACAAAACAATCATGGGATCATTAGTCGATGAAGAGTGATCAAAAACTAAATTACTATTATATCACTATAGAATAATAATAACTTTAAAGTACCTAGAATTTTGGCTACTTTTAATGGAATGTCTTCATCGTCACTGACGATCAATGTGACATCCTTCACCGTTCCCGTACTAGGAACATAGGAACATCCAGGAAATGATGCTGCAACTCCTATTGCAAAAAGTTTCATAAGTTTCATAAGTCTTTGTCATGAAGTATAAAAGAACAAATGATAATTGATGTTAAAAAGTTGTTAAAAAAAATTGTTTGTTGCTGTCATAACAGAGAAAAAGAGGGATTTGTGTACCAGCAGATGGTACAATAGTTGATGCCTATAAGTTGCGTGTTGCTGACTCAGAAGTCAGAAAGAGATTTGTGGTTGTCCTGGATGGAGGCGGTGTCATCATAGGATTCAATTGATGTGAAGCTGAAGAATAAAATTGTTAGAGCATCCATAAATATAGAATGCATGGACTAGCATGGACAAGATTGTTAGAGCATTAAAAAAAGGATTGTTCGAGCATGTATTGTCAATGATTATGATCATTCCTATATATATTCAGTGGAAAATAGAAGTGGGGAATGGAACATGCGATCTACCTGAACCACCTACAGCACCCTCATCATGGGAACGGGGCTCAAAATCACATAAAAAACTCTGTAAAGACAACAAATCCATATTTTAATTAATACCATAAAAGAGCATAACATAAAAACCATTACTGAACTCTTGTTATAATTAAAAATTTCATTAATACTTACTTTTAAGGTTTCAGAGGTGTGCATGAATTCAGCTCCCCTTTCTCTTATTTCCTGAGTAGTAGGCTTTATGGTTGCCAATTTTCTTTAGCAACTTTTTAGTTGAACTGATCGGGTCATTGGTGTCTACTAAATCAATATAAAAAGGGTCCTCCTCAGGGGGGGCTATTGATCAGGGACTGCAGGTTCCTTTCCCTCCCTCCGACCACTGGCCCTTTGTGACAACAATAGTATTAGTATTATCAAAATTACTCCAAAATAATGAAGAAAGCAACATTAAAAAAATAACATTTTGCTTCTATCTAGTTTGTACAATTACAATGAGTTTACCTGCTCGTGTGTAGATGATTCGAGAACATCGCCAGCATCCCCTCCGGACGGTTGCTCCATATTGTGCCCCTGTGTCAAAGATTAATTATAAAAATGTTAGCGAAAAATTTATTGACTAAATGGTATGTTGGAGTCATTGATTAGAAGTTGGTTTAATAGTATGTACCACCCCCATGATAGTAGCCTCATTTGTATCTATGTGGTTCAAATTGTAATCAATAAGAAGCTCTTCCCCTACACGTATTGATTTTATCGCACAGATGAATACATGATTTCCCTCGCGCACCTCAAATATGCAATTGGGTTGCTTTATAGTTGACCTGGGTCGTGTACTATTTATAAAACCCGCAATATTCCCTCTTGCTTTTGGCCTTCCATCAATGTATATAGCCACACTTTTACTTTGATTATTGTCTTGTTGTTGTATATAATTTTCCGAGAGGGCATACCTACGCATACTTTTTTTATATTTAACAATATGCATCCAAATTTTGTAATCGTAACATGGTCCAACATACTCCATCAATTCAGAAACTTTTTTGTAAGACACCTTTATGCCGTCCATAGAAAATAGGCCCAAACCATGTAGTGATGATGGTGCTATGCGATATATCCTCTCATTAACACAAAAATTAGTGTTTATTGGAGGAAGTTCCTTGGGTACCCAATGTTTCTATAGATGTTGGTACCTCAAGGGCACCTCGATGTCACCTTCCATCTCATCATCATAAGAACATGACCCCCCTTGAGAAAGGAAAAATTTCATGCGTTTATTGAATTTCCTTCTAGTCCTTTGACCTCTAGTTAATCTCCCTATTCTAGATAAACTACATGTCTCACTTTTCACTTCTATTCCTATATATCCCTCACTCAAGGAAGACACTACTGACAAATACCTATTTGCTGGTACCTGCAAATGGGAGAGATCTTAGAATACATCAATCTTACTATTGATAAGTGTATTAAATAGACTGTCTATAACGAGTATTGACTTATACCTGTCGATCCATGAGACTGTGCGGGATGCTCCTGAAAGGGGTTCAGTTTCCTGCAAATGTAATTCAATTATCGTGAGAATAATCACATCATAATCATAATCACATCCATCATTAGCATCACATAAAATTTAAAAACATTAAAAGGTACACAATAAAACACTTAAATCAAGCTCACATTATAAGCCTACTAGGGAAGTAGGCCTAGTGAAGGGCTAAAACTGGGTTTTTGTATCAACTGATGAGTTGAGGGCTTAGTCACCTTGGAGACATGCTATTTGAAGTTGTCTAATGTGTGTGGAGGTGGAGGAAACACCTAGTTAAGGTGAAGTCAAGTTTGGCGCCTATTGAGGCATTGTGAGCATTTGATAGTTTGTTGATTAGATTGCTTGGATGAATCTATTGGATGGATTAAGGGACATTCATGAGATTATTCCAAAGATGTAGAACCTAAGGTGGCATGAGGATTTGGTGTACACTCTGATAGGTTATGGAGTTGGCTTGGATCAAGGAGAGGGATCTTATGAAGATGCTTGGTTGGTGTTGTGAGAACACTATGGAAGTCCCTCTTGTTATGAATGATTGCAAGACCACCTAGGGTCTCTACATCACCTACGGAGGTAGAATTATTAACCAACAAATTGGGTAAGCACTTATATTATGTTTTCCCTATGATATTCTAGGTACAACTCCCTTTTATAGATATTTAATGAATTCCCTTTTCTAAACTAAACACTTAAAAATGCTTTTGACTTGAAAGAAAATAAGGCTCAATACATTCACACATCAATATGTGTTTTAAATAGTTTTATTTAATTAATTTAGATTAGTAGTATTCTATTTGTAGTTGAAACTTGTAGCTTTTAAATAGATAATGAATAAACTATGTAACCATATATATAAGACAAATATATTTCTATCAAGAAATGAATATTAAATAGATTAAGGATTGATCGCATACCTCTAAATTCCATCATCATCATCCTCGTCATCATCATCATCATCATCATTTTCCTCATCATCATCATCATCGTCATCATCATCATCATCCTCACCATCGTCGTCTTCGTCATTGTCATCATCATCATCAACATCAACATCATCTTCATCATCATCATCAACAGCAGCATCATCGTCATCATCTTCTTCTTCTTCTTCTTCATGAAAATTTGTGTCAGGAACATCATCCAATAACTGTCAATCGTGATCACCATCTACATCATCTTCTACTTCTTCAGTATCTTCTTCTTCCATCATATTATACCTTATTGGCCTTCCTCTCGGTTCATGTCTAACAACAAATGACCAACCCAGTTTATGTGGAACCTCTGAGTAAAATACCTGCTCACATTGGCTTGGAAGAACATAAGGCTCATCCCCAACTAGCTCAAATGACCTTGTATTAACCATTGTAAATCCATTATCATGTTCAATAACAATTCTATCAGGATCATTTGGATTAAGTTGTAGCCTATACCATTTGACAATGAAGAGTACTAATTTGAAGGACCTAAAGTCACACTCAAGTATCTCATCCAAAATGCCATAGTATTGATTTTCAAACTCTTGAGGATGTAAGTAGTTTCTAGATGAAATATTAGTCACTTGAAAGACTGTAGTTATTCCTAAATCACAAGTTTTCTTCAAGTCATCCAACACTTTGACGCGAAATTTTTGACCATTACATAACATAACCTTGTGGTGTTTAACCTGCAATAATATGTGAAACATATCAAAATTATTGTATCGTGAGTTGATAAACATACGAGTGATTAATAAATTTTTACATACTAGGAAATCTCTTGAACCACGTGCTAAATCTATTTCTCTTTGCGTAACATTGGAATATCCATTATGATGAGCTTCTTTAACCAATGAAGATACACCTTCCCATATTAATGTGCGACCAGAATGTTGACATCGTTCAATCCATACCATCATCCAATCAAGATTGTTTGCAATATACAAATGTAGTGCATCCCACTCTCGAGCACCTGTACAAAAGAAAAAAAAACTTACAACCAATTTATTTTGAAGATTAAGAAATAATTTATTACAATAACATCTTATAATTTATTACCTCTCACTTTCCTCAATGTACCTTTCCCCATCAAGTACTCCCCTTCTAATTTTTTAAAAGGCTCGAGATCCCAAATGCAATCTACATGGATATTTGATGCAAACTTAGGAAGATATTAAGTAATGTACACCATAGTCTGGCATACCATATATCCCTCTACCATAGAATCCTTAGGATGTGCTCTTTGTCGAACCAAAGCCTTCAAAGATTTCAAATGCCTCTCAACCATCCACATTGACCTAGTGTGTACAGGTCCACACAATTCAATCTCCTGAACTAGGTGTATGAGGTAGTGTTCCTGTGCATTAAAAAAAGTTGGAGGTAGACACTTTTGCATTTCACACGGTAAAAAAGGAATTCTTCTCTTCCAATAGTTTATATCTTCTTTATGGATTTCTTTAGATGACAACCACCTACATTAAGAGATTCAAGTCACAAAAAATATATAGATATGAGACTTTACAAAATAATATACAATATATTACATAGCAAGAAAAACAAATCATGAATATAATAAATATATACAACAAATTGAACAGATATTACTGCTTACCTCATATATTTTCCAAGATCGTATATCACTTGTTTGATGTTATTATTGAATTTCTCTGGGAGAGATAGAGGAAGCACGTACTGCAATAATTATAAACCAATCATTTCATTGTTTTCTAACATAACATAATGAATAGTACATGTAGTTTAAGAATATATTGTAAATACAGAAGAACATAAGTTACCGTGACGAAAGTATGCCAATCATGTGTTTTGATCCCTCGCCCAAATTCACTTTTTTTTTTATATGAGATTGTTTATGTTCGTAGCAAATCTTGTGGGAAATCAAATTTTTCGTATGACTTCTTTTATGGCATCACTTTGCTGCTCCGTTAATAACCATGGAAGGGCACTTATATATTTGAGTGAATGAAATTTTTCAATGCATGATTGGATTCATGTATGTCATTACAAATTTTGACAATTTTTTCTTTGTCACGCCTTCCATCCAATATTTTTCACAATTTCTCTATTATATTCTTTCCAATATGCATAGTATCAAACAAATGCACAATTTTTAAGTGCTCGTAGTAGAGCAACCTACTAAATTATTTGGGATAGCTTTTTAGTCCCTTTGGAAGGTTGTTAGTATTGCCTTGACGACCTTCATGATCATCAATTACACAATTAGCCAACAAAAATCACAATAGAAATATATAAATTACAAACATAAACCATTAGGTGGAACGACATTACCTCAATGATTAATTCTATTATATTCCAACTTCCATAAGCGAGGTGTCATTCTTCGTGGCTTTGATGTAGTCTCTTCTTTCCCATTGAAAAGAAGTTTTTCCGTACTTCGATACTTATGATTCCTATGGAAGAAGTGTCTACACTCATCAAACACATGCTTTCCTAAACTTTTTGAATGACGAGATTTCATCTTTGGACCACAAACTGGACATGCAAATTTTTCCTTTGTTTGAAGACCTACAAGATAATGATGTAATTGGATTATTAAATATGTTGATTTTTATAGTTAGAATTATTGTGCGCAACTTGAATTCACTATAACATACCACAAAAATGTGTTAGCCCTGGGGCATCATGTATTGTCCATGCAAGTATTGCATGGAATTGAAATTGTCTTTGTCCTATTGGTCTAGACACGTCATACATAGTGACACTGTTCCATAACTCCACCAACTCGTCGATAAGAGGCTCAATATATACATTCATATCTTTTACTTGATATTTACCTACTTGAATGAACAGTAACATTACATAATTATTGTGACCATTTTACTGCAAGATTTGTAAGTACATGTAAATTAATAACTATCAAATGATAAGATACCTAGAACAATCATTTCCAACATAATGTGGTCCCTCTTTATTGAAATCCACAGAGGAATGTTATTGTTGATAAAAAAAATAGGCCACACCGAGTAAACAGATCTCATCTCTCCAAATGGATTGACACCATCTACTGCCAATAAAAGCCTGAGATTACAAGGTTCTTCTTTGAAGTGTTGCCACTTTTCCTCTATGTGCATAAATGTCAAACCATCCACAAGGATTCAAATAATGTCATCTCAACTTATATTGTGTGCATGATAATCCATAAATTGAGCCAAGCTACTACACCTGAATAATTGTCGCATCCGTGGAATAATGGGGATGTAACGAAGAACCTTTTGAGGCACCTTTTTTGTTAGTCAATCTGTTTGATATCTACTCGTATGACATACAGGGCATTGTATTGAAAATTAATGTTCTTTATAATATATAATATGATCATTGGGACAAGCATGTATTGCTTCATACTCTATTCCAATATCTTTCATAACAACAATTAATTCTCGATATGAGAAAGGTAGAATATTTGATGATGGTAACAGAAACTCGCCTATCAATCTACAACAAAAAATATAAGTTGTTAATATAAATAATATTAGTGGTATATTATTCACCCTTTGTTAACTATAAAGACATATATGACATACCTTAACATACGTGACATTGTTATGTTGGATAAACCATTCATAACCTTCAAGTTCAACAACAACAATACAATAGAGAGAAGATTTGTTTGGGAGTCTTTGTATAGGGGCTCGTATGCCTTCTAAAGTAGAGGTACATCGAGGCTATTATCATCATCATGATTAGATACACTTGGACTAGATGTGTCATGGATCAATGTATTTATACCATCATTTTCAATTGTTTTTTCTGGCGCATGATTATCATCTTCCGTGGGATCATTATCTTCACCTTGGATATTTGCACCTCCATGTTCCTCCACTTTGAAAACCATATTCTTTGGATTGTTTTGGTTCATATCATGTACTTCCCTGGGAAGATCAACCTATATAAAATTGATTAACACAAATAAACCATGATCATCAACTCATCATCAAGTGATTTCATATGTATATATATAAATTGTTAAAATGATATAATGAATGACTTACCAGTGGATGATAGTCATGCCCCCCTTCAATGTGACCATTCTCCCTACAATGTCTCTTATCTATTTTGATTAGCAGTCTTCTACGGTTTAAGCCCTTACAAATATTGCAAGGACAATAACATTTTCCATCACCTTTTCTTTTCAAGTTAGACCACAATCTAGCGATTGTCTCCTTGTTTTGTTCTTCACTTATATTATCTGACATGATTGTTCTTTGCAGGAAGCAAAAATTGGGCTATGAAAACTTCAGTCTACAACTTTCACAAACTAAACAAAATTGTCAAAAGTACACAAATCTTCTTAGAACTAGCTAAATAATTTAATATTTTAAAAATACTTTCTTTGACTTTATTCCTAAGATTATTTGTAAAACTTTGACCAACCACCTGAAGGTCTTATTTCAAGAGACCTTAGAACATTAAGCCACTAAAATAAATTTCAAAACATATAAGCTAAAAGTCTAGTTAAAATATACATTAGAATTAAAAAAAAACAATTTTCATACCCGAGCGTGTGGCTATAACTCATGCAATGGCCTTCTTGCTTAGCTATAGAAGCTCTCCAGCAATGAAATTATACAAACTACAAGGCCTAACAAAAATTTCAAAACATATAAGCTACAAGTCTTGTTAAAATATACATTAGATTAGATTCAACAATAGCAAGCAATGTTATTCAGAATTAGATTCAAAAAACCTTAGTAGTGTAAATATCCATCTCCTCTAAACTGGACTCCAGACACGAGGGGGCATTCACATACTCTTCCCCTAAAGGTATCCTAAACAACAAAAGCCACTATTCTTGAGTTTGTGAATTGCACCTCGAGATGAATGAAGCTTAAAAGGAATGAAAATTGTTTTCATACATTTAAATTATGATGTAATATTTATTCATAAGTATATACCTTGCAAGCACTTAAAATTGTTGTTATATGTGTTGTGAGAAAAGAAGAAGTTTATACTTATGTGTATAGACGCATTTCTTGTATGCGATCCAAAGCTCGAATGTTATCAAGTGTGTCCAATGATGGGGAGAGACCTCCGTGCAAGAAGAAGATCTACAATGAAACAAAAGAAAAGAAAATTTTCTTATAGTAAGAACAAGTTTGTTGTACTGCACAGGGTACCAAAAAAATAGTGTATAATATCTTTTTCTTTACCTGGCTTTCAATTCAGCATGAGAGCCTTTAATAGAAAAGTCAAGTTGATAACATATTTAACAAGAGCTATAGGGCAGCATAGTTCCTGCGTAAGTCCAAGAAAATGTGTGAGGATTTCAGCATAGTGCATCTTACTTCAGCATTTCATGTAACATAGCCAAATCCAAAAGAAATCTCGCAGACAAACTACCTGAGATTTATAACCTTTATCTTCCAATATCCAATGGCTCCTTATAGGCGTTAATACAAAGAAACCAACTGTCAAAAACTATGGTAGTGATAAACATTTTGAAAAATAAAATTGTATTAGGTATAAATAGAAAATAGTGAAGAATGGTGTAGACTTGTAGCTAGAAGATAACACAGTGAAAATTAATGAGCTCTTTGTTATCACCCACCTCTTGTTCATACCTCGCTGTATTGGTAATTTATGTGTTTCATTATTCTTACTGGTTATATATTGCCTTTATTATGAAAAGTCAATTTAACCAATTATAATATGAGTGCAGGTGAGCCCATGTACAGAAAGAGCAGTTCTAGATCAGTTATCTAGTTACTTCAGAGAACGACTTGTAGGCTATCCATCAACTGCTAGTGAAAATGAAAGAGTGGTAAGAATTTGTTCCCTTCATGTTGGGGATAACTATATCCTTATACTTTTTCAACCAACATATGTTTCAAAGTGATTTTTTACAACATATTTGCACTGCATCAACTTGCAGACCCAAGTACGGACCCCAAAAGGTAGGTGGTAACACAGTTGGTACGAATAGAGAAAAAAATGCTTAACACGTGCCTAGAAGCAGTTAATGAAATTATTGATCGATTACCCGATCTTGCTGTAGCTCCATGTCCTAGTCCATACAGTCCCACATTGAAATGAAAATTTCATTTGGGGTCTGAGTTGGAAGATTGTCTCTTGGCTGAGGCCATTCTGTAAGTATTTGATGTTTAAATCTGTTGTATGCCATTCTATAAGTATTTGATGTTTAAATTTGCTGTATGCCTAATGTCATGTAGCTTTTTACATAATGTAGGTCTTCTTGGAATGAAAATTTCTCAATTATTATTTTCAGAATTTGTTATTGGTATAATCTCGTAGGTCTGATATATCTCATTAGATATCAATTCTGCAGAATATATACTTTAACCAACATGCAGATTCATGTTTTAAGTGAAGTTGTGCGGTGGATATTATTGTATGATTGCATCTTAAATGTCGGCAATTAGAGGGCTTCCTGTATAGGTCTAATTTTTAACTTGCACACCGAAGTTCATGGCAATATATTGAGATGTGATGGCACTTTTCTACAGCCTAAAATTAGTAGCACGTGAAAGCAATAATGAATGGTGATGACACACTGAAATATTGAAGTGCAAAGTGTCAGAATCAACAATATTCATGACTGAGGGAAGAGAGAAATAGTTTGTCATATTAAAAATAGTGACAAAATTTGTCTATTCAAGTCAGTGTTGGGTTGAGGTGTTTGTAACATTGTACAATTTGAATAATATCTTAATAATGCCATGTTATCTTGTTTATGGATTTTCCATATTTCTTTAAAGGCTATGAGACACATTTTGGTTTTTGAGTATAAAAATAAAAATGAAAAATTTTATTCAAACTACAAGTTTCTTACATATATTTTTTGGAAAAGACATTTTCTTTCTCCCTTTGACTGAGACAATGATGTTTAGAATTTGTAAATCTATAAAGTAACTACTAATTACTCAAAATAATTAGATCCCATTTCTCCAAGGGCCAACAACATGACATCCCTTTCTAGTGCCCATAGCATTATTTGTCCTTTTGCAAATATACAAACTAGGATCCACCTCCCTTAGGCTTTTACAACCTCAATATTAATGGAGTGTCCAAAAGTAATTCAGCGTAGGCAAGAATAATGAACACCATAGGAGGTCGCTTTGAATGAGTTGTGGTAACCTTTTGCCAAGTGATCCACACTAAAATGATTGTGGAAGCCTCTTAATATAGGTTCACAGAAATGTGAGGCTAAAGAATGAAAGGCCTTCCTATTGAAGGAGATTCCCTCTCCATTCTTTGAGGCTAGCAATTTCCGTAATAAAGAGGATGAGGAAATGAAATTTTTTGATTTTATGGGTAAAATATGTTTTCAAGGGGTCCTGAAACCTTTTGGAAAGCCATACGTTGAACACAAAAATAATAGCAAAAGAGTAGGCAAAATAAATATGATATTAAGCAACTAAGACATGGAAACACTGAAAAACATGGAGAACGTCTCTGCTGATGCGCATCTCTGAAAAGTAATGGGTTTATTTGTCTTACACCTTGCTGATGCACATCTTTGCCCGACTCTCTGAATGCCTCGAGTTCGCCTCTCCTGCGTGCACGCCTTTCCTTTCAGAAGAAACCGGTTGTGTCGCGCAATTTCATTCAAATGAGGGTTTTTGGCTTTTTTTTCTCTTATATCCCGCTGGCATCGCAATTGCGATGCCATCGGGCTAAATTTTTTTTAAAAATGCCAAAACCACATTACCTTCTCTTGCCGTTGCAAATTAACGTCGCAAATTGACCTCTAATGTATTAGTGAAACTTGGGCTCTAATACCAAATGTAACACCCCACTAAGGGATCCAAAAGAAATAACCTAAAATTTTCCTAAAATTTGCCAACTTTTTTTTTCAAACAAGAAAGATAAAACATAAATATCAAACACATAGTAACGAAAGCAATAACATATAATCAATTAAAAGCATATGTAACAGTTTACATTCCTTAAGGATCCCATGATGTTGAATTACATTTAAATTTAATTAATACTAAGTCTATCAAATACCACCTCCATAAGAAAGAATAATTAGAAAGTCCAATGTCCATTTAAATAATATACATTTGTTTCGAATGCCACTTGGCAATAAAATTTGAAATGCTAATCATCCACTATACATGTCATAGGGTATGAAAGGTTGAAAGAACATACATATGTAGAAATAGAATACATCATCCTCCTTGGATCCATGATATAGAGTATAATAAAATAAATGAAGCCATTCACCATACATGATATATCCATCCATCATAAAAGATATAAACATCCATCATCAAATATAATCATCCATCATAATGATACATAGAATGAAAGAAAATTTAGACAAAGAAGCTCCATCCATGGCGACTATAGATAGATCTCAATGGTAAGAGTAAAAAGCACTACCACCCAATAACATGGAAATTAAATGGCCCACTCCCACCATGTTGAGGAGATAGTCTCAAGTCTCAAATAGGATATTAATCCAAACATCAAAATACTCTCTAAGTTAGGGAAACCCTAAAAGAAGTCTAACTCAAAGGTTCCAAGATAGGTTGACATCTAATTCCTAGATGCACACAAAGACATTGGGAAACCTACTATGTAAGAGGGAAAGTGTCATCACATGAATCACACTAAAGTTACCTTGGCAATCCCTCAGGATCCTAGCCCCCTAATGATCCCCATGTGGCCACTACTATCCTCTCGTACTGACAAGCCATACTACAGATGCAAGGTCACAACCAAGCATTCCCTCTACTCCCATCCTAGTTTGTACTAGCACTTGAGGCATGGGTGAGAACATACAAAGACAATTATTAGGTTCATTTTATTCCTATTTAGTGTAATGTTTTCATTTATTAAACAACTTACAATGGGTTACCCTAGGAACCACTTGGGGTCCCGGCCACCATTGCAAGCCACTATCTTCCATTACATATAGATAACCTACCCTAGGCTCAAAAAATATAAATCAAAGAACCATATAAAAATCACCTCAATCCTATAGAAGTGACTGGAAAGCATCAAGAGATAATTCACAATAACAACATCAGTTCTCCATGAGCAACTAGAAAGAATCCCAAAATAATTGTTTGAAGACTCAAAAATGGTTAAGTCAAATAGGTCATATATTCACCTCAACGTAACACAAGAACATTGGAAAGCAATAAAAATCAATATATCAAGACACATCATAGAGCATACCAGATACATTACCATGGTTGGGTTTAAAAGATCAAAATCAAATATCATCTTGACCTCACAAACACAGAACTCCCAAGCCTCCAGTTACATCCTAACACTGGTCAAAGCTAGGTCGACCCCAAAATCCCATAGCATAGACAATACATAGAAAACATAATAGTCTTATAGTTTCATTTGATTTTGAAAACATATGGTTGGGTTGAATAGTAAAGTTTAGGTTTCCAGTTTAATATGTTTTTTGAATAAATAAGTTTCACAGTTAACCCTTACAATTAACCCATTCCTATATTTAAATGATTGCATAATTACCCCTATTCAATTTTAAATCAATTTTCTAAAATATTCCAAAGGTAATTATTTATTTAAATTATTAAATTAATAAATTATTGATTTTCAAATAAAATGACTTATAATTTTATCAAAATTAGTATTATCAATATTAACAACTTAAATAAATTTCTAAACTTCATTAATGAACTTTTGTTATTAATTAACTCAATTTAACTATATTAAATTAAATTAATTAATAATTCTATAATTTAACTATACTTATCTTCAAATTATTAATAAAATAATTATTACTCTATTAATAAAATTATAATAACATTAATTAATGATTTAATTAATTGTTTGCAACTATGCTTTAAAATAAAAAATTTAAATTTATTTATCATATAATAATACATTAATAAATTTTATTAATAATATATTAATAAAATCTTATCAAAATAACTTTTAATTAAATCACATTTAAACTAAATTAAGTTTAAATTAATTTAAAAATGTAATGACAAATATTTCATATTTAAAACTTATTAAATTAAAAAAATTTCAAAAAATATTAAAAGAACAAAAAAATCAAAATGTGATTTTAAATCACAGCCAACGTATGCAATACGGTTGCTATCATAGTCATACTATGACTACAACAATTATGTTGATGCTATCATAGGTACAATTGTGACCAGCAGCCTCGGCTATAAAGCCATGGGTAAAAAGGTAAGGGGGGTGGGGTTGGTGGGTCCACCCACCTCATTATATATATATATATATATATATATATATATATTTAAATTTTTAAATTATATATTTTTTTTTTAAATTTTAAATTATATTTTTTTTAAAAAATTTAGAAATTATATTTTTTTAAAAAAATTTAGAAATTATATTTTTTTAATAAATTTTATTATGTTTTAGAACATATTAAATTTAATTCATAATAACACCCCTCCATTTACAAATTTGTAAAATATTTTTTTTAAACATTTACAATGTTACTCTAATAGGAGAAATTTGATCGATCATTTGAATTTATAAATTAAAATTTTCTTTTTAATTATCAAACCCTCTCGAGTTTAATATCTAATTTGCAAAATTAATGGACGAGGTTTTCTGAGATATTTCAATCTCTACGTATACAGAAAAAAATTAACATGTATATTAGAAATTCACAAAATTGAAAGCACCCATCACAAGAAATATTTAGATAGCCATTTGACAGTCACGATGAAGACATGAAAGAACGAATGTAATAGATTTAGCGAATAATCACAAGCATCTACCTAGACATTGATGCTAAATGCTATGCCCATGAAAGTTGTAGAGAAATCCCTCCTCTTAGAACCTTCTCCTTTCTAAAATTTCTTTCCTCTTCCAAAATTCACAATTCCTTTCCAAAACGTCAGTTCCTTGAAAATGATCCCTCAATTGGTGCTAAGGAGTTCTCTCCTCAAATCGAGGCACTAATTGTGCGATCACTCGAGAGGACTTTGTGCTCACCACACTTTAACACTTTATTATCTTTTCTTAATATTTTCCATGCACGTTAATTGAATTATAAAATAATTTTATTTAATTTTTACTTGACTTCTCTTTTCAATTAATTTATTAAATTTCATCTCATGCATGCATCATGCAACCATGAAACTTTTAATAAATTAATTTATTTTTCACTTTTTAATTAATTTTTTATATTTTAATCTCAGGCATACTTTATGCAATTTAAAAAATCTTAATAATTTAATATCTTTTCATGTTTTAATTTATTTTCAAAACCCTTAATTGATCAAATAATTACTAACTTAAATAATATTATTATTTAGCATTTATTTAAAAATGAACTCTTAATATATTATTATTAAATTAAATAAATATTATCATGTTCCAAAATTTAAACTTATAACTTTTATCTTTTCATTTAATTTTTTTATTTAATTTGATTTCCCAATTAATTAAATATGATTAGATATTAAAATATCATAATAATTTTCCATTAAATTAAATCATTAATTTAATCTTTTGATTAGACTTAACTAATGGAAAATTTCACCAAAGACTCATAAAATAAAATACGAAAATCATCATATAAAAACACATACAAAATCAAACTAAAGGCTTATAATCATGAATTAACATCATTTGACACATTCAGAGGGTAGTCAACTCAGATATTTGTCCTAATTTTCTAGGACAAATGGCTTAAAGGTTTAGGATTGGTTCTTAAGAATTGATCTCCCATTTCTTACCATTGAGATAATGTGATAGGGTATGCTTATCCTAGAAATCTAATCTAATTAATCTCCACATAACAATAGGTATGTGTTAATAAGTGATAAACATTTAGATTCTTCTGGAGAGGTTGCTAGTATGAAACATGTGGTATATTTTACTAGCATCTAACAATATTATGAAAGCATATGGTTTATCATTAAAAGATCTAATATGATTATTGCAACATGTGATATTTTTTTTTTATATAGGTAATGGGTTGAGGCCTTGATCATTTTTTATTATTTATTGAATTTAATTATCTTTATGTATTGAGTTCGAGTAGAGTCAAACCCAAGACCTCTCAAATAAGAGGCTCACAATATACCATTATTTTTTAGGCTCTTTCCTATAGCATGTGTTATTGTTAATGTAGTGGTTGTATTAATTTTTATAAAGTTGTGTATTCTTCAACATGGTCCTATATAATTAATTATACACTGGGGAAACTCTAACATGTTGACCTAATTTATTATTTGTAAATGGTATAAAGGAAATTTTTTTTACTTCATTGGGTATGTATGCATGGTATGAATGGTGTATCTTGATAAATGTAATACAAGACTTAATGATGGATTCAAACAAAAGAAATGATGGTGTTGGTCAATTGAGTGGACTTTAAAGGAATTATTTTGGCAAGTAAGATGTAGAAAAATCAGTTCATATTTATTGGATATATTATCCTTAAAGAACTATATTTTACATGTGTTGTAGAATTTAGACAATAGGTCTACTTGTTCTTTATAGTTTTTAAACAGTTAAAACCTTCTAATAAAGCTTTACATTCTCTACACAAGGATTTTTCCTTTACCAAGGACTATTGTACTAAATGAGTTGTATTTGACTCCTAACAATATCACATCCTTTGAAAAAGAACTTATATATTTGCCATTATCTTGTGGGTATCATCTCCTCTAGGGTTTTCCTTCTAATCAAAGATTTCTCTAGTCAACAAATCATTGTGGTATGGTTTATAGTTTATTATTATTATTTTAATTAATGGATATCATATTTATAAGTTTGGATTTAATAATATTTGTTCACAAATGATTCACCCCCAACCTAGTTGTCTATATACTTTACTCCTTAACAATTGCTATCAAAGCATTAGGTCCTATTTGAGAAGGAATATTAACAACTTGAGGTGATATATTATGGTTTATAAGAAGTAAAGTCCTAGGTTTTATGGCAATAACTATAATATATGGAAGAAAAATATGTGAGTACATCTGATCTATATGGAAATTGATTTTTATTTGATCACAAATGATAAAGTTGATGTCAAAACTAAAAGTGAACTATCTTCTTGCATTGATCAGAAAAAATAAGATATTCCAATACAACATGATTGCAAAAGAAGTATTAATAAGTTCCCTAGATGAATCAAAATTCTTTAAGGTAAAGGAACTTATCCTATTGATACTTGGGCTAAATTAGAAAATTTATATGAAGGTGATGAATATAGAAAGAAAGTAAAGTTACAAAACTGGAAAACTAGGTTAGAGAATGATAGAATGTAAGAAGATGAACACATTAGAGCATATGCGCAAAGGATTATTCAAATTGCAACATAGATAAATAGCATAAGAGGAACTAAAATAGAAGATGAGATTGTTTAAAATAAATTCAAATCCTTAACACTAGCCTGTGAGAACAATGTAAACATAATTGAAGAAGTTTTCCCTCTCAATAATTATTTAAAAAGAGAAATGCTAATTTTTAAGTTAAAATGTTTTGAAAATAGAAGAGAATTTATTGTATTATAGACAGTGGATGTGTTACATGTTAACAAGTATGATTAAGTTTCTTATTGCTAGAAAATGATTTTAAGATACATTGGGGTCACTATCAACAAATAGAAGGCATTATCACAATAAAGGATTGGTTATTAGGAAAGTTATCAAAAATAATTTATCAGCTAAAGAAAAAGAAAAGATTAAAACTCAAAGATGATATCAAAGATTAAAATGGCCTATGAAAGATTCATCAAGAACCCTCATGGAACCCTAATTAGGTCAAGTACTCAATTAGGGAAAGAAAGAATAAAAGGAGAGATTAAGGAAGAATATAATGATGAAATTAGATGATCAACAATAGAGACATATAGAATAAAAAAAAGTTGAACGAGATATCATTGAAGTTAGGGATTAAGTGGAGATAGAAAAAAGGAAGAGAAGAATAGGATCTAATAAGATATAGGAGAAAGAATCTATAGGTCAAATATTTTTGGTGTTCTATTCCTAATAGTCTACCAACAAGGTTGTGAAATCTCTTAACTAGGTAGACTAACTAGACATAGAGGTTCTATTCAAAAATATATTGTAAATCCTTTAATAGGGTGAAAACTATACATGTGGGATAAAATATCTTAACATAGTAGTCTTTGACAAGACTATTAATACTCCTAATAGGGTATTAACCACTCCTAATAGGTTGAGTTAGTCAGAAGGTGACACTTTCTAGCCTTAACCAAAAAAATCATATTTCTATAGTGATGAGTTGTGAGTTTCATCCTTACCATAATTTTGTTGGCATTATGATACATTTTTGTCATTAGTTACAACACTTATTGGATTCTGAATGCTTATCGAGCTCTCACCGAAAGCCAAGCTTTACCTAGTTCTCAGTGTTTATCGAGTAATCAAGGTGAACAAAGAAGTCAGTATTTATCGAGTAATCAAGGTGAACAAAGAAGTCAGTGTTTACCGAGTAATCAAGGTGAACAAAGAAGTTAGTGTTTACCGAGTGATCAAGGTGAACAAAGCAACCAGTGTTTACCGAGTGTTCAAGGTAAAGAAAGGAATCAGTTTTGATCGAGTAAAGATGTACTAAGATGTAACCGAGAACTTCATGATAACCGAGCTCCTAAGGTTATCAAGGAAACTAATTTTTACTGAGCTTAGACGGATATCAAGGAAACTAACTATCACCGAGTCACAAGGTCCTATTAAGTGTTTCCTTTGATCACCGAGCAACAGTTCAGATATAAGTATTCACCGAGTGACGTCTCTTCTACCGAGTCTCCAGTCGTTACCGAGTTCAGAACTACTCAAAGTGTTTAGTATGAACCGTGCCTTCACTTCTACCGAGTGCATGATGATGCCGAGTAACGCAGTGGACGCCGAGTATCAGAAGGACACCGAGTCAGTTTAGTGAACCCAAGTTTTTACCTTGGGCCGACCTTGTATAGAGATTTGCACTTGTTGAGCCGACCTTGCATGTATTGTTTAGCCGACCTTGCATGTATTGTTTATATGGATGGTATATATATGCAATGTATTGTATCATTCAAACAATAGTTGTTATGGCAATGGTAATTAATGAAAGTGTGAAAGTGTGAAAGTGCGAAAGAAATACATGCGTGCGAAAGTATGTGGGCTGAATTGTGAAGATATTCAACAGGTCTAGTTTTGAAGAAGAAAAGTTTTATCTATCACATCAAGGTGAATCAGAGCATAGCAGATCTTATCAGAAATCAGTTGTAATCAGATCCACTGTTTCATTCTAACAGGTGAATCAGCTTTTTGTAAATCCTTTAACAAGGTAGACTTAACAGTCTTTTGTAAATCTCCTAACAGAGTGCATACTTTATTGTATGTTTGGAAATCCTCTAACAAGGTGGATCTAGCAATCCTTTGTGCTCCTAACAGGGCAGATCACCAGAAGTGGTCATTGTAAGCCTTAACCAGCCAACTTCATACTGCAGTAACGAAGCTTGTGGGTTTCATCCCCACCCCAGTTTTACTTTCTATTTGGAAGGTTTCTGGGTCACCAAATCTGTGTATTCAAGTGTTGTAAATGATTTTGTTTCATGCTTACAATAGGTTACTTGGATGAATGATGAATATATCAGTATACAGTTTTATTGTTTGAGATTTTAGAAGTTACTGATTCACCCCTCCCCTCTCAGTAACTTGTCATATCTTGAATATTTTCAACAATTGGTATCAGAGCTATAAGGTTCTCAAGATAAAAGCTTCACAACTTGAGCAAAGATCAAGGACAATGGAGATAGTCAGACTTGACAAAACTATTGAGAATGAAAAGCTAGATCTGAAAATGGCCATGGCTCAACTCAATGAAGCAAAAGAGCATCTTTCACAATCCTTGAAAAGAAGAAAAGAACTTGCAAAGCAAATGAATGACCATCAGTATGTTGAAGAAAAGATTGAAGATCTCTCACCATCAAATAGTTCAGATGAAGCTGACAAAGCAATCAAAGAACTCTTAGAAAAGAATGGATCTCTGTAGGAAAAAGTAAGAAAGCTCAAAAGGGAACAAGGAATCCAGTCCATCAGGCTATGCGAAATCTTGGAGCAAAGGAACAAGGCAGCTGAAGACTTAGAGGTAAGGAATAATCAATCCTCTCAGCTTGAAAATCTTGTAACTCAATTATCTAATGCAAATGAAGAAATTATGAATCTAAGATCTGAGAATGAGATTTTGAGAAATGACTTAATTACTGAAAGACAAATCAATGCAAGCTTACAAAGTGATCTAATCTCTGAAAAACAAGTCAATGAGAGAATGGTAAAATCTCAAAAAGACATGGATCAATTGAATCTGCAAAATGAAGAAAACTTTCATAAACAAAATGGTAAAGCAGGCCTTGGATACAAGGAAGAAGGTGAATCCTCCAAACAGGGTACTCAAAAGAATCAAAAACCTACTTGCAACCACTGTGGTTGTAGAACCAGAATCAGTATGCAAAGAACATTAACAAATGAAGTAAACATTCACAAACCAAAAACTAAATTCACATATATGCTTAGACTAAGAAAGAAAATAAGAAGTGCAAACCTCACAAGAGAAAACACTCCATGCTTTCTTGATTCTGTAGATGTGTCCTTTTGCTGTGGATGTATGCTCAAGATGCTCAAAAGCTGCTTCAATGGAGATGGGTAATGGCAAATTGGTAGCTTTGTGAGCTCTCAATTTGGCATTATAAGGGTATGGTTGATAGCTTTGGTTCTCAAAATAGCATGGTAACTTTAGCTCAAATATTGTTGATGAAATGGCTTGGGATGGGATTCAATTTATAGGCTAAGGGCTTGAGGGATGGAGGGCTTAGATGCAAGGATGGGGAGATGGTTAAGGAGGGCTAAGACACACTCAAAGGGGAGCACATGGATTGTGCTTGTTTAGCACCAATGGGAAAGTGACACTTGTCACAAGGAGGATGAGTGTGAGAGGGTAGGGTAAAGGGTTGGTTAAGGGCATGATGAGTGGGGTTGAGTATGTAAGAGAGGTGTAAGAGAAATGAGTGTGGAAGAGGGAAGAGTGTGGAAGATGGATGTAAGAGTCTTTTATGTTTTGTAAGAGCACTCATGACTTAGTGGTTGGGTTTTTTGAGGGGAGACTTTGGTTTGGATTAGGAAAGTCTTAAACTTGTTTAAGGAATGTGACAACATTAGGGGGTGGATTAGGCTTGGGTTTAGGATTAGATTAGGGATGTTAGAGATGTGCAAGTGGATGGCATTAATGAGGGTGGGTGAGTTAGTGGCTAAGCTTGGTTAGTATGGGTGGATGGGGTGGATTAGGCTAAATGGAGGATTAGAGATAGGTTAGGGGTTTTTGAATTTGAGGATTTCATTTATCAAATAGATTTCTTTAATAAATGGGGATTTTTGGAATTAGATAGAAGAATAGGATTTAATTGATAAATAATAGATTATTTGATTTATCAATTAGGACTATAGATGATTAATTAAATTAATCAACTAGGGGATGACAAAGGATTAATTAAATAGAAATTTAATTAATAATGCCTTTTTAGATAACTAAATAGGATTACTAAAGTGATGTAATCAAATTTAGGTGTCTACAGTGGTAAGTTAGGTCATACATCTAACGGATGTTGGAGCAATGGAAAAGGCAAATTTAATGGAAAGTGCTACAATTGCAATCAGCATGGACACAAAGCCAATGAATGCAAAAGGAAACCGAAATTTGAAGGTAAATGTCACAAATGCCAAAAGCAAGGTCATAAGGCATCACAATGCAAATTCAAATCTTTTAATCCATCTGAACAACTTGTCAAAGAAATATTTGGTTGGGACTACAACACTTGGTGCAGATGTCATTATTGTGGAGAATATGGTCATACTGGCATAAACTGTGCAAGGAATCACCTAAGAAAAAGGGATACCACTGTAAGATGTTATACATGTACAGAACTTGGTCATATATTTAAAAACTGCATGAACATAAAGAAAGTCGAGGATGAGAAGAAAATCAAAGTAGACAATATTCGGAAACAAATGAAGCAGCAATGGATTCCAAAGTCTACTGAGCCAGATAAGACTTATCAGGATAAGACCAGGATTGTATCTACAAGCAATATCCTAAGCAGTCCTAGAATGAAAATATGATCAAATTAGTATTTTAGATACATCAGGATCATGGTCGGTACATGACCTTACCGAGCTCAATCGGGTGCAATAAGGCTTCTTTCACCAAGTTGCACTTACCGAGCATGGTTGGTTCTTCTCTTACCGAGTTAAGGGCGGATTAACCTATTTTCTTTTGGTCACCAAGTTGCGAAGTTTAAGCCGAGCTAGTGGATGACAGCCTGTCGATCACAGCTACCTCCATGCTGAACATTAATGACGAATTTTTCATCAAAAGGGCAGATTTCAACCTCATTTTTCACCGTGAATTCAAGATTTACAAAAAGAGGGCTTTCAAGTGAATTCAAGTGAGTTGAAGAAATTTTCCAACGAAGTATTCTTACGAAATCTTCTTACTCACCGAGCAGCAATGGCTTCCACAAGCACCAGCAGCAGTAAGACGAAGAAAGGATCCGAAATGCTTGTAAAGGGAACTGAATGGAAGGCACCGACATTCAAGCTTGTTCTTGCCATCGCTGAATCACTTGACCCGCATGGAGCTCAATCACAAATTCCTCCAAAGGTACTTCTAATCAATGATATTCATACTCATTTCAAGTGTACTGTGCAAGAAATAGGGACACTAGATATGGATAGCACCCTAGCCGATTTATGCATGGATGGAACCCTAAAACCTGAGTTCAAACATTTGGAAACCAAAGGCTTAACCCATATCCCGCATCTGCCAAGAAGTTTCCAAGTGAAATGGGTGAGGTATATCTTGAGCTGAGTACATAATGGTCAGTTGTGGTTAGAACAACCAGTTTTGATAACCAAGAAGATGATTCACAAAATCATGGGTCTCCCAATGCTCAGCAAAGCCAAAACCACCAAAACCCTAGGACGGGATGAGTTACAGAAGAAAACCCAAGCTGAATGGGATGGCAGAGGTTTAAAACTCAACAATGTTTCAGATATAGAACTGAAATTTGGTATTTATGTTATTGCATACAAACTGTATAGTTCTAGCAGGCTGAATAGTGTACCTTGCGAGGCTGTAGATTTGGCATATAAAATTGTAAAGAAAAATATGGAGTTTGACCTAGCTGATGTACTATTAAAACAATTCAATAAAAACATGGAAAGCATAAGGACTGCAAAGACAAACCATTGTAAATTTGGTTCTTTGCTAGTTTGTTTATTTTTCTATGTACAGAAATTCTTTCCATCCAAAGGTACAGTTGTATGGAGGAAAGATACTCCAATTTTTTATCAAATAAATGAATTCATAGTAGATATGGGTATGAATTTTGACAAAGTAATGGACAATTATTTTGAAGATTTCAAGGAAAGGATGAACAACAGATTTAGAATACCTCCAAAACTTGTTGAAGAGTATAAGGATGATGTCTGTTTCATGGTTGACTGTGACAAGGTATACATACAGGCAGTTAGACCCCGAGTTGCATGGGTGAAACCTCTTCCATATGAGGTAAATATTGATGAAACCAGGGATATCATTGAAGCACTGGTAAATGAGCCAGTAGACCCAAGGAAACAAATTTTTGGTACTTATCATGAAGCAAAGGCCAGAATTGAACTAGAAATCAAAATTCCATAGGCCATCAGCAAAGGTAAAAGGAAAATGGCCAAACTAAAAACTAAAATGAGTTCTCTTATGGTCACCGAGGGAAAAGGTGAAGATAAAGAAAGTGAAGAAGAAAAAGAAGGAGAAAAAGAATCAGAAAAAGAGCAACTGGCAAAGAAGAAAGGCAAGGTAATCATTACCAAGCCCAAGAAGCAGCCTACTGCAGTATTCACTCGGAGAACGAGAAAAGGTATTCAGGAACCTGTATTGGTCAAACCTGCACCTACATTCAAGCAAAGGCTCAAAACATTGGAAGAAGGAGCTGGCATTGCAAATTTCAAGGCATTGAGATTTAAGACAAGGACTGATGCAGAGAAAATGCAAATTGAGGAACTGGTACTTAACAAAATGGGAAAATGGAAATACTCTCCGGACCAGATTGCTCCTCATATCTCTAAAGAACTACTGGAGAGAGTACAACCAAGATGGGAGTTAGCCACCAAGACGGTAAAAGATATATATGAGCAATCCCTGAAGAATCTTCGACCTAGTCTCACTGGAGCAGAGGTAAAATTTGAATTGAAAACCTATGAAGGTAAAATGATGATCAGATTCCACACTTGTTTGGTTTTGATCAAAGATATAGAGCCTGTTGTAAATGATACTACAAACATGTGGAAAAACATCTATCATCTACATAAGCCCAGTGTAGACCCAATAGAAATAAAGGATGATGATAGCGGCAGCAGCAGTGATGAATCAGATAGCACTCCATCCATCATAGTTACACCAAGAGAGTTGCATGCAATGATGGAAGAAAAAGAGGAAGAAGACAAAGAGGAAGAAGCTGAAGAGGAAGATAAGGAGGATGATACGGTAAAAATTGCAGCAGCAGCTATTGCATCCCTTCCTCACTCCCCAGACAAACCTGTGACATCATCAAGGTTGGAGTCAACTTCAGCAGGTTCATCTACACCAGATTTACCATCTACACCTGCCATATCTCAGCTCCAGGTATCATCAGTAGAAGTGACTACCACTTCATCTACCGAGCTGCATCCCTCTTCGACTACCGAGCTGCACCCCTTTTCATCTACCGAGTTAGCCTCCTCGACTCCATCATCATCAGTTGGTATTGCTGTAAGTTCTCAAATTTTGACAACTCAAATTTGTTCTACAATTTTGTCGCCATCTACTTCAGGCACAGTGAGCTCAGATACTATATTACTGAGTGTATCACCATTTTTGGCCAGCACTCAAATTTTTGACCCTGTACATACTTCTATTGGCACTCAAACCTCAGACATCCCAGTTTTTACTGCTAGTCCTTCTGTCTCTACTATTGTGTCTATTCCAAAGGTCAAACTAGTCATCTCAGAAGTCAAAAAAAAGCAACCATTAAGACTTATGATCACTGGAAAGGAAATTCCTGAAGACATTGACTTGGACACAGAGATAGTAATTCCAAAGATTGACTTTGATAATGCTACCATTGAAGAAATGAGGTATGCTAGTCAACTTATTGAGAAAAAGGCTACTCAGATGCAGTTAAGATCAGAAAGGGATAAGGAATATAGGATAATTGAGGAAGCCCGGAACATAATTACTGAGGCTATAGGTGTTGATGTTGATACCTCTCAACACATTTTGATTCAACTGGAAGAGGCAATTAATAAATTCAATGAAGATGCCTCAGGACAAGAGAAGCTGATTGAGCGTGCAGAAAAGAAATTTGATAATAAGGTATTAGGGCACATTGCCCAGAACATTGCAATAAATCAGGTTGCATTAACCTCAGTTTTGGTAGATATGGAAAATTCTTTTAATAATGTAACATCTCTTTTTGCTAAACTTTGTGATGTTACCGAATACACTAAAGGAATAAGAGAAAAACTAAATAAAATTGATGAAGATCTGAAGGTAAGCGCACAGAACTTAAAGCTTGACCCCAGTTCAAGCTCATCTCATCACCTCAAAATCAAATTTTTGTCAGAGAAGCAGGCAGAGCTGTTGAGGGAAGAGGCAAGGATCCGATCTACATTGATAGATATCCAAAACATGATCCTTCCCATCATGGATTCAATGCAGAAGCATATTGCACATTCAAAGACATTAATCCATGATAATAACTTCTCCATTGTAGATCATGTGATTGAACTTTCGGCTGAAGTTCAAATAGCTCTTTCTACCTGCAAAATTTTGCAAGAGAATTGGGATAAGACTCTCCAGCTTATTCTCTAGGTACATTCAGAGTTCATCTCTCATTTTGGTGTTTCTATATAAGTATATATATTCTTTATTCTTTGGCATTATTGTCAAAAAGGGGGATATTATTGTTGGATATGTATACTATGGGTGAATAAGTGTTTTCAGAAAAAAATTTACAAAGGAAGAGATATACAACTCATGTAAATAATGTATGTACATTCTATGGGGGAGTTGTATATAACAAAGCTATTCTATGGGGGAGTTGTATATAATGAAGCTATGTATATTCAGAATTAGTCATCAGCATGTCAGATAAATTTTGTCTCATAAGTGTTTTTGTCACTAATGCCAAAGGGGGAGATTGTTGGCATTATGATACATTTTTGTCATTAGTTACAACACTTATTGGATTTTGAATTCTTACCGAGCTCTCACCGGAAGCCAAGCTTTACCTAGTTCTCAGTGTTTACCGAGTAATCAAGGTGAACAAAGAAGTTAGTATTTATTGAGTAATCAAGGTGAACAAAGAAGTCAGTGTTTACCAAGTAATCAAGGTGAACAAAGAAGTCAGTGTTTACCGAGTGATCAAGGTGAACAAAGCAACCAGTGTTTACCGAGTGTTCAAGGTAAAGAAAGGAATCAGTTTTGACCGAGTAAAGATGTACTAAGATGTAACCGAGAACTTCATGATAACCGAGCTCCTAAGGTTATCAAGGAAATTAATTTTTACCGAGCTCACTAACTATCACCGAGTCACAAGGTTCTATTAAGTGTTTCCTTTGATCACCAAGCAATAGTTCAGATAGAAGTATTCACCGAGTGACATCTCTTCTATCGAGTCTCCAGTGGTTACAGAGTTCAGAACTACTCGAAGTGTTTAGTATGAACCGTGCCTTCACTTCTACTGAGTGCATCACGATGCCGAGTAACGCAGTGGACGCCGAGTATCAGAAGGACACCGAGTCAGTTCAGTGAACCCGAGTTTTTACCTTGGGCCGACTTTGTATAGAGATTTGCACTTGTTGAGCCGACCTTGCATGTATTATTTAGCTGACCTTGCATGTATTGTTTATATGGATGGTATATATATGCAATGTATTGTATCATTCAAACAATAGTTGTTATGGCAATGGTAATGAATGGAAATGTGAAAGTGTGAAAGTGTGAAAGTGCAAAAGAAATACATGCGTGCGAAAGTATGTGGGCTGAATTGTGAAGATATTCAACAGGTCTAGTTTTGAAGAAGAAAAGTTTTATCTATCACATCAAGGTGAATCAAAGCATAGCGGATCTTATCAGTAATCAGTTGTAATCAGATCCACTGTTTCATTCTAACAGGTGAATCAGTTTTTTGTAAATCCTTTAACAAGGTAGACTTAACAGTCTTTTGTAAATCTCCTAACAGAGTGCATACTTTATTGTATGTTTGGAAATCCTCTAACAAGGTGGATCTAGCAATCCTTTGTGCTCCTAACAGGGCAGATCACCATAAGTGTTCATTGTAAGCCTTAACCGGCCAACTTCATACTGCAGTAACGAAGCTTGTGGGTTTCATCCCCACCCCAGTTTTACTTTCTATTTGGAAGGTTTCTGGGTCACCAAATCTGTGTGTTCAAGTGTTGCAAATGATTTTGTTTCATGCTTACAATAGGTTACTTGGATGAATGATGAATATATCAGTATACAGTTTTATTGTTTGAGATTTTAGAAGTTACTGATTCACCCCTCCCCTCTCAGTAACTTGTCATATCTTGAATATTTCCAACAAATTTTTCCCTCTGACCAAGGGTTTTTATCAGACTAAAATATTGTGTTAGTGTTTGAATATATGTGTTTCCTATTATTTATTATGTTATTAGTTATTATTAAAAAAGTTATTGGAAAAAGATAAAAACATATATCTATATAAGTGAAAATGAGTTTAAGTTGGAGATTGATAAGAAAAATAGTGAGTTGTCCTAGATACTTATTCAACCCATAACACCTCCCAACATCTTAACCTAAATCTTTCCAACAATTTGTATCTAAGTGTTTAGTTATCTAAAAGAAAATTTTAACAACTTGGAGTAGATATGGGATAATGGAAAGCTATAGGTATTAGAAGCAGTTAGAGGAAACTCTAGAAAATGGTAATGAATAGATACATGATCTAAAAAAATAAGATAAAGATATCATTTGAAAAAATCAAGGAAGTCACCAAATGTCTATAGTGGAGCCTTAATAATCTGAACATATTATTGAAAGGAACTATCAATTTTGAGGAAGCTCATGTTGTTATCACTAGCCTATTGAAAAGGAATAATGAACTACTTGAGAAACTCAATCAAATGAAGAAAAAATATGAAAAAAAAGACTTGAGAATGATAGAAGTGATAGAAAGAATGAGACCTATTGAGAGTGTCAAAGAAGATCTTGAAATAGAGAAGAGACATGTTGAAGAAACAATCACAAAAAAAATTCACTCCTAGAAAGACAACATAAAGAGATCCATGTATTGATAAAAAGACCTAGTGATAGAAATACACAACTACAAGTGAAAATTAGAAATAAGAGTAAGAAAATAATGATTTGAAGAGTAACCTAAAGATTGAAAATAAAATCAATGTGTTGACTCCTAATTTGACAAAATTATAACTACCATTTATAATATCAAAAAAACCTAGGAATTTGCTAGATACCATATTAGGTATTCTAAAAACAAAATAAAGGACCAGCTAATAGGACATTAGAGTCCTCTCCACTTTGAACTCTATAAGATTTAGGTAGGTTTACAATAGGAATCTAATTTTACTTCCTTCAAAATTAATGTTTACAATAGGAATTCCAGAAACAACATATTATTGAGCCTTCTTTCTTCTAATTAACATGGTCATAAAGAAATGACAATTAGCTACTTTACCCAAACCATAGACACCATGAATCAAGTACAGGCTAGCATTTCACACTTTGGTAATAGAATAATAAAGATTGATTGATTTTAAGTTTTCTACATTGTGCAAAACATTCTTATCAAATCAATTAATAAGGATGACTAGTCCCTTATCCATTGGGCTATAACTCATAGAGATCATACACTTACTTCTAGATCCTATCATAATAGTTTGTGTTGAGATTTGTTTGTATTCACTTCCAAATCTCAAACTTATAATATATTTTCTTAAAACTATAATGTTCTTCTAATTCACATTAAGAATTTATATAATCTATTATATTATCAGCAAAAGATAATTGAAATATAATTTAGAGTGCTAAAACTTTGATAAACTTTTCTATTCAATCTCAGAAAACAATATAGAAACAAGAAAAGAGACAAGATCTATGATAAAATCAACTCTCTATATTTGTATTAATTTCTTTGAAAATATAAACAATTTAGTGATCATCTTTGTTATAAAATAGTACACATGGACTAGCAACTATAACTTTTATATTCAATTTTGAAACTATTTTACAGTATGCATAGACCAACTCAAAAATTTACACAAAATCATACAATGAAAGAAATTTGGACCCTCCTCTAGCCTCAGAAACTCACTTATATAGTATGAGTTGTAACAAGCTTCATTTATAGAGGGAAAAGGATAGTTGTCCTTGGAACAAATAGATTTACGAAAGGACAAAATCAAAACTTGCATGAGAAGAGACAAAAACTAGTGATCTTTTATCTTGATAATAGAATGGCTTCTTCATTAGTCACTTTATGATGGGGCCAATTCTATTATAGTAGATTCTTTCACATCCACTACACCTGATGATTGATCTTGCTCCTTTTTGTATTCTTCAGGTTGTGGGACTATTTTCTCTTCATGTGCTATGCCAGATTTTGATATCTAGATATTTATTATAAAAAGCTGTTCATCTACCAATTCATCAGTTTGGATGGATATATCCATTGTTGTAGTTTGTTATTTGTCTCTTTATCATGAGTTTGAAATGCTTCATCAACCAATTGTACTTCCTCTATGGAAATTTCTTTCTCCATGCTTTTCTCTTTTACTGCCATCTATAACAATTGTATTGCTGAAGAATAGTCTATCATCCACTTATTAAAAATTGTGTCTTCTGGATATGTGAAACTCAATATTTCTTTCTCCCTCTTAAAAATATGTTTTCACAATTTCTTTAGCTCAACAAAATCCTTCCTGAAAGAATTAAAGAATAATTGGGCATAAACTATTTCTTTTGATATTCTTGCAAAATAGATATAGTTCTCTGTGTTTACTACTCCATTCATTCTAATGTTGATATTTTGGCAAATGATCATGTAGTGGGGTTTGATGTTGTGGCACCTTCTCCTATTATAAGCAGTTGAGATGCATAATGCATTCTAATGTTGGTAAACATTTTTGGTGGATAACAGAAAGGTTGAAGGTTATGTAGGTGGACGTAGCCTAGGTTTTGGGTGAACCACGTTAAATCTATTTGTTGTCTATGTTCTTTGTGTTTTCTTCTATTGTTTCTACATATAACTATTTATTCTTATATTGTTCTAGATCTTTCAAATCCTAACACCTAACACAATAGCTCCTTCAACTCATTATCCCATTCTTCTTTATCTTTTATATAGTCAAGTCATCTTAAAACATGCAGAAATAAGTCAAAATCTTTGATAAGATACCTCAAAAGGCAAAATTTAAGTCTTACCTATAATACATCTTTTTTTAATCAAAAATCAAAAGATCACTATCTTGATCAAATGTTCACTCTATCTAGTTGTTAGAATTGTCAATAACAAAACAACATAGAGCAGTGAGAGAATCATCTATATTAATCCATTTATCCAAAATTATCCTTAACATGGCTTCTTTATTATTTAGTTCCTTCCATATTTCCAAAAAAATTGATAGCTTCTAGTGAAAAAGGGGTCAATTGATTCTATCCACCAAATATAGATTTGTATCTCTAATTCTATCTACATGCTGGAACTTTAACTCTATATGCAGTTCCCGTAATTTGGTTGTTTCTTCTTTGCTTATTTCCTCTATACCAATACCTCCTTGACCTTTAGGTGTCTTAGGAATCTCAATTATGGGCCCAATGGGTGGTGGAGGAGCTGGGGAAGATGCAATCAAAATTTTCCTTGATTCTTCTCCTACTTTTCTCTTGCCCTATTGCTTTTGAAAGTTTGAGATGATTTTCTCCATCTCACTTATTTTTCTACCCCTTTCATCATAAGCTTCAAGAACATTTTCAAATTTCTCATTGAGTTCAAGGAACTTGTTTTTATCCTTAGCAGCAACTACCACACCAAAATATGCAACTTCCTTGGTCATTTGAGCTACCCACCAACTATCAACCTCTTCCATTCTATACACCATAAGGCTCCCAATATGTTCAAAATGCAAAAGCTCTTGGACTTTGGCCTTGCCCTTATTTTGGATGGACCACATAACTAGGTATTTATCTTCATCAATGTATTTTATCCCTTTGTGGGCTTGTATCACTTCCTCTTTAGTCCTAAATGTAGTATATCTCCCCTTTCTTACTACATAAAAAACCATTTCATTAGCAATGTCCTACTCTGGCAATATTAGGACTCCCAAATTTCCAATAGTTGTCTTCCACTATAGGGGTTATTTGATTAAACTCTTCCATGAGGTTAGGTTTGACCTCTTCTTCAATATTTGAGTCATGTCTAGAAGGTTTCTTAGCTTTTATTTTCTAGCACTTTGCCTCAAAATTTTAAATATTGCTCCTCCACAAAAATTTAGTAAAATCCCTAGACTTGACAAAACTTTCATCAAAAAAACATTTTGATGTTTTCTCCACCACAGGGTCAGTTTATTTCCCTCTGAAATCCTCTATTATGAGGGCTAGGAGTGGCATGGGGGGCTTTGTAGGTGCTCCCTCTTCCACCTTTGATCTAATAATTATAATATCACCCTAAACTCCCATTTGTTTTAATTTTTCCTTCAAAGATTCATCATCATTAATGTGAATGGGAATCTATGATGGAGAGTACTCCTCAGCCCTAGATGAAAAAACCTACTCAATTTTTTGCCTCTTAGTAGTAGGTGCTAAAGGAGGAATTTTGAAATTTGTCTCTTATACAGAGGGATGAGCTATATGTTTATTATTTTTTTGACAACAAACCATGCCTTCTTCTACAATGTATATAGACCTAAGATTATGATGCCTCTTCTTGACAATCTCTTCTTAATCTCAATGGCTTGGTTTGGGAAGGCTTGTATCAAAATTATCTTCTTCTCATTTAGGTTTTGCATGAACCCAACAAAATTTTTCATAAGTTTATTCTCCACAATATTTTATATCAACTAGAGGATCATATTTTTTTATCTAACGCATTAATAAACTCAAGAACTCTACTATAAAATTTTTGTTTGTCTTTTATAACTTCCTACTCTTGTAATGAAAACACATTCCTAATTATATCATTAGAAAATAAAATAAAATGCTCATATGATTTTCCTTTAATCATATCCTTTTAAATATCATAAAAAACCCTCAAGATCAATGAAATGTGAATGATATTGAGCCATCTAGTATCTATCCAAGAACTTACCTAAATGCCTCCATCCTCCCTTAGTGAATACAAAATTGTGGATGATAGTGAAATGAGGGAAAATTGTACCTATACATCTTCCCATCAACTCCTTCTCTTTTAGTCCTCCTATCTGCCATAAGAATTCTATAATTCCAACTTTTAGTGGCACTTGATATGATAGGACATAGGGCTTCCCTTGGAAACCATACACTTTGAAGACTACATATACAAAGTACGGGATGATATCCTCCCATTTATGGATCACTTTTAGTCCCTTGGCATAATCCTTGTGTTGGAAATATAAGAGGGGTAATTGAGAGGGGAGGGTTGAATCAATTACCACAAAAATAAATCCTAGATCCCTTGGATGTCAATACAAATCAAAATAAAAAATCCACTAAAAATTTATTATTGTTGTAACTCGATTATCTCTAAGAATTAATGTCACATGGCAAACACCAAGAATTATTACCTATAATGTCCCCAATTTAGCAGGTTCTTGAAGTGTGGTTTTGTCAGATCATCATTGCAACCCTCATGAGTTGATGTTTGGATTTGATGATATTTTTTTGGATATTGTTATTTTTGGACTTACTATTTTTAATAAGGCACTGTCAGATAGTTACTATTTTAGGTGTGTAGTTTAGGTGAGGTGATTGTCCAATTTGTTATTTAATCTCTCGATGAAATATTATGGAAATCATATTTATTTAGAGGATTATGGTTTAATGATTATTTATGATACATTTTATTATTATTATATTTTATAATATAAAGTGTTATGAAATTATATTATAAAAGTTTTTTTTAAGTCAAAAGTGTGAGTGTAAAGCTAAGTGGCTCAACTTTGTATTATAAATATGGTTTTTTGGAGAAGGGGCAATAATTTTGAATTATATATTTTCTTTCCTCATTTCATCTAGATGAGGGTTTGAAAAAAATTTGAGATTGTCTTTGATAATTGTGTTGAGGTAAATAGTTATCATATTCTCCTACTATATCTACTATGGCTTGGAGAATTATGTTACTGATAAATTTTGTAAATGTGGAGATTTATGATTTCTTGCTGAGAGGTTGAACTAGAGGTTGTAATTGATATTGGGAGTTTATTTATCTATTAAAACTAGTGGCCAAGGTAGCAGCATAAGTAGATTACACTAAAAAGGGGTAGCCATCAATATCATTGAGGGCCAATATCATTCATAGCCCTTGCACTAAATTTGATGACTATTCAGAAACTGTGTAGCCATTATTGAAGTATGTGATATTATCCAAATAGTTGTCCTAAGGAATTCAGGGAGTCATGCCTTAATTCTAGCCTCATGCTTATCATTATCTACATAGCTATCATATGCAGAGGCTTGGCATTGAGGAAATACTATAAAAAAAAAGGGAGTGTGCTATGATTCTTGGCTTGACACTAGAAATTGCAATCCAAGTGCCATATTCATATTATATGAATTTGTTCTATGTTTTCCAAAGAAACTTGCACAATAAAGTGTCAAGGAATTTTATGTGGTTATTATCTATTGTCATTTTAAATTCCTTCTATTTGTTGAATTCTGATTTTTCATACAAAAATAAAAACAAATATGTTATCAAACTATTCAAATTTCAAAAACAATAAGTTGTGCTCAATTTCTGAGTTGGAAGCTAGTTTGGAACTTTACAGTGGTTTCTTGCCAACCTATAAGGATTGGGCTCAATTAAATTTTGAAGTAAATTTCATTGATTTTTCATTTTGAGACATGGATAGTGATTCAATATTTATATCATCCATGCATTATAACCAATAGGAACCTAATTTTCCACCCAGAGAAGGAGAAATTGAGATTCAATTTGGTATGGTAGGTAGACTAGGTGGTTCTAGTGGCACTAGATGATGGGTCCCAGATGTCAAGGTTGATAAAGATGCCCTATAGGAATTTAGGAATATCATAGTCAGGCAACAAAAAATAATAGGTGTTCTCCTATAGTTGTCTAACACTTTGCAGCAATTATCTTTAGCTTCAGATTGGGGTAGAGAGAGCTCAAGATATCTTTGTTGGTTCCCATAGGTCACATGTGGATGTAGGGCTTAGGCTGATGATAGGTATAGGATCAAGGATCATGTTAGGATGGATGATAGGATGGACTGCACATGCTATATTAGTGTTCAGGATATGCCACAGAGACCCACTTTCTAGATACTAGAATTAGATGTAGTTAGCACTAATTCTGATGCTGCTCCATTTTTTGATGATGTACTAACTCATTTTCATGAGTGGGGTGCTCTTCCTTAGGCATTAAAGGAGAATTTTTATTTTGATAGATATCTAACATAGCAGCACGAGCATTCCATGGGTAGCCATGTTACTGATAGACAATGGCCTAGGCACATTGAGCTTTAATAGGTAGCTAGAAAAATGACATTGGCTCATTTTTATGAGAGTAGTAGAGTGACTATTAGAGCTTGGGTCTACAAGCTTGACACCTACCTCACCTTATATCCTATGACCAAGGAGGATGCCATTAGGTTTTTTGTGCTACACCTTGATGGAGTTGCACATGATTGGTGGTATTATGGCTTAGTATCTCTCAATCATGATCATATCATATAATACTAGGATTTTGTTGATAGGTTAATAGAGCATTTTAACAAGAAGGATCTTGAGGTTTATTTATGGGAGTTGGCTCAATTACAATAGACAACTAGTTTGGAGGAATTTATCAGTGAGTTTTAGAGGTTATCAATGATGGTATATGACATATCTAAGAGAAGGAGGGTTATGCTATTCATTGAGGGCCTTGCTAAGCCATTTAGAGGTTGGGTTAAGTCATTTAATCCCCCCTTCATTGTAAAAAGAAATTAAAAAGTCTCATAACTTAGAAGCCTCGACACCCATAGGAAAGTTTTCCTCAAAGCCTACTACATCCTCCTATGATAGGACACCTCCTCAAAGAGAGGAGAAATTTGAGGGTAAGCATCCTACTACAACACCTTTGGATCATGAAACAATTCATTATTTAAGGAGGATAAAGTTGTGTTTCTACTACAAGGGTCCCTATGATGTTGGCCATGATTGTCCTATGAAGCCTAAGGGAAAAAATAGGAATATAGATGGTTCTATTATGATGATGGAATTGCTGAGTTTCAAGAGAAATCTAGGCATTATAATCAAGATCAGCATAGGAGATGATGTGGATAATTCCAAACTCAAGGTAGCTTCCTTATCCAATATGAGGAAGGAAGGAGCTTTTACAATGCATGGGCTCATAGTTGTACATGGTATTGTTTCTTTATTTGATTTTAGAGCTACTCATAATTTTATTGATTCATGTTTGGTTACTAAGACAGGTATGTAGACTAAGGATTTTGAGGGTCTATGGGTACAGGTAGATTATGGATAAACCTTGAAGTGTAACAAAATGATTTCAGATCTTCCTCTAAAACTTAATATGTATATGCTTTCACTACATATTTTTATGTGGTAGACATGGGGGAAATAGATATGGTTATTGGTATGGCTTGGTTACACACACTTAAGGATATCTACTTGATTATAGAGAGGATGGAGATGAGATTCATTAAGGATAGGAAGCCTCATGTTCTTAAAGAAATCTATAATGATGAGCCGAAGCAGATCTCCCTTAGGCACATACAACATTTGGTTTGTCATAAGGATATTATTTATTGGATAGTGGAGTGCAAGAGTATGCCTACTCAAAATAATATTGAGGAGGAAAATTATCATCTAGGTATCCACAAGTTAAGAATTAAACACTCTAAAGTGTTTAAAGACCAAAAATTATTTCCATCCAAAGAGGCTCAAAGATGAGATTGAGAAGACCATACAGGAGCTACTTGATCAAGGGCATATTGGGCTAAGAAAGTCCCTATTTTCTTCTTCACTTTTTTTGGTAAAGAAGAATGATGGCAACCTCTTGATGTGCATTGATTACCAGATTTTGAATAAGAAGACCATTAAAAACTTGTATCCCATTCCATGGACTAATGAGATCATTGATGAATTAAATGGGGCAAAGTATTTTTGGTAGAGAATAGGATATAGAGAAAACAACATTTAGATATCACTGTGGACATTTTGAGTTTTTGGCCATGCCTTTTGGTCTTACCAATGCTCCTGCCACTTTTCAGTCTACTATGAATAGGGTGTTCCATAGTCAACTTTGTTGGTTTGTGTTGGTCTTCTTTGACAAAATTCTAATTTATAGAAAGACTTGGGATGATCATATTGTTCATTTAGATACAATTTTGGGTATATTGGATTAGGCTTCATTGTATGCCAAATAGTCCAAGTGTGCTCTTGGTATGATAGAGTATCTAGGGCACATTATCAATGCTAATGGAGTTCACATGGACCTAGATAAGATATGTTCTATTATGGATTATCCTACACTTGAGACCTTAACATAGTTGAGGGGGTTTATTGATCTTTGTTCCTTTTACCATAGGTTTGTGGCTAGTTTTTCATGACATGTTGATCCCCTTATAGACCTAACATGTAAGGGTGCTTTCTAGTGATCCATTCAAGCACAAGAATGTTTTGAGAACTTTAAAACTATCTTGACCTCATGTTTGGTGCTGGCTTTACCTATTTTTTCTAGGCTCTTTGATTTGCACTATGATGCTTTTGAAGAGGACATTGGTGAAGTTTTATCCCAGGGTTGACATCCCATAGTCTTTGAAAGTAAGAAATTGTGGGGTCCTAAGAGATCTTTTAGTGTTTATGATAAAGAGATGTTGGCCATCAAGTATGCTTTGGCCAACTTCAGGTAGTATTTAGTGCGAAAAAAAATTTACATTAAGACTAATCATAATAGCTTGAGACATTTTCCTAGGGCAGCTAGATTTAAATGAGAGGTAGTAGAAGTGGGTCAACAAGCTATAGTCTTATAATTTTGATATCTCTTATATCAAGGGAACTCAAAATGTTGTTATAGATGCTCTTTTGAGGAGACCTCATCTTTGTATAGTTTTTGATATCTTACAGAATGGGAGATATTTAATTATTGTTGGATATGGAAGGAATTAGTGGGCCTTAGGTATTGTGGATGGTAGTATTCAAGATGATAGATATTCACTTTAAGATGAGTTGATTAACTACAAAGGGAGGATATACTTGATTCTAGGTCAGAAGTGGGTAGAATTATCCTATGAGCATTGCATGATTCTTCTATAGCTAGTCACCCCAATTTTTTTGAGACTTATAGACAAGTTCAAGATAGATTTACATGGAAGAAGTTGAAGCTTAATGTTCATCACTATGTCTGAGAGTGTTCGATTTGTCAACAGAACAAACATGAACACACGTATCCTACTGGTTTATTATAGCCACTTTCTATTCATGAAAGGAAATGGGAGGAATTTCCATATAATTTATTGTGGGCTTTCCTCAAGCTCAAAGATGGGATTGTATATATGTGGTGGTTGATAGGCCCATGAAGTATGCTTATTTCTTCCATATTACCACTACTTATTCCATTGTATAGTTAGCTGATTTATTTTTTAGGGGTGTTTTCATGTTGCATGGTTTACCCAAGACCATCATGAGTGACTATGAAAATAGATTTATGAGTCATTATTGGCAGGAGATTTTTAGAATATGTGGGAATGAGATGACCCCTAGCACGAGCTATCACCTACAAATTGATGGACCAACAAAAATAGTGAACAAATGGGTTGAGGGATATCTATAAAATTATGTCTCTTCTCAATAGAAGGCTTAGGTAAAGTGGATTCACTTATGTGAATATTGTTACAATTATACTTCATGCATGACTACATAGATGTCACCTTCCAGTGCTTTATACGAGTATGATCCACCTAGTCATTTAAACTTATTATGTGGTGATAGAAAAGTACCGAGTGTAGGAGATTTGTTGTAGGACACTCATGATGTAGTAAGGTCATTAAGAGATAATATATAAAGATCTCAAAATAAAAAAAAGTAGTATGTTGATCAGAAGAGGACAACCCAAACTTTTTAGGTGGGTGTCATGGTCTACTTGATGTTGTATCCATATCGGCAATCTCTGATCAAAAAGAGCAATGTTGAGAAGCCTAAGACACATTATTATGGTCCTTTTCATATCATACAATGGGTTGGAGAGGTGGCTTATGAGTTACATCTACCTAAGGATAGAAAGTTTCATAATGTACTCCATGTTTCTTGCCTTAAGGGAGCCTTGGAAGTCATGTGATACCATCACCTATATTGCCTCCATTGGATGATGAAGGGAGATTGGAGTTGATTCAAGAGGTGATTCTTGATACTAGAGAGATGGTTTCCATGGAGGACCATCCATGATTTTTTGGTTAGGTGGAAAAACTTACTATAGGAGAAACTACTTGGGAGCCTAAGGATATTCTATAGCACGCTAGATTACAATTTCTTGAGGACAAGAAATCTTAAGGAGGGAGGACTGTAACATTTCCAATTTAGTAGGTTTTTAAAGTGTTGTAATGTCATCTCATCATCATGACCCTCATGAGTTGATGTTTGGATTTGGGGTTCTTTGTCTAGATATTGCTATTTTTGGACTTACTATTTTTAGTAAGCCACTCTCAAATAGTTACTATTTTGGATGTGAAATTCAAATAGGGTGATCATTTGGTTTATTATTTGATCTCTTGATGAAATATTTCGGAAGTCATATTTATTAGGAGGTTTTTGGTTTAATGATTATTTATGATACACTTTATTGTCATTGTATTTTATAATATATTGTGGTATGAATTTATATTATAAAAGTTTATTTTAAGCGAAAAGTGTGAGCATGAAGCTAAGTGGCTCAACTTTTTATTATAAATATGTTTTTTTGGAGAAGGAGAGATCATCTTGAATTATATATTTTCATTGCTCATTTCATTTGGCTGAGGGTTTGAAGAATCTAAGATCATCTTTGATAATTGTGTTGTTGTAAAGAATTATCACATTCTTCTATTGTGTCTAGTGTAGCTTGGAGAATTGTGTTACTGATCAATTCTATAAGTGTGGAGATTTATGATTTTTTATTGAGAGGTTGAACTAGAGGTTGTAATTGATATTGGATGTTTTTAATCTATTAAAACTGGCAGCCAAGATATAAATGTAGGAAAATTACATTAAAAGGGGTAATCATCAATATTAGTGAGGCCAGATATCATTCACAAGCCTTTTACTAAGTTGGACAATTGTCAAGAAAATGTGTAACAATTGTTGAAGCCTACGATATTATCCCAAAAATTGTGCTATGGAATTTAGGGAGTCACACCTTAATTATGCCTCGTGCTTATCATTATCTGCATAGCTATCAAGCATTTTTTGTGAGTTACCCAAGTTGACTATCATCTACAGAGGCTTGGCATTGAGAAGTTATCATAAATAATAAGGGAACGTATTGTGATTATTGGCTTGACATAAGAAATTGTAGTCCAGGTGCCATATTCTTATTATATGAATTGGTTTTATGTTTTCCAAAGAAACTTGCAAAATAAAGTGTCAAGGAATTTTATATGGTTATTATCTATTGCCATTTCAAATTCCTCTAATTTTTTGAATTTTGATTTTCATACAAAAATAAAAGAAAATACGTTATAAAACTATTCAAATTGCAAAAATAATAAGTTGTACTCAATTTTTGAGTGGGAAGCTAGTTCAAAACTTTACACAACCACTTAGCATATACTAAAATATTTACTTCTCAATATTTCTAGTGTTATTAACCATAATCAACTTAGTTGCAAAAAAGTTAAAAATAACATGAACACATATGACACTAGGATTTAACATGGAAAGCCAATTTGGGAAAAATACCAATTGTAACTAGTTACTATTTTTTACTCTTCTGAAGTGAACCCTATTAAAGATTATAAAATACACTATTAGGTGTGACTCTGTTAAAATATTTAAATCACCTTGTTAGGTGTGGCCTTGTTAGAGGTCTTTAGACACTTCAATCTAGAAATGCCACCTTGTTAGAGGATTTAGCAAACAATTGTTAAGCTAACTTTGTTAAGAGATTTGATACACTAATACAATTATTAGAGAGTAAAAATGATATAACCTAATTGTTAATGCAACTATGTTTCTGATTTTAGATCTTTGTTCTGACTTGAATACTTGATCCTCCTTGATCAGATAAAACCTCACAACTTGGTCAACTCAAGATACTCTGATATCCTTCCAATTCACTTCCTTGGTTTATCTTTTCAATCCCATAACTTGACTTTACATTTATATCTTTTACCTTGTCAAGCTAGCTTGAATATACTTACAAATATTCAATATTCATCCCTTAAGTCAAATCTATACTTAACAACTAAATTCATCAAACTAAATATGTTAACTCAAGAAAATCCTTTTTTAGCTTACCCAACTCAGTCAACACTAACTGAAATTTTTTTCTCTTAGACATCCTTTAGTAATCAATTGATCTCAGTTAACACTAGTTCCATGCCAACTTCTCTTTAGTTCCCAAGTGAACTCAATAGATATTGTCTTCCTACAAACTTTCATTTGGTGCGTAAATAAAATTGGCAGATACTATCGCTAAACTTGGTTAACTCTAGAACACTTGGAAGACACTAGAAACTATCTTCATCACCTGAGTAAGCTTGACAGACACTAACTGGCAATGTCTTGAAAAATTTTGTAACAACAAAGACAATATATAATTGAACAATTATTTTCAACAATCTCCCTCTTTGGAATTGATGGAAACACAATATGTCAAAATACAATGAAATTTTAGAGAGAAATAAATGTATAATATCTTTAGTTTCATTCTGATTCTCATCCGTGTGAACTTCCCTTTTTTGTATGAGCTCCTTCTGACATCAACTTCTCCCTCTAGAGTGATTTTTTAATTACTCTGATTGCAATTTCTCCCTCTATCAGCAAACTCTCCCTTTTTATTCTTCATCTAACTTGACATTAAACTCTTCCTTCTTGAAATCTTATGCCAAAAACATTAATAATCATAAAATTTATTGATATTGATAGTAAAATCTCCCTCTTTGACATCTTATGCCAAAGACATCATAATCAATGGACTTCCCCTATACTTGATGTATTGATTCATATGCAATCTTCCCTTTACAATATTGTATCAACTTCACTGATCTTCAATATGTTTGGTTGATGCATCACTAAAATCTAATTAGTGAGCTTTAGATAGGGGAATGACCCCTAGTTTACCTCTTAGATACAAAAATGCATCCTTAGGTAATGGCTTGGTGAATATGTCTGCAATCTATTCTTTTTTATTCACATATTCCAATATTACTTCCTTTTCTTGCACCAATTCTCTCAAGAAATGATACTTCATTGCAATGTGCTTATTTTTTATATGCATCACATGATTCTTTGAAATGTTAATTGTAACAGTGTTATCATAGAAAACAACTATTGGTTCCTTAATTTCTTCCTACATACCTTTCAATAGTTGTTTCAACCAAACAATATTTGAACAATTGAATACTACAACAACATTATCTACTTTTGATGTAGATAGATATATACAAATTTTCTTCTTTCTTGTCCAAGACACTAGCCTTTTTCCAAGAAACAATGCTCCGCCACTAGTGTTCTTTCTATCATCAATGCTTCCTACCCAATCAACATTACTTAATGCTTTCATTTTAAATTGTCCTCCTTACCTATACCACAAACCATAATATTCAATACCCTTTAGAATTCTCATGATTCTTTTTGTTGCCATCATATGATTCTCTTTTGGATTAGTAAAAAATCTAGCCATCATTCCAACTGCTAATGCTATATCAGTCTTGTATGCACTGCATACTAAAGTTTTCCAATCATTGATCTATGTGTAGTATAATCTACCTCTTTTGAATCATCATCTTTAAAATGATTATGTCTAGTAGACATAGGTGTTCCAACTAGTCTAGAATCCTCCATTCCAAACTTCTTCAATATCATGTTAATGTACTTTTGTTGAGTGATATAGATACAATCCTACTTTTGTTGAATCTATAGGCCAACAAAGAATTTAATCTCTCCAAACATTAAAATTTTAAATTCCTTACTTTCTTCAAAAAACATTTACACAAGTCATCATTTCTAGTGAATAATATATCATCCACAAATATTCCTACCAACACAATCTTCTTATCTAGTTCTTCGTTGATGTATAGGCTACTATTATCATTAGTTATTTGAAAACCAATCTTAATTGGATAATTATGTAACATATCATACTAGGCTCTAGGGGCTTGTTAAGGACCATATAAAGCTTTGTGTAATCTACAAACCATGTCCCTTTTGCTATGATCAATGAAACCTTATGGTTTCTTAATGTAGACTTCCTCTTCTAAGATTACATTCAAGAATGTTGATTTTGCATCCATCTAATATATTTTGAATCCTTTCTATGTTGCATATACAAGAAGTGTTCTAACACCTTCTAGTCTAGCAAGAGGAGAGAAAGTTTCTCCATAGTCAATACCTTCCTCTTGAGCATAACCCTTGCATACTAGTCTTGTCTTATTTCTTGAAACTTCTTCATTCTCATTTGAAAATTATTTTTGAACACCCATTTTGTGCCAATAACATTCTTATCCTTGGGTCTAGGAACAAGAGTCCATGTCATATTCCTTTCAACCTGATTAATCTCTTCATTCATTGCTTCAATCCATCTTTCATTTTCTAATGTATCTTTAATACTTCTAGGTTCAAATTTAGTAAGCAAACATGTACCTTTCAATTTTTTGCTTTTCATTGTACCTTTTGACTAATCTCCAATTCTTTTCTTAGGTACACAATGCCTTGTAACATATCCAAAAATTTTAGGCTCCTTCTTTGTGAATTCACTAGGGTCACCATGATCTTTTGAGTCATGCTTGGGTCCCACTGACAGTGACTCGGGTACTTCATACTGTGACTCAGTTTCTACTGGCTGAAACTTGGGTCCTTTTGATGACTCAAGTCCTTCTAATGACTTGGGTTGCATTGGCTACAGCTTAGGTTGAACTGGAGATTTTGGGGACATGGGTGGTGAAGGCTGTTAATTCCCAATTGCATTAGATAAAGTATCAGGCTCATAGTACAAAAAGTTTTTATAGTTTTTAAATTCCTTTCTATTTCACTCTTTTCTCTAAATCTTTCTTCAACTAAACTCAGTTAAAGGTACAAACTATAGTATTAATTGTTTCCTTCTAGTATTTGATAGCAATGTTCTTTTCTATCATTGGATTCCTTGCACAATCCATGATTAGTCTATTCTTTCTTTCAACTATGTCATTTCTCTTAGGTGTACTAGTTGCAGACACTTGCCTTTTGATTCCTTTTTTATTGAAAAATTCATTGTATATATTAGAGATTAATTCACCTCCTTTTTTTGATCTTTAACATTTTAGTTTCTTTCTTGTTTCTTTCTCCACTCTAGTTGGATACCATTTGAACTTTTGAAAAGCTTTTGATTTATCCTTTGAATACATAATTGTCATCATTCTAGAATAGTCATCAAAAAATAAAATAAAATACTTATCTCCACAGTATGTTTTGATGCCAATAGATCCACAAAGGTCTATATGAACTAGTTCTAGTACTTCTTCAGAATGATAGTTCTTGCTTTTAAAACTTGTCTTGCCCATCTTACCAAGTTGACAATTTTTTTAGATGCCCATATCAAGTTTCTTGAGGCTTGGAATACCTCTCACTCTTCTATTTTTTTGTATGTTGACTAGGTTATCAAATTTCACATGACACAACCTTTTATGTGATAACCATATTTCTTCAACTTGAGCTAGGAAATGTGAACTTTCATTTAGATCTAGGTGAAATAGGTTACCTTTTGTTTGCTTTCCAGTCCCAACTAGATTTCCTTTTACGTGCAGTAGATTGACCTTTCCATTCATGAATTTTACCTTAAATCCAATATTATTCAATTGAGACATGCTAAGTGCATTATGATTTATTCCTTCAACCCAATAAGAATTATCACATCTGAGATCATTGATTAGTGCAATACAACCTTTAACTTTCACATAACATGGTTCATCATTGCCAAATCTAATACTTCCACCATATAACACTTCCACCATCATAGTGTACCAAATTCTCACATTTAGATTTATCACCAATCATATGATGAGAATAACCACCATCTATGACCCATTTACCATTCTTACTAACATGAAATTTAAGGGTCATCTTATCATTATCATCATTTGATTCATCCATAACAACAATATAGACCATTTCATCTTCTTCACTACTATCAAAATCTTTAGCAGTGTAAAAAGATTTCTTATATTTGTCCTTCTTATCCTTGTATATTTTGAAATCCTTCTTGCCTCTTTATTTTTCATTTTTCTTTTCTTCTTTTCTTTCTCTATTTAGACACCTTGCAACAATGTGACCAACTTCTCCACAAGAAAAGCAAATCAAAGAAATTTTACCTTTGTGTTTTCCCTTGCCCTTGGGAAATCTTCTTGCAAGTAATTTTTCACTGACTTCAAGGTCTTCATTAGAACAATCTTCAACCTCACCATCATATATCCTTTTAGATTTTGCATCTTTATTCTTGAGTGATAGCTTGGCTTCAAATGTAGACTCAAGGTTGCTAGAGATAGGAACATAGTTATCTAACTCAAATGTTGTCAGCCTTCCCACTAGTACATCCAAAGATAAATTATTTGTGGGATTGCATCTCAACCCTTGAACTGTTGAAACTCTAATAGAAAAAATAGGAAAAAGTGTCCAGAGTGCCTTGCGTACTATCGTCTCATCTTCTATTTTTTGTCTTGAAGCTCTAATTGCACACACACTGGCTTTGATCATTTCATTATGTTTTACAATATTTTCATCTTCTCTCATCTTCATTTGATAAAATTAACCTCTAAGACATTCTACTTTAACTATCCTGACATTTCCATCTACCCCATAGATGGATTTCAACTTAATCCAGATCTTGTAAGAAGTACCATGGTCTTTGACTTCATCAAATTCAACATAGTTAAGAGTTGAGGAAATATCAATTATCATAATGTTATGATTCTATTTTTTCTAATTTCTTCAAGGGTCATAGTTCTAGTAGGTGTCACATACTTGGTATCTAGGTACTTTAGGCCTGAGTCTCCAATGATTTCCAATTGCAATCTCATGAGTTCCTATTGTGCTTTGAAGTTATCTTTGTTCAGCTTAGGGATCTCCCTTTTGTAAGACATCTTGATCTTTAGCTTAGGTCCTTGAAACCTTCTCTACAAGCACCAAGATCTTTGCTACCAATTGTCTTAAATATAAGAGTAACTAAGAGGGGAGTGGTGAACTAGTTACCACAAAAATAAATCCCTAATCCCTTAGATGTCAATACAAATCAAAATAAAAAATCTATTGAAACTTTATTATTGTTGTAACTCAGTTAGCACTAAGAATTATTGTCACTTAGAAAACACAAAGAATTATTGTCACTCACCATATACTAAATATTTACTTAGTAATATGTTTGGTGTTATGAACCATAATCAACTTAGTTGTAAACACATAAAGAAAATAACATTAACACATATGTCACTACGATTTAACGTGGAAATTCAATTTGGGAAAAACCACCAATTGCAACTAATTACTATTTTCACTCTTCTAAAGTGAGCCCTATAAAGAGCCAACCCTATTAAAGCTTACAAAACACACTATTAGGTGTGACCATGTTAAAGGATTTAAATTATCTTGTAAGAAATTACCTTGTTACAAGATTTAGCAAATAGTTGTTAAGCTAACTCTATTAAGAGATTTGATACACTACTACAATTATTAGAGAGTAACAATGATATGATCTGATTGTTGATGCTATTGTATTTCTGATTTCATATCTTTGTTCTAGCTTGAACACTTGATCCTCCTTGATCAGATAAAACTCTACAGCTTAGTCAACTCAAGATACTCTATTATCCCTCACTTCCTTGGTTTATCTTTTCAATTCCATGATTCTCACATTCAATCCCACAACTTGACCTTATATTTATATCTTTTACCTTGTCAAGTTGACTTGAATATACTTATAATTAGTCAATATTCATCCCTTAAGTCTATTGGACTTAATAAATAAATTCATCAAACTAAATATGTTTACTCAAGAAAATATTTTGTTAACCGATCTAGCTCGATCAACACTAACTTAGAAAAATTTCTCTCATATATCCTTTGATAACCAAGTGAGCTAAATTAATACTCCATCCCAAAAAAATTCCTTTTGGTAACTGAGTGATCTCAATTAACACTAGTTCCATGCCAACTTCTCTTTGGTACTTGAGTGAACTTGGTAAATATTGTCTTCCTACAAACTTCCTTTTGTGTCTGAGTGAACTTGGAAGATATTATCTCTGAACTTGGTTAACTCTAGATTTCTTGGTAGACACTAGAAATTATCTTCATCACCCAAGTAATCTTGGTAGACACTAACTAGAAAACACTTGATACTTTGTGTAACATCAAGGAAAGTATACAATTGAACATTTTTTTTCAACATCTTGGGCCTAATCAATTCTAGCAAGGGTTGTGGTATCGTGGGGTTGTTTCCAGTTAACAAAATCCTTAACTTTGAGGTAAAATATTGATCAAATTTGATAAAAATGGCATCAATTACATCCCATATCATGTTAGCACTCCATAGTTGAATAGGTAGCTTCTCACAATCCTTCTCCAACTCCAACTTCATCTCCTTAGAGAAAGAAAAAACCACTTTTCTCAAACATATGTACACTATAAATGAATACTAGCAAAAGGGCTTCTCAACTTTTGCCTTACTAATGCTAGTTAATCCATTATGGATTTCCTTTGTGAGGTATGTTGCATAGTCAAATATGGAACTCATACCATACTGTAGGGTCTAAGAAATAATGAAAATTATGGATCCTTGGATGTGAACTTTCTCATCCATCCCAAAAATTCTACAGAGGGAGAAGTAAAGTTCTTGTACCCTTGGATTGAAATATTCACTAAAACATTTGGGGTCAAATTGCAATGGAAATTTGTGTTGGTGGTCCAATTTGTGGTATTTTTAATTTTATTTTTTACAATTTTCCCCAATGTCACAATATCGATGTAAGAATTTTAATTGCAATGCCTACTTAGTATAAACAAAAAAAACATGACATAAATCATAACCTATTTGTTTTGATTGTGAAGAGTTGCATGCAAAAGAAGGTGGAGAGATCTGAACATCATCATTCCCTTGTGCTTGGTGCATTTCATTCCTCTAATATATCTTTGTATTTCCTTTTCATTCCTTGCTTTGTGATTTCATTGATCTGATCTCTGCATTTCATTTTTGTGCCTTTTCTTTGTGATTTGTTTGTCGTGCCCTTGTGATCTCTATGTTTTTTTTCATGCCCTTGCTCTACGATTTGGTTTTTCATCTCTATGCTTCATTTTTGTGACTTTTCTCTATGATTTCAATGTTATGCCTTTTCCCTACAATTTTATTTCCATGCCATGCCCTTGCTTTGCAATTTTGTTTTTGTGTTTTGACCTTTCTCTACAATTTCATTTACATGCCCTAGCTTTATGATTTTCTTCAAGAGTATGTAAATGTTGGTTTCTTTTCCTTCTAAATAGGTATCTCTTTATATCTCCTTATGAACATGTATATTTAGAGATCTTTTTTTAAGGTGCTTATTACATCTTAGCTACACAATAGAAAAATTCATCCAGTTGCATATATATTCCAAAATCAAAATAATAATAAAATAAAACTCACTCAACCCGTGCTAAGTGACTTACCTTAAGATCCTCTACAAAAACAATGCAGACCTATAAAAATGGTAAAGTTTGTAAGAAATTTTACAAAAACATATCATAGTAGATATGTTTAGAAAGAAACTAGCCATAACCAGTTAAATGGATCTAGTTTTTGATTATTTGGGTTGGTTACAAATTCCTATAGAACTATCATCATATTAGGTACAATAAAATGAACAATTAGCTATTCCCAGCTAACAATATAAAACTCAATTTTCAAAGGTGATAAAATTGCATATGCAAGGAATTGAAGAATAACTTAAGTAAAGAGTTGAGTGTAAAGAGTTGAAGAAGCAAGTTTTTCTTTTTTATAAATGCCATAATTATGAGGCTCATTCCCTTGTAGAAGCCTCTAGCATAATAACATTACCTTTGAAACATGCAAAGGATGTTGAAGTGCTTCCCAACCTTGAAACACTCTTATAAGCATTTGATACTTGGGATCATAGCAGTGAGATTGTGCCAATGCTTGAAACACTCTTATAAGCATTTGATATTTGAATTGTAAATTCTCAAAGACACTTGCAAAATATAGTACCTACCATAACATTTTCTTGGATTCTATCTAGTGGCTCCCATAATATCCTCTATGTTGTCTAGTTGTTGTTTCTATTGTGCAATCTCCATCTAAAGATGCTCCTTCTCCTTCTCTTTCTAAAGTTGATACTTCTCCTTCGCTCTCGTGCCTTAAATTTTTATTATCAAACTTCTAAATATATACCTCTACCTTAATTAAAATCAACTTCACATTATGTTTTAACTCTGGCATAGGTGTTTGATCATCAATAGCTTTCATTTCAGCATTCAATTTTTCAAGATTGGTCAACATCCTCACTTGTATACCTCTCATGTCAAGCACTTTCTGTATTGTTTCAACACCATGTTCATGCTTCTAACCTAACAATTCTTTAGGTGCATTCTCTTGTAAAACATTAATTTTGTTGAACAATTGTAATCTCTTAGAAAGTGAATTGTCGTTTTCATTTACGTGTGTATATATAATTAAATAGAGGAAAAATAAGATCTATCCTCAACCCAAATTCCCAAAAGGAATGATCCAAATTGATTAACTACAGGGAAGTGATCAATGGACAAATGGATCAAGCAATGGAGAATATGGATAAAGGAGGAGATCCTATAATATTTGGCTATGAAAAATTATGTACTTGAAATCTAAAATGAATAGAAGACAAATAGTAACCTAAAAATAAGGAAAATGTAGAAAATGCTGATTTTTGATGTTTGTGTACAATTTTGGAGAATTTTGCAACCTGTTTCAGACTGGAAATGTCAAGATAGAGAAAACACAAAAAAAAATTTCCCTTTTGAATGTAGGTCAGCACTTTAATTCACTTTCTTGTACCTATATTTGTAAGAAAAAAGGGTTTTATTATTTGGATGATATGTTTGCCTTGATCAAACCCCAGTTTGGAATCAATCTTGAAATATAATTGAAATTACAATATAAATAAAAAAAGTAAATGGAACTAAAATATAGCTCAAAGAAAGGTAGATGGAGAGAGGGAGAGGGAGAGGTTAGGGGAGTGGTCTAAAAGCATCTTTTCAAAATTAAAACCTAGTTTTGGGTAGGAATCCTTAGAGAGGAGGATCTAAGGAACTAGGTACAAAAGAGGGCCTTCAGGAAGAGTGTGGAGAAGTCAAAAATGGGGATGGGGACCCAGGTGTTGATGGTGAGGTCTAGATCAAGCCAAAAATGCAACCCAATGTGGTCAATCTAGGGAATCTTCTAGCGAAATGGGCCTCTCTCTTTGGTGTCAGACCATCCAATAAGTCATCTTTCCCTCTGATTAAGATTGTTTCAAGATTGGAAAAGGGATTGTGCATGATTGCTATTCTAGATGAATTAGTTGATCATAGTATAGCTTTGATGGCTTCCACACTAGTTGGAAAGTTTATAGGTCAAAGACCAAATATAGATGTGGTGTGTACCTTCACCTTGAAGAAATGGCATCTAAAAGGTTAGGTCAATGTTACTATGATGGCTAAGGGGTTTCTCTCTTTTGAATTTACCTATAATGAGGACATGGCCAATATTTTGTGTGAGGGGCTCTGGAGTATAGGATGGGAAACTCTAGTGTTGCAGAAGTGGTCTTCTAAACTAGACCTAAATGAATCCTTTTTTCAGCAAGCTCTAGTATGGGTTAGACTCCCTGAGCTGCCCTTGGAATTCTGGAATGAGGATTTTTTTATGGGACTGGCCAGTTCCTTTGGAGAATTATTATCTATTGATCTTATTACAACATCTAAGAGTAGACTTACCTATGCAAGGATATCTATAGGAGTAAGGGAGGGGGATGATATGCTGGAAGTGGTGTGCTTTGAGTCTAAGCTTGGTACTCACATTTAGCAGTTGGACTATGAGAGCATACCTTTTTGTTGCTATCATTTTTTTAAAACTAGACATAAGGTTTTTCAATGCCTAAAAGTGAAGATGGACAAGAAGAAGAAACCTCTCCCTTCTCTCAATAGGGACATGAAAATTTGGAAGAGGAAGACTACTAGCATAGGCCACAAGGTTGACCCTATTATGGATGGTTAGAAGGCTAGTGAAGCAGAGAAGGATGTAACTCATGTGCTAGCACCTTCTATTGCAATAGCTCGAACCAAAGATAAGAAGGATTGCCCCCATTCTAAAGAGCTTGCCTAGAAATCTTCAAATGTCAAAGTATTTGCAAAACTAAAGGAAAAGCCAGAGGTAAAAGCCCTAGAAGGAAACTAAGTTTTCTTTCATGAGTTAAAAGACTCTCAGATTGTGGAAGGGGTGGTATATTTGCAATAGGTAAAACTTGTGGTTAAAGATTGCAAGGGAATTGCCCAGCAGATTATGAAGGAAGTAGATTTGGAAGGAATCCCTAAGTTGGAGAGGAGAAGTATTTTGGCTGCCAAAGATGAAGAAATGGATAAAGCCAATAAGGATATAATTATCTATCAAGGCCTAGAGGATATTTTGTTTCCTCTAGAGTAGAAGTAGAAAGCTTTGTGGAGAATGAGAATGAAGTTTTGGTGAGGGTGCTCGATGATAGGGAGGATCCTCCTAGAACTTCAAAGAAAGATCAAATTGTATCTAGGTCTTTGGAAACTATCTTGGAAAGAGAAGCTTTTCTTTCCTCTAAGTCTAGGAAGAAATCTATTAGAGAACCCTCTTTGGCCTCTCCAGTGGAGACAAGAAGCAGCTACAAATTGGATGTGGGATCAAAGGCTAAAAAAGGTAGAAGATCAGAGAAGCATTCTAGAGAGGAGGAGACCAAAAGATGAGTGATGAATGAGTGCCAGAGAACTATTCAGGAGTATTCCAAATTTGGAAAATGAAGATCATATCATGGAATATAAGGGGCTTAAATGGAGCCCACAAAAAAGAAATTATTAGGAATTTGATCACAGATCAAAGACTTGATATCTTGACAATCCAAGAAACTAAGATGAAAAGTGAATCTCTAAAGAAAATTAAGTTTAGTAGCATGATGAGTGGGGAGGCTTTGGATGTAGAGGGTGCCTCTAGTGGCCTGCTAACTCTATTTAACACCAAGCATTTCAAAGTTGAAGCAGTGTTTAATGAGGATAATATTATTCTCTATCATGTTCATCATATTCAATCCAATGAAAATTGGTTTTTGTCGAATTTATATGCTCCAAAAAATAAAAGAGATGGAAAGAATCACTGGACTAAAGTAGGTCACTTGGTGCATAATAGTAATCTAAAGAAAGGCATCATTATGGGAGATTTCAACACTCCTCTTGTAGATGGGGAGAAGATGGGTGGTCTAATCCTAGACTGGGAAAGTAAACAAGACCTCTCTAACTTCATCAATGGTTTGGATTTTTTGGACTTGGATCTTATGGGAGGTGCCTTTTCTTGGTCTAACAAACACTTGGGGAAGGATTGCATTCAAGTCAAATTGGATAGAGCTCTAATCTCCTTGAATTGGCTGAAGTCTTTCTCTTGTAGGTTAGCTCTTATGCCTAGAGTGGGTTCTGATCATTCTCCTATATCCCTCTCGGTTGCTCCTATGGAGCCTAGAAGGAACCCCCCCTTCAAATTTGGAAAAATGTGGACCTCTCATCCTAATCTTTTGGAAAAAGTCAAATTTTGGTGGAGTTTAAATGTGGAAGACACTGTTATGTTTAGAGTTGCCAGGAAACTGAGTAATGTTAAGAGAATGGTTAAGGTTTGGAATAAGACAGATTTTGGCCATTTCTTCTAGGAGAAAGATGTTTTGTATGAAAAACTTATTTATGTTCAAGCCCCTATTCAGCTGGACGAGTATGATGAGCTTTGTAAGGAGGCTGAGTTGTCTATTCTTCTAGACCTACATAACATCATCATCAAAGAGGAGAAGTTCTAGAGGAAAAGATCTAGGGTTAACTTTCTCAAAGATGGTGATTAGAATTCAAATTTCTTTCATCTAACCACCCTCAAGCATAGAGTTAATAACAGAATTGATGGTATCATGAAAGGGTAGGATCTGATGACTAAGGAAAAGGAAATATCAGCTAAAGCCATCTCCTTATTCTTGTCTCTCTTGTCTTGGGATCCTCTTCTGTTTAAGGTGGCCCAAGAAGACTTGGTTGTTTCTATTCCTTAAATTATCCAACCTCGTCATAACTTTATGCTTCGTTCCATTCCTTCTGCTATGGAAGTTCATTAAGCTCTCTTTTCCTTGCCTACGGATAAATCTACTAACCCTAATGGGTTCCCTACCTTCTTTTTTTAGATGTGCCAATAGGTGGTGATGGAAGATGTGGTGAAGGTGGTTCAGGAATTCTTTGGAGCCAAGAGCATTCTTAAAGAGATTAACTCCACTTTTTTGGTCCTCATCCCTAACGTGCCTAGGGAAAACTATTTTGACAAGTTTAGAAATATTAGCTTGTGCAATTCCTTTTATAAGATTATCTCAAAAGTTCTTACCTCTAGGTTGCTCAAGCTCCTCCCTTTGATCATTTCATAGCAACAAATGGGTTTTGTCCCAGGTAGACAGATTTTAGACTTGGTCATGATGGTGCATGAAGTGATCCACTCTTTGGAAGCGAGCAAATGAGAAGGGATGCTACTTAAACTGGACATTTCTAAAGCCTATGATCAAGTTGATTGAACTTTTCTTGATATGGTGCTCAAGGATTTTGGTTTTGATATCAAAGTGTACAATTTGATTTCTTAGCTTGTCACTACTTCCTCTCTTGTTGTGTTGGTTAATGAAGCCCCTTTAGATTTTTTCAAACCCTCTATAGGGTTGCCGTAGGGGGATCCTCTCTCACCTATTCTCTTCATTTTCTTGGCTAAATGTATGGGAAGGCTTATTGAGAGAAAAAAGAAAGAAGGAAAAATCAAAGGGTTAAAACCTTCCTCCAAAAGTGATCCTTTTTTGCATTAGCACTTTGTTGATGATACTATCATGGGGGAAGAGGCTTATGTGTAGGAGGCAAAAGCCATGAAGGATGTCCTGGATATCTACTCTAGAGGGTCGGGCCAACTAATTAATTAGGATAAGAGCTCCTTATATTTTACTAACACTCCAGAGGATAGATAGAGGAAAATCTCTAGGATTTTGGTTGTAATGTAGGAAATTTTCCCTCTACCTATCTTGGGCTTCCTTTGGGTCTGTCTCCTCCTGAATCCTTCTAGAATGGCATTATGGATAGGTTTAGTAAAAAGCTTGTAGGCCAAAAAGGAGCTATCCTCAGTCAAGTTGGTAAATGTTAGCTAGTTAAATGCACCCTTCAAAAATATTCAATGTATTCCTTAAGCCTCTTTGTGATCCCAATTAAATTCATAGAGAGTATGGAGAAAATTCAAAGGGATTTCTTATGGTCAGGTGTGTAAGGGAAAAAAAGATACCCTTTAGTTGCCTGGGACAAAGTCTGCCTCCCTAAGCACTATGGAGGTCTTGGCATAAGGAAGCTTTCTCACCTTAATAAGGCTCTTTTGGCAAAGCAATTATGGCATATCTTCAACAGTACTGGGGAATGGAGAGATACATTGGTCAACAAGTACATTAAGAGGCCTTCTATCTAGTTCTCTCTCTTTAGTGAGGACATTCCTAAAGGTTCTGCTATCTAGAATGGTTTACTTAAAGCTAGGAACCTGGCAAAGGCCAAAGTTTCTTGGAAATTGGGAAATGGGGAGAATATCCAGTTCTGGTCTGATAATTAGCTTTTTTAGGGCCCCCTAATGAACAATCTAGTCTATGATGTTTGGATGAACCCTTGTATCCAACTTTTTGGGCTGAAATTCTATAATTATAGGAACAACCAAGGTTGGATAGATCTATCTATAATCTCTAAAGATCTAAGGCCAATCATGTTAATGTTAAATTCAATGGTTTTAAGCAACGAGAGGGATGAAATGATCTGGGGGGACACCTCTAGTGGTAATTACTCTATCACTTCTGGGTATATGGCTCTTTGGAGCTCTAAAGAGAGACCTCCTTGGTCAAAAGCTTGGATCGCAGGCCTCACTCCAAAAATCAATATATTTTATTGGCTGGCCTTATAGAACAAAATTCTCACTTAGGACAACCTATTAAAAAGAGGTCAGATTCTGCCAAGCAGATGTAGTTTATGTAAGAACCAGCTAACACTACCTTCTCTAGGGTTTTCTGGGGTTTCTTGACCCAAGACTTAGGGATTAGCTGGTGCATGCCAAATAATCTCCTAGACCTTTTTTTCCAATGGAAATCCTTGTTCTATTCCCCTATTTTGTAGGATTTAGGTACTTAGATCTTACCCCACTTCTATTGGAGTATATGGAAGGAGAGAAATAATAGAATCTTTAGAGATAGAGAGGAACCTACCATTTTCCTTGGGAAAAAGATTAACAAAGATATAAAGGAAAACTACCTAGTAAGGAAGTGGGGAGATATCGAAATGGGTGGTAGGAAAATGGAGAAGGAAAAAGAAAGACTATTAAAAGGATAGGAAGCCTAGTGGCTTTTCCCCCTAGAAGGATGGCATAAAGCCAATTTTGGTGAGCTTCAAAGGGAAATCTTGGCTCCTCAGGATGTGGAGGCATCATTAGGAGTGAATATGGGGATGGAGTTATAGCATTCTCTCTCCCCCTTGGATTCCAAACTAATCACTTTACAGAAGCAAGTGCAGCCTGTCATGTGGTGAAACTAGCTTTTGAAGTTGGAATTACCAATTTATGGCTTATAGGGGACTTGAATAATATTATTAAAAGTTTAAATGGAAAATCTCATTATTCTTGGTCGATTGCAAATCTTATTAATGAGATATGTGAGACTCTTGCTAAATTTGAAAGAGTCCATGTCACTCATGTTTTCTAGGAAGCAAACCCAGTGGCAGATTGGTTTACAAATAATGGTGTTCAATCTGACCAAAAAATAACCTAGCAATCGAGAAAGAGTTTTTCAGCGAATGTTAAGAGTTTGATTGAGTTGGATAAGATCTAAGGGAGTGCGAAGGAGATCAAACTACTATTATGAATAGGAAAGGCTTATGGGGAAAGGGTACAACTCATTAAGGCTGCATTGGTAAATGCAAGAAGTGGGAATCATTACATTTTATTTGGCATGCTTCATGGGTCTTTTGTTGTATTCATAATCTGAGCAAAGAAAAGAACTATTTCTTCAAATGACCTCAAAAAAATGGAGAACCCTATCAAGTGGTGAGGTTTCAAAGAGTTGTTCTTATGAGAATTATGGGAGAGAAAAGTACCAAAATGGTGAAAGAAAGGTGCAAAAAAGAAGCAGTGGGAAAAATGGAGAAATGGAGAAGCAGGGAGAAAGTTTGGAGCAACTAGTTCAGGGCAGGATTTCAAGGTATATCATGAAGCTACATGGCTATAGCCAAAATGTGACTGATAGCATGGTCAATTCATGGAAGGATGGTAGATTCAAGGTGAATGGGATAGATTTTTTGATAATGGAGTAGGTAATATTGGCTGTGACTAAGATTCCAATGGTGGGCTTTAAGTTCTTTAGGGTTAAAAAGATTTTGGCTTGTGTTGTGAAGGACTTTGCTGAAAATCCTAAGGAGCTGAATACCCTGAAAAAAAGTGATACGCTTTATATTTTGGAGTCTATAATGAAGATTTGGAGGTATGTTTTGCACATTTTCATTGAGTACATTACTCTTGACCCTAGGTTTGATTGTGTTTGTACCCACCATTTTGTTCTTCTGAATCATTTCCATCATGATAACAAAGTTTTTTTCCCTTTCTATTTGTCAAATTCTATGAGCAAGGAAATGTCAAGCTTCAAAAAGAAACCCTTTGCTAACCCTACTCTGCATGAGGGGTTGTTACTACTCATCTATGAGCACTTCAAGGCTCAAATGATTAGTAAAATCTCGTTGTAGGCTGGGAATGAGGAAATTAATAGCTCTAGCTATTCCTCTAACTTGGATGATATTTAGAGAATTAGTTCTAAGGAAGGAGGCCTTACCTTCACAGCTAAAAATTCTTGTCCAAATGTTAAGAAGTCTCCCTAGAAGAAGACTGAGAAGGAGGAATCGGACACCTGTGATGAAGAGGAGGCGATGGAGTCTGAAAATGAGGAAAAGGAAAAGCAGGAGGAAAAATGGATTCCCAGGGTGGGAAGAAATGCAAGAGGGTGGGCACAAAGGATGAGAGGTTGTAGCAGGACCTAGACTCTTCCTCAATCCCTCTCTCCCCTTTCCATCCCCAAGCCTATTCGGAGGAGTAGACTCAAGATAGTTTTGGTGCTAAGTGTGAGGAGGTGTTGGCCAAACATAGGAGGAAAGCATGGATAAATTTTAATCTAAGGACCTTGAAAATGGGTATTTTTAGGGAAGTGATGAACCCCCAAATCCTTATTGACAATTAGGAGGAACCACGCATTCAAGAGCTCATTAACCCTATGATAGTGGTTCTCTTTGATAATGCTAGGGAATCTAGGATGAACCTCTTGAACAATGCCCACAATAACATGGTTGATAATTTTAAGTCAATCAAGTGTATTTTTCACGAGCTTGAGGAGGTTAAGGAGAAGGTGGTTCAAATGGAAGGAGCCAAGAATCTTAAGGGCCTAGAGAAAGGGATAGATTATGATGATAGGCATAGCTTGGCAGAAAGAAGGATCCACAATCTAGAAAATTATAATCACAATCTATCAAGCTAGAGGATCTCACTACTCAACTTGATCAATAACAACATTTTATCTTTAACTAAGTGGCTTAAAGATAAAGACATGCAAGGGGGTATGGAAGGAAAAGATAGGGGTAAAGCTAGATCTGATGAAGATAATACCACTGGGATCACCTTTTCTACTATGGACCAGGAAGATCTCGGGACTCACCAGCAGGAGGCCAAGGAGAAAAATATGGCATAGGAGGCTGCATAGATCATACAGGAGCTAGAAAGAAAGATTGAGGAGTAGTTCTTATTATTTTCCTTTTTGGCTAGCTTTTTGATCTAGCTTTTGACTATTTCATTTTGTCTTTTTGGTTTTGCATTTTCTTTGGCTTTTTTTTATCTAGCTAGGCCTTGTGCTATTTCAGCCTTTAGACTTGTTTCTTTTGTGGCTGGGCTTTGAACACTTATTATCAGCCTATTTTGTATTAACTTTCAGGTTTCAGGATCCATATAAAACCTGTTTATCTAATCAAAAACAAAGTAAATGGAACTATTTACCTTTCTTATATTGAAATCCTTATGGAGGATTTGAATCCTTGAATCCACAAGTATGAATGCTCCCAATGAATGTGGAAATATATGTAGGATGTCTGAAATCAATGGCATTAGATCTCTTACACTAGTCTTGAATGGATCTTTGCATAGAAAAAGGCTTTGATGAATGTGGATGGAGAAATCTTCAACAAGATGGCTCCATAGAGATTGAATCCTTCAATGGCTAACAATAAACCTCCTTGATGAATTGGATGCTTGAACACTTGAATGCTTGAATACTTGTTCTACAGGAGATCTTCACTTCATAGAATAACCATTTTTTCGATAACTCTTGGGTGCATAAACTTCATAGTAGGTAGATAGTTCATAGAAAATGGATGTCAAAATGAGGGAAGAAGGCTTCCTTATATAGAGATCTAGGGCACAAACTTCTAGAGAAGCTCGATATTGAAGAATTAAATCCTAGTTATCCTTAACCTTTAGAAATGGACCTAGATTAAATGTAATTTAAGAGTGTGCCATTTTGAAACCTAAAAAAGCCAACTCAAAAGTTGGAAAATGAAACTTTCTAAAGCCTAATATCCCAAAATAGCCAAAAATTGAAAATTTGGCTTGGGGTCAAGGATGAGGTCGACCCTTCCCTAGGTTAGGGTGAAGGTCATCCTTGACCTAGGTCAAGGTCAAGGTCGAGGTCAACCTTGACCTAAAAGGTCATCCTTGAACTAGAAAGTCAATGTCTTCTATTTCATAGAGAAAGTTGTGTAAAATAGGTTTGAGAGAGAGAGAGAGAGAGAGAGAGAGAGAGAGAGAGAGAGAGAGTAGAAGAAGAAGAATTGGGGAAAGTAGCCAAATCCTTGCAAATACCTATTCAAGGTGCTTGACATGATCCCTAACCACTTACTAGGAGGGATAAACACTCTCAACATGGAAGTTCTTCTATTTTAAGATGATATAGTTAGAATGAATAATAATAATTTTTTCATGTATGTCAAAATAATAACTAACATTACCATTTGGATCATATAATAATAAAGTAATCAACCCAGTTGATCAACAAATACACCAATTTAACTTATGTTTCCAATGTCATAGTACCTACCACAACACTTTCCTAGATTCTATCTAGTGGCTCCCATAATATCCTCTATGTTGTCTAGAGGTGTTGTCTCTACCATGCAATCTCTTTCTAAAGCCTCTCCTTCTTGTTCTCTTTCTAAAGCTGATCCTTCTCCCTCACTCTCATGCCTTAAATTTTGATTATCAAACTCCTGAATATCTACCTCTACCTTATCTAAAATCAAATTCATAGTGTGGTGTAACTCTAGCATTGGTGTTTGATCATTGATAGCTTTCATTTTAGCATTCAAGTTTTCAAGATTGGTCAACACCCTCAATTGTGGAGCTCTCATGTCAAGCACTTTTTGTATTGTTTCAACACCATGTTCTTGCTTCTAAGCTAATAGTTCTTTAGATTCATTTCCTTGTAAAACATTAATTTTGTTGAACAATTGTAAACTCTTAGAAAGTGCATTGTTGTTTTCATGTATGTATGTGTATATCTATATATGTATGTATGTATACATATGTATGTATGTATACATATGTATGTATATAGAGAGATCTTGTGGATTGTGGGTTATGGATTATCAATAGAAAAGAAAAGAAAACATGAAATTAATCATTCCCAATTTGTTTTGATTGATTGTGGAGAGCTATGTGAAAAAGAGGGCAAAAAGCTCTGAATGAGGGTGGAGAGCTATGAATGTTGGTGGAGATCAGTGAAGATCTAGGATTTTGTTGTCATTCCCTTGTGATATCCATGCCCTTTCTCTACAATTTTCTTCAAAAGGAGAAGAGGTACCTATGTAAATGTTCTTTTCTTTTTCTTGTGTAGATAAGATGTCATCAACCTACAACCATGGAATATTGAGAAAGTATTTCATCTCCCAAGGGTAGATCAATATTTAAAAGCAACATATGATAGAGTAGAATGATGGTACAAGGAAAATATCAAATAAGTACAAGAAATATTGCAATCTTCTTTCTTTATTGATAGAACACTAGTGGGTCGGTGAGTAGTAAAAGTTAATATGACAAAGGGGGTATATGAAGGATGACATTGGCTATGCAATTTTTCTTTTAAGAAGAGCTATGGGACCTCCTACAGTAGGAAACCTTTAAACCTAGATGGTCCACTTTATGGAAACCATCAGTATGGAAAAGATGTCAATTGATTGGGCTACTATCCTAAGTGATAACTTGGATTAAAAACTCGTAGTCATCAAAGTCAATCCACAATCATACATGGTGTACTTACTAGAAGCTCAAACCATAAATTACCAAGTACTTTCCAAAAAGGGGAGCATAAAAGATGCTAATTCTTGGCCTTATGTGGTATATCTACAATTGGTGAAGAAGAATCTCCCATTGAAAAGTGTGGAATATAAGGTGGTGAATGACAAGTTCATCTTTATAATCATTATGTTTATAGAAGGTAATTATGACAAAATAATATTAGTAGACATAGTGACTAAGATCATAGAGATTGGTGCTTACTGCATTTAGTTTTAAAAATTTACCTATCTTAGGGTATCTAGTAATCTATAAAATCAAAATAATCTCCAAATATATCCATCTAATAGGTTAATCCTTTTGGAGATTGGATGCCAGCTCGCTTCTACATATGACAGAGTGTGAATACAACTTAAGAAGACATTGATCTAGCCCATCACAATTGGTTCTTTTGAGGTGAAACAAAAGAAATATATTATCACATTCAATTATGAGTGGGATCAATATCCCTTAGAAGAGTACAACTCCTCTCACCCCTACTTTGACAATATCACAATGGTACAACACCTAGTAGAGAAAGAGTTCATACAAAAGGATGCATTACAAGACCACTTGATGAACACAATACATGACTACACTATTTTTATAAGGGGCTATTGTAGGATGACTCTATATTTAGTATAAAATGTGTTGAATATTAAGATCCCTCTAAAGGTTGTGGAAAATAATATAGAAGATATTATGGATCCTTTATACAATAGGAACTAGATTTATTATTGGCCAATAATAAAAATAGAAATAGGAAAACATGAGAATGTACACATAAGTCATCAAGCTAGGCATATAGTCCAATTGAAAAAAGAAAGGATAAAGAAACCTTTCAAACTGAATCTAGTTCCTTGGGCTATTCCCCTACAATCCATAGCAAGGCCAATCAAAGGAAAATGTGTATTAGTCACTATTCCAACCTTCCTTGCTCAATCCCCAATAAGGTCAGAATTGGTATACCAATATGAGAGTGAGGTTGAGTACTTTAGGGCTGATTAGGGCACTAACAAGAGGAAAATAGTACCTATCAAGGTTAGGCAAGTAACTCAAGCCTAAGTGCCAAAATAATAATAGGTACAACCTAAACAAGTAGAGCCTCAAGCTGAGCCTAAAGCTCAAGAGCCTAAACAAGAGCCACAAGCACATACACAACCAAAATAGGTAGAGGAAGAGAAAGTAGAGGAGCAAAGGATACCACTATTAGAAATATGGATTACTAAGAGGGGGGTTGAATCAATAATCTAAAAACTTTAGTCACCAAAAAGATATTATTTCTTACTTTAAACCATACATAAAAAAGTAACAAAGTAATGTTGAATAGTAATAGTAACCATGCATAAAGATAACTCAAAAAAAATTGTTAACTAGGGAAATCTTGGCCAAGGGAAAACCCCGATGGGAATGATACTCACTAGATAATATATTGATATATAAGTTCCTTATTAGAGGACGGATGCTATTAGGAGTAAATAAACAAATATAGAGAGTCCTTGTTAGGAGACTTTGAATCCATGTTAGGAGATTCCAACCCTATTAGAAGTTGTAGTACAGTACATGAATGATGAGCCCATTGCCCAAACATGCACTTCCAATTACAAGAAGAGCTTGCTACCCAAAAAAGTAATTAGAATTCTCCCTTAATTGATCTTTGATCCTTGATCTCAAATCACAAAATAGCTTTTACAAAACTTCACATATATCACTTTGACAAAAGTTTGCATACAATTTCTTAACACAATTTATCCAAAAAAGCACACTTGAATTTGCAAGATGTCCTTTTCATTAATACCAGTCCTTTACACAAATTTTTGCTAGGTTATTTAGGACCATAATGCACTTTTCCAACTTAGAGTAAACATCTAGGATGTTGGCCCTAATTTTGACATGTAATTATTTTATAAACAAAATAATTCCTTTCCTTTAATTACATTGTCTTGTTTCAGTGGAAAAACATAAATATCTATTTTCCATATAATCTGTACTAGCTTTTGAGTTTATACACATCATCATCAACATGTATATAATCTCCATATAAATTTACTAATCATAATATAACATCAACAATTACAACCAAAACAATACACTCTTGTATACCAAATTCATACTTGGACAATTTTTTGAAAACCAAAAGCTAAGTATCTTTATTTCTAAGGTTTCTTGTAAGCATGTACATTATGTGTTTCCATAAATGAAAAAAATTATATATCTCCATTGATCAATTGTCAACAATCTCCCCCTTTGGCATTGATCGCAACAAAATAGGGAAAATTGGCTAAGTATCTAAAACTTAAAATAAATAACACATTCACATTACATCTATTGTAATTTGTCCATCTTACATATGCTCCCTCTTACAATATACTTTACAATATTATTTTCTCATATTTACTTGATTTACAATATTCTAATGTACTTCTCCCCCTTTGACATCAATGAAAAAGGTTAAGATGTCAAAAAATTGTCCAAAAACTGTCCAACTGTTGTCAAAATCTATGTAAAACATCTACCTTAAACTAACAGTATCTTCATGCAATCATCAAAAAATTTCTTAAGAATTCTCATATTTTAGTCTACAAATATTTGGCTAATTTAGTAGAGGTGAGAATTGCACATAGGGCATATGATGCAATCTCAACTACATTTAGGTTGGAGTATAAAAATTTAGAATAAGTGTCCTTGTCCTTGACACATTCCTTCAACCATTTCTCAATAATAGATATTTTCAAAGCAATAGACTCTCTAAAATCCTATACTATCTTCTAAATATGTACCTTCCAATGTTCCAATTTCCTAATATTATTATGAATATTGTTCACTTATCCTTCAAAATCATCAAACTTACTAGCTAGATGTTGTAACTAGCTAGATATAGCTTCAAGCTCACTCATTTTTCCTTTGATCTAACTTTCAATGTCCTTAGTCGACTTATAAGATAAGGTAAACTTAATATACAATATATTTCCATCCTATTGACACTTTCAAAGCTCCTTGATACAAATATAGAGACTTATCGAATCACTCTTAATATTTTGACAAATGGTGCTAAACAAGTTAGCATCATGTGAGATTTGTACCTTAGTTTCCACAACATTCAAAAAATTTGTGAATTCTTCATTAAAAGACTTTAGCACTACATGTGCCCTTTGTTCTAGATATGCTTCTTCATATTGCACTGCTACAATACTATGTAGTCTGTCAGTAACCTCCATCAAGGTTCTCTACAAGCTCTTTACTATTTTTTTCTTCTAGAAAAGCTTTCATAAAGATCAGATCAAGTCAATTTGATCATCATCGTCAGTTGTTAGGCTAGCAAGTGAAAGCATAGTAGATGAACTAGAAGGTTTTGCCTCATCCTCCCTTTGCTTCTTTTTACTTGCCTCTTTGACTCTTCTTTCTTCTTCCTCTTTCTTTTCTCTTTCCTTCCTTTCTTTTTCTCTCTTCTCTACCTCTTCCAATCTTTTCTTCTCATCTTCCTCTATTTTCCTTCTTATTTCTTCTTTAGCTACTCTTTTCTTTTCTTCCCCTACTTTTCTTTTCATTTCATCTTCAAGAAAATTCTACTTGGCCTCTTCTATTTTCCTTTTCCCTTCATCTAGTAGCATTTTCTCCTCTTCAATTTTCCTCAATTTATCTTTAATATCTTATGTATGAGGTTCATTATGTTTGGAACTTTCAAATGGTTTTGTACCATCAATATTAATGGTAACATTGATCTGATCTATCTAGATTGTGTCATTGCTCACTAACACTTCTAAGGTTCTGGGTGCTGGTGAAGATGCTTCTTTAGACTCTATTATCATCTCGCTTATGGTTGTTGTAGTTTCACTTCTTATCTTTTCCTTCTCACCCACCACAAATAAAATGGTCTTACTTTGTTTCTTAAGTAAAGTGCAAGATTGTTTAGTAATCTCTTGATTTCTTCTCCATCATCAATCTTACATATTATTCTTAAGATAGACTTCTAAAGTTCTGTCCTCTTCTCTAGCCGGTGCCTTATTAATATATCATACAATTTATAGTTTATTGTGCCTTCCATATCCTTCAATTTTAAATATTGGCTATAATGTATCTCACAATAGAGATATCAATCTGATCTTTTTCAAAAAAAATTATACAAATCATAAGAGTTGTTCATCTGAACAAAGTTTCCTTCATTAGCATTAGCTAAATTTATCTTCTCTATCTTTGGCTTCAATGGTTGTTGATCTTTTCCTTCTAACTGCTTAAAATTTGTTACCTTCTTTATCTATTTGACTTCTTGTTCTTCTGCTTCTTCTTTGCTAGACTCAAAAATTGTCAACAATGTCTTTTGTCTCCTTCGTGGTCTAGTGGCTTGTTGCTTGATCCTTTTAGTCTTTGTGGCCACAACTTCCACTAATCTCTCAGATTTTCTCTTTGGTTCATTTGGCTGAACATATGACACTACTACATAAGGAATTCTCTATTCTAAAGATGTCTCTACAATAGACACTAGCAAAGGTTGCACATTCAGTATACCTTGCTTCATGGTTTGTCTCACTGCTTGTGACTTACTCTCAGTCATACCAGCCTCTGATAAAGCTTTCTTCATTATAGTTTCAATCTTCTTGTGAGATGCCTTCTCCAAGGATATCTGATGAGTTGATTGGGTAATCTCATCAGAAGTTCCAAATCTATATTCAACTTGATCATTCTCTAGTTTTAGTAGTAAAACAATGTATCCAATTGTTGTTTCATCACTCAATTCATAACCTAAGTGATCAAGAAATGTTTCTTGAAGTTCTACCACATGAATGTAATTATAATTTGTATCAACATGACACAAATTTCTTTCTCAAATCTATCTATAATTGCAGGTGCAATTTTGAATCTCTATCTCATTTCATTTTGAAATGGCTTCATTGTCAAGTTTCTACTATCCAATATCTTATCTATTAGATGTCTTCTACACACTTCTATGATCTCCTCCATTGTAAACCTATCATTGCTCATAATCTTTGTGACTAAAAAATATGGAAATCTTTTAAGCACATAGAAAAATAAATGATTAATCAGTGATTGAAATATAAAGACACCATTCTCAGTCCTCTTGATCTTTTCAAGGTTTTCAAGAAGTTACATTCTTAGAATTTCACTAAGATTAAATTGTTCCTTTTCAATACATATCTTTTATGTTGCATAGATGAATCCAACTAACAATTCATAGATCTTTGAGCTTGCACATGTAGAGTAGGCAATCATTTTACTTAGGAATCTTACATCATCTTTCTTAATGGTGCTAATAATCATGGCCTTTCCATTATGTACTACTTTGGTATAGCTCTCAACTTTCTTTTAAACCATTTTCTCACTTGTAGTTGCACTTCCTTGTTTATAAAGACCAGCTACCTCATGAATAAGGTTGGCTAAGATATCAATTATATTGTCTTGCATCCATAGTTTCCCATCATGTATTCTACTTAGTATGATTTTTGTCCACTCATCTATGTCTAATTCATGGTAGAAATGGTATTTGAATAGGTTTAGTTCCTTCAAGTTTGTCAAATCTTGATTTCATAGTCATATTGTGATTGAAAACTAATTCCATATCCTTGTATATATACTCACTTCCAATAGATTCAAACTACTTGTTAATATAGCTTCCTACATCTCCCAAATAAACTACATTTTTCAACATAATGGATAATATTGAATTAGGGTTTCCCTCAATGGGTTTTACGAAAAAAATCTTCAATTTTGGCCTCTCCTCATTCTCAACATTGTGAACTATTGATATATCCATGATTTTCTCAATTATGAACTATATGAAATAAATTTCTATAGATAAATAATAAAATACCTTTTTCAAGAATAGCGCTTGCTTCAAAATCACCTTGAAAAGTTTCTTCTAAATGCTCTTTTCTTTTGATGTGATCAAAATGAAGTGAAAATCGAGTTTTTAATCCATTTATTCTATCAACTTAAACTTGAGTTAATTGTGTACTTTGTAAACACAAAAAAATTGTTAATTATGTTTTGACATCAAATAACTGCTCAAGATCTTCTATCCAGTCTATAGATGCTACTTGAGGCTTGACATAGCTTCCTTTCATCATGATAAAACTCCACAAAATTCTTAGCAAAAACATTGTTTTCATCTTTTGCTACATATTTAACTTTCTCTATAGTAATAGTAACTTTTAATTCCTTTGTAACTATTTTAGATAAGCTCCAAATTAAAAGCAAGCAAGTAGATACAGTCTAAATTTATCTCGATACACCTTTTCCCAACTTTGCTACCCATACCTCAATCTCTGAGTTAAGTTACAAACTCTGGTGCCATAAACAAGCTTAATTCAACTTAATTGAATCAAACTCAATAACTAACTTCGATCTTCCTATCTCATTATCATCTAGCTTTTCTTTTGAGATGTCTAATCCTTTTATAAATGCCTCTTTGAGTTCTTCTTGAACTTCACTAGCTACATTTCTTTGTTCCTCATTGCCTTTGTTAGTTCAAGAGTTCCTTTCATGGTTCCTTTTGTCATTTCTAAAATTTCTTCCATCATCCCTTTCATTTTTGAAGTTTCTTCCATTTTTCCTTCTATCTCTAAAGTTTATGTCCATAATTTAATACTTTTTCATATGTTTGAAGTTGTTTTATAACTAACATGCTAGTGTTTTGCTTCTACAATTATGTTGATCATCAAGTGCATGACAATTCCAAGCAATGTGTTCAAAGTTGTTATACTTATAACACATAATCTATCTTCTATCTTCATAAGGTCTTTCATCTCTCAATGTCCTTTCATTAGATCTTCTTCAATCTATAGGGTTAGTATTTCTAGACATTCTACTATTCCTTCCATCATTATCATATTCCTACAATCTATTGCTTTATGACCCATACCATGACAATTGTGACAATAAATTTCTTAACATGATTAAATGACTTATTTGTACAATCTCTTTTCATACGACCTATTTCATTACATAAAAAATACTTCTCTAAATTCATACCTAGTTTCCTTAGGAGATTCCACTTGCTTTGGTTCATCCAATATCTCAACTTCCTTGGTTTGTCCAAATTTTTTTAGGTTATCAGAAGATTGACTAAAATCAATCTTATCATTAGATTTATCTTTTTCTTTCAAATCTGATCTAATCTCATGTTTCTTTGTAGACATGTTAAATAAATAACCAAGACTAGCCTTATCATAAGTAGGTCTCTATATTGACATTGAATCATAAAGCTTTTCATTACTAGAGTAAAGCTTCTCAAATTATTGCTTGCACTGATTTGATTCACCTTTCACAATAGTATTATACTTATGAAGTTCATCATGATCTTCTTTCAATCTTTCAAATTCAAATGTCTTCTTTACCAAATTTTCTCTAAGATCTACATTCTTAGTCTTCAAATCAATTTCAATCTTGCTAGCAACATTCCTCAAAGTAATCTTCATATTGATAATCTTCAATTCATGCTTCAAGATCTTGTACTCTTCCTTTAGTTTTGAATAATCATCATCATTAGTTTTAGGTTTAGTAGATTCAACCTTGGATTTGAGATATTCATTTTTTTCTTCAGTTGTCCAAAGTATACTTTGGAGTCTTCATATATGTCCTTCAACTTATCTCTTTCTTTAGTAAGGAGATCTATTTGTTCAAGTGCTTCTTCAAGGTTCTTCATCAACTATTCCATATCCATAGGGATCTTACTAAAGCTATTACGCCTCTTCTAAGTAACTGTGCTCTGATACCAATTTTTAAAACTAGGGATTACTGGGGGGGGTGAACTAGTAGTCTACAAACTTTAGTCACCAATTGAATATAATTTCTTATTTTAAACCATACATAAAAACTAATAAAGTAATGTTGAATAGTAACTATAACCATACACAAAGATCACTCATAACACCATTTTTTGCTAACTAGGGAAACCCTAGCCAAGCAAAAACCCCAATGGAGATGATACCCACTGGATAATATACTAATATATAAGTTAATTGTTAGAGGATTAACCCTCTTAGGATTCAATGAGAAAATTTAGTATAAAGAGTCCTTTTGAGGAGACTTTGAATCCCTATTACGTGATTCTAGCCCTATTAGGAGTTGTCAACCGTATTAGGAGTTGTGGCAACCCTATTAGAATTTGTAGTATACTAGATACAAGATGAGCCCATTTCCCAAACATGCACTTCCAATTACAAGAATATTTCACTACTTGAACAAGTAATCAAACTTCTTTCTTGATTGATCTTTGATCTTCAGCTTGATCTCATATCACAAAATAGGTTTTACAAATTTGCATAAAAGTTTGCATACAATTTCTCAACACAATTTCTTCAAAAGAACACACCTGAATTTGCAAGATGTCATTTTCATAAATACCATGTCTTTACACAAATTTCTACTAGGTTGGCTAAGGCCATAATACACTTTTCCAACTTAGAGTAAACATCTAGGATTTCAGCCCTAATTGGACAAGTAATTATTTTGTAAACAAAATAATTCCTTTCCTTTAATTTGTCTATCTTGTTTCACTAGTAAAACACGGATATCTCTTTTATATATATTCCATAATGACTTCCAAGGTTATACACATAATCATCAACATTTATAAAATCTCCATCTAACTTCGCTAGTCATAATATGACATCAGCAACAAGTTACAAACAAAAAATACACTGTCATATATCAAATTCATACTTAGACAATTTTCTAAGTACCAAAAGCTAAGTATTTTTATTTTTGAGATTCCCTATAAGCATGTACATCATGTGTTTCCATAAATGAAAAAAATTACAAATCTCTATTAGCCAATTTTTAACAACCACTAGTGGCAACACAAGAGGAAAGGAAAAGGTTAAATCAACTGTGGTAAGCAAATGAAGGAGGAGATTAAAGGATAAAAACACTCCATCCCCATAATTGCCTATAAAAAATCTTGAAAGTGGTGGTAGAAGAAGATGAAGGGGAGAAAATTGAATTTATCCCCTTAAAAAAAAAGAACCCACTTGGCTAGGGCCATAGAGGAAGAGAGGAGAAGAAAATCCATAGTGACACCTCCATTTTCTCTAAGGGATCCTATCCAAGTATCAACATTAGAAGATGAGAAAAATAATAAATAGATGATATGAAAGGGAAAGAAATTTATTTCTTTAACCTCTCTAACTTTGACTTCATGCTAGTAGGCACTAAAATGTTGGGAGAGAAAATAAGAGATACTCCCATGAGTGAACCTTTAGAAGAGTACTAGAATCAAATGCTACCTCTACCTCAAGGACACATGGGTGTTCCAACACCACCATCTCAAGAATTATCATTTATGGAAAAGGGATCAGTAATTTCACTTCCTCGAGCTACAAAAAAGAACATGTGACAAAGGAAGTGGAACCCCAATAGTTGCATATCAATGAAGTATCTAAGGAGGGGGAAATAATTGAAAAGCATCATCAAACTCCTCATAATAAAAAGGCTAGGACCTTAGCCCAACTAGATACAAAGAATCAAAATATGGATCTTTCTCAATGAGAAAAGACTCCAAAGAAGATTGATAAGGGGAAGGAGTTGTTGGAATGTTCAAAATGGGAAGAGTACTTCTAAGAGGGGGGATTGGGGGGTGAATCAGAAGTACCACACTTTGACCTTTTCTACTCATTTAAAACATTTAATTGAAAATAAAATACATGCATGTAAACATATTAAATAAACATATAATAAACACATGCATCAACACACATAACACTAGATTTGGTAACCCAAAAAACCTCTAAGAATAAGAAGGTAAAACTAGGCTAGGGATGATAACACAAAAATCACATGGTCTACCCTATGAAAGGCCTACCCTGCTAAAGGCTTTACACTGTGTCAATAATGACCTAGTTAAAAGATTTACAAAAATTTTACATGAAGTCTCACCATGTTAAAGAATTTACAATAGGATATTAAATCCACCTAATTCAATAGGATTTTCAATAACCTTCTCCAAAGGTTCTCCCACCTAGCTATTAAGCTAACCTATCAATATAATATTTCCAACATCTAATACAATGGAAAGAAAGTATTAGAACAATTAACCTGACAATATGCAATCTTTATTTCCTAGATTTAGGCACTTGATCTACTCTTTGTGATGTGACCCTTTCTTGATTTGATCTCTGTTCTTATCCCTTTTCTGATTTTGATCAATTGAATGTGTAATTGCTACTCAACTCTCTAAGTCTATGATGCCCTTGTTGTTTTCCCTATTCCACAATTTGTTATCTGCTTAGCAACTTCCTTCTAACTTCTCTTCAACAACATAAAATCATGGGTCTAAGCCTCCTTATAAAGATTTTGTAGAATTAGGGTTAGGTATGGATCTATGATCCATATTGAATCTTGAATTCCTCCTCATTCCTTGCACTTTTCTCATTGCTTGCATGTCTTCTCCATTTTTCTGATTGGTTGCATGTTGATTGCATAGGAAATATAAAAGATTCATTCTTATCCTTTTTTCCCTTTGAAATCTTTTTATGTCAGCTCCAAAAATGATTTACATATGAGTTTGTGAGGGCACAAACTCATATGTTAATTCTATGTTACTTGGCACATACTAGACTACTGGTGCTCGACACATATACCATCCTAGTTTGCTCAAAATCTATTGCATTTTGTCTTGCTTGGCACACCTATGATTCTGGTTCACTTGGCATATGAAGCACTCTAACTTGCTTGGCATCAATTGTGACTTGGCACCTATATATCACTACGCATCTATTGCTTACTCGACACCTATTGAAAGACTAGCTCAACACATACTATATCACAACATACATAGTGTACTTCTCATGTATAGTGAAATTGGTTAAGTGTGTTAACACTCAAATGTCAAAACTATTCTGAGACCAACAATCTCCCCCTTTGACATGAGTGTCAAAAACACTTAACTATGCATTACTGAACTAACCTTATGAGTACATTTCTCATTCTACTTGGCATGTATGTGAAATTTCAAGATTTGTTCAAAAAATTTGTAAGGAACAATATACCTTATAACTCCCCCTGAGTTCATTGTGCCTTATTCATTTTTGAAACAAAAATTATATGTTGATGTGCTTGATAATCTTTGTTGTTTTCCTTGTTCCTATATTTTTTACCTATGTTATTTATCTAATCTATCAAAGCTATAGAATTCCTGCATTTTGTATCAGATATTATATGGAATAGAACTATCTTCCATATGATTGCCAAAATTTTGTATCTCCCCCTCACTTTATCAAAATTTTGTATCTCCCCCTTTTGGCTATCTACAAACTTTCCTTTTTATTCTCAAAATGAATGTAATCAAAATTTATAGTATTGTCCCCTTTAGTTATATCTTCATCAAAATATTATATCTCCCTTACATCTCCCCTAAAAAATACCATACTTAGCCAAAAAGTTACTATTTAACTCCATTATTATTTTTAGAGCTACATCCCAATTCTCCAAATCAATGTCTAGTGATTTGTGCTAGATGGCAGTCTCTACAGCAAGGTGTATGAGTCCATCAAGTGTAGAAAGATTAGGATCTTTCTTTAGAACTATTTTTGCATATACTTGCTCCTTGTGGAGGCCTTCCAAATGTGGGGTGATAGAGCATTGAATTTGCATCAATTTAGCCTTTATATTGGCTTCCTCTATTTTTAGTATAGCTAACTCCCTTTGAGTGTGAAGTGATTGTGCAAAATGCTTCTCACTTTGTCCTAGATTTAAGGGTAATTGCATTCTAGAAATTTTAAGATTTTTCTCCAAGCTCAATATACATTGGCTAGTCTCTTGTGTGAAGTTGGAAAAGTCACACAATTTGTTGTACAATGAGAAAGTGTTCTTAAGTACAATTTTGACTTTTTCAAGTTTCTTAGCCAAATCTACTTGTGCTAGTGCTATATCACCTAATATATTTTCATTTTCCTTCCCTTGAAATTTTCTTTCTAACCATTCCATGAGTTTAGCATTAGTATCCTGGTCTTCATTGGTCACCTGGTCAACTATATGTGATAGTTACTCCATTATGGCTTTTGATTCATCTGGTGACTGTAAGCTGAATGCATCCATAAAGATGTCCTTAATGTTATTCAATGTTTGCTTTTGTTTATACTCTTTTCTGAGTATCTCCTACCTTTTTCTCCTATCCAATGCATTTTGCATCTCAGTTATCTTCTCAATGGTTATGGTCTTGGACTCATAAGGAGGTATAATAATCTCTTCATCTAGCTTAGGATATCCATAGTGAAGTATCCTAGAAAATTTTATAGAGCTCGAGCCTAATGTTTAGACTTGCAATGATATCATTTCAGTGCTCAACTTTTGAAGAGTTTGTGTAGGAGTGCCAATTTTTGGTAATTCAATCAATGTCTAGATTAGAGCTTGCTTCTCATGTATTGTTTCCTCCTTTTCCTCTTTTGATTTACCTTGATCAATCAAAATTTTTGGGGGTGTACCTATTATCTATACTGTGGGATTAGTTGAAGTATGTCTTGTTGTTCTTATGTCTTCCCCTTTTTCTGCACTCGGCATCTAAACAGTATCACTTGTTGCACTTGGTGGAGGTGGTGGTGGAAGCATCAAAATTTTAGTGCAAGTAGCTATATAGGTAAAAGGTGGTTCCTTTGGTTTCAGCTTTTCTCTTTGTGGATCTACTACTACCTTTTGTATCTCATCAACACTCACCAATATAGTGTTTGTGCATAACTGTGCCTATAAAGTAGATTGGTGAAGGATCTTGGAGAGATCCTCTGCAGTTAGAGGATTAATATTTTGACATGATTTGTCAGTAATATCCTTCACTATTATAGTTTCTACAGGTGTAATGGCTACATGAGGAGGACTAGGAGGTGGCATTTGTATGTCTTGCACACTTTGTTCCTCTTGTTGCTCTTGGTGTTTAGCTATTGCCATGTCTTCTCCCTTAGTTGATTCCTCCTCTTCTTTCTATTTATTCTCTTCCTCTCCTTTTTCTTCCTCACCTTTCTTTTCCTCCTCTTTCTTTTCTTCTTCCTACTCCTTTTTTTCCTTTGCCTCTATCTTCTCCTTGGTATTGGCTTCTGCCTTATTTTCCTCTTCATCTTTGTCATTAGTTACCTTGTAAATTGACTTCCACAATTGTGTGGATTTATTCACTACATCCTCAATCTTGTTTTGAACGATGCTAAAGGCTCTATACTTAGGTGTAAATTTTCCACCATGTTTTCTATTTGTCTTTTTTATTTCATCTTTTATTAGGTTAGGCATCACTTGGGCTAAGATAGATTCTCTAATATCCTTCTCCATTTTTAGACAATAATGCCATTTATTTTCAACAATCTCATATAGTTCCTTGGGCATGGTATTGTCAAGTTCTAGAGCTGTATTTTTGAATTTTGTCATCATGGCATACACAAATTCCTCTACTTTATTTTTCTCTTCTCTACTAACCTTATTAAAATCAAGAGTCTTTAAATCATTTAAATCTACATTCCTAATCTTTTCACAAAGTTTATCAATTGTAGAGTTAGGAGGATAGCTGACCACTCTAAATTGGCTATGGTCCCCTAACTCTGTTCTCTCCTCATCAGAATCTAGTTGTGCTAAATATTTTCTTCTCTTTCTCTTCACTTCACTAGTCTATTCAGTGGCCTTCTTTTTCTCTTTTGCTTCCTCTTTGGCCTTTTGTTTTGTTTCCCTTGTAGTAGACCTTGTTATAGGTTTCTTTGGTTTTTCTTGAGTGGGCTTTGCTAGCTTCATGTCCTTTGCCTAAGTTGTAGGCTGAGTTTTAGCCTTTCTCTTCTTTTTCTCAGCTTGAGTAGGTGCTTCCTTGGCTTCTTCTTCCTTGGCACCTTCCTCCTTATCTTCTCCTAAGCCCATTGTCAACTCCATTGGACCTTTCCCTTCTTCTTCTTCTTCACTTTCTCCTTATACTTCTTCTTCTTCTATTTTTGTACCTACTATTTCAATGTCAGCTCCAAATTTATTCTTAATTTTCCTCACTAATTTATTTTTCCTTTTCACTATAGAGGCTATCTTCAATTTTTTCTTAACCCTTGACTTGACTACATCATATGTTCCAAAAGGTTTGGCAGCTTTGTCCATATCATTTGCAGGTAGGATAGTGATTGTAGCTAAGGCTTGGTCCACATCCAACTCATAAACTAGTGGCCTAAGCCATCTTACTCTTGGCATTATAGCTTGAATGTATGTATAGTCAATGTCAACCAAAAAGCATTTTTCATTGACATGTTGCTCTACCAATGAAACTGGTATTCTCATTCCTTGCTTCATGGACTTTTTAAAGTCCTCAAAATAGCTAGTCATATGAGCCTCAAAATTATCTCCCTTATGATCAATTAACTTATTGATTTGTGTGATTGCAAACTTGTTGGAATTCCAATTTACCTTCCCAATTGAAGGGAATTATTCCATCACATAGAAGAATATGCAAACTAATACTGATCCAAATTTTCATTGTGCTCCCTTGGATCTTCTTATAGCTCCCAAATTTTCATTTATTTGCTAAAACATTAGTTCGGCCAGATTATAGGTATGATCTTTCTTTACCATCTTGTAAGCTACATCAATAGCTATACAAGGTACTTTTTTCAATCTACTTGATTGGTAGAATTTGTGTGAAATCACTCTAACTACAAAGTCAAGTAGGGGTTCTATTACAGTGTTAATGGTCATTCCCCTACTATTCCATTTGGCTCTTTTATTTTTCTCAATGGCCTCCCTTCTATCACTTCTCAAAGTCTTTGGCTAATCTAGGGTTGGGAATCCCATAACTCTATGTACTATCCTTTTGATAATCTTAATAGGTCTTATCTCTAGCCATAGATAGCCATCATGAATTCAACTAAAAATAATGTGAATCCATTCAGTCTTAAACACAGTGGAAAAAACTAGGGCATTTGTCAAACCCTTTTTTCTCAACTATTTGGAATTTATTTTTTAATATCCAATTATGAAATAACTTGTCATAGGCTTGGAAGATTTTGAGATCACCTATGCAACCAATTTTTTAGTTATAACACTTTCTCACATCTTGCACCATGACTACTTTGGATGGGATGATGGATAAAGCATTGGCTGGGTTCTTATACACAACCTTAGGAATGGGTTTGAACTTGGGTTGTTTGACCTTTTTGCTGACTAATCGAACCTCATGACTCTCTTTTCCTTTGGGGTTTTTGGAGCATCATTCCATTTTACTGAACTAGGGTTTAAATATGTGATATAATTTTAACAATGTGTAGCTTGGCACCTGATAAATACCTTTAAATGAGTTTTTGCTGAATTACTATTGAAATCCATGGAAATGATTGTTAGGTTGTTGCTTGATCACTTCTTTGCTCTTCTCTCCTTTCCTCTGTGTTTGAATGGAGTATAAATGAGTGAAATTCAACCTTATATGATTCAAAACCTAGCATTTATTTCATAATGCATACAGCTATAAACTTGGCACTTGAAAGATTCAACATAACTCGGCATCCATTAAATTTCATTCACTTGGCATCAACTATCAACTCAGTCACTATTGGAAACTCAGCATGTAATGGAGCTTTCCTTGGCATCCAAGGGCAACTCAACAACTTCTTCAAAATTTTGACTTGGCATCTTTCCTCATGCAGATTTCTTCTTTGCAATACTCCTTTGTTATTTGGGACTGATGTAGGATACATCTTTGTATACTAGTCCCATACATCTTTTTTTTTGCTTAATTGGATGAAGTGTAATTACTTGACCTTTTGGGTGAAGTGATCCCTTCGTTGGATGTGCTTGATTAATCCCTTATTTTCCATGTCCTTTTCATCTCTGTCTTGATGTGTTCCACATCAACTTTCTCTTTACTCGTATTGACTTCTAACTTGGGTTCCTTGGCCCTTGTTGGGCAATTCTTTCTGATATGACTAGTCTTCAAGCAACTGAAACATGTGCTTTGGCTTAACCACCTGCTGTAATTCCCTCTAAAATGTGTCCTTATGAAATTTTTAGGAATGTGTCCATACACCTGATAGTAATGATGGATTTTCCTAGTATTATAATTGAAGTTGTGGTGGTGTGCATGGTTGTTTCTTCTCATAGACTGATTAGGTGTCTACATAGGCTTTAATCTACACTCAAAAGCTCTATGTCCATACTTTTTGTAGTTGTAGCAGTGACCATCAAATCTTGGTGTCCTCGTGGTCTTGATTCTGCATTCATGTGCTTGATGTCCCTTTTTACCATAGAAATGACAAGTAGGTTTAGTGTTCTTACATTTTTTACTCCTTTTTGCTATAGTCTTGGATGATTCTCCTTGCTCAGTGTTGGTGTAAACAAGTCTTGAAGTGTCATTGCTGAATCTTGGTGATTTCAAAAATTGTTCAAAGTGCTTCATGGCTTCCCTTCATTTATTGAAGCTCTCTACTATCTCCTTTTCTCTTTTCAACTCATTCTACAATTGTTCATTCTATATTCTCATAGTGGAGATCTCAATGTCATTTATGTTCAACTCATGATGAGCATTCATCATTTCGCTAAGTGTATCCAACTACATGTTGGAAATCTTTATTAGTTCTATGGACTTCTCCTCAAGTCTATTTGCAAGGTTTCTTTTTTCATCCTCAAGTATAGCCCTGTCTTCAATTGCTCTTTTCTTTTGTTTAGTTATTTCACATAGCATCATGGCTTGTGACTCTTGCTCTATTTTAAGAGATCTTATCTCTTCTACTTGAGCTCTATTTTTCTCCATCAATTCAACTATTACTGCATCAAATTCCTTAGAATCTCCATTGGAAAAAACTTGTGTGGTATCAATCTCCTTGTAGTGAATTTCATTTTCAGCTATGGCTATATCCTTCCTTCTTTTCAAGGACTTTCTCAATTCTTCTCTGGCTTCCTCTAATTTATGTAGAGTGAGATGCACATCAATCACATGATTGTCTATAATCTTCCCAAGTTTGAAGACTTCCATCTTTATACCTTTTCTCTAATTTGTTAAGATTCTTCTTGTGAGAACCTAGAGCTCTGATGCCAATTTTTGGAATGTTCAAAATGGCAGGAGTAATTCTAAGAGGGGGGGTGGTGAATCAAAAGTACCACACTTTAACCTTTTCTACTCCTTTAAAACATTTAACTAAAAATAAACTCCATGCATGTAAACATATTAAATAAAAATATAATAAACACATGCATCAACACAAATAACACTAGATTTGGTAACCTAGAAACTCTCCAGGAATAAGAAGGTAAAATTGGGGTGGGATGATACCCACAAAAATCACTATAGCAATAATTGTTTGACCACTTCAAATGGTCTACCCTATGAAAGGCATGCCCTATTAAAGGATTTACAAACAATTTACATTAAGTGTCACAGTATTAAAGGATTTACAATACATTGTTAAACCCACCTAATTCAATAGGATTTTCAATCACCTTCTCCAAAGGTTCTCCCACCTAGCTGTTAAGCTAACTTATTAATATAGGATTTCCAACATCTAATACAATAGAAAGAAAGTATTAGAACAATTAACCTGATAGTATTCAATCTTTAATTGTTGGATTTAGGCACTTGATTTTCTCTCTGTGATGTGACCCTTGCTTGATCTGATCTCTATTCTTATCCCTTGTCCTGTTCTAATCAATTGAATGTGTAACTGTTGCTCAACTCTCTAAGTCTATGATGCCCCTATTATTTTCCTTGTTCTACAATTTATTATCTACTTAGTAACTTCCTTCTAACTTCTCTTGAGTAACATAAAATCATGGGGTCCAATCCTCCTTATGAAGACTTCATAGACTTAGGGTTGGGTATGGATCTACAATCCATATTGAATCTTGAATTCTTGCTCATTCCTTGCATTTTTCTCATTGGTTACATGCCTTCTCCATTTTTCTAATTGGTTGGATGTTGATTTCTGTAGGACTAGAAAAATGGGTTAAATGCATAACATACTATGAGAAAATCACAAACTCAATCAACATACGTTAGCACCCACTAGTCTACCATGAAAGCCAAACTAATAAAGAAAGCAATAGAAACCCCCTCTTTCACTTGTAGCTCCCATGTCCTTCTTTCTTCTCCAAATAATTGTAGCTCCAAATTTGCCTATAGTGCACACAAAATTGAAGCAAAAGTCTATGATGTGGATAATTCCATGAGAATACTTGAAGTTGTGATTTGAATGTGAGAGATGGAGTGAGAAATCTAAAAGAAATTAGGACCTAAATACTTCCAAGACTTCAAGAGGACAAGGACCCAAAATGAGAGAAAGAGTGTTCATTTTATAATCAAGACTCAAAGTGAGGGCATTGGATTTGTCACCCCTAGATATGTGATGTGGCAAGAGATTCCTATGACGCATATGACAGAATATGCCAATTGTGAGATTCTATGACACATGCAAGTCAAACTTGGCTAAATGTGGAAGAGAATCTATGACGCGTCATAAGACACCTCAACCCACTTAAAGCCAAGAATCTATGAAAAATAAGCCAAATAGAGAAATGCATAAGACAATAAGAATATTTGATTGTGAGAAATCTTAGCCAAGTGTTGAAGGATAATCCATGAGGTGTCATATCAAAGTGTCATGGTGATGCAATATTTTATGAAATATTCGAATTAAAAATCCTCTTATTCCACAAAATAAGAATTAGTAGAAAATGGAATTAATGATGGAAAATGGAACTTAGGAAATTAAGAATTTCCATTGTTTGTAGATGATAAACCAATTAATTAATAAAATTAATTAATTGAGGATGATAATTAGGAAGACTAATTAGAAAGAATAGGATTAAATTATGGGTTATTTAATCCTATAGAGAAAATTAGTAGATAATTGTCCAAATTGATTAAATGAATGCGACCATATCCTTTGATGAAAATGTGACAATGATGGATATCAAATAAGATGATGAAAAGGTAGACGAAAGCCATGGTCAAATTGATTGATTTAAGTTGATAAAATGCTAAGGACACATGACATGAACTGGTTGATATGTAACATTTAACCAACATTGTAAATGCTACAGGATTGAAATTGATTGATAAGGTTTGATCATAATAACATCAACAGACACTGTCAATATTATTAAAATGATTGATGATGTCATGATCTAACATTGAAAGCCTCAACAATGCCAAAGATTAGATGACATGAATGATAGTTTGACCTAGCACTAAGAGCCATGATAGTACTAATGTCAGATTGATAAGATTGATAAGTTGATAGGTTTTCAAAGGCACTGAAAGCCGCAAAAATGCCTAGGAGCAAATAAATAATGATTTATTTGGGATGTTTGATATGTTTTAGGCTGATTAGGACTGATTTCAAGTGATTTTGGGTTAATTTTGGGTGATTCCGAGTTGATTTGGGGTGATTTTGAGTTGATTTGATATGATTTCAAGTTGATATGAAATTGATGTGAAAGGGGATACAAATGACAAAATATGGTCAATCTGGCCAAAAGATCAAAGTTAGTAGCATGAAAAAATGGGACAAATTAGTATGAAGAAGTGATGAAATTGTAGATGCGAACCATTTTTGAGCATCTACAATTGCATAAGAAATATAAAAGATTTTTTCTTATCCTTTTTTTCCTTTGAGATCTTTCTATGTTGGCTCCAAAAATGGTTTACATCTGAGTTTGTGAGGGGACAAACTCATATGTTGATTTTGTGTTACTCGGCACATACTAGACTACTAGTCTTGGGCACATATACTATCCTGGTTTGCTCAGCATCTATTGTATTATGTCTTGCTTGGCACACCTATGATTCTAGCTCACTCGGCATGTGAAGCACTCTGACTTGCTTAGCATCAACTATGACTTGACACCTATATATCACTTGGTACCTATTGCTTACTCGAAACCTAAAGTCACTTGGCACCTATTGAAATACTAGCTCAACACATACTATAGCTTGGCATACATAGTGTACTTGGCATGTATAGTGAAATTGGTTAAGTGTGTTGACACTCGAATGTCAAAACTATTCTAAGACCAACATGAGCTTGTAGTAGAAACAACCTCTTTAGTGAAACACATTTCTCCCTTGGGCACCACATCAACATGGCTAAAGAAAGAGGTCATGTTTTTCTAGAAAAAGAAGTTGGACCTAACAATTGAGGAGGGAATGAAGGAATTAGTGAAAGAAATTAGGAAGCATGAGCCACCTACATATGATGCATGAATATTGGCCTTCATAATGAAGAACCAAGATCAAGAATTCCTTATACATATAATCATTCCCCCTCTACACATTGACACCAAACCACTCACTCCTAGAGAATACCAAATCAAGGAGGTCATGTTAGGAAGACCCATATTAGATACATCCAAAGCAATGATCACCATAGGTATGAAAGAGGTGTTAAGGCATATGGACTGGGATGAGTCTAAGTTGATAGCACTACAAAAGAAAAATGAGATAGTAAGAGGCTATCTACATGAAATGGTGGGCCCAATCAACCTGGAGAATCTAGAGATAACTCTTGTGGTAGCATTAGAGAGAAGATGATTATGGGTGGCATAATTAGATCTATTTTTTGAAGCATGTCAATAATGCCATCATAGTTTTGAAGAAAGAGGTATGAAGATCATACGAGGAAATTTAGGTCTTTTACATCAGATCCAGTTGAGTGTCGACGAGTTGGTGTCCATAGTGAACCAAGATTTTGGGTTTATGGATGAACTTATTACCTGGGTAAATGTCCTACATGATTTCAAATCAAAGGTACCAAAATTTAATGGTGGTATATGCTGCTAAGGAGCTTGATAAGTTAGATTATTGGATAGAGAAAATATCATTAGGCAATAATGTTATGTAGGGATTGCATGTAGAAATCCATTGAATTAAAGATAAGGCTCAAGAGAAGTTTTTAGAAGCAAAGAGATATTACAATGTTTCTAGCCTTGAGATTTATGAGGATGAGTCAAAGAACAAGATTTGTGTGGTACAATTAGTTATGCAATAGTTCAGAGTTATATTTGAAGAAGTTTCATGAGAAGATGACATCAAACAAGCCTTCAATATTCAAGATGCACTATTGGAACTAGACACCAAGCTTGAGGAATTTGTGGAAACAAGGATTGAAGTGGGTAAGTATTGGCAAGTAGTGAAGAATAAGTATGAGGGTCTTAATTTTCTATAGGCTTTCCAAGTGGCAAAAATAATAGAGAATTTTAAGAGAAAATATCTAGAAATCATTTTGGTCTAAAGGCGAAGAAATTCCAGATGTCATAAATTTAGTTTTGACACTTAGAAGAATTTTGGATTTTTGGAACCTGTCATGCAAGTGTGTAGGTTCACTTTTCACATAGGTGTGCCCATAGTTTCGAGTAAGAATTAGTACACTAAAAATTAACTACCAATTCCTAATTAGAGAATTTTGTATGGGAAACACATTTTGACAGTAGTTCAACTCCCAAAAATGCCTAGAGAAGGTCGAGCTTCCATTTTTAGAGCTTTGTTTGTATATAATTAGATTTTTTTAATTAACTTTTAGCATTTGTTTGCATTTTAAGAAGTATCATACCTAACACAAAGGGAAGATATGATTTCTTATAAATAAATGGATGTAATATGTACTCCAGGCCATTATATTGATGCAATAGTATATGCCATTGGTGCTCTCATTCTGAGTGTAGTTATTCTTACCAAAGTGTGTTACTTTTTTTAATGGATGTTCATGAATAATAATGGAGCAAATGGTTTTATTATGTTGTTATGATTGTGCAAACTTATAGTTCTAGTGTTTCCCTCATGTTAACAAATTCCATTGACATAACTAATTGAAGAAAAGATTGCCTATTTCTTTTGCATAGCATCTTGTCTCAAATGAGCACACTTTCTATAGCCTTGTCATTTGATGAAACATGAAACATATTTTGGTTATTATTGAGTTCCCATTGACTATTGCATTAATGGAGTTGAGGAAGTATTGCTCCTAATTTTATTGGTTTTCTACCTAATCTTTTTGACTATTTAATTCACACATGTGTTGTTACGGTGGTTTATGTCCATTAGGAATTTCCCTTCAAGTTATTTTCTTTAATATCTCATTACCTTATCTTTTTAATTTTCTTTCCTAACACTTGTTAAAATAGGGATTCATATAGTTGCATTGATAAATTGCATTCATCATAAAACAAAAAATACCAAAAATATATTTCTTTTGTGGTTACTTTTTGTCAAACAACAACAGATCAAATAGATTATCCAAAAAAATTCAAAACCTACAAAGGCCTCCTAGTAAACATACAACTTATCTTCAATTGAGCATATTTTAATTATTTGCAAGATAGCTTGGAACCTTGGAGTTGATCCTCAATCATCTTTTCAAGATAGGGCTTTGCGAGAATCCCCATCATTCAACATTGTACAAATTGATAGCTCAATAGAAGTTTCACTAGAAGAAGGGCCTATAAACCATTTGGATAAGAAAAACAACTTTTTGTATTGAAATTTTGTAGTTTTTGGAAGTTCAAAAAAAAAAATCATTCAACACTATCAGAAGGTGTGCAAGTGCACTATTTTGATAGAGTGTGGTTTTCTAAAGGTGCCCTTTTCCATAATTGACACAAACTGGAAGATCTTGATCAACCATCTTCATTTCAGTAAGTTTTAAGATCTTTAGATAGTGAATTTAAGTTCTTACAATTCAATCATTTTTGAAAGCCTCACACTAACAAAGGACTACCAAGAATTCTACCACTTCCATTCCAAATTTCATCATCTCCAATTCCACTCTAAACCTACCTCCACCCATCATTCCACCAAATCCTCCACTAATGGAAATTTTTGAAAATGTATTAGATTAAACAATTAACTTACAAGGTGCACTTAATGACTTCCCAAGAATCCTGAGAAACTCTGCACAAGGTTCATCTACGGAGAAAAATGAACACTTGAGGACCATATCAAAGTCTTTAAAGAAATATGCAATTGAAAGCAAGTTCAAGAAGAGAATGTAGTCCTCTATTTATTCTCATACTCATTGGGAGAAGTTTCCTTTAATGGGCATGTGAATTTTCCACTAAGATGTATCCAGAATTAGGCCACTTTTGAAAAGTTGTTCCTTGAGAAATTTAAAACATTTGTCAACCTGACTATGATACATCATCACTTCATATCAATCAAGAGGGATCTAATGGAGACCATTTCACATTTCAATCATCATTTTCACATGGCATATTGCAAGTTGGAAACACCTTATACTATATTAGTTGAGGCTTCAATTCAAATTTATCTTAATGTTATGGACAATCTTACAACTATCTTCCTATGGAGACTAGCTTTTGAATACATTGACACATTGGAAAAGGTCTTCGAGGAAGTAATTACCTTTACTAACTAAGCCAATCCTAATGGAGGAGGATTGATGGTTCTAGCTCAAAATAGTACAATAGTACTAGCATATGCTACTGGAGCACAAGTGATGCCTAGTCAATTTATTCCAATGAATCTAGTCCCATTACAATAGGCACTAGTTGTACCAGTTCTAGCCATAACTTACCTAGGATGTAACCCTCCAAAAGTTGCTTTCTTTGAGAAAAAGGTAGCAACATCCATTGAAGCATAAAATAATGTTGCATATGAGATTGGCCAAATGAAGAAGACCGTGTCTCAAATTACCAATGAATTAACCCATTTGAGGTTGTCACATAGATAGAATAATAACTTATAGAGAATGAATGCAGGCCCTTACAACAACAACTATGGTCAAAATTACAATAAGAATTTTAGGGAAAATAACAATGCAGGGAACAATTTCAATCCTCTAGATTATAACAACAATTTCCAAAGATAGAATTGAAAATGGATTACTTGTCTAAATAATGGAAGCATCCTTGCAGATAAAAACAATATGCTCATTTTGTAGACATCAATCAATATGACAATAATGAAAATGTACCCAATGATGATGGCTTATATTTCAATGGAAATCAAGAAGTGAACCAAAATTCACAAGGAAATAATAACAAGCCCCGTATGAAATGCAATACTATGATTTTAGAATCTTATGATTCTCCACAAAATTCAATCATGGTAGAACAAGATAGTGAAGAATTTACTTTTCTATTCAGTCAAGAACCGGATCCTCAACTAGAAGAGGTGCTTGCTTTGCAAAATAACAATCAAAATACTTACAATTTGTGGAATTGAAGAGAACCCATTATTGATGGTATTACTCCTACTTTGCAACCAACACCTCAAGATCCAAGGGATAATAACACTCTAGTACTTACTAGAGTACCCTACGTTGGACAACAAAATCAAAACCAAGGAAATGTTCATACAATCCTCAAGAATCCTACTTGGTCAACTAAAAAGTACAATCTAGTGAAAAATTTAAAAAGAAAGAAGGCCAATATATCCTTTTTTGACATGCTAAAAAATTTTCCTAATCAAAGAGAAGTGCTAACAAAAACTCTTGATCTTAAAAAGGAAACACCTAGCATGGGTACTCAAAAGATAGTATCACAAGTCAACAGTTTTGAGGCTATGCCAATCATGTATAAAGACAAGACTAAATTGCCTCCTTTCTTGCTCAGCATTAGAATATTTGGAAGAAACCTCCATATTGTCTCATTAATTCAGGAGCTTCTTGTTACATCATGCCATTTTCAACAGCTCAAAGGTTGGGAGTTACTCCTCAACCCACAAATTGAATAGTGATTGAACTTGATAAAACCGAAGTGAAAGTTATTGGAGTATAAAAATATATTTGAATACAATTGACTACAAACCCAAAAATATAAGACATCATAGATATAAATGTGGTGGAAATTTCAAAAATATATAGATTATTAATGAGCAAAGAATGGAAAAAATGCTTAAGAGGATGGTTCTCAACTAATTTTACTCATCTTTGCCTACCTTGGAAAGGACTAAATAATCATATCAAGATCATCATTCAGCCAAAACTAAAGGCAATGACCACATAATACAATGCACCAAATAAGATAGCATTTTTTCAAGATGATTTAGGTTCCCAAAAGAGGAGGTTGTGACTTGGTTCATAGATAGTATGGTTGCAAACTTACAATTCTTAGGTGAAGAATAAGACCCCAAATGTTTTGCTTCTTCCAAGATTTTGTAAGTTGCACAAAGTTAGTCATTTATAAATTGAATGCACAAATTTTGAAGAAGTAGTTGCTAGGGTACTCACTCAAATAATGCAATTTGAAAATGGTCAAACTCCAAATGAGATACAAAAGGAAAGTTCAAGTTCCATGTGCATATCTAAATTTGTGGGGATTGATGAAGAAGAAAAAGAAGATTCTAATGCATCATACAGTGACACTTCTTCAGATGCTGGAGTTTTATCTAATCCTCTGCCAAGGATGATCAAAGTCCTAAGGAGAATTTTTTTTTTAAAAGGTTAAGGTTAGACCTTGGTGTTTATTCATCCTAAACCAAAATTTGATAAAATCACTAGATTAATTGGGCATATTCAATATCAGTAAGAAAAATGGACAACCCCAGTATCAAAGGTAAATAATAGTAACACTCCAAGTCCACCATGTGAAAGATTACAATGGATCCTAAAGAAATAGTCCTTCAAATTTCAATTTAAAGAAAATATTTTAAGAATAAACACAAGTCTAGAGATCCCAAATAACAACCAATTTGGATACTCAAGTTTGATGGCTATAAATGAAAATTAGGATTTGGTATAGGTATTGAATTAATTAATCCCAAAGGTAGGTTTTCTTATGAAACATATTTCTTACAATTTAGATGTACTAATAATGTTGCAGAGTATGAAGCCTTGATTCATAGACTTATCCTCACATTAAAGAAAGATGTCAAATATCTCATAATTGAAGGAGACTCTCAATTTGTTATTATATAGGTGAAATTAATTTATTCTTGGAATTATAGAATATTACTTGTGTAATAGAAAAGATTTTGGGACTTACTATAAGATTTTGAGGCCTTGAACATAAGGTCCATTCCAAGAAAGAATAACATGGTATCTGATGGCCTTTCCATTTCAACAAGTGCATTGCAACCCATTGAAAGAACAAAACTAAAGATGTTTTTAGTTAAATTGATTATTTTCCAATCTATTTTAGACAACATTATGAACTTCCAAGTCTTCCAAGATGAATAACATATTATCAAGATCATTAAGGGGATGGAAGAGTTAGAACATATATTCGATTGAGATGAATTAGCACATAGTAAAAGAAATGTTGAAGAAAAGGGGATTGAATTTCATGTGATTCATATAATCTAGGTATGGAAGAAGATCCCAAGTTCATAAGAATTGGTAAGGCATGTAACCCTAAAGAATGAGAGAGTATGCTTTAATTACTTATAGAATACAAAGATTTCATAGCATGGAGTTATGAAGAACTCCAGACATATGATCTTGAATTCATCACTCATTACATTCTATCGAAGCTTGATGCCAAAACTTTTCATCGAATACAAAGACCAATGAATCCCATAATTGAGCCTTTGATAATGAAAGAAGTCCAAAAGTTACTTGATATTAAAATCATCTTCCAAATCCAACATTATACATGGGTTTATAACTTTTTTACATTAAGGAAAAAGATTGGAGTTCACCTTTGTGTGGATTTTTCATAATTTGAACATAGCTTCTGAAAAGGATAACTACCATTTTCCCTCACTTGATAAAGTATTGCAAATTGTGAATGGGTCTAAAATGATGTCTTTTCTAGATGGGTATTCTGGATACAACCAAGTAATGGTAGATGAAGAAGATGGGTTGAAGATTGCATTTAAAATAAAATGGAGAACCTTTGCAAACCAAAGAATGCTTTTTGGATTGATCAACGTAGGAGCCACACTCCAAAGAGTGATGGAAAAAGCATTCAAAGGGATGATAAAAATATATAATTATTTATATGGATGAGTTAACCATCTTTTCAAAAGATCAGAGTACTCATATTACTTATTTGAGAAAAGTATTCAACCAATGTCAAAGATATGGCATATCACTTAATCCCAAAAAGTGTTTATTTAGGGTCTCAATAGGATAGCTTCTTCATCATATTATTTCTAAAGTTGGGATATCCATTGATCTTGAAAGAATAGAAGCAATTCTTAATATGTCACCTATGTTGTTCATGTTTTCAGTTCATGCCTACTTGAATATATATCTCAAATTGAATGATTTTGGTTCCTTTTGTGAAAATTAGGGTTTGGTATTTTAAATTTTGTTAACCCTAAAAAAACCCTAATTTTTGTTTTACTGAATTATTGCCCTAAAAAACTTTGGGTTAGGCACCTTTTCAAAGTATTTTGAGTAGGAGGAATGATTTCAAAATCACCCCCTTTGTTTTCTCAAGAACATCTTGACAATTTGTTCACACGTTTCTTAAAGATCCCAAAAAATTTAACTTAAGCTTCTATCTTTAATTTTCTATGGGTTTGGGTTTCTTTTTGAAAAAATAATCATTTTAATGGTAACCCTTGATCTTAGATTATCATGTTGGCGCTATACAAAATTGCATGTCACTTACCACTAGCAACATGGTTGTAGAACCCACTCAATAAATAAATAATGTCTTAAGGTTAAATGAACCACACCATCAAATTTTTATATGATCAAAAGTGGTCACCTTGTCATTACAAGAAGTTGCATGAAATTTAGTGCTAGCAACATAGCAATCACCCACAAAAAGAAAATACAAGGGGACAAAACTTAAAGATGGTGTCATGAATTTACCATTCATTAATAGCCTCATTAGTATGCTAGCTTGTAAGAAGTGCCAAATGCCATTAAGTATGTGCACTAATAGAAAGGTACTATTGATCCACATCATCAGATCTCTTCAAGAGCCTCGGTGGTCGCATTGTCACTATGAGAACTTGCTCAAACTTTACTGCTAGTGACATAGCAACCAAAGGGAAGTTCTGCAAGCCCACCATGTTTACAATGGAATAATCATAAAGTTTTAACCACTTGATTAAAGCATCATCAATGATGGTCACTATGTCACCACAGGATGTTGCTCACTATTTAGCCTTGGTGACATAACAAGAGCATGACACATGTCCAAAGATATAAGTGGGTCCAATGTAATCACTAGTAGTGAAAGGAAAGGCTTATGTGGAAGGACTTAATTGGGTTGATCACCAACTTGGAGGGTTGAAGCTAAGACATTAATGATTTTATTCCTCAATAGACAGATTTTTTAAAAATTGATGGCTTGTTTTTAAAATTGAAAAGTGGTGCTACTCTATTTTGATCTACGATCCATTTATGAGAATTAAGGCACCCCATGAAAAGTAGAAACTAGGGATATATTACAAAACTCAAAGATTTTATTCATGTAAACATATTTTTGATTTTTTAAGAGCAAGAACCTATTGAAGAAGCTTTTCTCGACTAATAGAATTGTGAAAGAAAGTTCTATATCAATGACTCACTACAAGTGTCAAAGAAGAAGTAAGAGAAGCAAGTAAGTATCTTAACCCTTATATCACATAGAGAATTCTAGTTTTTTTGCATTATTATCATCAAATATACCTCTAAAGAAGGGTTTTTGGGGAAAAGTATAATATTCCAATAGGAATATACATGATGACTTCCTGGAATAATTAACTAAGTCCACGAATGAGTCAACCCAGATAAAAAAGCTAATTCCTATGAACCCTAGACTCAAGATCGTAGATGGTTTATATCATAAAGGAAATTGGATTAGGGATATCATTAGTTCTAAAATAGGTCTCCAGCTTTTTAAGAAATGGTTCTTAGAAAGGAATTTTTTTGCCCCCAATGGAAATATTTGGAATTTTGATTTGGGTAAATTAGTAGTCTTTAGGGTTTTCATGGAGTTAGACCTTCTCATAGCCATAGCCCAAAATTATGACCAAGTAGCTAGGTTAGTGAGGAGATTAGATGGGGAACCTCTAATAAGAATTATTGCTAAAGAAATCTGAGAGGTTTTTGGGTTTGAGCCAGTCACAAATTATCATGAGCTTATTGATATTGGATGATGTAGGAGCATCCAAGGGTATTTGGATATCTTGCATGATTAAGGTATTTTGGTACGGTTGAGTGGAGCTATTTGGTTCTTGGGTAGTTAATTTTGATGTATTTAATAATTATTTTAAGCCTTTAAAGGTATTTTGTATTTAATTTCTATTGGAGGCCGACTTGTGGCTCTTTAAGTATTTAATGTCAGGTTTATTTAGGTTTTAGCATTCTAGGTTGACTTGTGGATTATATTGGTATAAGTAGGGGTTGTGGTGAAGTCTTTATTCATTATTCATCCATATTAAAGAAGAGGAGGTGGTAGAGGAGAAATTTTTTGAGAAGGCTAGTAGTTGAGGCTTGGAAAACAAGGAGATTGCTTGGTGGCTTGCAAGCACAAGTTGAGATCTTGGAGGTTTCTACTAGAGTGTGGATCTAGACTAGCTTGTGTTTTGGTTGGATCTTAAGGGATCTTATAGAACTATTATTATAATTACTATTATCATTGCATGTAAATAGCTATTTTATTAATAAAGAGTTGTGATTTGGTATCAGATCTCACATTGTTACTGTGTTTCTATTGTGTGGCTATTCGCTAGGGGCTAGGACATATCCTTTGGGGATTCTCCTACCCTATACTACATTAGATGGTATCAAAGTGAAGGTTTTTCCTGAGTGTGTAGACTAAATGCTAAAGTTGTGGTAGTTTACACCATGGTTTTGTGAAGTGGATTTATTGGGGTTTGCAAAAATCTTGGAAGATATTTCTAAGAAGATTGGACCCTAGGGCTATTGATGAGCTTAGTGATGTTGTGGAAGAAAGGATCTTAGAAAGGGTTAGGGTAGATTTAGATTTAAAATAGAGGAGGTTAAAGCCAATATCAGATCTGAGATGGCATTGATGAAGATTGATATGATCACTGAGATCATAAGTGTTATATGTGGTATACCTTAGCATATGGGTACTAAAGATGGTTATGAGGAAGTTGTTGAAGACTTTGAGCTAGCTAGATTGAGTGGTGAGTCCAGAACTAATTATGTAGAGAAACTGGTGGAAAATAGGGTTGGTCAGTTTGCTAGACCTAGATCTCAATTGAAGTTGAAGCATAAGATGGAAGTTTCTAATTTCTTGGGTACTTTGAATCCTAAAGACCTAATTGATTGAATTAGTAAATTAGAAGACCACAATGAGCTTGACGATATTGAGGATCCACTTAGGGTAAGGTTGGCACAAGCTAAACTGAAGGGACATGCTTCTCTTTGGTGGAAGGAACTACAAAGGGGCAAAGAAGAGTAAGGTGAAATGAATATCACTAGATGAAGATTGATGATAACTAAATTGAAGATTAAGTCCATCCCTATTTATTATGAACTTAATTTGTTTGAAAGGTTGCACAATCTAAAGCATAAGGATATGACTATGAAATATTATACAAAGGAGTTCTACAAGTTGATTATTCAGTCTGGACATAGAGAATTGTCAAAGGAGAAGGTAGTGCAATAAATTAATGGTTTGAGATTAAATATTTGGGATGAGGTTGGTATGCTGAATATTTTATCAATTAAGGATTCCTATCAGTATTCTTTAAGAGTAGAGGAGAAGCTAAATAGGAAGATTCAAGGTAATGCTAGAGGGAAGAAGAAGCAAGATAGCTCAGCATAAGCTAAATCGAGTGCAGAAGGTGAAAAAAAACCTATTGAACAGAAAAGAAGGATAGGTGGAGGTGGGTTCAAAGGTAATTTTTTTAGGTGTGGTCAAGAAAGGCATAGAGCTTTTGAATGTCTAATTGGAAGGACAACTATTGTTGTGAATGAGGTTTTAGTCTAGGACAATCAGCTTGAGCAAGGACAGAGTTTGTTGGCTCAATGAGTATTGGTTGGTGAGAGGACACTGGATTTTTTTTAGAGAACTAGTTTGTTTAGGACTTGTTTTAAGTATGGTGGTAAATTATGTAAGGTGATTGTAGATGATGGTAGTATGGATAACCTTGTTGAGGAGGAGATGGTTCAAAAACTTGGTTTAAAGAGAGTGAGATACCCTTATTCTTATTGGACTGGTTAGTTGCAAGGTAAACATGCTTTGGAAGTGAGGGAGTAGTGCCTTGTTGATTTCCAAATTGGGCCATATAAGGCTCAATTGTTGTGTGATATTGTGGACATGAACAGTTGTCATGTGTTTCTTGGTAGACCTTGGCAGTATGATTACAAGGTTGTGCATGATTGTGTCAAGAATGTGTTTACAATTGAGAAAGGTGGTAGGAAGCATTCCATGATTCCTTTTTAAAATGAAGAGGTTAATAGAAGGAACCTGAGTATTGGTAGCTGAGTTGACTTGGTCTATTCTAAAAGGGTTAGCAACCAATGTGGGCAGAAAACCTATGGAACATCAACGATGGAGGTGAAGAAGTAGAAAAAGGGAAATGGAAAGAGTGTACAAGTTGAATACTTAGAGGACATGTATGTGAAGAACCAATTTGGGATTTATGTGTTGAATCCTAGAAGATGTTCTTCCAGCTACTAAGAACATCTTTTTGCACTTAGGGAGTCTAATGTAGGAGCATCTTGGAGTAGTTAGATATCCTACATGATTAAGAAATTTTGGTGGGGTTGAGTGGACCTATTTGGGTCTTGGGTAGTTAATTTTGATGTATTTAATAGTTATTGTATCCTTTAAAAGAATTTGGTATTTAATTTTTGTTGTAGGCTGACTTGTGGCTCTTTAAGTGTTCAATGTTAGGTTTATTTAGTTTTTAGCATTCTAGGCTGACTTGTGGCTTAGATTGGTATAAGTAGGGGTTGTGGTGAAGTCTTTAATCATTATCCATCCATCTTAGAGAAGAGGAAGTGGTAGAGGAGAAAAACTTTGAGAAGGATAGTATCTGAGGCTTGAAGAACAAGGAGATTACTTGGTGGATTACGAGCACAAGTTGAGATCTTGGAGGTTTCTAATAGAGTGTGGATCTGGACTAGCTAGTTTTTATGTTGGATCTTGAGGGATCTTACAAAACTATCACTGTAATTGCTATTGTATTTGGTAATATATTGGAAGGCTTTACAGCCCAACACATTTCATGTAAACAATTATTTTATGATTAAAGAGTTGTGATTTGGTATCAAATCTTGCATTGTTATTGTGTTTACGTCATGTGGTTATTTGTTGGGGGCTAGGACATCTTCTTTGGGGATTCTCCTGCCTTGCACTGCATCATTGGAAAAGGAGTATCTATCCAAAAAGTATTCGGTCATGCAAGGTGCATTGAGAGAACACCTGACCACAATTGAAAAATTGACCTTTGTTATAGCATCAATTAAAGAGCCTTTTAAGAAGGAATTTTTCACTTCTAGGGCCATAAATATTTACATGACTTTATGTAGGGTTTTTGGTGAGGATGAAAGAAAATTTATGCCCATAAAGTTCATGTACATGATGGTATATATATCTTCTTTTTTTGTGGATATCATCTTTGATTTTGCATCTTACTTAACATAGGAGATTCATGTAGAACTAGTTGGGATTGTAAATAGCAAAGTTGAGAAAACATTTAACATTTATTCATTGTTGATGCATAGGTTCTTATTTAAAGGGGTTAATTATTTTGAAAAGAGATGGTTTTAAATAGAGAATATGAGGGAGAAGATCTACCAGTCCAATTGTAAAGTACAAATATGAACTGGGATGCAGAGGAGGCTAGCTTTGTTAGATCTGATAGGTAATTCACATCCAAGTTGAGAAAGTTCATATTAAGGGACAATCCTAGAATTCCCAAGGCATTGTTGGATTTTATCAGGCCTATGGACAACCCTTCTAGTTTGAAGGTCTCCCACAATTGGGTAGTTATCATATCCTACCCTATATCTATAGTTTCTAGAGTATATGGACACCAAGGGACTCCCCATGTACTTCCATACCAAGTACCTATGCAGGTAGGGATAGCTAAAATGGTATGGTAGATAGGTGGATTGGATGAAGCACAATTGATTACTCAATTTTCCCATCTTGTACTATTGCTCACTAGTTCATAATCACTAAAGGTGGTTGGTTGTTCCTGTATAAATTTCTAGACTAATATAAAATGGTTGTCTCCCATATTTTTTTTAATGACAATGAGGGATTTTTTGATATATTTAGATGAAGGGCTCAGAATAGTGTCAAGGATCATCACCCCTACTTCCCTAAGGACATAATGAGCAATGAATTCTCTCTTCAAGAGCAAGAGATTAAAAAGAAGTAGAGAGTTTACTCAAAGGTTTTAGAATTTATTAATTAGTTTGATAAGAATTATAAGCCTTTGGAAGATGCCAAGATAGAGGTAGATATATTAAATAAATTGATAATCACTTTTCTAGAGATCATGGAGGCTATGAATGATCAGAAATTATCTTTTTATTAAATCGTATCCTGATAAGGCCTGAGAGGTCATGAGAAGATTTTCTTTCACCCTTGTAGTAGGATCAGGGCAATTAGTTATTCAAAGAATACCTAGCTATAATATAATTTAGAATAAGGGGTCTGCAGTGGATAAAGGAAAATAAATAATTGGGTCAACTAGTGTTATTTTGAAGGAGATGCCTGATGAGCCCATGGCCAAGAGGTAGAAGGTAGAAGAAAAACAAGTGTCTCAAATAGAGGACTATTCACCACTTAGTCCCTATTACATATAGGAGATGAACATCTTTCTAAGGAGCAGATGGAAAACTTGGGGTCCCAAGGGGGAGTTTTTATTACTACTTCAGAGTTGGAGGAGGGGAATCCTTAGGAACCTCCCATGCCAAGCCTTGAGTTGACTATTGCTAACTATAGAGGAAGGGAGTTGGACCATGCTGTAGAATAGGCCAGCCATGAATTTATTTCTGATGATAATTTTGTTAAGTCTAGAGCCTCTAATCAATTTTCTGGGAGACAAATATATAACTACTTGAAGAAAGATGTAATAAAATGAAAATAGAGCATCCTAAGATGGATGGTGCAGATCTATAGAACCAAATAAAGGAGGAAATGATGCAAGAGTTTAAAAGCTTGACCCTTTAAGAAGGGAGAAAAATGATAAAATCCTCTAGGGTTTTGCTATTGCCAGATTTGGATATTGTTGTAATGATTTTTAATTCTGTCACCAAAAAATTAAATGTAGATGAGAAGGTGAGGAAAGAGATGAAAAGTGTCAAATTTAGCAAGGATCATGCTACATTAATAATCTGATCAATGAGAAAAGGATCCAAAACTAGCTCTTCCCTACCTGATGACACCAGCTTGATAGGAAATTTGATTGTAAAGAGAGTGGAAGATACTACAAGTGAAGAGGTCACAAAGCTAGGTGTTGGATCAGCCAACTTCACCATAGCCACAACTCATAGGGATAAAAGGGAAAGATTAGAGTTATAGGATAAGTATGAGAAAGTTTTAGCTGCCTATAATAGAGAAGTTCAAAAGAGAATTAAACTTAAAAAGAAGTTGATGGGACACCAAGGGAAATCTAATAAGCCTAGGAACACTTATCCTTATCCATCAGTGGAGCCTTTTAAATCCACTCCTCTTACTAAAATTCTAGACACATCGTAGAGACCTCAGAATTACACTACAAAGGATTGTGAAGAAGAAAAGAGTAAACTATAGGTGTTGCATGTAGAGTTAGATATCCAATATGAAAGGAAAGTCATCATATATTTAGTTTATAAGATTGGTTGGCCAACATTTTATAAGAAATTAGCAAAGGTAATAAATATATCGAATGAGATGAAAGAAAATAACGATGCTCCAATTATTAATAAGTGGAACAAGATGGACAAGGATGTCACTCTTTTGTGTTTTTCAGTTATTACTCTATCTTGTGAGCATATAGAAGAGACTTATGAATTGACTAATGATCTCTCCAAGTTTTATGATAAGAGAACTGCATTACAAAGGAGAATCATTAAATCTAGAAAAATATAAGAGTAAAAGTTTTAGACTTTCCCCCATGCCCTGGATAGAAACAATAAGTTGACAAACAAAGAAAAATGGGCCCAAGAATTAAATGACCTATTATGTATTCAGATGAATAGAGTCATAAATGAAAAGGAAAATGCATGGTGGGCAGGTACAACTAAAGAAGTTGTAAAAGTGCAATTATTTTATGATTCTTTAAGAGAAGATTTTTTTAAGATTGATAAAATTTGAGATATGTGATAAAAAAATAGCATGATATTCTAAATTTAATTAGCCAAATGACACACTTTTTGTCAAGTGGATGGCAGATTTTGTTCATGCAAAACAATATGAATATGGTGAATCTGATGATGAAGAAATGGAATAGGATGAAGCACAAATGATTAAAATGTTAGTAAAAGCCAAAGAGGAAAAAGGTAAGCAATGAATTGCAATTACAAGCACCAAGGCCCAAATAGATGACTTGGCAATAGGACAACTTACGGTGATTGTTGATCTGTTAGTGCAAGATGACATGGATGAAGAACCACAGGTTCATCTCAGCTTTCAAGTACCAAAATAAGGCCCATCACATGCAATTCCAATGGTTATGAACTCTGACAAAGAACAACAATAATAGAAAAGCTAATCATGAAACTCCTTAACCAAAAAAGGTGTAGTAAAAGTGGTCCTATAAGAGAACATTCATGATGAAAGACATTTTGTTGCACCAATTTTTGTCTTTTGTGATAGTAACTTTGTAAATATCTTTATGTCTTCAGGATAGTTGTCAGTATTCTCTATGTCTGAAGCTTGTTGCATCTCATACTATATAAGTGAGATTCCAAAGCTAGAGAAAGGGTCTAATTTATTGTATAACTTTTAGTTTTGCTAGTCTATTTCAGTCCAATTTTCTTGATGTCAGCTCTTTGATGTATTTTGTCTACATTTTTTGAGAATACATTAATTTTCCAAGATCATGGTATCTGATTTTGAGTTTTTTTAGTATTATCTAATGTTACATAATTTTCAAAAAGAATTAATACAAAGATGAGCTATCCCCATATCTTTTCTCTCTAAATTTTGTCTAAGTTCTTTTGAGATTGTTTGAGCAAAGCTTGTCCAGTTTAATGCAACTAGGATAAGTTGCATGTCAATTAACTATTTCTTTTGATTCAATGAATTGATTAAATGCTTTAGTGAACATGATAGGATCTCCAGGTATTAAGAAGGATCTATGTAAGAATGAGTTTTAGGGAGAATTGTGGATTATATTGATTGTAATATAGTCAATTAGATCAAGAAATTGGATAGACTATGAATCCTAATGGATGAGGCATTGATCAATTATTTAAGTTAACATATGAAAATATCATAGATATATTTCAAGGAAAAATCTAAAAAATCAATATCAAATTTATATTAAATGTACGAAGAATGTTGTAGTTGGTCAATACTTGTTTATATTTAACCTCTGAGTCTTAGTTAGCTGCTATTTCCTAGAATTATTTGTAGATCTGAGAAGAATTGTGACCAATATGCTATAGGGGATGAGTATTATTATAAAATTCCATGGAATGAATGAAATGTGAATGTGGTATCAATTTGTGAATCTTTTTATCCTTTAGGTGTACTCGCCTTGGTTTTGTAGAGCCAAAAGAGTAGAAAATCTTATATTATTTTATTGAAGATGGGTCCAGATCTAAAGAGCATCCAGCCATTTATGGGAAGTAGCTAATCCTTAGGTTATTTTGATCTTCATTATCTTAGTATCAAGTATCTTTATTACTTGGTAGTGGAATAACACCAACAACCTCCTCATAGTCGTAAAGAACTGAAATCTTTCTTTAGTAAGATCAATTTTATATGTAGATTCATTAATGGATTTATTGAGATAGTACATGTAGGAGTTTATGAAATCCAACTCCACATCTTGCCAAGATCACCTGCATGCAAATAACCTGTTGAAGGGAAACCAAGGAAGGAAGAGGTGGAGCTTGGAAAAATCCTAAACGAACTTAAGAGAGAACATATTGCAAAATAATGAAAATGTATTTACAATGAAAATGAGATAGTTTTACAATGAGAGAGAGACTAAATATAAAGGCCTCAAGGAATCTTGTAGAACAAGATGGAAGGTGGTAGAAGATAAGGTTTACAACTAAGCACACTTCTACAAAAAGGTGGAACATGATAGAAGGGAACAAACTCTTGTGTTGTCAACAACTCATCACTACAACTATTAACTACATGCATTAACCTAAGTAAGCTAAAGTAAAAGAATAAATAATTAATTATTAATTATTTACTCTAACACCCCCCCTTAAGTGCAACTTAGGAGAATATTTTAAGCTCACAAAACTAAGAGAAAATGCAAAATGGGTCTTGGCAACAAGGTTATGTTAGGTACCCATTTACAGTGCAAAGAAATGCAACCTCTGAAAATAGGGAAAGAGGGAAAATCTCATGGGAAAAACCCTCCCCCAAAAAGAGGTAAGTACAAACATGCTGAAAAAATGAAGGAAGGAAGGCCTTAACAAGACACCCCAAGGACAACTTCCATTAGAAATGTTTCAAGAGACTCTCTCAAAACCATAAGTACAACCAGCCCCCCCCACGAGAGATATAAAAGACAACAAAGCTCCCCCTAATGTATGATTTGGGAACTCTATACTTAGTGTGACTACAACAACCAATTTAGGGCCTATTTCTGAAAGTAGTATTTCTATCCACAAAACCTATAATCTAATTGTAGATCTAGAACCTAATTATGTGTCCAGATGAGCCCATACAAAGAATTTAAAGTGGCAAAAATCAAGATTTACAAGTTGCAAAAAAATTCAGGAATAGAGATCTTGAACCACCTACACCAATGTATAGATCAAAAAATTCTACCCCAAAACAAACAAAATTTGCTCGAAAAAACATGTCCGTATGAGGGAGATATCGTTGTTTGAAAATCACCTTAGTAGTTATTTTTTCTAAATTTTCATTGTCGCACCTCCAAAAAATAAAGGAAAAAAGCCCAAAAAAGTTAGATCTGTTATGTCAAACCCTATTTCTCCTTTTTCTCCAAATACTTAAAAAATATTCTTCCTCCAAATTGAAGAAAAAAACACAAACAAACTAGGGTTTCTATCTCCAAATTATGGCTTCAAAAATCCTTCAAACCAAGAAGCAACAAGGAGGCTCTAATACCATGTAGTATTTGATCAAACTTAACTCTACAGCTTGCCTAGATCACCTGCATGCAAATAACCTATCGAAAGGAAATTGAGAAAGGAAGAGTTGGAGCTTGGAAAAACCCTAAACAGACTTGAGAGAGAACATATTTCAAAACAATGAAAATGTATTTACAATGAAAATGAGATAGTTTTACAATGAGAAAGTGACCAAATATAAAGGCCTCAAGGAAGCTTTTAGAACAAGCTAGAAGGTGGTAGAAGATAAGGTTGACAACTAAGCACACTTCCACAAAAAGGTGGAACATGCTAGAAGGGAACAAACTCGTGTGTTGTCAACAACTCATCACTAAACTATTAACTACATGCATTAACCTAAGTAAGCTTAAGTAAAAAAACTAGTAATTAATAATTAATTATTTACTCTAATAGTACACCCTCTCAATGACTTATTGAAAAAGGGAGCAAAAATTGAAGGGTCCCTAAAATAAAGAAATCTTTTGAAAACATCAAAGTAGCCATCTCTATGGCTCCTATACTTGTAAGTCCAGAGTATGATTTATCATTCAAGATCTATTCATTTGCTCTAGATCATTCATGTTTTAGGATTTTCACTCAAAAGAAAGACAAAGAGGATGAAATACCTACTGCATTCATGAGTTGTCCACTAAAAAATAGTGAATTAAACTATCAAAACTTGAAAAACAATCATTTGCTCTAATCAAGGTAGTCAATAAATTAAGTCATTACATACTCAGGAACAAGGTATATGCAATTGTGATAAATGTTGCCATCAAAACATTATTGATGTGGAATGAGCTAGGAAAAAGACAAAGAAAATGGATGGGTATATTACAAGTGTTTGATTCAAAGATTCAACCAATGAAGTTGGTGAGAGGAAACGAAATAACTAATATGATAGTTGATAATGAGATTAGTAGTGATAATGATATCAATTTTGATGATAAAATTAACACCGATAATCAAAAAAGGAGCAGAGTTTCCCAAGTGGATATTGATCAAGGAATAATCACAGATGTATGGTATCAAGATATTGTCTATTATCTTTTGTAGAATTAATACCCTAACTAGATGAATAATTCCCAATGTAGAGGACTCAAGATGAAATGTGAATACTATATGATTCAAGATAGAAAACTTTACAAAAGAAACTATAAGGGAATTTATTTGAGGTGTTTGGGACTCAAAGAAGCTAAAGAAGTTTTGGAATGGCTTCATGATAGGTATAGCATGGGACATGGATCACCAGAGGCTACATCTCACATGATTTTGAGATCGGGATACTTTTGGCCTACCATCTTGAAGGATACATTTGAACATGTATGTTCTTTCGATATTTTTCAAATGAGTACTAATAGAGAGAAAGACATCTAGCTATACCACTACAACCAATGTTTTAGGTACACCATTTTTCCAAGTGGGGGAAGGAATTTATAGGACCAGTGAACCCACCATCATCTATAGGACATATGTTCATCCACGTAGCTATAGACTATTGCATGGGCTACACAGAAGCTGAGACTTTTTGAAATTGATCAACAAAAGTGGTTACAAATTTCTTGAAGGAACACACTGCCACAAGGTTTAGTATGTTATTCTTCCTCATATGTGATAATGGTTCATCTTTTGCATCAATCTTCCTTAATCAATGGGCATTACATAATCAGGCCATAATCAAGTTCTCATCTAATTACTATCCCTAAGGGAATGGTGTGGTTGAGTCCACCAATAAGAATTTGATCGCAGTGATAAAGATTTTGCTGCATGAAAACCCAAAATATTGGCACACTTTGCTAAAATATATATTATGGATGAACAAAGTTAGGATAAAAAATGCTTTGGGGACTTCTCTATATCTACTCATATATAAATTTGAACTAGTATTCCCACTCAATCAAGACTCCAGTTTTTTAATTTATGAGGGGATATGTTGAGGATGCTGATAGAGTTCAGATCATATTAATAAATCTCTTGGAATTGAATGAGAAAAGGACAATCACTATAGAGAATATGGAAAAATATCATGATGTCATGAAATGATGGTTCAACGAGTGGGCCATAATCAAATCTTTTAGAATTTCTAACCTTGTTCTCATGTGGGACAAGGCAAAAGAAAAGTTGAGCAGTCACACTAAGTTTCAACACTTGTGGATTGGTCCTTATCAAATTATGGAGATTTTGGAAGAAATAACTTTTAATCTAAGTTCTCTACAAGGGGAATTGGTCCAATTGTGAGTCAATGGCTAGTTTCTAAAATGTTACTTCAAGGGCAAAAAGTACAAAACATTTCAAAACAAATTACTTTATACAAGTGTGTTTACTTTCAGTTGTATTTTTATTTCATATTGTGTCTTTGCTTTAAAATTTGTGTATGTCACTTTGTGTCAATCTAGGGTTAGGTGAAATCAAGAAGATTTTTTGACACATCCAATAGATCACTCTTTTTGGTTTTGACTTTAGTGAAGAGGTATTTCTTTGTCAAATCATTAAGATGGTTTTGTTTCTTGTACCAACTAAAAATATACATATATGGCTTGCAGTTGTAAAGGACTTTTAGTCTTAAAATTAGAGTTGTAGATCGATAGCTCTCAACACTTTAAAAACTTTAATGTTTGACTATCTTGGTGATTTTTGAATCTAGATTGACATTAGCAAGGGATTATCAAAACTTTTTCATTCAAACAAAGGGTCTCTCCTATAAACTACTAAGATCATTGTTTGGTGTGAGATTTTCCCAAGAGTTCAATCAAAGAGGAATACAAGGGTTATCAAACTAAAGAAAGAAAGTGGAAAACAACACCAATGCCTTGGCCACACAATCTAAGCATGGTCAGGCTAAAGAAGAAATAAAATAATTATAGATGGTGTTTAATTTTAAAGATTCCAAAAGATTCAAAAGGTAATCAGACAAAAGGGAAATGCACTCCAAAATGGCTATCCACCCTTTGTACAAAATGCTTCAAGGAAGAATCAAGTGGAAACACACAAGCTCCATGAAGAAAACAAAAAAAATATTACTAAGGATCCAAACAAAAGAATTGATAACTCATCAAGATCCCCTAGAATGGATTCTCTCATCTAGTTAGATAATGATTGATAAATAGGAAGATGACGATTCATGATGAATGGACTAGTGCAGCAAAATATTGTCTCCAAGTTGTTAGATACTCATTAGATTATACCTCACAATGTAAAAGGAAATTAATACATTAAACACACATTGAGCTTGAAGATTTGAATTTCTAAAGTTTTGACTATCAAGGAACTTGAAAGCTGCTTGAAGTGTTCAAAATTTAGTTTTCATTTGATACATGTCAAAGGGATGCTTGTTGAGGAAGAAATGCCTTTGTCATTTCTTCTCTTTCGTTGGGGCTATTTGTTGTGGTCTCACAACACAAACCCCATTTCTCCTAGAAATGGGTACCCCCTAGTAATTTTTTTCCTACCAGACTCTTAGTCCAAGGTCTAGGTTACTTTTTAACTCCCCTAGGAGTCTAGATCAATCCCTAGTATATGACTAGAGAAGTACAAACAAGTAGAATCTAGCGAAAGAATGAGATTTTTAACTTACATATTCTTAAGTGTGCACCAGCACACTTGGACACATGCACATGTTTACATGTGTGCATTGCATTTCCTTTCAAAAATACTGACATTCACACAAGCCCATGTGTGCACCTTTGGAGGGTGCGCACTTATGAAGGTGCAGACCCTCAGAGATGTGCATTGGTCCCAAGGTCTATATAAGAACCTAGACCCCCCTTCTCCCTCTCACTTTCTCTCTACTCCCCCTGATGTCCACACCTCCACACCCTTCAATGTGCTCACTCTATCTTATACATATGCAAAACACAAGGTTATCACCATGAAGGTGTGCATGTGTGCATCTTCCAACCTCTATACAACAAAAACAAAGACAACCTAATCAAAACCTAACTTTGAAGCATAATGAACATGTGCACCTCCATAAAGTGCACATGTGGAAACCTTCCATACATAGAAAAACTTCACAAATTCTTGTAAAATCTCACTACTAAGGCATTAGAGGTGTGTACATGTGCACCTCCATAAGATGTGCATGTGCACACCTCATCAAGGTGTGCATGTGTGAAACTATGCACAAAAGGTTATTCAAAGGCCAAATAAGTGCATGCACCTGTAAGAATGTTCTAGGAGTGCTATACTACATTTCAGGGTATTAGGGGGGGGGGGGGGGGGGTAAACTATTTGCATTACATTATGATTGATTTTGACCAGTGCTGGAGAAAATTAAGGTTTTTTTACGTTAAATTTTAGTTTTTTGACTAATGTTTTCTTTTCTTGTGTAGATAAGATGGCATCATCATCCTATTCAATGGCGAAAAAGATAGCTACAAAACTAGTAGCATTTAAGTATCAAGGGGCACCCAGAAAATCAAGATTTCAAGATGGACATACCAAGATCAATTATATAGAATTATGGCATATAGACTGCAATGCAATCCTAACAATTTTCAACAAGTCAAAACAGAGTTTTTCTATGGTATCAACATTGATGTTCTCAACCCTTGTGAACCTGACATCTTACCCAGCATCATTTTAGTTCTCAGAACTCATAAAGACCCTTGTAGAACACTATGTATCTAAAGAAAAGGTCATCAAGAGTGTTATAGGAGAGATAGATCTAGACCTTTGACCCTGGAAAATTGAGAAATTATTTCATATCCCAATGGCGGATCAATATTTAAAGATAACATATGATAGAGTAGAACGATGGTACAAGGAAAATCTCAAAGAAGAATGGGAAATAGTGCAATCTTCTTTCTTTATTGGAAAAATACCAACGGGTTGCCGAGTAGGATGACATTGGATATGCAATTGTGCTTTTGAGCAGAGGTATGGGACTTCATGCAAGAGGACACCTTCAAACATGTATGGTCCACTTTATAGAAACCATCAAGATGGAAAAGATGCCAATTAATTGGGCTACTATCCTAAGTGGTAACTTTGATAAGAAACTTGTAGTTGTCAAATTTGGTCCATGATTCTACATGACATTATACATGGTGTACTTATTGGCAGCTCTAACCATAGATTACCCAAGACTTTACAAAAAGGGAAGCATAAAAGATGCTCATGCTTGGACCTATATAGTATATCCATAATTGGAAAAGAAGAAGCTCCCACTTCAAAGTGTGGAATATAGGGTGGTCAATGATAGGTTGATCTTTGAAATCATCAAGTTCATAGAAAGTGATTATTCCAAAAGAATGTTAGTAGAAATAATGGCTAGGATCACAAAGATCTACACTTACTACATTTAGTTTAAAATAATCACCTATATTAGGGTAGTCAATAGTCTAGAAAACCCAAAGAAGCTCCCAAGATATCCATCTCCTGTGTTAATCATTTTCAAGATTACATGTCAACTCACTTCTACATATGACAAAGTGAGAAGAAAACATAACAAGACAGGGGTGTGGCCCATCACAATTGGTGCTTTTGAGGTGAAATAAAAGAAAGATCTTATCACCATCAATTCTAAGTTGGATCAACATCCCTTGGAAAAGTACGCCTCCACTCACCCCTACTTTGAAAACATTTGGATGGTACAACACCTAGTAGGGAGAGAGTTCATATATGAGGATGCATTAGAAGACCACTAGATGAACATAGTAGATGACTACAATGTTTGTATAAGGGACTATTGTAGGATTACTATATTTAGTAGAACATGTGCTAAAAACTAAGATCCCTCTAAAGGTTGTAGAAAAGGATACCAAAGATATTATGGATCCTTTATACAATAGGAACAAGATATATGACCAGCCAATAATGAATGCCAAAATAGGGAAAGATGAGAATATAGATATAAATCATCAAGCCAGGCATCTAGTACAATTGACAAAGGAATGGATCAAGAAACCTTTTGGAATGGATCCATTTCCTTAGGTTATTCCCCTACAAGTCACAGTAAGTCCAATCAAAGGAAAAGGTGTTTTGGTCATGATGCCAACCTTCCCTACTCAATCATTAGTAAGGCCAAAAATGGTACACCAACATGAGAGGGAGGTTGAGTACTATAGGGCTGATTAGGGCACTAACAAGAGGAAAATAGTACATTCCAAGGCTAGGAAAGAAACTCAAGCCCAAGTGCCTAAGCAAGAGTAAGTACAACCTGAACAAGTAGAGCCTCAAGATATGCCTGAAGCTCAAGAGCCCACACAAGAGCCACAAGAGCCTTCATAGCTAGAATAGGTAGAGGAGTAGAGGGTACCACCATCAAAAATACAAGAGGAAGAAGCCTCCCCCTCACCTCCCAAAAAGGAAAGGAGTGAATCAATTTTGGAAAGAACATGGAGGAGGAGATTAAAAGAAAAAAAACTTTGTCCCACAAGTGCCTAAGAAAATCCAAGAAGTGGAGGAAAAAGAAGAAGGGAATAAAATTTTGAATTTGTCCCCTTAAGCTAAATAACCCACTTAGCTAGGGCCATAGAGGAAGAGAGGATAAGAAGCTCCATAGTGACACCTTCATCTTCTCTAAGGGAGCCTATCTAGGTACTAAAAATAGTAGATGAGCAAAAACAATGGATATATAATATGGAAGGGAAATAATTTAATTTCTTTGCCCTCTCTAAATTTGACTTCACATCAATGGGCACTGAGATGGTGGGAGGGAAAATAAGAGATACTCCCACAACTAAACCCTCAGGAGAGAACTAGAATCAAATGTCACCTCTACCTCAAGTACTTCTGGGCATTCCACCACCACCATCTAAGGATTTTGCATTTTTGGATAAGGGATCAGTGACTCCACTTCCTTGAGCTATAGAACAAGAAGAAAAAGTGATAGAGGAAGGGGAGCCCCAACAATTGCATTTCAATGAAGTATAAGAGGAAGGGAAAATACTAGAAGATCCACAAAAAATTCCTCATAATAAAAAGGTTGGAACCTTAGCCAACCAAATACAGAGACTCAAATTGTAGATCTTTCTCAATGAGAAAACACTCTAGAGAGGATTGATAAAGGTAAGGAGCTTGCAATAGAAATAGCTTCTTTTGAAAAATACATGTCTCCCATGGGCACCACACTAACATGACTAAAGAGGGAGTTCATGTTTCACCATAAAAGGTAGTTGGACCTGATAGTTGAGTAGGGAATGAAGGAAATAGTGAAATTAACCATGAAGCCTAAGAAACCAATGGGTGATACGTGAACATTGGCCTTCATAATGAAGAACCAAGAGTAGGACTTGCTTGTACATATAGCTATTTCTGCTCCACACACTGATGTCAAACAACTAACTCCCATAGACTAAGGAGATCATATTGGTAAGAACCATGGTAGACACATCCAAAGTGAAGATCACTATGGGTATGAAAGAGGTGTTCAAAATATGGACTAGGATGAGTCTGAGTTGATAGCACTACAAAAGAAAAATAAGATATTAAGAGGATATCTTCATGAAGTTGTGTGCCCAATCAACCTAAAGAATCCAAAGATCACTCTTCTGGTAGCATTAGAGAGAAAAGGAATAGGGGTGGCACAATTAGATTCATTTTGGGAAGCATGTTAGCAATGGCATGACAATTTTTAAGAAAGAGGTCTACATGTCATACAAAGAAATTCAAGTCTATTACACCACATCCAGTCGAGTGCTAACAAGTTGGTGTCCATAGTGAACCAAGATTTTGGATTAATGGATGAAGTTCATATCTAGGAAAATGACCTACAAGCTTTGAAATCAATCAAAAATCAAAGGTTTTGAACATTAATGAGGTATATACAATTGAGGAGCTTGGTAACTTAGATGATTGGATAGAGAAAATATCAATAGGAAATAAAGTTATGGAGGTATTGCACGTAGAAATCCAATAGATTAAAGATGAGGCTCAATAGTAGTATTTCGAAGTGGAGAGATATTGTAATGCCAAGAGCCTTGAAATTTTTGAGGATGAGTCAAAGACCAAGCTTTTTGTGGTGCAATCAATTTTTCAATAGTTCAGAGGTACATTTGAAGAAGCTTCATCAGAAGATGACATCAAACAAGCCTTCAAGACTAAAGAAGCACTGTTGGAACTAAACACCAAGCTTGATAATTTTATGGAAACAAGGATTGAAATGAGTAATTATTAGAAAGTAGTGAAGAATAAGTATGAGGGTCTCAATTTTTCATAGGCTACCCAAGTGTCAAAAATAATAGAGAACTTTAAGAGCAAGTATGTAGACATCATTTTGGTCTAAATGGGAAGAAAACCAGATGTTGGAAATTCATTTTTGACACTTAGAAGAATTTTAGATTTTTGGAACTTGTCACCAAGGTGCACATGTGTGCAGGTGTGCAGGTGTGTTTTTCGCAGAAGTGTGTTGACAGTTTTGAGTAAGAATTAGTGCATTGATAGTTAAGTACCAATTCCTAATTTAGAGTATTCCATACACTAGAAATGCATTTTGATGGTAGTTCAACTCCCAAAAATGCCTAGAGAAGGTCATGCTTCCATTTTTAGAGCTTCTAGAGACCCCTAGATCATCTTGCAACTGCATTTCCTTACCTTCTCATTCTTTTATTCTTTTGTGTCATGCAGAGGTTCATGCATCCATTAATGAATATAAACAAGGGTAGACCTGCTTAGCACCATTTAGAGAGCCATATTGTATACAATTAGTTTTTAGCATGTCTTTATATTTTAAGAAGTCTCACTCCTAACACAAAGGGAGGAGATGGTTTTCTTATAAATACATGGTTGTAATATGTACTCCAAGTCATTATTTTGATGCAATAATATATGTTATTGGTGCTCTCATTCTGAGTGTAGTTATTCTTGCTAGAGTGCATTATATTTGTGAATCCATGTTCATGAATAATAATGAAGCCAAATGGTTTTACTGTATTGTTATGATTGTGTGACCTTTTAGTTATGGTGTTTGTAATGCCCACCTATAGTTTGCTTTTATGTTCTGATTGTCAAATTCTTTTAGGCTGATTTTATGCATTGATTAGTTTTAGAGATACTAGATTTACAATATTATGATATTATTTCATGACTTGATTAAAAATATATTGGTTATAATTGCTTAGTTGATTTCATTTCATGTGTTGTTAATGATGTCTTGATGATTCCAAATTAGTAAATGTGGTTTCTTTCATAAAAATTTTACGTGATGTCTTTAATGATGACTATGTTTGTATTGATAGAGATGCATTATTGTACCTGAGCATTTGATGTTAGACTTGTAATTTTTATGATACTTACCCCATACTTGCATGTGTATGGTGTGCATGTTTATTTTATCTTTTTGTCTGACGTGTTTGATGTGGTTAAGGGAGGGAGTCATAGTCACCTACAAGTCGAGATCTACATGATGTACCACTCCCCACCATTGCTTGTTTAGTTTAGATATATTTATATACATGTACATGCTCATCTTTTATACATGATGCATATACCCAGCATCAACTTCTCTAAATTGCTAGGATGAATGTGCCCAATTACAAATACTCAAATGGTGAGAATGGGAAGATAATGATTAGGTCCAACCCTAGCCATAGCCTAAAATACTTGTCCTGCAAGGAGGACTCGTAACAGACTATCTACCATTTTTAAAACTCGTGAGTCTTTTGTGTGTATGTTGTTTGATTCTTGACTTGGATTGTTCTTCCTTATGAATTTCTTGAGGTCTAACTTTGTGATTTGCCTGATAGATTAATTATTTATGATTCTTGGATTGATCATTTATATTGAACTTTTAGATGTTTTTTAATTTAAAAGTGGAAAAATGTTAAAATAGGATGATCTTATATTTTTGGAATTATTAGGACTAAATGGATTTTTAATTAAATTAAAAGATTTAATTTAAAAGTCTTAATTTTAGAAAACTACATTAAAAAGATTTAAAATTAAATATTATATAAATATTTAACTTTAATTTTGGTGTAGCAGTATTATTTAATTAATAGAGATTTAAAATTAGTGACATTTAATTAATACACTTATGTTATCTTTATTAATTAAATAATAAATAAATATTGTTCTATGAGAACACTTTAAATAATAAAGTTGAGGAATAAATAAATTTTACTAAAAGAATATTTTAATAAAAGAAAAATGATTTAAGTGTGCATGAAAGGAATAATAAAATAGTATTTTAATTAAAAAGAAAACTAATTGTGCATGAAAGAAATAATTAAATAAAATAATTGTAATTTAGAACTGGTGGAGACAAAAACCCTAAAAGGTAATTAGAGTTTATATTAGAGGGTTTTCAAGTCATTATGGAACACATAGGTTTTGAAGAGCAACTCAGAGGAATTTCGACATGAATCTTGGAAGGGAAATTTTGGGAAAAAATTTAAAGAGAAGATCTTGATAGAAAAAAATTCTCTCGCAAATCTTCTCGGTTGCATTTTAGCATCAGGTTCAGGTAGGGTCTTGTGTTTTTTATCACTAATTAAATACACAATTCTCTCTTTCTTGTCTTCATCATGTCTATTAATGGTTGCCTAAATAATTCTCTATGACGAATCTTTCAATCTTGTAATTTAGAATTTGGACATGCATGTTTTTGTATGATTATGGATATATCATTGCAATCCTCCCTCAGTAGAATCAAATTTTGGAAATTAAATTGGAATTTGGATTTGAATTAAAATGGAATAGAGAAAATTAATCGGCAAGGGTTTTGAACTTAAACAAGAAATTTAAAGAGGAAATTTGATTGGTTGCTCAAATTTTCTCTATCAAGTTAATGTTGAAAACAATTTTTAAAATAAATATAAATAAATAAATAAACATAATTTTTTTAAAAGAGAGGGTTTTATATATTTATAAATCTTTTTAAAAAAATTAATTTATTAAAAAAAATTATTTTAAATAAAAATTATTTATATATTTACTTTCTAAAATTACTAATGTAGGGGAGGTTTATTTCATTTTAAAAAGAAATGAGTTTTATTAAAAAAAAAATTAATTTAATTTTAAAAAATTAAAAAAAAAAATATATATATATATATTTGGGAGGGGGGGATTTACCTCACCCCATACCCCACTTACCATTTTAACCCCTAGTAGTTTGTTCCATGTGCTATGATTGTGATTATGTAGTGCAGCGTACCTGCGCATGGGGAGATTAAGTGGTCCTATGGCCCTTTTCATTTAAAGGCTAGCAACATAGTTTTAGGGGATATTATATATTGTTTCAAATTTATATTAATAAATTTAATTATTAATATTTTTATATAATTATTTAATATAATTTTTTTAAAAAAATTTGTAAGATTATTATTATTTTATAGTATTTATTAATAAGGATTCTAAATTAATTTTTATTAGATATTAATGATTATAAGATAAGTTTTAATTAATAATTGTTAGTAGTTTGAATTATTATTATTTTTACAAATAAATTTTGTTATGCAATTTTAATAATTATTTAAAATATTATTATTAATTAATATAATCATATTTAACTTAACTAATTTATTTAATAATGAAAGATATTTTATAAAAAGTGTATTTATTTAGGTATCAATAATCTTGATTCATAATAAGATTGCAAATTATTTTACTTTAAATCAATGGATTTATCTTAATAATATATATATATATATACATATACATATATATATATATATATATATATATATATATATATATATACATACATATATATATATATATATATATATATATATCTACATATACATACATATATATATACATATATATATACATACATACATACATATATATATATACATACATATATATATATATACATATACATATACATATATATATATATATATACATACATATATATATATATATATATATATATATATATATATGTATGTATGTATATATATATATATGTATGTATATATATATATATACAATTATCATTTCTTTTTTTTTTTTAGAAATTGATTTAAATATAATGGGAGGGTAATTTTTATATTTTATTCAAAGAAATGAATGGGTTAACGTTTAAGGGTTAATTGAGAATCGTTTACCTGTAACATACTTTGAAGATGAAAACTGAAAGAGCCTTACATTAACTCAATAGTATGCTTTCAGTTTAAACCAAACTATTAGACTATTATGTTTTCTATGTATTGTCTATACTTTGTGGTTTTGGGGTTGATTAGATGTTGACCAGTCTAGGATGTACACTAGAGGCTTTGTGAAATTTATTTTATATTGTTTATGTGGCTAGATGTCATGATGTGTCTTGTGATTCAAATTGAAAATTATATATTTATGATGTTTACTTTGTGGAGCATTTATGTGTACTTGGGTGGGAGAACCAACATATTTTCAGGTTGCCTATTAAGGAACTGAGTTTGATCATTATGGGTGTTGTGGTATGGGACACAACTATGTTTTATGTTCTTAGGAGATGTTGTCTAGGTACATGTCTTAGGGAGTGGCTTGTAGTAGGGGTTCAAGACCCAAAATGGGTAGTGCCAAAGTAACCTATTGTAAGTTATATAATAAGTGATAATCTAGTAATTAATATTTTGGGGAAACACACTAAAAAGATAAGTTAGAGACATTTGACCCGCCCACACCTTGAGTTGTTGTATAGACTAAGGATGGGAATGGGATGATAGTATAACTGGTTGCCTCATCTTCTTGAGAGGATTTTTCAGTTCTACATGTGTCATGTTGAGGGTCCAGGGTAACTCAGCACTTGACAATCTGAGGTCTATTGAGAGATCAGTCCAAGGTAACTCAAATAGTTTGACCATGTGATGACACTCCCTAGTATGTAGCCTGAGTCTCCTCTATAGATTTTGTGTACCTTTGTTGGTGTACTTATTTTTGGATGTGTTTATTGTGGTTATTTACTTTCATTGATGATGATTGGTGATTCATGGATGATGTACTTTATACATGTGGTTCTTGACTTGAGGTGAATATCTTTTGTTGACTTTATCCTATGATCTTGGTATTCAATTTATACTTGGTTCATGTATGATGTTTGGTTATGTGGTGTTGGTATTGGATTGAATGTTCTTTCTTTTTGGATTATTTTGTCTTCTTCAGTAGCATGTGTTACCTTTGATGTAGTTTTGGCTATTAGGAATTCCTTGCCTAGGAATGTTTCTTGATTGATTAGCCATATCTGGATCATTCATTATCTTCCCTACATGATGGGAGTAGAAGCTTGATTAGATAACCATGTAGTCAAGAGGTAGTTTCTTCTTACCATTTGGGTCCCCCTCACATTGCCAATTGTTGCAGAAGATGTCCCTTTATCATTCTTAATTCTTATCTCAGAGACTTCTTTTTAGTTAATCTAATAATGCTATCATGTATTCTAATGTATTATATCTATTCTCACATAACCTGCAACATGTGCAGTGGATGTTATTTATTAGATGTACTTTCATTGTATTAGTTATGCTATGCTTATGTGATTATGTATCTATTATTTCTTTATGATCATGAGACATTATATTTGAGACTTAAACTAATTAATATAAACTTCTTACTCAACATAAAGGAACCCTTGAGGAATTGAAACTATGTCTATAATTGATTACATGATCTTGATGTGTATGTATTTATTGCTTCCGCATTAATGTTATCTTGATGTTGTTTAAATTTTTTTAAAAAAATTGTTCAGTAAACATTGTAACATGTTAGGCTTATTTCTCTTGGGTTCCTGAGTACGGTGTTACAGTGTTTGCCTCATGTTAACTAATTTTTCTAATAAATAAATTGGATAAAAGATCACGTGTTGTTCTTTTATAGCATCTTGTCTTGCACGAGTGCACTTTTTTTGTACTTGCAATTTGATGAAATGTGAAACATCTTCTAGTTATTATTGAGTTCCCATCGACGATTTTATAAATGGATTTGAGGAAGCGTTGCTCCTAATTTTATTGGTTTACTAAATAATCTTTTTGATAATTTAATTCATAGACATGCTATTACCATGTTTTATGTCCATTAGGAATTTCCTTTCAAGTTATTTTCTTTCATCTCTCATTATCTTATCTTTGTTATTTTCTTTTTTAACACTTTGTTAAAATAGGAATTCATATAATTGCATTCATCATAAAACAGAAAATACCATAAATATATTTCTTTTGTGGTTACTTTTTTTTTCAAATAGCAATAGGTCAAACTGATTATCTAAAATTATTTATAACCAACAAAGGCCTCATCGTGAACATGCACATTTATCTCCAATTGAACAAATTTTAGTAGGTCACAAGATCACCCAAAACCTTGGAGTTGATCCTAGATCATCTTTTCAAGAGAGGGATTCACAATGATCCTTGTCGTTCAACATCGTGCAAAACGACAGCTCAACAATAATCCTATAAACCTTGACTCAAATATTGGTCAAAGGGATATATTTGATTAATTTCATTGCTTTTAGGAATCATAGGTTTAAAGGTAGATATGAGTTAGTTTGTTCCCCTAAAAGTCATAAATGAAATGTTGTTTAGAAAATTGCAAAAAAGTTACAAAAGTTGTCAATATTGCCTAGCAACATTGACAACTTTTTGTGCAAAAATGGAAAAACATTCACAACGATCCATTTTAATTTAAAATTTCGTTATGACCATTAAGTTAGGCATAAATAACACCAAGAAGGCCAAAAAAGGCAAATTAGAGACTTTGAATGATTTTGATGGAATTGGAAAAAATAAAACAATAACTTTATTGTGTATTTTCCTGTTGTTCTATATTGTATGATCCATATTGGATTGGAATGTGAAATTAGTTGGAATGTTTATATAGGATTTTGTTTTCCCTTTACATTTTACTTTGTTTCATTTCCTAAAGTGGAGTAATAAGGGAGATCCATTGGTTTTTCTACGAGTTGCTCCAAACCCTCATCAAAATCAAGTTTTCACAAAGAAGTGGCCCTAACTCTCTTTCCACCATGGAAAATTAATGGCTTTTTTCTTGAATAAATTTATTCCTATATACTCTAATATTCCTAAGTTTCAAGGTTGGAGGTCACTATTTTCTATTTTTCAATGAGGGCCTAGCTAAGCATCCCTTATGTGCTTGGTTGTTGAACAATGAAATTAGTGTTATAGTGGGAGTTTGGAAAGTGGGGAACTCAATATATTATTGTATTTTGTGGTTTTGAGACTAATGAAATGTGTTGAAGAACTTGAAAAAGTTGGAAGAACTTGCTTTTTGGTGCTTGTATTAGAAAACTAGAGTAATTAGCCATATTAGGTCATTGGCCATAGTAGTTTGGGGGTTCTCTATGAGATTCAAATCCTGATCCTTTCAAGTTGAATAGCCCTTCCAAAGGGGTATCTAGAAAGCCTATTTTTCTATAGTTGTGTGTAAGATATTTGAGTTAAGGCTGACAATTTGTTTGGATGGACCTAGTAGGAATTAGGCCAATCAACTAGGCTAGTTTGGAAAATTTTGTATTGTGGGACTTTGGGACTTACTTCTATGGTTGGTTTGGTTTAGACCAAGACAAAAAAATTTAATTCATCTTTCAAAGCAAGGTTGGAGGTTTGAGACATTTTCTCACTTTGCATTGTATTTCAAAACTTTGTCTCTAAAGCCAAATTGACATCAAGTTTGATCCATGTCAAGGTGAGAGACTTATAAAATTGGAAGTTGTTTAAGGATTTAGATATGTTCTAAGGATCCAATAGAAGTTATTTTCACATTTTAGATCAGTTGGGGTGATAATTTAGAGTTTTACAAACTTTTGGGCCTCAACCAAGTTTCTTGCAATGCTCTATGCATTAGCTGAAGAAACACAAAATAAGTTAGATGTATTGGTTGAACAATTCAACCCCATTACTATCTTGGAAGAAGGGTATAGTGCCAAAGTGAAGATGATGACACTTTAAGTGAGAAAATTTTGAATTGAACAAGAAAAGATAGTAATCACCCTCCTAGAGCTATGACATATTTGGCCCCTACTATAGAAATGACGCAATAAAATATTAAGGATGAAACATTCGTAATTGGACTAGTAGACATGAGAACATTAGATCCCATGGAAGAGTTGGCAACATATCTTTATGGAAAAATCAAGCCATGAATCATCTAAAGAGATCATAAAAAATGTCTTTGGATTCAACCAAAAGAAACTACAAGGAAGTATTCGAAAGGATGCAAGAGTAAGAAAAGGGGGAGTAAAGATTAATTTCTTTGTTATGTTTTACAAAAGGGGGACATGAAGTGTGGTGTGAAAATAATTTTTTAGCAGAGAAGAACAAAGGAGATCAAGTTTAGTTGAATGATGCATGGTATTAGGAGGAGTTTTGTTATGATCAGTGCGGAATAACATTGAGAGGTATCTTGTGTATTTTCACATAAGTGTTTTTCATCAATGCCAAAGAGGGATATTGTTAGCATTATGATGAATGGTGCACAATATTAGGAGGAAATTTTTTGAGATGTACCTTGGAAATTTTATGATCAATGCATAATGGTGTTGAGATGTACCTTGTCTATTTTAACATAAGAGTTTGTCATCAATCACAAGGGGGATATTGTTGGTGTTATGATGAACAATGATCATATTAGTGAAATGATCAGATGTAGTGTTGTTTTTAGCTTCAATTAATGGAAAAACATCATAGACATTGAAAAAAGTGACTAATATGCTATGAGAATGACTGGAAAACATTGAATAGAGTCCAATGATAGATGGAAAAAAGGATATAGAGTACAAGGTTATTGTGGTGGAAATCTATCTGCAGAAAGAATAAAATGGTGTGTTCTTATGTGTGATATGGAGATGATAAAAAGGGATTATAACTAGGATCACAACTCAAGATGATGATAGATGATGTGGAACTCAAAAGTAGATGAATTACAAGATGGGCGCTTTATATTCTTAGACTACCAATCTTGAATCAATGATTAGTGATCGATATGAATGGTTGGATGAGACCAAATGATAGTTTGATCATGTCATTATGAATTAGGATATGTCGAGGTGATAATTTGCAATTAGGTGAAGAAGATTCCATAATTAGTTTGTAATTGGTCAAGCATGTTTTGGCCATTCTTTAGGAAAAACATATACAAACCCTTATATGGTTAAGGAAAATGTATTTGACATCAAGCTATGTGAAATGAATGTGGTGAATGAGTGTCAAGAATGAGGTCTGAATGAATGGTGTTGATTAAGAGGCATAAGTGATGATCCTTTAAAGGATGTTCTTAGTATTTTTGAAAAGAAGGATTTTTGAGTGTCATTTGGATGAATTTGGTCAAGACATTGGTGTGCTAGGGTTGAGATCAAAGAATAAAGCAGAGACTAATCAAAGAGAAGATTTAGAGTGTAGATAATAGACTAGATCTAATAGGAAATGAGTGCTACACCCTAATCACAAAAATTTTTATTTCCTAGTTGGTGTGGCAAGGGAAATCCCTTAAGTGGATGGACCTTAATCAATCTATTTGTGTAAATCTTGTAATAGGGTGAATACTTAGAAGGTTCTCTAGATAATAGATCTAATTGTACTTCTAATAGTGTACATATCGCTCCTCACAAGGTGAACACTTAGAAAGGGTATTTGTAGATCTTGACGAGGAAAAAATATTTACTATACTGAAGGGATTGTGGGTGTTATCCTCACCATGGTTTTCTCCCTCTAGCTGAGGGTGTGCATGTATAGAAATCATTGTGTCATTTTTTATGATTTTGTGCATGTTTAATGTTCTTCACTTTTACTGTATTGTATCTCTTATCTATTTTATATTTTGGAATTTATTGTTAAGGTTAATTAGAGTTATGGTTGAATTAGTATGCTACCTATTAATATGGATTCATGCCCCTCTCTTGGTATTCCTAAGTACTAATAGGTTCAAATCTTAAAACTTGTAATAGAAATCAAGTTGGATAAGATATTTAATATGAAATGTATTGTATTGTATTAGAATATCAATTTGGTGATCAAGTATTTGTGTTGCCCTAATAAAGTAAATGTTTTAAATCCTTGCAGGATGATAAACCTATGCTGATTGAACATTAAAGAACTTGGTTAACTGATATACCTCTATCTTATTGAACTTCTAGTTTAGTATGATAAAAATTTGATGTTTGGATCAGCATGATCTTAGATGATTGGTTGGTTTTTAATAATGCTTTTGATAAAATTGGTAGAAAGCCCAAAAAATGATCTAGGTTGAGAAAGGAGTTTGATTTTGTGCTACTAATGAGTTTTGGTTGTAGGTGCTTGTCCATCTAGCCAAAAAAATAAAGCTGAATGTTATATGTGTGTGAGCAGACAAGGAAAGGTCTATTATGACCATTATCCAATGGGGATTAAACTGAGTGATAGAAGGTGTAAGGTGAAGAGAGAAAGGAATCTTCCAAGATCTATTATTTTCTAAGATGGATAGTTTTTTGATGGATAGAAGACTAGGGAGAGAGGAAAGGGAAGGAATCTCAATTGAGGCAAAGGAATTTGTGCATGTTGTAGCATAACAAGGGGTAGACATCTGACTAATGAAGTACATGAGGTTTCAACTATTTCATACTCCACTGATAGCAATAACTGAGATGTGACTGGAAGGATAGTCGTGTGTCTTTAAAGGTAAAATTGAAAGAGAATTGAAGGAATGAAGAGGACAATACAAAGATGAAGATGAATATTTGAGTCTAAATATTTTTCTTGTAGGTTATTATTGTTATATTTCCAAGAGATTGGGAGACTTTTCAAGGTCAATAGTATGGTGTAGGAGTACCGAGCACAAAGTAATGCCTGTAGATTCTAGGAGGATGAAATATATTTCATGAGTAATTTCATTTATATTTGAATTTTTAAGGTTATTTGTAGATGTTTCAAGTCACATTTAGTCATTATGCAAAACTACTTGTAAAAAGTAGTCAAAATTGTCATGAATTGGTCTTGATCTAGCCAAACAATGAAAATAAGCCCATGAAATAGTAATTTGGTCATAAATTTTCATTTATAGTCCATTTTGATATGTCATAAGGATTCATATAAAGTTTAGAAGTTAATTGTGTTAAAATACAAAGTTGGACAAATTGTTACAAAATGTAACATTTTGCAAAGTTGCACAAATATGTTGGTCAAACCTTAAAGGTAGTTGAGTAGTTGAGAAACTAGCCAAGGGATATTAGAACCAGCAAATGGTTGAATTTAAGTCACCTTGGCAAAGGGTTAGAGGTGTATTTTATAAATATTGATCAAACAACCCTCTACCACTTTTTTGGAAAATTGTGATGACATGTAGGAGTTGAGTGCATTTTTTGAGTCTGGATCCTCATATGATGAGTGATCTGTGACATGAATAAAGGAAGGAGACAAGCCTATAATCAATTTCAATGTATACAATTTAAAAGATCAAATAAGTAATGTGTTTTTTGTTCAAGATAATTAATAGTTCTCTCTAATTAGTCATGTTATTTATTATTTTCACACATTTCTCTATATGTAAATTGATTGAATTATTCTTAAGACTTATTTGGGAATGAAGTATGATGAGTTAGATTTTATTTGAGTCAAGTTAGAAGTTTTTCCATAGAATATAGAATAAGATATAATGTGTTTTCAATAAACTAGTTTAAAACCCTCAAATATAGAGTAACCCATAAGGTTTTCTCAAGGGATATGATATACCTTTCAAACGATATGGTTTTTAAGTTAAAAGGTTTTGGATTTTATTATAAAGTTTATGCCCTATTAGGCTTTTCTAATAAATTTTGAGATTTGGACAGTATGGACTCTGATATTAATCTTTGTTGGTTTTTTTTTTGTTGGTGAATTATATTTAATGATCAAACCATGGTAAAGATAATATGAATGAACCTTGAAAAATATGTGGTAAATGAATACATAAGGGATCAAAGTCTAGTTTTACTTAAACTGAATGAATAGTCCAAAACTATAAATGAAATAATACTTAAACTAATTAGATGGTGATGGTAAAGAGTACAAGTATAGTTATTAATGGGGACTAGTTAAAGAACACGAAGTATTGTTATCTTATGGGATTTTAATGAATAGTAATTTTTAAATGAACTTTGATCAAGTTTACATGCTTGTGGATAATGATGGAAAATGACAAGTTTATATTTAATGCTACTAATTAAGTGCAGGTATGAACTATAGGATAAAATCAAAGGACTCTTGTAAGGTAAGGAATACGGGTTGTTGTGAATGAATGACCTTGTGGTTTAATAGGTTTAAGGCCTAAAGTTTTTAATAGAAATCAAGTGTGGAAATGGTATCAAATATGAAAGGTATGATGTTGTGTTAGAGTGTCAAGTTGTTGATTGAGTATTTGTGATACCTTAAAAAAGGAAATGTTTTGAGTCCTAAGAGGATGATAATCCTATGATGATTTGATGTTAAATGAGTTGGTTAATTGATATCCCTCTATCTTCTTGAACTTGTTGAATATGATTTAAAAATGATGATTGGATCAACATGATCTTAGATGATTGGTTTGTTTTCCATGATACTCTATAGCCCAAATAGTTTCTTTTGAGATCATTGGAGCTTTATAATCATCTATTTTAAATTCTTCTTTAAGATGAGATACCCTTTTCCCATATATTTGCAACATGCTTATCTTTTCTTTTAGCTCTTTCAACTTATGAAATCTAGTGCAAACACTCCTCCATAGAAGTGTAGATACACTATCATCTTATATAATATATGATTTTTCACAACATTAGAGATCCTCTAGAGTGATCCCAAAAATCATGCAACACTCTATCATCTATCTCAAGAATTTCAAGGATGGTAGGATTCATTCTTTTACTTTTTATAACCCTTTAACTATACATGGTGATTTTAACAGAGTTGCCAATCTCTTCATGCATAGAGATTATTCAAAAATTTGAGGAAATAAATCAATTATTATTGGTCCTTATTTTCAGATAGTTTCACTCAAAATATATTACCAAACATATTTTTCCTTCTAAAAGCACCTTCAAAATGACACCTAAATACCCAAAGTTGGAAGATAGAATGAGAGCTCACACTTGATTCTCTTGCAATGTGTGTGCATGTACTCTTTGAATTTTAATGTGAAGGTGCATCTCTCTTAATTTTCTATGCAATGAATGAATAATTGGTTATGCCTTCAACCAAAAGGCACAAAAGGAAAAGAACTATCTATCCATAGCCATTAGACATATGTCGAGATTTATATTTTAGAATTAAATAAGAAATAGATCATCCCAAACTCATAATATATAGCATTATCTATGTTAGAACTTATAATCTAAAAGGTGGATGAATTAAAGCACACATAAGATCTACATTATTTTATTTCTCAATGCAATATCTAGCACACAACTCTTTTAAAATCTTAGTATAATAGAAACAATAAAATAAAGTTTCTCTCTCCTATGAAGTTTCTTCTCTTGTGAAAAAGAACCCCCTTGTCTATCTAAAGATTTTCAAAATTTTGTATCATTTGGTGACTTTATGATCCCTCTAACTGATTCTTCAATTTTTCAAATAAAAATCAACAACATTATTCTTGTGCTTCCCTATGTCTTGTATATGGTTTCACCAAAATATTTAAGTGGGATCTTCCATCAAATGGATCAATTGGTATATGGACAAGTGGATATTTATTACCCTCTTTTTTAGATGTACTATTTTGACAAAAAATTTCATGCTGCCATAAATGGCTTTCTTTCATGTCTAACTAATATCTAAACAACTTATACATCACACATGCTAACTTTAATTTTAACTAAAAGTGTTAATTGGTCAAAATTGACATGCTTTTTTCAAGATTATTATTTTATTTAGTATATGATATTTAAGAGTGATGACATATAACCTTGGAATATAATAAATATGAGGTGGAACTTAAAAAGTTTTCAGAGTGGACTATAGTATACTATTGTCTCTTTAAACATTGTTAGCTTGCAACTAATTCTTGGGCATGTAAGTAGTTCAAATAGACATGCCCAAAAATGTGTACTATTTTCAGTAGCTCGCATATTTTCTTGTAGTTCTTGTTAATAAAATGCTTGGAAACTTAATACTCAATAGCAATTTCGCGTGTTGCCAGTCACCAAGAGATATATAGATTTTGAACTTCCAACTATAGTCTTTGTGACGCCTTGTGTCCCTCAAGTCTAAACATGCCTTGTCCATTTACTCAACATATTTTGTGTACTACCTTTATGAAATTATGAAAATTACTACCCCTTATCCCATTTTATTGATTAGGTGGACATGGTTGACAATTATACTCTAGGATGCTTCCATAATAAGTAAGTCACTTATTTTGAATAGTTTAAATCCTAGTTGTTTCATTGCTCATCACACAACAAGATAAATGGATACAAATATGTTAATCATTAGGTCCTATAATGAGTCAAGCCCGTGAATGCATGTTAATTCCATCAAAGGTTCAAATTTGATCTTGTATTTCCAGAGTGTTGCTAGACTTGGAGACCCATAGAGTTTTTTGATCAATTAAATAGATCCACCATGTATGGCCTGGTAACAATGTTGAGTTTCCTCCAAAATATGCTAAGGGCCCATTTTATTTATCTTCTCGAACAATAACACAACTAAATAATTATTGAGCTTAATAGTTAGCCTCTGCCAATTTTGTATCATCTCCTATCACTAAAGACAAACATTGGAAGTAATAGCCTGTGAGTATTTTCCTTGGTCTGTAATGTTATTATTTTGACTATATCACATTTGATAAACATTGGTTCTTGCAGCCATCCTTTAATTCATTGTCAATTGAGATTGATTTGGGACCAATATAGTCTCTCTGTCATCATCTTGCCATAATCAATTTGATAGAATGGTTGCACTTTTTATGTGATTCATGGGTGCATTGTCAACTTTGACGAGGAACATAATCAATTTGGGAACTAAATCATATGAGTTGTAACAAGTTCACAAAGCAATAGAAATATTTTTAAGACTGCTACTTACAGGTAAGAGTTCAATATCTTGATCTGAAAGAACAAACTGCGTGAATTGTTAAATATAACAAACTATGTGAATTAACAAATATCTATAAGATTATTATAGTGTAGAGCATGCCCCTAGTTCGCATTTATGTTATCATTGTAAACTCTTTTAGGCTAGTTTTATGCCCGATGTTTAGTAGAATTACTTTCAGATTATCAGATATTGTTACAGATTCAGTTGATATATGATGAGATTACTTGGTGCTCTATACTTCATGTATGTATGTTGATTAGTACAATTTTTTAGTTATTGATGATGATTAGTTAGATGGATTATCATATGTGTTTTCTTATGGATACTTACCCCATACTGCATGTTTATGGTGTGCATGTTTTTTTTCTTTATGTGTGGCATTTCTAATGTTGTTAAGGAAGGGAGTCGTAGTCACCTACTAGTCGAGATCTACAAGATGCACCACTTCCTGCCATTACCTGTTTAGCTTAGAATATGTGTTTGAACATGCATGAATTTTATCCAGGTTGCAGGTACCAGGTATCAACTTTCCTGAATTGCCAAGATGAGTGTACCCTATTGCATTATCTCAATGGTAAGAGAGGGGAGATAAATTCTTGAGTCCAAATCCTAAACCTTTAAGTAATTTGTCCTAATTGAAAATTAGGATAAGTATCTGAGTTGAGTACCCTCTAAATGAGTCAAATGATGTTAATTCATGATTATAACCCCTTGGTTTTATTTTGTGTGTGTTTTTCTATGATGGGTTTTTGTATGTTGTTTTATGAGTCTTTGATGAATTTTTTATAATTAATTAAGTCTAATTAAAAGATTAAATTAATGATTTAATTTAATAAAAAAATTATTATGATATTTTAATATTTAATTATAATTAATTAATTGGGAAATTAATTAAATAAGAAGACTTAAATTTGTAGATAAAAGTTATAAGAATAAATTTAGAACATGATAATATTTATTTAATTTAATACTAATATATATTTAGAGTTAATTTTTAAATAAATGCTAAATATTATTATTATTTAAGTTAATAAATATTTATCAAATTAAACATTCAAAAATAAATTAAAAGTGGGAAAAGGTATTAACTATTAAAAAATATAAGTTCGCATGATGCATACATGAGATTAAAATATGAGAAATTAATTAAAAAGATAAAATAAGTAAATTTAATAAAGATATTTTAATTACATAAATTATGCATGGTATTAATCTAATAAGTTAATGAAAAGCAAAGTCAAATGAAAATTTAGATTAAGTTATTTAATAATTCATAAACATGCATGAAAAAGATTATTGCAAGATAAAAGAAAGATAAATAAAAGCTAATTTTGAGTTAAGAGTTGTGAGCAAGGAGTTCTTTGGGGTGAACGTACAATCAGTGGCTCGATTTAAGGAAAGATCTCTTTATCACAATTAGGGGGTTCATTTTGAGGGACAGGAATTTTGGAGATGAATTTGGATGGGAATTTTGGGAGCAAATTTGGAAGCGAATTTTGGAAGGGAAATTTTGGGAAAACTATTAGAAAAAAGTTCTTGGATAGAAGATAATTCTCTTGTAAATCTTCTAAGTGTCATGATTTAGCATCAGAACCAGGTAGGTTCTTGAGTTTTATGCACCCAATTAAAATTATGTTATGTGGATAATCTTGTCTTCTTCATGATTGTTGAGATTGAATTCTCTGGATTTGATTGTATGATTCTTTGATTCTCTTGTATGAATCTTATGATGTTCATATTGTATCTCATATATATAATAAGATTGAAAGGAAAATAAATCCATTTAAAAATATCATCCATAGGTAAAAGGAAATTGTATTTAAACATGAAGGGTTCGAGATTTTTTTAAATTTGTATGTCAATCAAATTTTCCTATCAGATAATTTGGGAAAAGATTTGAAATTTAAAAAAAATAGAAATTTTAAGTTGAAAATTCTAGTGGTTGGCTGTAATTTTTCTATCAGATTATATTTACAAATGATATTAATGTGTGGGTGTGTGTGTGTGTGGGGGGGGGGGGGGGGGGAGGGGTTTGTTTTAATTAAACAAATCATATTTAAAAATTATTGTGCAACGAAGTGCATATGATTTAAATATTTTAAAAAAAAATTAATTTAAAAAATATATATAACATTTTAATTAATATTATTTAGTTAAAACTTTTAATAATATTGTTAATTAATAATATTATTAATAAAATATTAGTATTACTTAATTATAATTATTAATAAATTTTAATAATATTTGTTAATTTAAATAATAATGTATTTTTAAATATAATTATTATTTAATGAAATTATTTTATTAATGAATGGTAATTAATGAGATTTTTATGTAATTATTAATTAATTAATTAAATTGTAATTTAATTAAGTTATTTGATAATGGAAGTTCTCAATGAAATTTTAATTTATTTAGATTATCGACAATATTGATCTTAATAAATTGTGAATCATTCTAGTTTAAATCAATATAATTATTCCCCTAAATGTTTTTGGAAAATTGATTTAATATTATGGGAGGGTAATTTTTATATTTTATAGGAAGAGATAAATAGTTTAACATATAGGGTTAACAGAGAATCTTTTACCTGTAACGTACTTGAGAATGAAAATTGAAAGAACCTTTCATTAACTCAATAGTATGCCTTCAACTTAAACCAAACTATTAGACTATTATGTTTTCAATGTATTGTCTATGCTTTGGGGGTTTTGGGGTTGATTAGATGTTGACCAGTTTAGGTTGTTACCAGAGGCTCGAGGGTTATGAATTTGTGATGTTATGATGTTTTGATCTTGATCTTTTTAAACCCAACCATGGTAATGTGATGGCATGCTCTATGATGTGTGTGGATTATTGATTGTTATTGCTTGCTAGTCTTCTTGTGTGAAGCTGAGGTTTATGTTTATGAGATACCTAACTTAACCATTTTTGAGTCATCTATCAATTATATTTGATTTGCCTTCCAATCGCTTTAAGAGGACTAAGATGTTTTGGATGATTTTTTCTTAATGATGTCATGTTGTGACATGTTTGACTTGACCATTTTGGAGTCTTTGATCAGGATTATTTTGAGATGCTTTATGGTTGCTCATTGAGAACCAATGGATATTGTGGGATACTTTCCGGTTGCTCATTGGAGAACTGATGGATATTGTGATTTATCATTTGATGTTATTCAGTTGCTCATGGAGAACTGATGTGATTATTGTGGATTATACTTATGATTCTTTCCAGTCATTTGTATAGGACTAAGGTGATTTTACTATGATTCTTTGATTTTTGATTTCATGAGGTTAGGGTAGGTAATCTAAATGTAGTGTTGAGAAGTGGCTTGCAATGGGAGTCGGGGCCCTAAGTGGCTACTAGGGTAACTCATTGTAAGTTGTTTTAATAAGTGATAACATTTACACTAAATGAGAGTAAAATGAACCTAACAAGATTAATTGTGTGTTCTCGCCCATGCCTCGAGTGCTAGTACATACTAGGATGGGAGTAGAGAGAACGCTTGGTTACGACTTTGCATTCCATAGTATGCCTCATTAGTATGAGAGGATACTGGTGGCTGCAGGGATCACTAGGGACCCAGGATTCCTAAGGGATTACTCAAGAAACTCTAAACATGATTCATTTAATGACACTTGCCCACTTATATAGTAGATTCCTACGTGTCTTGTGTGCCTCTAGGTCTAGATGTCTATCTATGTGTTGGAGCCCTTGAGTTAGTATACTTTTAGGATTTCCTAGGCTTAGAGCATATTTGTGTTAGGTGATTTGATATCGCGCGGTGGGAGCGAGCCATTTAGATTCCACGCATTTGGGCGGTAGTGCTTTTTACTCTTACCATTGAGATCTATTTGTAGTCACTATGGTTGGAGCTTCTTGGGATGCTTGTTTATCATGATTAGGTGATGTTATTTACTGATGCATTTCCTCATATTGATGATTAGTATGTAATAGGTGATGTTATCTATTTGTAGAATCATCTTATGTTGTATTCTTGTATGTTAGATTTCTTTATGATTATGTTGTAGTATGTTTTAGTAGTGATGTCCCTATTACTATAGTACCAACAATCTTATTGGTGACTTGGGATATTACACACAGGGGATGGCTAGGGCCCACGATGGTCTAATGATGCTATTGATGGTTGGGAGGAACCATGCACTTAGTTAGTTGTGTTTTATGATGGCTAGTTGTATTTCATGTTGGATGTTTATATCTTTTATGATGGATGGATGTATCATGTATGGTGGATGGTTTTTTTTATTTTACTGCACTTTATATCATGGATTCATGGAGGATGAGTTATCTCTATTTCCATTTCTACATATGTATATTCTTTTAAGCCTTTCATACCCTATGACATGTACAATGGATGATTGAGCATTCCAAATTAATTTTCCAAGAGGCATTCGGAACAAATGTATATTATGAACTTTGGACTTTCTATTATTCTTTCATGTGGATGTGGTAGTTGTTAAACTTGGCATTAATTAAATTTAAATGTAATTCAACATCATGGGATTCTTAAGGAATGTAACCTATTATACATGCTTATTGTTGATTGTATGTTATTGCTTCTGCTACTATGTGTTTGATGTGCATGTTATTCTTTCTTGTTTAAAAAAAATGTTGTTTGACAAACTTAGTAAAACTTTAGGTTAATTCTTTTGGATCCCTTGGTGGGGCGTTACATACAACATTTTCTTTTTCTGGGATCGATTGTGTGAGAGGTTTTTAGCACTAACATTTTGGATCATACTACATGATCCATCATCAGAATGAACAAGAGAAAAGGAACATGTAAATGCAGATTACAAACCAATGAAGGAATACAAAGGAGAAGGAAAGAGATTGGAAGCAGGAATAGACATAAAGGTGAAAATATCTAGAATTCTTGGAGCCCACTATTGCTAAAAGTCTTGTATCAAAAGGACCAACATTTAATTTCTCATTTCTCATCTAGAATTAATTTCTCTCAGTACATTTTTTTCATAAGAACCAATAAGAAATTAGATGAACAACATTTTTTTAACTTTTTAAGATATAAAAAAATTTGTAAACTATATACTAGACTTTAAAGCTAAAAAAAAATTGAATAACATTTTTTAATATTGTTTAATATTTTAATAATTAATTTGAAAATTATATTATCATGTTTTTCCTTTAATTTATTTTATTAATATGTTTCAATATAAATAATCCACTCATTCAAAGATATGAGCATGAGGCATCAATGAGTGTTGTTTAACTCTGGCATCGCTGGTGGCAGAGAATTAATGCTAAACGGAACCGATGACTTCAGAACAGGAGGGGAATATACAATCAACAGTTGGAAAAAGCTTCAGAGATAAAAATATCTATGGAGAGTTTGGAAATGAAAAAATTGATAATAAGGAATATAAAGCAAAGAATATTATAACAAATATAGACTAAATCAAGGAAGACACGTGAAATATGGATGCTAATAATAAGGGCCAGATATTTACCAGAATGGGCACTCTGCAAAATGGAGGATCATCGAATCATTTTACTGGATTGCAGTTGAGGGTAGATATTCTGATTGGGAAACATAGTGCCTACTTACAAAGTGGGTTAGGTTAAAATGAACTATAATGGATGCCAAAAAAACATATTCAGATACTTATTCTAATCATTATTCACATAGAACATACGCTCAGCGTAAGTTCACAGATCAAGACCACCATCGACAGTTAACATAGCATTAGTAAGAAGGTCAATAGGAGAAAATAGATTATTCACTAGAAAGAATGATAGATGTAGCATCACATTAATGAAAAGGGAGGAGAGGCATTGCATAAGAGGAAGATCTAATAGACAAAAAAAACCAATCAGAATTTAGAGGAAGTTACAGTCAGCAACTATAACGGCTGGAAAGAGGAATGACATTTATAGCCAATGAACACTTAATTTTTCTCAAATCAATAAATAGTTGACACTCATATATCAGATTTGTTGGAAATTAACGTCAACGCCTACAGGTTGTCCTCGAGCCCCATGCCCATCTACCCTGTCAGGTCACGACAGGCATTTATTTTTGGTAGGTGAGAGTTTGAAATTTGAATGTTGAGAGGGAAAGGAAGAATATGATAAAAAAGAATTTTTCAACATTCATTCTACTGAGTGAGATCAAGAAGATCAGAGAGAAGTTGCAGAGCTGAGCAGAGAAGGAAGAAGGAAGGAAGTTTGTGCCTGCAGTTGCACGTGTTTCCTTGTTCATTCTGTAAGTTTGTCATTGTTAGATTCATCTTGTTGAAGTAGTGATTGCTCTAGGCACCTTTGTATGAATCCATTAGAGTTGTAGGTTTAAAGTTTTTGAAATTTGAAGTATTATCAGTTTAGGGTTATTTTAGGTTTTTTCTGTTTAAAGCCGAATGCTCCCAGATTTTGTAATAGTTTAATGCAAGATTGAATAGAAAGAAAATGACATACTTAATCCATTGTTCTTCATCTTCTATTCATTGCATTTGACAAGTTTTGTTGAAAGCTTAAAGCTTTGGCTTTCTGGTTTTAATGGTGAAAGCATTCACATTGAAATATTTCCTAAGTTATATTTCTTAAGTTTGAAACAGAACACTCAGCATCTTCTTTCTCGGTTGGAGTCGAGTTCACTCGGCATCCATTGGTGCCGAGCAATTATTGTGTGCCGATCTCTTCTTGTGACGAGCTCACTCAGCACCTCTTTCCTGTCACTCGGCACCGAGCAAGTGCCGAGCTATTTGGCACTCGACACCTTCATGTGACGAGAAATTTTTTCAAAGTGTCGAGTATAATTTTTAGGTTTAGGGTTGTGAGCTTAAATTTTTACATTTGTATTTCTCGCATGGTATCAGAGAATTGAGGCCCCACATCAAAAGTGAGTTAGGGCATTTGTTTTTCTTGGGATATTTGACATGGTAGGAGATGCAGGGAAGATATGGCAACAACCACCATCATTTAATGGACAGAATTATGATATATTTGCAAAGAAGATGAGGACCATAATGGTTGCAAATGATTTGTGAGAGTTTGTGGTAAATGGATTCAATGATGTGATTGATCCAACTCAATATGCTACTCTCACTAATGCACAAAAGACTCATTTGAGAGAGTCAAGGAGGAAGGATGCTAAGGCATTAAGTTTGATTGAAGCAGCAATGACAAAGACAGTATTCCCAAAGATTGCAGCAGCAAATTATGTAAAGGAAGCATGGAACATCCTTGAGACAAACTTCAAGGGGACTAACAAAGTCCATACAGTAAAGCTACAGAATATAAGAAGGGAGTTTGAGAACCTTCAAATGAAAGAAAATGAATCAATTGCAGACTTCAGTTGAAGGACCTCCAATGTAATTAATCAATTGAAGTCAAATGGAGAAGACTATCAAGAGCAAAGGATAGTGGAAAAGATATTGAGGAGTTTACCTCATAAATATGACCATTTGGTCATGACAATAGAAGAGGCAAAAGACCTCACTACTTTGACAATGGATGAATTGATGGGTTCTCTTCAAACCCATGAGTATAGGATCAATAGATCCACATCTTCTTCTACCCAAGAGCAAGAAGTCAAGGCTTAGTCAAATCCAAGAGGAAGGGGGAGAGGAAGAAATGGCTCAGGAAGAAACTCTAGAGGTAGAGGCTGAGGTAATGGAGAACAAAGGAATGTTGCAGTAGAAAGCTCAGGAAGAGCAAATGGAACAAGTAGCTCAAAAAATACTTCAAGAGGAGGTAAGAAAAACTACAACTCAAATAAGAGTAATGTAGAATGCTACTACTATCATAAATTTGGGCATTATGCAAATAAATGTTGGAAGAAGAAGAAAGATCAGTTAAGACAAGAAAATGTCGTTGATGTGAATATGGGAAGTGAACCCAATGTTGTTGCCTTCATCATGTGTAATGTTGGTGAAGAAGAAAGCCCTAAAGTTTGGTACCTCGACAGTGGATGTAGCAACCACATGAGTGGTAATGAAACCTTGTTTTCATTCATTGACAAGAGTTTCAAATCAAAAATTAAGATGGGTAACAATGGAACCCTACCAGTTGTGGGCAAAGGATCTATTATGGTCCGCACCAAGAAAGGTGAGAAAAGGGAAATACAAAATGTGTATTTCACCCCTGGTATGAAGCACAATTTGATGAGCATTGGTCAGCTCATTCAAAATGGATATAAAGTGCCAATGGAAAATGGCATGTGTGTCATTCAAGAAAAGGATGGGAGCAAGAACCTACTTGCAGTAGTTCAAATGAAAAAGAACAGAATGTTTCCTTTGAGGATTCAGACATGTTTCTCATCTCAAGTTAGTGCTGCACCTCCCACACAATCAACTCTAAGGAGTTTGATTGAAGACCCCTCATAGCTATGGCACCTCAAGTATGGTCATCTTGGCTATGCTGGTTTAAATTTATTGTCAAATAAAAGAATGGTAGAAATTTTGCCACGTGTAGGAAATTCATGTGACAAGTGTGAAGCTTGTATTTTGGGTAAGCAACATTGGATTCCCTTTAATTCTAGAAATTCTAGGAGGGCTAGATATCCACTAGAGTTAGTGCATACTAACCTTGTCAGTCCTATGCAATTTACTTCCATTGGGGGGAGTACTTATTTCATGACATTCATTGATGATTTCAGTCGTAGGACGTGGGTGTATTTCTTAAAGAATAAATCTGAAGCATTTGATAAATTTATAAAATTTAAAGCCCAGGCTGAAAGAGAATGTGGACACTATATTAAGGTCCTTAGATCAGATAGAGGAGGGGAGTATACCTCCAATTCTTTTGTAAATTTTTGCAGGAAACATAGCATAAAGAAAGAGCTTACAGCCAGCTATACACCACAGCAAAATGGGGTGGCTGAAAGAAAGAACATGACCATTGTTGAAATGGCAAGGAGCATGATGAAAGAGAAAGGTCTCCCAACTGAATTTTGAGGAGAGGCTGTGGCAACAGCAATTTACCTAATTAATAGGTGTCCTACAAAGGCAATCCATGACAAAATTCCAATGAAAGCTTGGTCACGAATAAGATGGATAGCTGAACACTTAAGAGTGTTTGGATGTGTTGCATATGCACATGTGCCTAAAGAGCAAAGGCAAAAATTTGATGATAAAGGTGTGAAATGCATTTTCACAGGGTACAACCCAGAATCAAAGACATACAGATTATATGATCTATTGAACAACAAGATGATGCTTTCAAGAGATGTGGAATTTCTTGAAAATCAGTCTTGGTATGGTTCAACTGATGAGTCACCAAGCAGTTCAAGTAAAGTGTCAATTATGAGTGAATAAGATGCTAATGAACAGCAAGAAGAAGGAGCAAATAGAAGAAAAGGCAAAAGCAGGTTCAGATAGTGCCGAGCTCCTCTAGGCATGATCGAGTGTCAGTGCCGAGTACCAGTGAAGACCGAGCTAGTCGGCAATGCAGCAGCAATGAAGACTCTAATCCCACACTCTCCTCCCTATTACCAAGAAAGACCAAGAGTCTTAGGGAGTTATACCAAGATGAAAGGTATGAAGATTATGATGAGAGTGTTAATTTTGCATTATTTTCTCATAGTGATCCAATATATTTTGAGGAAGCTATTAAGGAGAAGAAATGGTGTAATGCCATGGATGAGGAAATAGATGCTATAGAAAGGAATGAGGCATGGGAGCTAACTGAATTGCCTCCAAAGAAGCATGTGATTGGAGTGAAATGGATCTATAAGACCAAATGTAATGCTGAAGGCAAAATTGATAGGCATAAGGCAAGGATGGTAGTCAAGGGCTACAAACAACAGTATGGAAGAGACTATGATGAGACCTATGCCCCTGTTGCAAGAATGGAAACCATGTGTGTTGTCATAGAAATTATAGCTTAGCATAAGTGCAAGGTATTTCAAATGGATGTGAAGTCCGCCTTCCTAAATGGTGTAGTGAAAGAAGAAGTGTATGTGGAGCAGCCACCTAGTTATGAAGTTGTAGGTGAAGAGAACAAAGTATATAGGTTGAAGAGAGCTCTTTATGGGCTCAAGCAAGTTCCATGTGCATGGTACAGTAGGATTGACTCATATTTGATGAGCAATGGCTTTAGCAAAAGCAATGGTGAGCCCACTCTTTACATCAAGGCAGTAGATGGTAATGTATTGGTTGTTGTCTTGTATGTAGATGATTTAATTTTTATTGATAATGACAAGGCTCTAATTGGTGAGTTTAAAGAGGCCATGAAAAGTGAATTTGAAATGATAGACCTAGGTCTCTTGAAATACTTTCTAGGCATAGAAGCAAAACAAATGCATGATGGCATCTTCATCTCTCAAGAAAACTATGCAGGGTAGATCTTGGAGAGATTTAAAATGCAAAATAGTAAGGTAGACCCCACACCAACTGCAATAGGTTTAAAGTTGAGCAAGAAAGACTCTAACAAGAGAGTGGATCCAACATTATACAAGAGTATGGTTGGAAGTCTAATGTATTTGACTGCAACTCGGCCAGACCTTATGCATGCAGTAAGTTTGATTTCCAAATTTATGGAAACACCAAAGGATTCCTATTGGCAAATGGAAAAAAGGATCCTAAGGTATGTGAAAGGTACTAAGGGATTTGGGATTTTATAGACTACAAATGATGATTTCAAGTTGGTTGGTTACAGTGATAGTGATTGAGCTGGAAGTATAGATTATAGGAAGAGCACTTCTGGATACATGTTTCATATGGGATCAGGTGCAATTTCATGGGCATCCAAGAAGCAACCTATTGTTGTTCAATCTAGAGCAGAGGCTGAATACATTGTAGCAAATGCAGCAACATGTCAAGCAATTTGGCTAAGGAGGATCTTGACAAATTTGAACGAAAGGAAATAGGATGGAACCACAATTTATTGTGACAACATCTCATCAATTGCATTGTCCAATAATCCAGTTTTCCATGGGAGAAGCAAACACATAGAAATCAAATATCACTTCATCAGAGAGTTGGTGGAGAATGAGGATATCAAAATAAATTTTTGTAAGTCAAAGCAACAGCTAGCAGATATTTTTACCAAGCCATTAGGCATTGGAACTTTTATGCACCTAAGATAGAGTCTTGGTGTAGTTGATTTGGATCAGCAGTGATCCTTGTTTGTGGGTCTCAGGACAAAGGGGGAGTGTTAGAAATTAACGTCAATGCCTACAGGTTGTTCTCGAACCCCACACCCATCTACCCTGTCAAGTCATGGTAGGCATTCATTTTTGGTAGGTGAGAGTTTGAAATTTGAACATTGAGAGAAAAAGGAAGAATATGATAAAAAAGAATGTTTCAACATTCATTCTATTGAGTGAGATCAAGTAGATCAGAGAGAAGTTGCAGAGCTAAGCAGAGAAGGAAGAAGGAAGGAAGTTTGTGCCTTCAGTTGCACGTGTTTCCTTGTTCACTCTATAAGTTTGTCATTGTTAGATTCATCTTGTTGAAGCAATGATTTCTCCAGGCACCTTTGTATGCAGCCATTAGAGTTGCAGGTTTAAAGTTTATTGAAATTTGAAGTATTATTAGTTTAGGGTTATTTTAGATTTTTTCTGGTTGAAGTTGAATGCTTCCAGATTTTGTAATAGTTTAATGCAAGATTGAATAGAAAGCAAACAACATACTTAATCTATTGTTCTTCATCTTCTATTCATTGCATTTGACAAGTTTGGTTGAAAGCTTAAAGTTTTGACTTTTTAGTTTTAATGGTGAAAGCATTCACGTTGAAATATTTTCTAAGTTATATTTCTTAAGTTTGAAATAGAACACTCGGCATCTTCTTTCTAAGTTTGAGCCAATTTCACTCGGTATCCATTGGTGCCAAGCAATTATTGTGTGTCGAGCTCTTCTTGTGACAAGCTCACTCAGCACCTCTTGCCTGTCACTCGGCACTGAGCAAGTGCCAAGCTATCTGGCACTCGACACCTTCATGTGCCGAGTAAAACTCACACTCGACACATTCATGTACCGAGCAATTATTTCAAAGTGCCAAGTATAATTTTTAGGTTTAGGATTGTGAGTTTAAATTTTTACATTTGTATTTCTCACAAGACTAGAGGAGTTCAAGAATTAGTAACAAACAATTGAAAAGTAATAGCAGTTGAGATTTTTTTTTCCAAACAAAATCGAAATGTAATTGTAGAATTACAAATTTACATAATTCTGCAGCACCCACAAAAACATTGTTGATCGAGTTCGGGGGAATATTACAAAACTACTTAAAACTTATGATGGTTTTTCTAATTCGATATATTCTTTGTATCAACCTAACTATATGATTCATATATTATTCAAAACTCAAGACAATTACAGCTTTCTGCTCAAATTAGTTCCAAAAGTCATGCATCCCAATTCCTCCTTACGATGCCTTCAGAGCTAGGCGGTAGGCTTCACGGGTTTGACTCATTGTCACATTCGCGGTCATATATGTGAAATTCTTGGAGCTCTCTCTTTCGGCATTGGGATATGACAATGTTCTATTACAGGCCGACTCCATGGCTCTGGATGATGATGATCTCCCATTGTGGAATTTTTGTACTCCAACGCCTAGAATGAATGCGAGGACCAAAAGAAAGATGACAGCGCAGCGAGCCAAGGTTGAGTTTGGTAGTGAGTAAAGGACTGCTCTGCTGCTCATCCAAATTATTGGAGTTATCTTTACAAATAACTTAATAAGTAGAAAGTAGAACAAATAATAGAAAGAAAGGAGATTGGAGAAAACCATACCGTCAGATCTGCATCCTGTAAGGTTCTTTTATCTGTTTCATGATCCTCTAAATTGACATAAACTTCCCTCTTTCTGGTAGAACAACACAGAGTAGATGTATGTGCCTGCCACTATAAGCAATTTCGGAAAGTGTCAAATATTCCCAACTCTAAAAGCATAGATCAATGAGGAAGGGACTTTTACCAGTTACAAATATTTATTTTTAAGATACAAACATAAATATATTTCAAAACAAAGGAAAGCACAATACACAGTTATCTGTGCAAAATGTAATGCCAAAGAACAAGAGCATATTGAACCTATGAAGGTTATAGGCTTAGTCTAAAGTTTACATACGCAAACCATAGAGCTCTAGCACTAAACTTGACTAAGCTATATAGAAAAATATAAAGATACCATACTTACAGTGGAATTAGCTGCACTGCGTAGATTGACACTGGGTTGCAGCAGCTTTTTATAGCGTCCTCCTTTCTTGCCCTTGCAGCTGCGTCGACTATTTCCCTCCATGGGAAAATCTTGTTGCATTAAATCTCAACAATCTTCATACTTCAAATACATAGAGTGAAACACATTTATCAAAGCCTCTAATTCCTCTGTTCTTCGTATTATATTTGATATTATTCTTTCTTCTAAACGAAGAAATGTATGTGGTCCAATATGAAAATAAAATTAAAAAACAAAGTGGGGACTGCTTTTGGGTGGAATCGAGTTGAAGAAAGCTCAAGGTCGCTTCCTCTGTTGCAGAATTGTTGTGAGTGTTTGTACTTGATCTGCAATAGGTATCAGCATTATTAGAAATATCATAATTACATGAAACCTCAAATGCTGGGAGTGCTCAATAGCTTAGGGCCTGTTTGGTTGCAAGCGTAGGAATTGAGAATTAGAATAAAAAATTTGAATGAGAATGGAGAATGAAGAATAGGAATGGAAAAATGCAATCCAATCTTGTTTATCCCTTGTTTGGTTATGCAAGCTTAAATTGGAATAGGGTTAACTTGAAATCGGAGCCATTTGAAAATATTTCTGAAAATGCAATCAGCACCATTGAAAAATCACTGAAATATTTGAAAATATTGAAAACAAAGTTCCAGCACTCACCCCAGGTCAAAGCGGATTTGAAAATTTAATCAAATTTGAGAAAGCTAAAATGAATGCAAGAATAGAAATTCCAATTATAGGTATTTTTTGGAATGGACAAAAGCTCATTTTGGGGCTAAAATGAGAATACGTATTCCTATTCCCTATTCCTATTCCACGCACCAAACAAAGAATACAAATCATATTCTAATTTCCTATTCCTATTCCGGTTGTATTCCAGCAACCAAACGGGCCCTTAACTCACAGGTGTAAGAACGCCATTAGAAGTGCTCGAGTGCTCGTACCATGGTCCATTCTGCTACACTATATTATTCTATCGTACAAATCATATCATAGCAGAATCATTAAATGTAGATTTTGATCTACTGTGTTGGCAAACTCATATCATCATGCATGCCAGTTTCAAATTGAGTTGAGGGCACAACATCTACTAGTGGATTTTGGCTTTCAAATGAAGCATCTTGTTGTTGTTTTTCCATTTGTGCCACACAATCTTCAATGGGCACAACATCTACTAGTGGATTTTGGCTTTCAAATGAAGCATCTTGTTGTTGTTTTGCCATTTGTGCCACACAATCTTCAATGGGCACAACATCTAGTGGTGGATTTTGGCTTTCAAATGAAGCATCTTGTTGTTGTTTTGCCATTTGTGCCACACAATCTTCAATGAAAGTATCATCATCATAACCAGCTAGCCTTAAAATGCTTGCAATTCCTTCAGCAAAATTTGCATCTTCCACATTGAATGCATCACTTGGCTTCATGTCATTATGAAGAGCATTACTATTCAATGGCCAAATTCTAGTCCTTCAAAAGCCAGCTGTAATATTATCAGGTACAAGGGCAAGTCTGAAAGCTTTGCTTGCTAGTTCTGCTAATTCCATTCTCCTTATTTCAATGTGTGGATGTTTAGACATCCATTTTGACCTCTCACATTTGAAATATGACTTGAATGGAGAAAATACACTTACATCCAAAGGTTGTAGTCGATGACTAGTGTGTGCAGGCAATGTAAGAAGATTTATACCTAAGGATCTTGCCTCTTGGATTGTAGCAAAGGAAACATGGCTTCCATGTCCATCAAAAAGAAGGAGATGCCTATTCTTGGATGAACCACCACTTGGAACAGATCTAGCAAACTGATGGAGCCAATTTAAGAATAATTCTTTTGTCATCCAAGCATGTTCTTGTGCTTCCATACAAGCTCCAACTTCACAATTAGCAATGTAATTTTTAAGTCTTCTTTTTTCTTTAAAAATATAAAATCCTGGCATGTTGTTGCCTGCAGCACTGATACAACATAGTACTATAATCCATTATCTACTTTTAGATAAGATTTGAGGCACACTTTGACTTCCCAACTTTGCAATCACTTTCATCCCACAATTTCTACCTACTTCCACTCCTATTTCATCATAGTTCCAAATGTGTGTTGGTTCATAATGGTTAGTATCATACAATGTTGACAAATTATTATAAAAATCTCCCACAATACTTGGTCATAGCATCACTGCTCTATCCCTATCTAGACCCTCTGCAGTCCTTATAGTCAAATCTGGATGTCATTTGCAAAATCCAACCCACCAGGATCTACCAGGTAATCCATTTTTGAATGGATTTGGCCTTGTTTAGAAAATGTGAGCCACATGTGACTTTAGTTGAATCACCTCCAATCCACGACCAAGTTGAGCTAAATCCTTACACCACTTAAAAACTTCTAGCTCTTCTTCTAAGGAGAGAATCATCGGGGTACCTTGATTTTTGTTGTTGTGAGTCCTGCTAACCAATAAGATAAGATACTAATAGGGATTCCCCATTTCTTAGTTGCTCCTCTTATTGAAAAATAATTATCTTTGACATCTTCAATTGCATGTTCCATATCCTCTTATTTCCATTCCTTTCCTTGCAACCTTTTCTTATTTTTTTGGCATTCAGAGTTAGGAATTGTGTTATCAGGAGTTGGCTTGGCTACACTATCCCCATCATCAAACTCAATAACATGTAATTTAACACCTCATGGATAATGAGTTCTAACTTTTTGAGTAGTTATTTTGCTTCTTCTCTTCCCTTCTACCATAATGCCTAAATAGATCAACAAGATACATTAGAATAGTACTGTGACAAATTATGTTCAGCTACTACAACATCTGAAAAGAATAACAACATACTTTTAAAATGACTTTGATATTTCTGTTATAGTTCATTGTTATTTTTACATTTGAACTTACTACAACATTTGAGAAGAATAACAACATACTATGATGCAAACATCTTATGATGGACTGTACAGATTTCTATAGTATGTTGTTATAATGCTATGATGCAAACATCTTATGATGGACTGTATAGATTTCTATAGTATGCTGTTATTTTTTCAAATGTTGTATGTACTTATTTTGTGAAATCAAATCTATAAATAACAACATACTATTATGTAGTAGATTATGAAAGAAATAGTGAAGTATGTTGTTATTTTTTTCAAATGTTGTAAGCTATTATTTAATAGTTGATTGTAACAGCATACACTATATGAAAAGAAGAACATCATACACTAGATGAAAAGAATATCAGCATCGACTATATGATGGATTGTAACATCATACCTTAAAATAATAGTAGATTTTGATTTTAACAACATACACTATATGAGAAGAAGAACATCATACACTATATGAAAAGAAGATCAGCATAGACTATATGATGGATTGTAATAGCATACCTTAAAATAATAGCAGATTTGAAATACCTGGATGGTTAGATGCTTTTGGGCCTTCTGATAGTGAGAAACTGATTCTATTGGGCCCTCTAATATTGTGAGAAAATAATGATATTGGGCAATCTGATATCCTAAGTAACTAAGTTCAATGTAGTCATAAAGAATGCAAACACATTTGTAAAATAAAGTTCAATGTAGTCATAGAGAATGCAAACACATTTGTAAATGAACTATTTCACTGCATGTCATATTAATACCTAGAACTTTTTCCCTTCTAGCAATTAGAATTTGAAATTTGAAAATGGTTGATCGTGGCTTACAAACTCAGGCCTTTTTCTAAGACTTTTGGAAATGGTTGATCCATGGATTTCAAACTTTGTAATTTGATTGGCTTACATTTAACTTTTTGGTTTTCAAAAACAAATTTTGAATTATGTTGCATTAAATGTTTGATTTAAATGGATTGGATTTTGAATTATGTTGCATTAATTGTTTGATTTGAATGGATTGGGGAGCTCAAACAAATCCACTATTACGATTGCAAGTACTCCAAGTTATTGCATCTACTCGAGCTTTGCTTGTAAAATACTCCAACTTTGCTTGCAAACTTCTCCAGCTTTGTTGATTGAAGACTCCAATTCCAGCATGATGGTTTTAGATTTTGTCAGAGATGGGATGAGATATTGTCAAAGATGGGATGAGTTGTTAAAGAAAGTTGATTTATGTGCATTTGTATATGTGTTGGTTGTTGAACAACAATAGTCTAGTCATCAATTAAAAATCAAGTAACAAGTTGACATCTTGGCCATGAGTTTGGACAACTACATTGTAGATTTTGTGTCATTTTAAATATAACATTTATTGCATGTATCTTGATATTGTGTACACATTAGTTTGACTTATGCAAAATAATATTTAAATGAGTTTTATATAAAACATGGAATGAATGTTTTTGTCTACAAGTGGTTTTAGATATAGTAAATCAATGGTCTAGCCATGAACATTTTGAGGTTATTTAGTTTGAAGTAAACATTGGTAAATTTCAAACAGAAAAATTAGTGTCTTATTGTACAATTAATAGGCTATACTGATAGAGTAGTTGGCCCAGATTATCTTAATGGGATTCACAACTATTGATACCTTTTCAAGTACCGGGTCCTCTCCCCTAAGAAACAAATCTTATAATGAGAATGAGAAAGCATTGAGAGACATTTAACTTTGAATTCAACATCTTGCATGTACATGATTATTATTAATCATTAAAAGTGTCATAAAATTCTATGGACTATTGGATTGCATAGGTTTCTTAGATTATTTTATAAAGATATTTAACTGAGAAAAATTTGACTTTAACATCTTCCATGTTCATGACTCTTATTAATCATTAAAAGTGTTATAAAATATTATGGACTATTAGATTGCCTAGGTTTCTTAGATTCATTTTTTTTTATAAAAAATTACTATTCAAGTCTTAGAAGAATAGGGATTTATTTTTCATTTCTTAGTAAAATAAAATGATATTCTAAATTAAATTTTTTTGATTAAGTAAAACAAGTTTTACAGGGATCCTGAAACCCAAAAGTTTTATAGCATAAAGATAGAAATTAAAAAAGTCTAGCTAACATGAAACAGCTACGAAAAGCCAAAACCAACAAAAGGCCCAAGGCCAAGAGGCAAAATCCACCACCCAAAAAAATTATAAGAAAAACCAAAAGAGAAACAGACTAATGGTTGTCCTTATCTAGATCCTGCAGAGTTTTTGCAACTTCATTATCCTTCTGATTGTTCGTTCCTTCCTAGTTCTTATTATAGGTTTCCACCTAGTCCACTTGGTTCACCTAGTCCCTGGAGTCTTTCCGAGTAGCCTCTTCTTAGCTAAAGTCCAACCTAATCTTTTGCACCATGTCCCCACCAAGGTCGGCTCTCATCAAAGAATCCTCTAGATTAAGAATTTTCTCATTCAGGGTGTGCAAAGTGTCCATGATTTGTTTTGTCATGATTTGGTGGATGGAATCAAACCTCTGGACTTTCTATTCAAACAAGGAGAGTTTTTCCTCCTATTCATCTCTGGTGTCCTGGACGCTATAAATATTTTGACTACCTTCCTAATCTCTCTTTCTTCTTGTGGTTACCCGGTCCTTGGGGATGTTCTAGCTTTTGTCCTAGTTTCTCTTATCCTTTAGAGCCTCGATTTCTTGAAACAACCATTTGATGTAACAGAAGTTATCAATCAAGCTATTCTTCATGTTGTTCAAGAGGTTGAAGCTAGTTTCCTATGCATTTTTAGAAATGACCAATAGAGCAAGGTCAATTAGCTCATCATAGTGGGTTCTGCTATCAAGGTCTTCCAACACCCGAATGTTCATTGGCTCTCTAACAATACCCAAACTTGTAGTATCCATGTTTAAATTCCTCCAAGCCCTCCTTCTATTCTTCATAATCACCTCCCCACTTTTTTCCACCATAATTTCAATCATCTCCTTAGGTGGTGATGTGGGCAGGACAGGGCCAGGGGTCTCAGCACACTGGGATTTCAGGTCTTCTTAGGGCAGGGCCTAGTCGGCTTTTCTTTTCTTGGGGTTTCTCGAGGGGCATCAAGAGCCACCTCCTCCTTGTCACTTTCTATTCCCTTCTCCTCTTCTATCAAATTATCCTTTCCTAGCTCCTTATCCTCATCCTCAGAGTCTGTTTCAGTCTCCTCTTCTTCCTCACTATCTGCCTCCTGAGGCTTAGTCTTGGAGAGAAGGGGAGGGAGGCTTCTAGGGCTCTTTCTACTGGAAATGTGGGGATTGTGAGCAGAGATGGCTTTGGTGGAATTTTCCTCATCCTCAATTTTCACTACCTAAACATCCCTAGAATCAGAACTAGCAATGTCCTCTAAAGCACAACCTAGGTCACCAAGGGATTTTCCTCTGGTTTGAGTTTTCAAAAACTCGTAAACTAGGAGAAGAAGGCCTTCATGGAGGGCAGGGTTAGTAACAAGTTTTTTCTTGAAACCCTCAATACTCTTGGACATGGAAGTGTAAAGATAAAAGGGAAGAGAAATTTTAACACCATACCTAAAGTAGTTTAACAAAATAAAATGGTGTGTTCTTATCCTATCGAACCTAGGGTCGAGAGTGATATACTCAATGAGGATCCTTAGAACATACCTCCAAAACAAATTGATGGATTCTATGTCGTAGTAGGTGTCAATCTTGACAAGTTTATCTTTCTCCATTTCATCCTTGACAAAATCACTAACTGCATTGGCCGACATCTTTTTGTCCCTGTAGAATTGCATGCCTTCCTGGGGAATGTCTGTCACCTTTGCAATCAAGACCTTAGAAATTTGATTGGTGACACCATCAATTTTGACTCTCCCATTACTCCATGTTTCCACCATGATCTTGGCAACCCCAGCTTCAAACCTGTGAAGCTTCTTCATGAACCTAGTGATGTCACCTTTTTTGAGTATGTGCCACACCTTCTTCTTCTCCTTCCAGCTCTTTGACTCTGCCAGGGCTCTCTTCTAATCCTCTCTCTGACCATAGCTACCTTTGGCTCTATAAACCCTATACCACTAGCTATTTTATAGTGCTCAATTTTCCTTGAGGCACTTAAAATGAAAACATTTTTATGATATTTAGTGGTTCTATTCTTCCTAGCCCTCGAAGCGTTCCTTTCATACACATAATTATGAGTTGAAAAGGGCTCCACATGGTTTCTAATAACTCCCCCTCTAACGTGCAATTTACCAAATCCTTTCATTATTAAAATGGGATTATATTTGTACCCTATATTCTATCCTATTGGATCAACTCAATTGTAGTTACCAGGATTTCATCTCCATTTGTCCATGTCATCATCGAGTTTCTAGTGACAGCATCATTAGAAAACCAGTCAGCAACCGAGTTGGCTTCCCGGTAAGTGTGGTTGACATAAGTCTTTTTGAACTTTCCTAGGTCAGATTTGATGTCCTCTATGATGTTGGAAATCATCCAAGAAGGCACAAATTGACCTTTGATGAAATTGATTATGTTTAAGGAATCACCCTCAAGCCACAGGTGCTCGATCCCAGAGGCCAAGGCCAGCTGAACAATATGTCTAGCCACATTGGCTTCAGGAAAGTGGTTTGTCTAGTGACCAAGAGGGAATGAAATAGCTACAATTCCTCTACCTGAACTATTTCTAATTATGCTTCTACTTCTGATTGGACTAGGGTTCCCCTTTGCCACCTTATCGAAGTTGGCTTTGTGTCAATCCTTAGGGTAAAAAGACCATCTTGCTTCCTGTCTTCTCTTTGCCCTATCTTTCTTACTAGCTTTTCTTATTCCACCTTCCTTGATATTTCCTCCTTTAGTTATTGCAAAGTTCTCTAGAATGAGACCTTCTATTTTCTCAGTGATTATGAACTCTAGAGACTCTCTTTCTCTAAATATTCTATTGTTGCACTCTTTCCAGATTCCCCAACGGAAGTTTGGGAGAGTCCAGGAGCTCATTAACTGAGAGTTCAAACCAGAGTGGTGGCTTCTCCACTAGCAAAAGAAATCTAGGATACTAGCCAAGGGGCACCAACTTAATCCAAGACCCTTAGTCAAGAAGATCCACACCTTGGAAGAGTAGGGGTAGTGGATGAATAAATGATTGACCATTTCCAGTTCATGCTTGCAAAGGCAACATCTATTGGGGATAATTTGGCCTCTCTTGGCTAAATTATCCAAGGTGAGAATTTTGTCTTGCAAGAGGAGCCAAAAGAAAATGTTGATTTTAGGTGTGAGACAAGAAATCTAGGCTTTGGCCCAACTGGGTTTCTCCATCCTATCCCATATAGAGAAATAGCTAGAAGCAATAGAATAAAGCTCATTCGAGGTGTCTCCCCAAATGATGGATTCCCTTTCATTGTTAATGAAGGTGGCATTTATTTAAAACCATCAGGGGGTTAAGGTCTAGGGATATCATAGATAGGTTGTGCCAGCCATTCTTTGATCTGTAATCACTAAATTTCATGCTAAACCTTTCTATGCATTGCTTTGCCCATCTTTCGTAGTTGGGGTGGTTGATTTGTGATCTCTGACATGTTCCAGTTGTCCTACCAAAATAGAATTTTGTCACCTTTTCCTACTTTCCATTTGGCCTTGGATTTGGCCAAGGGTTTGGCCTTCAAGATCCCATTCCAAATGTAGGACCCTTGGGGAATCTCACTCTCATAAATTGAGAAAATGAGGGATTGTCTTCTCAGATATTTCTCAAACAAGATATCCCTCCAAACACCTGTGCTTTGAAAAATGAACCATAGTTATTTAGCTAAAAGGTTATTATTGAGATGTCTAATTTTTCTAATACCTAGGCTGCCATGGCATTTGGGAAGGCAAACAAAGTCCCAAGCAACAAGGTGGTATCTCTTGTGATCTTTAGACCTAGACCAGAGGAAGTCCCTCTAAATATTCTCCATTCTATCTGCATGTTTGGCTGGGATACCAAAGAGGCTTAAGGCATAAGTAGGGAGGTTTTGGAATATGGATTTAACCAGAGTACACTTGCCAACCTAACTTAGGGTGGCCCCTTTCCAGATAGCAAGCTTCTTATTGAATCTATCAATGATGTTATTCCAGAATGAATCAGGGGGTCTAGTGCCCAAAGGTAGGCCAAGATAGCTGGCTAGCAGGGACCCAATGCCACTTCTCAAGATGCAAGTAATGTTCCTCTGTCTCTCCAAAGGGGTATTGATAAAGTAAACTGATCTCTTCTCCCAATTGATATTCTGGCCTGAGCCCCTAGTATAGGTGTTAAGGAGATCCTTAAAAACTTTAGCCTCTCTAATAGAGGCTTCTCCTCCCAAGATAGTGTCATCCACAAATTGTTCATGAGTGAAGGAATAGGAACTTGAATAGGGCTTGAGCCCTTGTAAACTCTTGTCCTAAATTTTCTTCTGGATAAGTCATCCGAAGCATTTAGCTAGGATGATAAAGAGGATAGGGGATAGGGGATCATCCTACCTTAGTCCTCTCGATAGGAAGAAGAAAAAGAGAGGGGGAGCCATTAACCAAAATAGATAGAGAACAAGAAGTAACAAGTTGAGGAATGCGCTTATAAACTTGAGCATCAAACCCGAAAGCTTGAAGGACAGCCATAAGGAAATTCTAGTCCACCCTGTCATAAGCTTTAGACATATCTAGTTTGAGCATAAAACCTTCCTTCTTACTAGCCTCAAGAGAGTGGATGACCTCATAGATTGTGACAATGGAGTGAAGAATTTTCCTTCCAAGGACAAAGCTAGTTCACTAAGGAGAAATGATCAAGTGAAGAATGTTGAGGAGTCTAGAAGTAAGGATCTTAGATATGATTTTGTAGAAAGAATTGCAAAGGCTAATAGGCCTAAACTTGTCCATTAAGTCAGCTCCCAAAATCTTGGGAATGAGAATTAGGAACGTGGCATTGAGTTCTTTCAAAATATTTTTGGCTCCAAAGAATTCTTGAACAACCTTAATCACATTCCTTTTGACCACCTCCCAATAGACCTGGAAACACAAGGTCCAGAAACCATCTAGGCTAGGAGCTTTGTCCCCTGAAAGAGAGTTGAGAGCCTAGAAGATTTCCTCTAGGGAGGGAATACCTTTCAGCATCAAATTGTGATGCACTTGCAACAAGGAAGGAATAGTAGACAAAATGTCTGCTTGATCAGGCACTAAGAGAGAAGGGTCCTTGGAGAGGAGGGAAGAGAAGAATTGAACAGCTTCATCAACAATCTCATCATCCTTGAATAATTGAGCCTAGCCCTTTTTAATTTTAGAGATCTTGTTATTTTCTTGGTGTTTAAGAGTGGTCAAGAGGAAGAATCTTGAGTTTTGGTCACCCTCTCTCAACCAGTTAACTCTAGATCTTTGTTTCCAAAAATGTTCTTCCTTTGATATAACGTTGTGGAGATCAAAGAGGATGGCCCTCTCTTCCATCCTATTTTGTCATTATATATGGATTACTGAATTTCTTCTTGGATGATACAAAGCTGGTCAGTCTTCTCATCTTTATCCTAGAAAATGTAGCCAAAGTCTGACTTATTCTAGATCTTAATGTTTCTCTTCACATTTTTCAATATCTGGGCAACTATGTACATAGCAGTGCCTTCGACCTCAATATTCCACCATGAAGAGATCTTGGATTCCAAAGCCAGGTGATTAATCCACATTTTGTCAAAATGGAAAGGGAATGTCCTTTTGATAGAAAAAGCAGAGACAGAAAGAGAAATAGGAGAATGGTCTGAGCCTATTCTAGGGAGAAGGGAAAGTCTATAGGAGTGTGTCTGTAGCCACTCGGGAGAGATGAGAGCTCTGTCAAGATGAAGTTGGATACATTTATAGCTAACTCTTATATTAGACCAAGTGAATCTTCCTTCTTGGAGGTCCACGTCCATGAAAGCCAGGTTGAGGATGAAGTTGGAGAGGTCAAGCTTGCTATCCTGATCTGGGGCAAGACCACCACATTTTTCATCATCAGTGAGAGGAGAGTTAAAGTCCCCAATGATGATCTATTTATTGATGTCATTTTTGGTGATGACAGCAAATATCTTATTCCAGTAGGCTTTCCTTTCCCTTTTAGAGTTGGGGGCATACAGGTTCAAGATAAAACCAAGAGTCCTTGCTATGGATATGAGACACCTTGCATAGGAGAGCATTATCATCATTGAAGATGGGATCAACCTAAACACCTTGTTGTTAAAAAGAATCATCACCCCTCTTGAGGCACTATCTAAGTTAGTGGCCTCACAGTTCATGAGTTTTTTGAAAGAAATCATTTTAACCAACTCACTTTTCATCTTGGTCTCCTGGATCAACAAAAAATCAAGTCTTTGATCTCTAATCAAATTTCTAACTAGTTCATGTTTATAATCCCCATTAAGGCCCCTTATGTTCCAAGAAATGACCTTCATTTCTTACTTCCTAAAAATTCCTTGATGGTTCTCTGGCTCCCATATGCTAGGTTCCTTTTGTTTTCTTCTTGCAAAAGTTTATTGGATTTCTTCCTTCCTTGTTGCTTGGGGGTTGTCCCAACATCAGCCCTAAACTTGCTTCTGGTTGTCACAAGGGACAAAGGGGGGTGGTCATGAAATTGGTTCTTATTTTTCTTTTTTGTCATGCACCAGCTATTAAGGCTGTCAAGAGAGCAACTATCAATCCATTCTAAATTCAAAGTTACTAATAGCTAGAAACATTTATTTGGACAGATTTATTAGAAATTTCAGTAGTGTTACATTTTATTCTTTTATTATTTTTTCTTCCTTAAAATTAATGCTTTTTCACTATGAAAGCTCAGTGTCATTATAACTTGTCTCTTTCCTTTTCAAAGCTCAACGAATTCTCCCCTAATTTGATCTTAAACTATAAAAAGAATAAATAATAAAAGATAAGATTAAGAGTGACTTTACATAGACCTTCCCATGAACCCTTCAATCTTCACATTAATCATGTAGATTTTATTGGACAAAGATAAAATAATGTTTTTAATTTAATGTATAAATGAAAGTGGACATATTTTGGACTAAATTATGAGAAGTCTCATTAATTGTTATCTTTCATTCCCATCTTTGTCAAAAGATTGAGGGGACCACATAATGTTTGTTTAAGATTGAAAGGTTTGGGGAGGGTTCCATGAAAAATTCAACCTTATCTTTTATTATTTCTTCCACTAAATGAAGTTAAAGATTAAGTGGCCCCATATTTTTTATTTTAAGATAGAGGGGTCCATGAAGGGGCTTGATTTTCTTTTCTCACATTAATGTTATACAATAATTTAAGTTTAATAAATTGATGCAAGATATAAAGTATAAATGTGTACAATAAGTTTTGATATTAAAGAGAGGATAAGAATGTGCTTAGTTTTTAAACTTGTGTATTGCTCATGATTATTCATTTAGTGTAAATATTGTGTGATCAATGACTGAGACATAAAATCAACATTGCATACTTTATCAAAAGCATTGTAGAATTCCTATACTCTTCAAATGAGTCCCACTTCATCTAAGGTTGTTCTATTCTTATGGTATAGATTGCACATGTGTTCTAATACTCTACATGTTACATATAAATGTATATATAAATATGGCTAGTGCTAAAAATCACCTTACAAATATATTAGGTGTGTTAAGAGAGAAAAACTCTCTTGACAACTAGTGAATCATTGTTGCCAATGAACAAGCTGAAATCCATGTTAGGTATATATGTAAGATGACTAAGTGACAATTTTAGTGTTTAATATATGTAGTGCCTACCCTCGTTCACATCTTCTCTAGACATATTATTGCTATTGTTATCAGACTTTGATGGACTAGTTTTATGTAGATGGATTAGTGGTATTTTTTTGACACTATCAGACATTATGTTATGGATTCAGTTATTATATGATGAGATCATTTAGACTTCACATTTCATGTATGTATGATGATCATTATATTGTTTTTAGTTACTGCTAATGATTAGTTAGATGGTTGATTATCTTATGTGTTTTATTATGGATACTTACCCCATACTTGCATGTGTATGGTGTGCATGTTTTCTTATTGTATGGTGTTTCTGATGTGGTTAAGGAAGGGAGTTGTAGTCACCTGCTTAGTCGGGATCTACATGATGCACCACTTCCTACCATTGTCTTTTTAGCCTAGCACTATATATATATATTGTCTGTACATGCATGGATTTTCTGTAGGTTTCAGGTACCGGGTATCGACTTTCCTAAATTGCCAAGATGAGCATACCCTATTATACTATCTCAATGATAAGAGAGGGGAGATAAATTCTCAAGTCCAAATCCCAAACCCTAAAACCATTTTTCCTAGTGAGTTAGGACAAGTATCTGAGTTGAGTACCCACTAAATGTGTCAGATGACATATTTTGTGATTTTTAATCTTTTAGACTGATTTTGTATGAATTGACCTATGATGGGTTTCCATATTTTATCATGAAGGTCTATGGTGAATTTTCCATTAATTAAGTCTTAACAAATAGATTTAATTAATAAATTAATTATGTGAGAGATTAAATATCATGATTTTTAATATTTTGATTATGATTAATTCAAGGAGAATTAATCGAGAAATAAAAGAATTAAATTAAAAGAAAAGGAGAAATTAAAATAAATAATAATTATAAAATAATAATTAATTAATAAACAAATATTAATAATAAAAGTTATAAAAATTAAAATAAAAGTTATGAAGATTAAACTGGGAGTTATAAATATTTAAATGAAAATTAATTTAAAAAGTTATTGGAGTTATAAGTTTGCATGGGAAATAATGCAGTTCCCTATTTTTCATGTGTCAACAACACGGGGGTTAGTGCATCAATTAAGCACATGGTGTCTACAACCCTAGGGCTTATCAAAAAGGTTGGAAATAGGTCCATTCTTAGTTGGCGATATCTTCCAGCTGATTCTAGAAGCATTCTAGGGTTATCCGAAAGCTCTTTATATTCGAGCATTCCTTAATAGCTTGGGGATAGCTAGGACATAGCGTGGATAGTGTGGTTAGCGTGGAGAACAGTTGAAGCATTGGAGGATTCGGGAAAATTCTGAAGAAGGGGAGCTTGCTTTGCGGGTTGTCTGAGGATAAGCGAGTTAGCATCAGAATCCGGGTAGATTCTTGTGATTTCATTATAATACTTCTGCATCTTGCTTTCCCCTATCTTCTTCGTATTTTCCATATGTCTTCATTGTGCATTTTCAATTTGGGCATTTAAGTTTTGTTTAAGGATTCTATATTCTTAGATCTGAAAATAATACGGACTAGGGTTGCAATTCATGAACAAACCCATTAGAATTAGTCATCAGAGAATTTTTAAAAGAACAAGTTCCATAGAGAGGTTCTGAAAATGAAAGCTTGTATTTTTATAAACAATCTGAGGTTCTGTATATTATATATATATATACATATATAAATATATATATACATAAACCTTGTTATATATATATATATATATATATATATATATATATATATATATATATATATATATATATATATATATATATATATATATATATATATATATATATATATATATATATATATACATACATACATACATATATATATATATATATATAATGTATAATCACAACCTTATTATGGCGAAATCACAACTTATTAAATCGTGCTGCGATTGTTTGATTAAACAAATACTAATGCATGTTTGGGTGGGGGCAGAATCGCACCCCGTACCCGTGCTTTAAAGGGGCGCATGGTACCTACTGCACAGTGTACCCACGACTATATTGGTCGCAGGGTACCTGCGACAGCAGGGTACCCGCGACAAATGTCACCATAGTGACAGCCGACGACATATTCGATTCAGCTTTGTTCTAAGGAAACTTTGTTATTCAATTTCCTTTATGAATCGAAATTAATAAAAATTCAGTTCTATTTTCTATAAAATGAAAAAAATAATAAATATTATATTATATATGTACATATGTATATGTTTAAATATAAATATATATATATATATATGTATATATGCAATATATATATATATATATATATGTTATTAAAAGATTTAAAGTTGATAATAAAAGATTTATAAATTCATCTCTTTTTAATGATGAATAGTTTTGTAATTTTATAGTTTTAACTATTATGAATTAATAGTTTAAGATTATAAGATATATGAAGCATATGAAATTAAGTTAGTGGAAACGTCTTTTAAATGTTATAATTGGAACTAAAGTTTAGAGGGAATTTTTAATCCATCCAAAAATTAATACATGGAAAAACATAGGAAAATGTTCTTCCTCTAAACTTGGGATACAAAAACTAAGATTTTGCATATGAATTCAAATTTGAAAACTTAGCAAAACCAAAACATGTGTTTACATTGTGTATTCATTATGCTAATGTTTTGGGTTTTGGGTTGACTAGTGTTGACCGATATAGGACGTCTACCAGAGGCTTGGGGGTTATGTGAATGCAATGTCTTTATGATGTTTTAATCTTGATCTTTATAAACCCAACCATGATTATGTAATGGAATGCTCTATGAATTGGTTGTGAATATTGATTGTTATAGTTGAGATTCTTATGTCTGGAACCCTTGACTTAACCATTATTTTGGTCATCGATCAGTTATCCTTGGATATATTTTAGTCGCCATGATGGGACTAATATGTGGATTTATTAGTGATGATGTCATGATGTGACATGTTTGACTCAACCATTTTGGAGTCTTCGATCAGTATGATTTTGAGATATATTTTGGTTATTGAGAACCAATGGATATTTTGATTATCAGTGATACTTTAGTTGCCAATAGAGAGCTGTTGTGTTCATGATTTTCTATGGATGTTGCTCATGGTGATTTGATGCTTTTATGCATATTTAATGATTTTTAATCATGGATATTTGTTGATCCTTATTATGGTGATTTTTTGGACTTTCTTTATGATTATGATACCATGAGCATTAGGGTAGGATATCTGCATGTAGTGTCGGGAAGTGGCTTGCAATGGGGGCCGGGGCCCTAAGAGGCTGCCAGGGTAACTCATTGTAAGTTGGATTAATAAGTGATAACATTCACACACTTAATACTAACTGAATGAACCTAAAAAGATAAGAGTTTTTGGTTCTTGCCCATGCCTTGAGTGCTTGTATAGGCTAGGATGGGAGTAGAGAGAACTCATGGTTGCGACCTTGCATTCCATAGTATGCCTTGTCAGTATGAAAGGATACTAGTGGCCGCATGAGATCTGTATGGACTTGTGGAGTTTAGCTAACTGCCAGGGTAACTTATACGAGATAAATGCGATGACACTTTCTCGCTTGCATAGTAGGTTCCTACATGTCATTGTGTGCCTCTGGGAAGTAGATGTCTATTTTGTGATTGGAACCTAGTTAGTATACTTTTAGGATTCCTGGACTTTAGAGTCGTGTGCTATGTGGTTTTGATAACCAGTTTGGGACTTGAGATTATCTCCTCAGCATGGTGGGAGTGGACCACTTAGGTACCACGCGGTCGGGTGGTAGTGTATTTTCCACTCTTATCATTTGAGATTAATTGAGAATTTGTGGTTAATGCGTCCTTCGTGATGGTGGATATGTATCCTTTCATTAATGATTAGCATATGTTAGATGATGATATCTTATGCTTTACTTTTAATGTTAGTAGGATGTTTAGGAGTGACATTCCTACTATGATAATACCGATGATCTCTTCGGTGCTTGGAATGTTACGCACGGAGGGATGGTTAGGATCCACGATGGTCTAATGATGCTATTAACGGTTGGGAGGAACCGTGCACTTAGTTTATTTATTTGATCTTTATGATAGATGTAAATGACTTTTATGATGATGTATCATGAGTATCATGTGATTTTCTTTACTTTGATGTATCATGGATTAGAATAGGATGATGTACCTTATTCTACATATGTATATTCTTTTAAGCCTTCATACCCTGTGACATGTACAGTGGATGAATGAGCAGTTGGATTTGTAAAAATTGAACATTGGACTTATCATATTATTTCATGTGGAGGTTGTACTAGATGGATTCATGTAAGTAATTCACATTAAGAGGATCTTAAAGAATGTAATCTGTTGTATATGTTAAGTTTACTCTTTAGATGGACATTGCTATTGCTTCCGTTATTGTGCATAAGTTGTATGTGGTAATTACTTTTTAAAAAAAAAATGCTACCAAACTTAGTGAAATACTAGGTTAATTATTTGGATCCCTTGATGGGGCATTACAATATATGTTATGTAGGTGTTGGTGCAGGTTCTTAGACATTATGCAATCTAAACAAAGTTAAATTCAAGATGATTTAATATGGTATATGGCTCATCATTAAATAAAATATTCTTAGCACTCAACATGAAGTATAATATCCTAGATTTTTAGGTTGTCTAACAAATATTTTTGGTTACTTTTTGGGTGGTCTCTCTACTTGTTGTTTTTAATGTTTGTTTTTTGTTAGTGTGTTACTAGTTTGATGGCCTCGAGATGCGGTTTTATAAGAGCCAATATCCTTTTTTATAATTAATAAATATAAAACAAATAAAATATTTAGTCTTCGAAACAACAACTAATGGTTGCATTATATATAAGTGTTGATTCAGTAGGCTAGAAGGGTGCCATGTCCCATGAACATGTTCATGTTTACAATCAAGTACAAGCCATATATTTGGTTACATATGTAGCTATTGCATACCATTTGAGGTTGATGTATGATGATAATGTCAGAAATAGAGTATATTAAGAGTGAGGTGGGGAAGGTGTGAATCATACTTCAGATACATAGAGTGAAACACATTTATTAAAGCCTGATATTATTCTTTCTTCCAAATGAAGAAATGTATGTGGTCCAATATGAAAATAAAATTAAAAAACAAAGTGGGGACTACTTTTGGGAAATCTTAACAAAAGAAACAACTTACATAATCATACATTTAATAAAATTGTATTTTTTATATTTGAAATGAACTTCATAACCCTATAGAACTCACTATCCAATACATCAATACTACATGTATAAACAATATTAAAAACTATAAAAATTTGTAAACACTATAAATGAATTATATTAAATTTACCAATTACAATTTTTCCACTTAGACTCCACAATACCATTTCCCAAAAGTATAGAAAGATTTATTCTTAATTAATTTTACCTTTCCTTACCAGTAAAAGAGATATATATATATAGAGAGAGAGAAATATTATGATATAATATTTATTACAACAAAGTCTTTTCTTGTAACTGTCTAATATTACAGATCTCTGTCTTCATTAAATGTCATGTCCCCCATGATTTTATGAATCGCTATCTCACTGGGATCTGTCAGAGTACGGTGTTGTCAGACAGATGAAGGAGGTTGAATAAGATGCATGGGGATGGCATAAGGATGGGGCATCCAAGCAGTCAATCTTCCTACTTGGGTAGTCATTGCCCATAAGAAATACCAAGATATAGAATGGAACAACCCATAACCTACAAGAAGCAATTATACAGACAATGGTGTAGGAATAAAAAAAAGAAATTGAAAAACCATATTATGATACACAGAAGAGAACAAATATGGAATGCTTTCAATATTTTAGAGGAAAATAAATATTCATGGAGGTTGTATCTAGCCACACAGTGCAATGATGGTTTTACAAAAATCAGCATCAAAATTGAAGTCTATGTAGAAAGGATATCATTCTCCCTTTCAACTAATAAGCCAAAAAAGAATTGAAGTAGAGCTTCTTGATATCATTCTCCCTTTGGACCCATGACAACATGAGTTCAAAAATATTATTCTACTTTTTTAGAAACATTTTCTATTTGCATTAACATCATATAAAGGTCTTTATTGAACAATTGCTTTTTGAATAATAAAGTAGTCAAAACAAGGGTTGGCCCTTACAAAAGATAAGTTGGCCTACAACTAGTATATTATCATCCAAACAAAAATTACCCTCTACTATTGTTTGTGAAAATAAAAACATCATTCGAAGAAGCACAATAATAAAGTCTACCAAACATCCTACTAAGATTGCATGTAATAGTACTACTTAAGAGGAAAGTTTTATTAAACAAAGGTTGAAGAACCTTTAAAAAAACTAAGTCTTTAAACTAGCAAACCTTTAAACACAAAAAAATAGAGAGGAGCAGGCCCTAATTGGGCTTGTTCTCATCCTTCCCTTTAAGGAGGATGTTGGCCCAATATTCTACCAGGAAATCGAATAGCATTATGGAGTCCTCGTGAGTCAAGTCCTATTCTTGGTTATCCTTTTGTCCAACGCCTACATCCTCTCTCTCAAATCTTCAACCTCCAACTTATGGGTCTCCTCATAAACCTCCAACTTACCACCCGAATTGTCTCATCTGAACAATTGTTATTACACAAGTTTTCTTACAATGACAAGTAGGAAGATACATATTTACGCATTTGGTTCTTCAAATTGAGATTGAAATTTGATTTTTTAATTAATTTTTTTATATTAAAATTATTAATTTATTTAATTTTTACTTTTAAATTTTTTTAGTTATTTTTTAATGTAATGTTTTTTTAAGTTTTATTTTTTTTAAAGTATATTTTTATTTTTTTTAAGTTATTGAATATTAATTAATTTATTCATTTCCAAATAAGTTTGTTTTTCAAAGCAAAAACTAGTTTAAAATAACAAATTATTAATGATATTACAATAAATTTGGTCAAATCATATAATTTGTGTACTTTTTCACTTATGACCCACTTAAGCTTAAAAAGATTTATTAAATCATATACAAAAACTAAACAAAAATTAATATGTGCGATACCAAAATACATTACAAATTTCAAAATAGTCATGCCACTACAAAATTTTTTTTCCCAATGTATGTACAAATCCATAATAAAAAATAGTTGAAGAAGTCAAATCTTAACCATTTTCCACATATAGTACAATTATGGTCACTTTCAATATAAATTCATTTTTCTATGCAATTTTTTGCATATGGTCCCAACAAAGTAGTCCAATTATAATACAAAGAAGGCACCATATAAAGGTAATTTATGCTTTTTCCATTGCCCTATCTACCTCTCAATCCTTGTAGAACTCGACCCTATCCACCTCTCGAGCCTTACAGAACTTGCATTCAATTCCTTCATCATGTACTACACTCATAGATGGAACATCATTGACCTACTAGGTAAAGTGTTTGCATTCATTATTCCCCTAAAATACCAAATATTTGTTAGTTCATATTATAATTTTCAGCCCATGTAGTAATTTATAACAAAAATATATTTGCATTCTTTAACAACCTTATTCCTATTAAGGCAACACCAAAATTCATGCCCAGGATTAGTCTTCATGTGTGATGTCTTTAACAAACACAGAACACCACATTGACACATTGGCACATTGAGCAAATCCATGAATCTATTATAAATAATGCATCATCAAATATTAAATTAATTAGATGAGTATTATAATAAACCGTATAGTCAAAAATTAGAAATTCAGTACATAATTTTTCAAGTTCACATTTGTTTTATTATACTGCCCAATATTTTTCAAGCTAAAAGGACATGACATTAATATGTAGATAAATGTTAATGTATTTATAAAGAAACAATTTTTTTTTTAAATAGTGAAAAGTATAAATGTATAAAAGAGAACGTAACATCTGTCCCCCATTTTATCTTTTATTAGAACATGCAAAAAATACATGAGAATAAAGGGAAATCATATAAAAACTATTTCTCATGAAGAGGAAGGGAAACCACGAAGCATGTCATCCCAAAAAAAAGAACTGAAGTGATTATAGATTTGCACATATTACAATCTTTGAATAGCATATGAGCATTCATCATAGCATACAACACTATTTTTTCTGTCTTACTTTGGCATGCGAAATGAAGTGATTAAAAATTCCAACATATTACAATCTTTGAACAACATATGCACATTCTTCATAGCATACAACTCTATTTTTTGTCTCTTACTTTAGCTTGTGAAATGAAGTGATTAAAAATTCCAATATATTACAATCTTTGAATAGTGTATGCACATTCATCATAGCATACAACTCTATTTTTTCTATTTTATTTCAGCATGCGATGATAATGTGATATGAGCAAAATAGATTTATTGAAAAGTCTCTAGAAACTTTCAAGTTGTTCCACATGCATTAAATTGTGAAAAGTAAAGACAATGCAACCGAACTATTTGATAGGTTACCTGAAAGAGATGTTGTTGACGAAATGAAATGGAATGGTTGCAAGAGTCATAAAAGAAAAAAGATTTTTTTGGGAATGTTTCTTAAAGTTTTCTAGCAAATAAAATCCACGAGTCAAAAGTTGAATTCAACAACCATTTACCAGCATTCTTCCAGCTATATAATGGGAGTGGAGATGCATCAAAATATATAACTAGGGTGATTTTGTTATAGTTACAAAGTTTACAGTAGCAAAAATTGTAGATCATAGATAGCTATGCCTCAACGAGACATTTTTACAAAGAATGCAATGAAATTGTTGTAGAATGTGCACAAAATGAATACTGCAACAAAGCTATCAAAATATTAGAATTAATGAAACACTCTCTAGTGTATCCTAACATTATCATATATGAGTATAAGCTAAATTTTTTCTTTGATCTTAAGAAACCCTACAAATTATATTTTTTGTTAGCACAATGTCGTTCAAATAACAAGAGATTGATGAAAAATAGAAATCTTTGTGAGCTTTTGTGGCTAGAAACTTGTGTACACATACATGCTAACCCTAGAAGTGTAGGCATAGACTACAAACAATAAGAAAATAAGTCCTAAGTAAATGTGGCCTCTTAGAATACATAGACTATGAGACATGCACAAATTGTTTTGTTGAAAATACTTAAAGAACTTTGAAGAAAAAGAAAGTGACAAGTATGCAACACATTCAAAAACTTTTCCTATTATCCTCAACGCTTCCCTCAAAGGCATGCATGGAAATTGTGGAATAAAATAATACCCCTAAACTATTTAAGTGAAATCCTTGATTTTAGCCAACCAAGGTAGATATCTAAGCTTAAAAGTGTTAAACACTCTCAATTATCTATTGGTTTATACTTAATCGACTATCCAAATAACTGTTGATTTACTGGTTTCAAAAAAAATTTTCTAATTAATTCCACAACATAAATTTACAAGGCTTCTTGCTACTCGGATATGAATTACCAGTCACAAATGATATTGAAAAAATAAAAATAAAATTTGCAAAATCTTTATCAATTTTGAATTCATTATGAAGAATACACTGTAAAATAAGTCAACTTAGAGCTTAAATTTAGGGTGAATAATGAGGAGAGTGCAAGGATGGAACAAATGTGTGAAATTATGAGGCAACTATACTAGTACTTGCACCCAAAGTAGGTGCAAGGGGTATGCCGATAGGGAAAAAAGTGCAAGTTTGCAAAGATGGTTATATTTTTTATTGTATGTTTAAAATTTCATGCCTAACATTCTAAGATATTGAAAGGATTGAAATCATGTAGGCTATAATTTCTCTTGCTTAGAAACCATGTCATAAATGGATACAAAGGAAGAATGACAATTGATTAAGTAAATCATTCAAATAAAATTGGGAAAAGATAGTCATATTGATTGCATGTTATTGTTACTTTCCTTCTTCTAGGTTTTGAATAATTTGGTGTTTGTATCCTCAAGCACCTTCAACTTGTGTAAGACAAAAGTCATCCATTTGAGGTAAAATTAATTTTGTACCAATAGAATCAAAAGGAGTTCAAGAATATTAAATGAAAGATGTATTCTAGGAGTATTCATTCAACATTCTACACATAAAACCCTATTTTGAAAACTTGTGGATGAAAGCCAAAATACAACATAATTCAAAACTGTAAGAAATAAAATTTGATTTACTATTGTTTGCCATGGTTTCTTTAGTCAAGAAAATTTATATTTAATTTTTTATTATAGCTACAAACATGGTAAGGTTTATGTTATGCACTATTGCCTACTCAAATAATAAACATAGGTATCATGTGTTATTTAAAGTATATTCTATTATAACTTGTTTCCATTGTTAGATATATGCAATGTAGACCAAGTAGAATAGTTAATTTATCACTTGAATCAATATAGTTTCAACATATAAACCCTCATAAGAAAGAAAACAAGTCATGTTTCAATTCTAAAAAATTTGTTTGCATGGACTCTTAATGAACTACTTGTTTGATTGTCCGTACACTATTGCTTTAGTGATATGGAAGCTTATGTTGAGCCAATTAATGGATAGTTTGGTTTGAAGGATTAAGGATTTTAGAATTTGATCCTTACCTTCCTCTTATTTATTTTACATTATTATTGATATTAAATAAAAAAAATTCATACAAATGATAATATGATTAGAACATTAAATTTTTAAATATTTACTTTTGTAAATGTATGGCAATCTAGGTTTTGTTAGCTATGAATATCTAATATTATCTACATAAATATATGAATATAATCATAGTAAGTTGATAACATTAAGGGATTAAGCTATGGAAGATGAAACATTTTTTCTTTTGAATGAGAAAATTCTAGATTCTTCTTATAGTTATATTGATCCATGTCAAGTTATGAAACTGCTATTAAGATTCAACTTTGAAGTTGTCAAGTCAAATTCATTGGCCCTTCTATCACGATTAATGGTTGGGATGAAGCCATCTCTCAAAAGAATGAATGAACACTTAGAACTTATAAACGACATTCACAAAAGTGAAGAATTGGTTCTTCCCAAAAGATCACCCATCCCAACAAAATATTAAAACATTAGACTTTTACAATAACCAAAACTTGTACTTGACAATAAAATTTCTTCTCCAAATAAAAGAAGTCCTCCAAAATAAATTAATCCAAAAGGAAAGAAAAGAATAACTACCTTGACCCTTATTTCATCTAAATTACCTTATACGACATGATGGAAATATAATTTCTAATATTACTAAATAGAAAACAAATGTAAAAGTTAAACTACTATTTTATGTTTTATCAAAAATTATAAAATAAAAAGTTCAAGTCATAGACATAAAAAGATTATGCATTCCTCATTGTTTGCAATTTTGATGAAGTAACATACTCTTGAAACTGTGTGGTCTTTGTAAAGTTTTATACTAGACGTAAAAAGCTGGACTTTTCATGGATTTCAAGGTTCAGATGTAAATTTATTTATTTTTTTAAGATATGTGAGGGAGCCAAAAGAGGAGCTTCATGAAATTTTATCTATATATACTTGTTATTATCAAGACCAACACAACTACACTTAGAATAATATCTTGACTTTTATTGATGAGGTGTATGGTAAGCTAGCACTTGGGATAGACCATATTTCCATAATATTAGATATTTTCCACATCAAACCAAATTGTGATATTGCCATCATGATTTAATTACCTAGTTTTTGAGTTAAACTTATTGATCCATTTTTCATGAGTACCGATTCACATGAACCCATCTCTCATGAAAATAAATGGAACACTTAGCACTCATTGGATCTAGATGATGCTCACATAGGTGAAGCACCAAGACTTCCTAAGAGGTCACTCATTCTAGATTTACCCAAACTCAAGCACACTTAACTATGGAGTTCCTTCCATGGTTAAACCCACTCTACTTGCAACCCCATTTTCAAAACCTTCACCAAGTGATGTTCCTTGTGAACCATTGTTTATAAAGAGCTTAAGCTCATAAATTGATATGAGGGAGATATTTTCCACAAGTCAAACTTTGATATTCCTATCAGGATTCATTTTTGTAGTCTTTTAGTCAAGCTCATTGACATATGTTCCATGGGTACTTGTTAAGATAACCCATCTCTAATGAAAATAAATGAAACACTTGGCACTCATTAGATCTAGGTAATAAGGAAGGCTTCCCTATTGCCCCTTTTTTTCCTTCCTAGTGGGAGATGATTACAAAACAAATAAATAAAATAAAATATTTGAATCTTCAAATTGGTGCATGATTTTTTGACTTAATTCTCAAAACTTGGCTTGCAATTTTTTGCATCCTGGGTTGAGAAGATACAGGGGTGATTTGGTTTCACTAAATAAGTGTACTAAGATTTTTGGACAAATTTTTACTGATTCATTGGCAGTTTTAAGCCTCTTTTTAGTGAAAGAAGATTTGGATGGCAACCCTGACCATCTACAATTTAATTCTATTGCAAACATTGTGAAACTATTCATTTTAAAAGTTTGTTGTAGGTTTGCAAGATAGAGATTTATCATCACTTTGTTAGACTTGACATATTAGTGTTGAAATTAATTGTCATTTATGTCAAAACATGCTTACTGTCACATTTTTGTACCATCTGATACTAGAAATGAGAACTAGATTATGGCCATTTTTAGGAAACATGATATTGGGATTGTGTTGAATGATGAATCAAAGCACATATAAGGTGATTGAACTATTTAAAAGAATGTCTTTTCAATATCTTCAATTCATTTTTTTAGTTATGATATGACAAGAGACTTGAATCCAAAAACACCTCATTGAACTTCCCCATTTTTTTAACCTATCATCACTCAGAGATAATGTACCTATATTCCCCATTTTGCACTAAAGTTTTACAAATTGAACTATCAAGATTTAAAATTGTGTTGATCTATAGGTCTGAGACTATGGGTCTCAAAGTAAGTTGTTGCAATAAATTGAAAGGCTCTTAAATTTAGTACTTCTAAGTTTGGTTGGGTGTGTTATATGAAATGGTATTAGCTTTTTCATAGGAAGGATCATGGATCTCACTCTCACAATGGTTTCACATGTTCTTTTCTATTTTTCCAAATTCATAAAGAGGCGAGGACAACTTTGTTTTCTGAGAATGAAAATTTTTTATCGTCTTTGACTATATAACTTTTACATATTTCATCTTGGATCTTTTGAGTATTCAAGGATTGGTTATTAAAGTAATTTGATTTGGTGTGCTAAAATAAATTAAAAGCTACATAATCATCATCTACGATATTTACAAAGTTGCTTGATGATTTAATGATCCTTTACATGACAAATAAGCTAATAATTTTGAGAGGTTGACTAGAGATGACATCTACCTCAACATTAACAACTCTTCATGTATATTCTTAAAAGGTGGGAGTCTTAAGGGTATAAAAGATATTATTGAATTTGGAAAAAAAAAAGCAATGTGCATAAATAATATAATCAAATATATGAAATAAGTGATAAATTCATAGAAATGAATAGGTAAGAAGAAACTTGATCTAAAACACACATAAAAAAATACCATATCCACAACATCATGCACATATGACGTGCAAACCATGGATAATGCAAATTAAAAATGGTAGTTATCCCAAATGGTTATAAATGAATATTACATTATCATCATTCAATCTAAACTCTCCAATAGTTCAAATCTTAAGTATAATACTCCATTGTGGAAAAGAAAACTCAAGTGTGTCCAGTCCATTATCACAAATCTCCATTCCTCAAACATAGCAACTAAAATTGGGAATTTACATTAATGGGCTCAAAATTCAAATATAACTATCTATATTGTGCTTCATGCCCCTTGATTTTATATAAATATTATTAAATAGATTATTAAATATAATTAATCTCTCTAATTACATCTTGGGCATCCATTTACACCTTCAAGAGTTTGTTGAATATGCAAATACATGCATAAAATTTTGAAGACTAATGAAATACTTATTCTAATGTTCTTCTTCCTAATAATTTACATCATAAATATATCTAGGAGTCATAAATGAATATTTATGAAAATTAAATCTCATGATCATAATGCACCATGATACCAGCTCTATTCTGATTGGTTTCATCCAGAATTTTGAGTATCAACCTTTGATAAAAATACCTTACTACTTTCTACCATATCATACATAGCTTACTACTACACATCAATATGACCATTTATTCATTTCACAAGGGTGTGCTCTTGTAGTATTAGGTCGCACTTTTTGGTCAACTTTGATATTGAAATCAACAAGATCTTCGTATTTAGTATTCATAGTAGCAAAGTGATTAAGAATTTGAAGATAAAATAAATTAATCATTTTTTGAGATTTTTTCTATAGATTGTTTATTTTTTATGATTTACAATTTTAATATTAGATAAGTTTGTTCTAACATTTTTCTCTAGAATTTTGAATTGGGATCTAATTTTTATATCATATTTTTCACTTTAAAAATTATAATTAATTTAGGTTAAAAGTGTTAAATAGTCAAAGTAAATTTTTGTAAACATAATTTCTCCTTTTGCGCGTGATGTTTAAATTGCACCATTTAAACCATTACATTATATTAATATGAAATATATTGATTGCTTTCATTCTTTAGACAATAATGTTAGATTTGTCGATTAGATTTGGTGTCCCATTTTTTTGATGATGGACAATTGAACCATCCTTAAACATCACAAACAAAGAAATAAATTAAGCTTGACAAATTGTGTGAATTTTGACTATTTAACACTTTTACTATAATATACAATGTCTAAACCTGATAAATTATTGCTATACAGAAAGTCTATCTAAAAGTACATGACTATTCCAAAAATTGAAGAACACATCCCATTTCTAATATAATTAATTATGTGTTATAAACCAATTTGATTTATTTGTATGACTATTTTTCTTTCTTGAACAAGTCAATTTAATAATAATAATAAGAAAGAATTTAAAAATCATTAAATTGGTACAATTTTGATATAGGTTGAAATTAAGAGAATTTCACATCAACATAATGTAATTTCCTTAAGGCAAGATTGTGTCACATGCTTCCAGACAGACCCAGAAATGACCCTAATATCACTTGGCCATCATCCTATCAATTTCCTCATAAGATATCTTACCTTGAGAATCGACAATAATCTCCTGTATCCATTCATAGCTCAGATGGCTTAAACTTCTCTCCAATGCTGGTGAGGATATTGTAGAAAGCATCTCATGTGTGTCATCTTTGTCAAGCACTTTAAAAGCATCTTTGAGCTGCCTATGAAAGTTATCCCCTTTCATGTTGTGTTGCATCACATCTATAAAACGAAGGAAATCGATGGTGCTCCCAAGCGCAAAATTTGCCTGTGTTGAATTTGCTACAGTGATGCAACCATCTCGATTGGTGTCAAACAGGTTGAAGCTGTCTGCTCATCATTTAGATCCTTCCTCAATTTTTAGAGACCCTGCAACAAAAAACTCTACTTTGCTTATTGATAAAATAATAAATTTTATTTGGTAAAAAAATTGGCAAATTATTATATTTTTGTCATCACAAATCTGCACTTCAACGTTGAGTTCATAGATTAAAAATGTGACATGAACAAAAGACTCATAACCAGTTCTGATACCATTGCAATTGTTTTCACCATCTTTACAAAAACGTTCATGTCTATTAATTTCTAAGATATGATAAAAATTCCCTTGACTTGCCTTTATTGCAAAAGATTGCAAGCGGATCAAACATTCAACTTTTTCTCTATACTAAATTTACTCAATACTGTGAATCACCTCAAAAACCACTGTTGTTTCTGTTAATTATTGTTAGTTGGATAGATGTTATTTCTGACCTGAAAATAGCAACACTATTTATGGGTAGCTTGGACAGATGTTCTTCCTTATCTATGAATAGCGGTTGTATTTATGGGTGGTTTGGACAGCTATTTGTCCACTTGCCAAAAATTAGTAAATGGTTATTATTTACTAATTTTAGTGATTCCTTTTGGACACTTTGCAACCAATTCTATTATTGGCTGTTGAGTTGTCTTAATCTCAGCCGTTGGTTTGATTTAATCTCGGTCGTTGGTTTACCAACGAGAGTAGTATAAAAAGGGGTCTAGGGGGCATTTGGAGAGTAAGGCAGTGATGCTTTGGTGAAGCTGTTTGCAGTGTTAGCAAACAGTCTTGCAGTGTTAGCAAGGGCACAAGGAAGAAGCGTTTTGGAGAAGGAGTTTGCAGTGTTAGCAAACAGTCTTGCAGTGTTAGCACAGGGATAGCAGTGAGAAATATCAGCGGGAGAAATTAGGAGGTTGTCGGAGTTCTGCCAGTGTGAGGCAAGGAATTTTGTATCTCTTGATTTGCTGAAGTTTAATAAAATTTCTCATCTGTAGAACTGGTTTTCCCTTAGGGGTTTTTCTAGGGACAATTTGTCCAAAAATATTGTGTTGATTCTGTTGCGCATTTCTTTCTGTATTTTAAGTGAAGTTGCAGTTGTGTTATTTTTCGATATTAGCTGGAAATTTATTTTCAGCAGTTTAATAATCATTTGTGATAGGAGATTAATAATCAGTGACTGCAATAGTTTGATTTTTCACATGGTATCAGAGCATTGTTAAGGGTAGAAGAGTTTTTCCCTAGGAAAGAAATTTTGATCTCTTTAGATTTATTATTGCTTTAAACCCTTGAGATGGCTTCAGCTGGTTTGTGAGATCAGGATAGATTGGATGGTGCCTCAAATTTTGGTGTCTGGAAGGCCAGAATTTCTTTATTGTTGGAAGAGAATGGTATCAAGGATTATGCTACCAGTGGTGTACCTGTACCAACGGATGCAACACAGCTTGCAGCATATAGGAAGGACGATGCCAAAGCGAGGAGAATTATCCTTGATGGTGTCAAGGATCATATTGTTCCACATATCTTGGAGCTAGATATAGCAAAGAAGATGTGGGATGCCATTCTAAATCTGTACCAGAATGCTACCACTAACAGGAAGTTGATTCTCAGAGAGAAGCTAAAGAATACCTAGATGAATCAGGGAGAAGACGTCACAAGTTACCTCACCAGGCTCAGACTTGTCAAGGATGAGTTAGCAGCTGTTGGAGATAGCCCTAGTGATGATGAGCTAGTGAGAATAGCCCTAAATGGGTTTACTAAACAATGGAGTGTCTTTGTTCAAGTTGTCAGTGGACGAGATACTTTACCGAGTTGGGATCGACTATGGACTGATTTCACTCAGGAGGAGTTTAGACTAAGTCTTGTCAATGGGGCCAACAAGAGTCAGAAAAATGAGGTGGAACAAGAGAACATTGCCCTAGCGGGTAAAGGGAAAGCAAAGAAGGGATCTAGCAAAGGATCAAATTCACAAAGTGAAAAGAAGAAGAAGGACCTTTCTAAGGTTAAGTGCTTTGGATGTCACGAGTTTGGCCACTATGTCAGTGATTTCCCAGAGAGGAAAAAGGGTAAGAAGCAGGTGGCAGCTTCAGCAAGTGCAGAAGAACTCTCCAACAGAATGGAAGATGAGTTTGCACTCATAGCTTGTATGGTTAGCTCAACCTCACAGTGTGTTTGGTATATAGATAGTGGGGCATCATTTCATATGACAGGAGTTAGAGAGTACTTCTCCAGTTACAAGGAGGAGGACACCAACATCCAGATTTCTATGGGAAACTTGTCCAAACTCAACCCTGTTGGGAAAGGGACTGTTTAGTTTCAGAAGGAGAATGGAAAGATAATTCCTCTTCATGATGTGTTATATGTGTCGGGCTTAGGTATGAATTTGATTTCTGTATCTGTTCTTCAGGATAGGGGGTATAATTTACTCTTTAGAGGGACACATGTGTTGATTAAGCACAAGGATTGGAAATCACCCATAACTATTGGAGTTAGGAGTGGTCGCCTTTATAGATTGCAGTTTGATACTCCTAAGGCACTTATGAGCAACAATAATCCTAGAGATCTTGGAGAGCTATGGCATAAGAGGTTGGGCCATATTCATCATGGAGCACTTAGATTGCTTCGTGAGATCGTGACAGGTGTTCCAGAGGTGAGCACAGAGCATGATGATGTATGTAAGGGATGTGTGTTGGGGAAGTTTGCGAAAGCATCTTTTCCAAGGAGTGACACCAGATCTAAGGGTGTTCTTGATCTAGTACATTCAGATGTTTGTGGACCAATGTCAACAAAATCTCTTAGAGGATATGAGTACTATGTTACTTTTATTGATGACTTCTCTAGAAATACTTGGATATACTTCTTGAAGACTAAAGATGAGGTTTTCAGTCGATTCCAAGAGTTCAAGGCTCTTGTGGAGAACTTGACAGGAAAGAAGATAAAGGTTCTTCGGTCAGATAATGGAGGCGAGTACAAAGGAAATGTCTTCCAGGAGTTTTGAACCAGAGAAGGAATCAAGAGAGAATGGATTGTTCCTTACAATCCACAGCAGAATGGAGTTGCTGAGAGGAAGAACCATTCTATATCGGAGGTAGCAAGAGCTATGCTACATGACCAGGACATGCCCCGTTACTTATGGGCAGAGGCATGTAATACATCAGTCTACATTCAAAATAGAGTTCCACACAAGGTGCTAGGGAAGATGACACCAGAGGAGGCTTTCACAGGGAAGAAGCCAGATGTTAGTCACTTCAGGATATTTGGGAGTTTGACATATTGTCATATTCCTAGAGATACACGTACAAAGTTAGATCAGACTGCAGAGAGGGGGTACTTTGTTGGGTACAGTGAAACCTCAAAGGCATACAGGGTTTTCATTCCGGGGACTAAAAGAGTTATTGTCAGATGGGATGTCAAGTTCTTGGAGGACAAGGCATTCAAGAGATCCAGAGATTTGCCATCAGATGATCAGAGTGAGCAGCCAACAGAAGCTCCAAGACCAAGTCAAGGGCATCAAAGCTCAAGTACAGTTACCAGTACGAGTGTAGACTCAGTTAGTGAAGATTCACAGAGTATCGAGCAACAGGTGCAACAGGAAATGCATTTGGAAGATTTAGAGGTTGACATTTCATCCCCTACAGTTGGCAGTAGGAACCATGTGGTTCCAGATACACAAAGGGATACTCAAGATTTTGTGGGAGCTCCTAGGAAGAGTACTAGACAGCGAAGACAACCAGCCAAGTTCAATGACTATGTGGCATTAGTTAGTTAGTTGGTAGATAGTGAGCCTTCTAGCTATCAGGAAGCTGTAGAACATCAGGTATGGCGAGATGCTATGGTTGAGGAATATTCTTCAAAGCTTCTGAATGATGTGTGGGAGGTAGTACCTAGACCAACAGATAGGGCTGTAGTTGGATCACGCTGGATCTATAATATAAAGCACGGTGCCAATGGTAGCATCGAGAAATACAAGGCTAGGTTTGTGGCAAAGGGGTTCTCTCAAAAGGAGGGAATAGACTATGAGGAGACATTTGCTCCAGTTGCCAGGTATACTTCTATATGAGCTGTAATCTCACTTGCAGCACAGATGGGATGGCAGATCCATCAAATGGATGTCAAGACAGCATTCCTCAATGGTGAGTTGAAGGAGGAGGTATACATAGAACAACCAGAAGGCTTTGTAGCACACAGCAAAGAGACCCACGTGTGCAGATTGAAGAAAGTTGTTTGACTACAATACATACCTACAGATGAGCAGGTAGCAGACATTCTAACGAAGGCTTTGGGAAAGGCCAAATTTATCTTCTTCAGAGATAAGATGGGTGTCATGCAGAACAGCTTCCTCGCTAAGAGGGAGTGTTAATTATTGTTAGTTGGACAGCTGTTATTTCTGACCCGGAAATAGCAGCACTATTTATGGGTAGCTTGGACAGCTGTTCGTCCTTATCTATGAATAGCGGTTCTATTTATGGGTGGTTTGGACAGCTGTTTATCCACTTGCCAAAAATTAGTAAATGGTTATTATTTACTAATTTTAGTGATTCCTTTTGGACACTTTGCAACCAATTCTATTATTGGCTGTTGAGTTGTCTTAATCTCAGCCGTTGGTTTGATTTAATCTCGGTCATTGGTTTACCAACGAGAGTAGTATAAAAAGGGGTCTAGGGGGCATTTGGAGAGTAAGGTGGTGATGCTTTGGTGAAGCTATTTGAAGTGTTAGCAAACAGTCTTGCAGTGTTAGCAAGGGCACAAGGAAGAAGCGTTTTGGAGAAGGAGTTTGCAGTGTTAGCAAACAGTCTTGCAGTGCTAGCAAGGGCGCAGTGTTAGCGCAGGGATAGTAGTGAGAAATATCAACGGGAGAAATTAGGAGGTTGTCGGAGTTCTGCCAGTGTGAGGCAAGGAATTTTGTATCTCTTGATTTGCTGAAGTTTAATATAATTTCTCATTTGTAGAACTGGTTTTCCCTTAGGGGTTTTTCCAGGGACAATTTGTCCGAAAATATTGTGTTGATTCTGTTGCGCATTTCTTTCCGTATTTTAAGTGAAGTTGCAGTTGTGTTATTTTTTGATATTAGCTGGAAATTTATTTTCAGCGGTTTAATAATCATTTGTGATAGGAGATTAATAGTCAGTGACTACAATAGTTTGATTTTTCACAGTTTCAAGAGACAGACAGGTTTTGAGTGAAATGTCCACCTATAATAGCCTATCACCTAATTAGAATGGCAAGTGACATATGGGTTTTAGTGCTTGGTTGGAATTTAAGGCAATGAATATCCAAGCATAGGGTTATGCATTTTATTAATTGAAAAAGTTGAACTATAATTTAATTGTATTAATTTAAATATATTTGTAGTGCAAAATTTGTGACTCAAACTCATTGACCCATGTATCATGAGTAGTGATTTAACATGAATCCATCTCTCATGAAAATAAATGGAACACTCATGAGAGATGGATTCACGTTGAATCACTACTCATGGGTCAATGAGTTTGACTCAAAACCCTGATAGAAATATCACAATCATAAAAAGATACTAATAGCCAATCACACTTGTAATAGTTTTCTTGGTTGTTGGTTGGTCCATTTGTGCAAAAAGTACTATAGTGATAATTTGGGGTATGTGATGGAAAGAACATTTTAAAATGACACTTTCAAACTACTTGGCACTCTATGGGTTCCACAAAGAGAGTTAATGTGGAAAAGTTGAAAGGTTAACTTCCTAAAAGTAAGCAAAATTTGTCTTAAGAATTGGGAACTATAAATGCACTACTTGCCCTTAATGTTTAAGAATTGGGAACTATAGATGCACAACTACAATTGCAAAGCATTTGGTCTCTTTGAGTAGTCGCAATATATGTATCTGGAATGGCAGATTCTCCTTCTTCAAAAGCAGAGGCAGCAGAGTGTGAGAGAGTCTCTAAGCTTCATTTATCACTTATTTATATACTGTTGTAATTCACTATTTTAAAATTAGAAATTATTAGGTGACATGAAAAATAATAAGATATCTACAATTAAGTTTTATTTTTGTATTTAGGTATTCATTTCATCTGATCATACTTAACTAAAATTCATTACTTTTGAAAAGAAAATAATAAGTTTTATTAAATCATATCTACAATTTAATTTTAATCATTGGAAAAAAACTATTATTAAATATAAATATATATAAAATATAAATTTAAACATTAAATAAATAAATAATAACAACTAAGTCTAATATTACATTGTTTATTAATGGAGTAATTGATAAACTTTTTATATATAATATAAGTTATTTAAAAAAAATTAATACAAGATTATTATCACATAAATTTTTTTTTTAAAAAATTTAATTTTTATATATTTATAGTTTTGGTACATTTATAATTTTTAATGTAAATACGTGTAATATCAATTGAATTCATACAAACATATTTTATTATATAATTTATTAAATTATTATCACATTTAAATTATTTAATAAAAAATTAATACAAGATTATTATCACATAAGTTATTTTAAAATTATCTAATTTGGTATTTTTATAATTTTTAATGTAAATACATATAAATCAATTAAAATCATAAAAATATTTTTTTTCAAATTATAATTGGTTATTAATCTGTATATCTAATACATAGAAATAAACCAAATTAAGGCCTACGCTAAACTAATTCTACACTAACGTTCACCCTTTATCTAAATCTCAAAAATATATCTTTCCTACTAATAATTAATATAAAATTACATTTCTATATTTTAATTGAATGGTAGATACAATGTAAACTATTGGAAATACAAGATATGCATGGTTACTAAGAAATGGGGGGGAATCGGGAACCAATAAAACTTAGTCTTATTTCACCAATTAATTCTTCATACAATATTCTAATCTAATTGCATGCATGAAAGAATGAAAGCAAATAAAAATTCATAGCAATTTGACACAAGATATGGTGACTTAGAAACCTTCCAAATAGAAAGTAAAACTAGGGTGGGGATGATACCCACAAGCTTTAGTACTACAGTATAAACTTGGCCTGTTAAGGCTTACGATTGATCACTTATGATGATCTTCCCTATTAGGAGCAATAAGGACGGTGATGTCCACCTTGTCAAAGGATTTACAAAACATATAATAAAGTATGCACTTGGTAAAGAGATTTATCAAAGACTGTTAAGTCTACCCTGCTAAAGAATTTGATTGATGCACCTATTAGGATGAACTAGTGGTTGATCTCTGATCTCCAACTCTGATTTGTTGGATGAGATTTCTTGAATTGTAATGATCACCTTGTTGTGATAGATAATACTTTGTTGCCCCTTATCCTACTTGTGGCCTTCTTTAATTCACACTTTTTCTCATCATATACTTACACATCTTCTCATTTGGATATGATGCAATGCATTACATATATACCAATCCAAATCACAACTTACTATAGTTGATAATAGTACAAATTTCACCAAAATCCATAAAGTCAACTCAAGTGTTGTAACTCGAGTTCTGAAGACAAACTCGGTGATGTTCTGATACTCGGCAACCACTGTCAACACTTGGCATCATTTGGCACTTAGTTGACAAAGAGAGTCAGTTCATACTAATCACTTCCAAGTATCTTGTACTCGGTCAACACTGTGTGACTCGGTGAACACTATGAAACTCGACATATACTAAATCACTCAGTTGACACTCCATGGCTTGGTCAACACTAGATTCATATCACTAACACTATTAGCTTAGTAGACACTGGAGAACATTGTTAACTTGGTTAACACTATGGAACTTGGTTAATACTAGAATTTCCATCACTCACACTAAACAACTCGATAAACACTGCTATACTCGACATAAATTGTACATAGGTTCTGAAGGTTGGTAGCAATTGAGAAACTCGATAGCAACTGTATATTTACCAAGTGTGAGCCACTAATAGACATATTGACCATAATATCAACAATCTCTTCATTTGGCATTAGTGACAAAAGCACTTATCATCCAAAAAGTGAATACTCAAAATTATAAGTCAAAACATTCTTTTATCTCCATTCTGTGTCTACAACTCAGTAACATAATCTGTTTTTCATATTTGTCAAAATTGCTTTTGTAAAGGATATTTTCTACTTATTTGTTCAATACAATACATATACCTGGAGTACTGCTCCCCCATACATGTATTCTTTATATATCTTTACATAAACTTCTCCCTCTTTGTACATATATACATTCATCTATACTTGTCCCCCTTTTTTGACATAAATGCCAAAGGTGTATATTATATGTTAATACAAAAATGTGACAAGAATTCAGAGTGTACCTTCAAGAGTAATCCCATTGTCTTGTCCCAATTTTCTTGTAACACCTTGCTTGCATGCAATGCAATCTGAACTTCTACTGATAGCTCCATCATGTGATCAACTATGGAGAAGTTATTGTCATGGATGAGTGTCTTAACATGTGCAATGTGTTTTTGCAATGCATCCATGTTTGGAAGAATCATGCCTTCGATTTTTTCAAGTGTGGCCCTGATCCCAGCTTCTTTCTTTACTAATTTTGCTTGCAAATTTATCAGAAATTTGATCTTTGAATAATAAGCAGAGTTGTAGCTTGGGTCAACTAATGACTGGTGTGCACTTGCCTTCATGTCTTCATCTATTTTTGATATTTTAGGTTTAATTCCTTGTGTGAAGATAGATATGTTACACAACTTAACAAATAATGAAGTGACATTATTTATAGATGTCTCCAATGAAACAAGAATAGTAGACAATTCTACTTGGTTTATTGCAATTTTGTGCACCACTTCTTCCAATACCTTCTTCTCAAATTTTCTTTTTGCTCTTTGTAGCAACTTATCTTGTCTATTCAAATCTTCATTGAAATTTTGGACAATTTATGCTAACTGATCCAAAATAGGTTATGTACTATCAACCTCATTACTTAGTGCATTTACAAATATGTCATTTACATCTTCAAGTGCTTGGGTTTTCTTTCTCTTCTCTTCTCTAAGCTTTTTTTACTTAGCTCTTTTTTGCAATAATTCACCCATGGTGTTCATTTAATCAAGATTTACAGTAGAGGTATCCCAATTAGGAATAACTATATCCTCATCTAGATCAATATCTTCTTCTTTGCCCTTATCCTTATTTGAAGCTTTAGTCCTTATTTGGAGCTTGAGTACTCGGCTGAGACTTGTTCTCAACTATCATTGTACTAGCTATATTTGGAATAGAAGCAATAGTAGAAATAGAATGGCTAGCAACAAATGTAGATATGGTACTGATAGTAGAAATACCTTGCTGCTACATGATAAAACTTGATGAAGGAGGTTCTTGTTTCTTGGTAAATGAAGTATTGGCCACTTTAGTTTATGGAAACCCAGCTAAACAGGTCCAAATCTTGGTTGGGTGCTTGGTGTTGCAGTGGTAATCACAACCAACTTGGTAGAAGCTTTCTCAGAGCCAAATTGTACTAAGGCTTTTCTTGGAGAATGAGAAAATGAAGCCATTATTATTTCTGCAATCTTTTTTGCATTAGTTTCCTCAATGCTTTGAATCTTTGGAAGACTTCGTCCAGTAGCTTCCTATTCTTCCTCCTCATCATCAACATTTACATCATCTATTTCATCATATTTTATTTCCACATCTTCTTCCTCATCATCATCGTCATCATCATTGTCATCAACATGAACAATAAAATCACTAGGTTGATGCAGTTTGTAAATATTCTTCCATGTTGATATAGCAACCTTCACAACATATTCAATGTTATTGAGAAGTATCATGCAAGTGTTCATCTTGAGAGTGAACTTCTATTCATTCTTCTTCAAATATTCTTTCACCTCTTTTTCACTAAGACTCGACATGAGTTGCCTTAGAGTCCATTCAAAGATGTATTTTGTAGTCTCCTTTTCATGCTCCCATCTAGGCTTGATTACATGCATGAGCTCATTAGGAATTTGTTGAGAAAGCTCATCAAGAGAATACTTACATTTTCCCAATTTGATCATAATGGTGTCTTAAATTTATCTTTTCTAATATGTATTCCTTTGAAGAATTTGAAACATGGCATGCTAGTTCCTTCTTCAATTTCCTTTAACTTTTGTTGAAGAGTAGGTGGAGGCTTTTTGAAGATAATTGTCTCGGCATCTTCCTCAATTAACTTCAATTTCTTCCCAAATTTTGGTGCCCTTCTTGTGAATACAATAGTAGATGACTTAGTATGCTTGGTTATGATAATAGGTTACCTTTATTTCTTATAGATTCTTCTTCCTTAGATTAGGATTCCTCATCTTCATCCTCTACATTTTCTTTTTCTATGTCATCACCTTTTCCTTTTGTTAGCAGGAGAGTTCAACTTGCTTGTTTTAGTTTTTCTATCCTCTTTCTTCCTTTGACAACTACTTGAGGAAGCTTGATTTTAAGTTATATTCTTGCCTTGGATTCTTCATGTAATATCCCTACTTCTGACATATATTTTAATAATAAATAAATAATATTATAATTACATTATAAATGAAGATTATAATATTATCACATTTGAATATATATACTATTAATAACTAATGATAATAAATTGATTAATAAATTAATTGATGTATCTATATATATATATATATATATATATATATATATATATATATATATATATATATATATATATATATGATACAAGAATTAATATAAATGATAATACAATATGGTATTATGTTTACATAACATATATTATAATAACGTATAATATTATATAATATATTTAAATATATATATGTATGTATATATATATAAACAAATGCCTTACAAAAATAAATCAAGTATTTAATATACATAAAATACATCTTTCGTAATCTAAACATTGATTACGACTAGACAACATAAAGCACATTTAAATTCACATAAACCCATATGACAAGTGAATGCTATCACATGACCACGTCATTTCGCTTGTGCCCTTCCACGATGGGTTAACTAGTATTTATAGAGTAAGGATAGAGTTGGGAAAAAATATAGAGAGGAGGAAACATTCGAACTAAACACATCAGAGAAGGAGGTATGACCAACAGTGCCATATATTCCATTAGTAAGTGAAGCCATGGAACAAAGATAGTAGAGGGAATCTCATCACCAAATCTCATTGAGAAGAGCATATTGAGAGGACATATTAGCCTCCAACTCAAATTTTACAAACATTATTAGTGGGAAGGCCACAACATTACAAATATCTAGACAAAATCCCATAACGACATTAATAAGACACAAAGAATATAATCAATACACATAAGGGTGTTGGTGTAAATAAGTATTTACTTATTACACTTACTTAACTTTACTTAGGTTTATGCATTATTTTATTATTTTGCATTATTTTATTATTTTTATTTGTGAGACACTTAGGAGTTTGCACACCTTTTTGAGTTGTCATGTTGACAACACAGGAGTACACAACTCTATTTTAGCACATGGTGTCTACAACACTATTTTGTGTGTTACACCATTGTAGGCTTATCCTCTCATCACTGCACTTACTTTCGTGCTTAATGGAGGATAACCCATATCTGGTGGACATGTTCTTGGTTGTATGACACATCATAGTATTGATTACGAGGCATTCTAGATGCATCTCAGAGGCCATTATATATAGGCACTCCTAGTGTACTTTTACATTGCATTACATGGCATTTTGAATACATTGTCATTCTGATCATACTCTCTCTCTTTGGTCTACTATGTGCTTGTGTTTGAGTTCTTAGTTCTTGGGTGAATTTTTCCCTTAGGCAAATTCTTACATGGTATCAGAGCAACTTGGAGATTTTCTCATCACATAGCCATTCGAGACCATGCTTGCTTCATCACCTCAACCCAAATTTGAAGTGCTACAAAAATTGGGAGCATCTAGAGCCAGATCTGAACTTGACATTGCATCTACAATGCTAAACTGGTGAAAATCAACTATAAACTCAGCTACTTTGGCCCAAAGTTGACCATGAGGCAAAAAAATTTTGCAAATCAAAACTCGAAGGCCCCAATTTGCAGTATGGGTATGATCTTATTTTCAGATCTTTAATTTAATTTTTTCGTATCTTTATTTTTGTCAAATTATTTTTTCCCTTCAAGCACCAACAGAGAAATTTTTTTAGCAAACCTAGGAAGTCACACCCTGGATCTGTCATTTGTGGAGGTTTATTTTATTTGGTCGCAAGGTTTTATATTTTATCGGGTTAATTCAATAAATCTGCATCACATCTGTCATAGTCATACCTCTGCATCATTGCAAAAGTCTTACAATAAATTAGGAGGGAAACAAAAACTCACCAGCGACTAAAGATAAAAAATTAGCGGAAACCTCATACCAGTCACAAACCTTGGGTGCAGTTCTTTTCTTTAAGCCTGCACAAGTTTTATTTTATACAACACAGAGCACTTTCACATATTTAATGTGGGATATATAAATCCCACTTCACTGCATAGTCCTGCCTTTTCTACATTTCCAAGCGTGCATTGACTGAACTCAACATCCATCAGCAAAGACATTTTTTCAGCAAGCTCGCAAAACAAAGTATTTCAGCAATAGGAGACTCCACCGCACAACATTTGAAGAAATTCTGCATCAGCGAAATAGCTTTCAGCTTTCAACGCTCGTTGTTTTAATTTCTCTAGTGTCGTGATGTGATTTCAACCATGGCATCATGTTGACCCTTTCTAGCAATGCAGTAAAAATCCAGGCATCATATAAAAAAAAACTCAACATCATTTTTTGCAGCTCCGATGACACGGGATATTTTTCCCGCCAATGAACAGGGTCCCCGTACACTTCTGCATGGACCAAAAATATTCTGCCACATGTCACACTTGACACACTAAGTGCCACATCATTTTGGAATTGCCACATTTTTCACATGGATAGCTGGATAATATTTGACACATGTATAGTTTCGTACAGTACAGACAAACAAGTCAACTTGCCACATCATCCCAGGGTGTGAAATTTTTGCTAACATCATCTTTTCATGTGCTAAAATTGATGACCATTTGACTGTAATTTCTGTGAATTTTACAACTACATTGACAGTCATTTGATTGTCAAATTTAGACTCACAATTTTCCTTCCAGACCCCTCTCCAGATTGCTTTTCAGTTTGGTAGCCTAACTTTGCAAGCCCATAACTTGGACATCTGGACTCTGATTTAGGTGCAATTTTTTTTGAAATTAGGTAAAAATTCTTGAATATTGTAGTGGTGGTATTGTTTTCTAATTTTGGTGCACAAATTTTGTAGAAATTGCATTCTTTGGCTACTGTACCTGCATAATCTTGCATTTTCCAACTTCAAAAGTTCTATACGGGCACATCTGGTCACTTTTTCAAGTTCCATTTTTTTGAAAGTGTGTATTTTTTTGTCTACTTTCTAGATCTAAAATTAGATTTTAGGGTTGTGTGGACCAATTTCTCACTTTCAGAATTAGGCCTTCTTTGGCATTGTAAAGCTTTGATTCTTTTTCAAAATTATTGTAAAACTAAGCTACAGTGCTTAAGTGACAGATTTAAACCTCATAAGGCAGTTGTAAAAGCAAAATTAGAAAGTCCACTTTGTTCATTTTAACAAGTGGCCCATTGTAAATGCACTACTTATAAAGTGTCAAAAGCATCTTTTTTGGGGGGGTCTTTTGATTGAGTGAAAAGGGGGGGGGGGGGGGGGGGGGGGGGGTTGTACTGTGTTTTTTTGTGTCTCTATTTTGTGCTCCTTTCACTTTTGCATCATGGGTTTTAAATCTCCTCCTCTAACTTCACGCAACTATTTTACATGGAAAGATATTGCATGGAGTAGATTAATGGAAAAAGGATATAGTCTTTATATTGATGGTACAATTACCAAACCTATTGATGCTAAAGAATTTATTGATTGAAAAATTCAAGACCAACAGGCTTTAGGTGTTATCAAGAGTTGTGTACAAGGGGATCTTCTCTTTCACATTAAAAATTGTTCAGAATCTAAAGAAGCTTGGGATAAACTTGAACAGTTGTATGGTAAAGTGGATGAAGAAAAGGGATTTCAGATCGAGGACCACTTCTCTTGGATCCTGAGAATTATGACACAATTTAGGATTATATCATTAAATTCAATGATTATAGGGCACTTCTTAAAGATTGTGAAAATTCCATGAAGAATGACAAGTTGATTCATCACATCTTGAAGAGGCTACCTTTTGAGTACACCAACTTTGTTTTGAGTTTTAATACTCACAAGTTGACCATGGGATCTACTTACCAGAAGCCTTCCTTTGATGGATTTACAGACATGTTGATTGTTGAACAATCTCACTTGGTGGATTTTGGACTTCTCAAGTCATCTAAGACCAAAGCTTTGGTGGCTAGTGATGATCACAAATCTAGTCAAGGGGGAAAAAGAAACAACAAGAAGAAGCACTAGAAGTAGAAAACACAATTTGAGACACAACAATCCTCCTCTCAACAAGGCAGTTCTTCTTCAAACAAAAAAGGAAGTAATGAAAATATGGACAAACTTTTTTGTGCATATTGCAAAAAGCCAAATCATGACAAGCATCATTGCAAAACAAAAAGAATCGATGAGTTAGAAAATATACTCAAGAAGAACAAGATTCAAGTGCTAGGTACATCCAAGGATTCAACTCCTACCTCTTTGAAGGGCAAAGGTCAAGCACTTATGGAAAACTCAAGTTCTACTTCAGAATGGATACTTGACTCAGGTGCCTCTTACCACTTGGGTTCTTCAAGGGAAGAATTTTCTTCATCGAAGCCATCAAAGGTACCACACATCTTCATGGGAGATGATACTAAAATGGAAGTTGAAGGGAAAGGACATGTAGAAATGGAAGATGGGGAATTCAAAGATGTTCTCTATGTTCCAAAAGTTCCAATCTCCTATTAGTTTACCAAATCACTCACCTTGGAGATGGTCAAAAGGTTGAGTTCCTTCCAGATTCAATGATGGTGTGAAGTCTCAAAGATGATTCATTGGTAGCAGTGGGGAAAGTCAATGATGACAAGAGGTTTTATTCCTTCTCCCACTTTGTGCCTAAGAGTCCTTCCCAAGCCTTGTTAACTCACTCTACTCCAAACATCAACTTATGGCATGAACGGTTTGGTCACATTGACTTTGGCTCTCTTCAGAAACTTTTCTCAAAACACATGGTCAAAGGTCTACCTAATATCAGCTTTTCTAAGGGAGAATGTTCATCTTGTTCAGTGGATATGAATCTTAAGGAGAAGTATGATAAAGGGAAGTCTTCTCGAGCTCTAGTTGTTCTTCAACTAGTTCACATGGTATTAGCAAGACCCTTTGTAGTGACTTCAGTTAGCCAAGACTGCTACATACTCACCTTTGTTGATGACTTTCCAAGATTCACTTGGGTCTTCTTCCTTCATCATAAGAATGAAGTGGTTCATAAGCTTCAAGACTTCAAGACTCATGTTGAACACAAGTCAAGGAAAGCCATCAAATTATTAAGGGTGGACAGTGAGAACAAATATGTTGACAAAAGACATAAGAACTTTTGCAGAATTAAGGGGATTGATCTTCAGAACTCACCAGCATTCAGTCCACAGAAGATAACATGAACTTAAAGTCATTTATAAGATCTTAAAGTCATTTATAAGATCTTAAATTAGGAAACTAAGAGCAACTTGAGGAAACAATACAAATGGGACATTACAAGTGGTATCAGAGCATCGTTCTTGCCAGCCTATGGAAAAAAATTAATGCAAAAAAACCAACATGATTAAAGAGCATTGGAGAGGGAAAGAAATAAATAGTCCACCAATATGAACAACTAGATAAGTGATGAATTAAAAGATTTCATGGGATAGACGAACTCATCATGAGAATGTTCTTGCAGGAAAAACGGTGAGATTGATATTAAGATTCAGAGGGAGTCTGACACATTCATGTGAAGGAGTAGAAAAAGGATTATAATAATTATAAACCAAATCACCTCCTAAGTAGACCACCTTGATGGATGTCAATGGCTACCATCAATGCCAAGAGGGCCAAAGTTTTGCTCTTGGGCTTAGGTAGGATATTTAATAAGAATAAGATTACCTCCTAAGTAGACCACCTTGATGGATGTCACTACCTACCATCAAGGCCAAGAGGACCAAAGTCATGCTCTTGGACTTAGGTAGGATATTTAAGGAGAATAAGATTACCTCTAAGTGGACCACCTTGATGGATGTCACTAGCTGCCATCAAGGCCAAGAGGGCCAAAGTTCTACTCTTGGGCTTAGGCAGGAAGAATAAGATTACCATCTAAGTACACCACCTTGATGGATGTCAATGGCTACCATCAAGGCCAGGAGGGCCAAAGTTCCACTCCTAGGCTTAGATTGATTAAGACTTGACATCATGTCAACTCTATTCAGTCGAGAATCTTCCAAGTAGACCACCTTGATAGATGTCAATGGCTACCATCGAGGCCAAGAGAGCCAAAGTTCTGCTCTTGGGCTTGGTAGGATATTGGTTTAGAACAAATTTATCATGACTGAACTCTTCTTTGGAGCTACTATATACATGTACATGCCAATAATTGTTTGTGTTGCAAGATCTATGATCAAAAGATATATTGGGGAACTATATGTTATAAATCATTCCCTTTACTCTACATCATTGTGTAAAATTTAAAAGAATGTATGATGTCTTTGCATTGTGTTTGCTTCATGTCTTCATCTATCTACATCATGTCTACTCCATGTTTTCATTCATTAAAGATGTATGTTTTATAAATCTTCTAGAGCTTTGTGTGAAAATATGTTTTTTTTTCTATGTTGAATGAGCTGGAGTATGAATGATTTTGCTTGAGGACAAGCAAATTGAAGAAGGGAAGGCTGTAATATCCCTACTTCTGACATATATTTTAATAATAAATAAATAATATTATAATTACATTATAAATAAAGATTATAATATTATCACATTTGAATATATATACTATTAATAAATAATGATAATAAATTGATTAATAAATTAATCGATATAATATATATATATGATACAAGAATTAATATAAATGATAATATAATATGGTATTATGTTTACATAACATATATTATAATAACGTATAATATTATATAACATATTTAAATATATAAATATATATATAATAATAAATACCTTACAAAAATATATCAATTATTTAATATACATAAACTACATCTTTCGTAATCTAAACATTGATTACGAGTAGACAACATAAAGCACATTTAAATTATCGTAAACCCATATGACAAGTGAATGCTATCACATGACCACGTCATTTCACTTTCACCCTTCCACGATGGGTCAACTAGTATTTATAGGGTAAGGACAGAGTCAAGAAAAAATATAGAGAGGAGGAAACATTCAAACTAAACACATCAGAGAAGGAGGTATGAACAACAGTGCCATATATTCCATTAGCAAGTGAAGCCATGGAACAAAGATAGAAGAGGGAATCTTGTCACTGAATCTCATTGAGAAGAGCATATTGAGAGGATGTATTAGCCTCCAACTCCAATTTTATAAACGTTATTAGTGGGAAGGCCACAACATTACAAATATTTGGACAAAATCCCATATCAACATTAATAAGACACAAAGAATATAATCAATACACATAAAGGCATTGTCAATCGGGTCATTCAATGTAAAGTATGGAAAGTGGAAGCAAACATCACTTTCGCAAATAAGAGGCTGTAAGAGAATATCATTAAAAGAATGTTGTTATAAGAAAATATTATTGAGAACTTAATTTACTTGGGGAAAGAAAAGTAGAACCTATAATAAAGAGCAATGCCAACTAATATATATTTAGGAAGACTCCTAATTACATGAGGTTCTTATTCCTTAGATGTGCATGTATCATCAAGAAATTTGGAAACTCTTGGGAATACATACTAATTTTATATATTCGCAAGTTGATAACACAAACTTAAAGTCATTTATAAGATCTTAAATTAGGAAACTAAGAGCAACTTGAGGAAACAATACAAACGGGACATTACACTTCACAAGTCCCAAAGTATGGAGGTTTACGATCCATAGGCTCATTCAACAGAGCCTCAATGATATCTCTAGTCTCATCTATGTTAACCCCATACTCCAGAGGTTTAATCCATGTTATTCTACTTCTAACGACCTAAATATATACCTTATCACAATCTACCATATGTTGATCTCAAATTGGTTTTAACAATTTAGTGTCAACACGCTTAAGACATTTACTTAGTTCATGCCAAACTAGTAATACATGCTAAGTATAACATGTAAATATGAGACCATGCTGAGTTGCAATGACTACAGAGTCACTCAAGTGTCGAGTAGATAAACCATTCGAGTGATTCAAGTGCTTAGTGAATAGTAGATGTTGGGTAGTTTAAGTATAGAGTTAGAAGCAGAATTATAGTATATGCCAAGCATCAATAATTACATATGTCGAGTAACATAGATTGGATACATTTGTTTGTTATGGCACAAAAAACTATGTAAACCATTTTTCAAATGACCTAAGGATAGATTTTGACTCTTTAGAGATAAGGATGAATCTACATGAAGATTCTCTATGCAATTACATGCAGCCAATCAAAAAATGGGAAGGAGTAAGCAGCAAAATGGATGAATCTCATTCATAGATTCATACCTATGTTGGCATTAAGTTATCATTTCCATTAGTGACAATAGTTATCTATATCATTGTAGCTATTGAGCTCAACACTTAGTTTCCTACGCTTACCAAGCATTCTAATGTTAATCAAGCTTTGATGTGTTCAGTAGTTTACACCGAGTAGAATAGTGGCTACTAAGTGAATAGCAAAATGGATGAATCTCATTCATAGATTCATACCTATGTTGGCATTAAGTTATCATTTCCATTAGTGACAATAGTTATCTATATCATTGTAGCTATTGAGCTCAGCACTTAGTTTCCTACGCTTACCAAGCATTCTAATGTTAATCAAGCTTTGATGTGTTCAGTAGTTTACACCGAGTAGAATAGTGGCTACTAAGTGAATATAGGTAATGTAAAGAGCAACAATGTCTACTATGCTTCGTAGTGTCTACCGAGTAGTAAGTTTGTGTCATGGAAATTTAGTGTAAACTGAGTGTTGGAAGAAGTAGTGTTTACTAAGTGAAGCAAGGTAAACTTAGCATGTAGTATCTACCGAGTGACACTACATCTATCGAGTCACTAGTGGTCATCGAGTTCAGAACTACATCAAGTGATCAGTATGGACCAAGCCTTCACTTCTACTAACTGCATGATGATGTCATGTAATGTAGTGGATGCTGAGTATCAGAAGGTCACCGAGTAAGTTCAATGAACTAGAGTTATTTACTATTGGGCCAACATTGTAATGTGTTGTTCACTTGTATTTTGGCTGACCTTGCAGTTTTGTAAATTGGAAAGCTATATATGTAAGATGCATTGTAAGATATCAATATATTGAAGTACTATGAAGTATCTTTGAGAAGTGCATGCGAAGGATTATCAGCAACAGTTTAAGGAATACAACAACATCAATACAAAAGCAAAAAAGTTGCATCTATCACATAAGGTGATCAGTGCATAAAGGATCTTACCAATAATTGGTTGTAAATAGATCCACTACTTCATCCTAACAAGTGAAATAGTTTCTAAATCCTTTAACAAGGTAGACTTAATAGTCTTTGTATAAATCTCTTAACCGAGTGCATACTTCATTGTATGTTTGTAAATCCTCTAACAAGGTGGACCTAGCAATCCTTTGTGTTCCTAATAGGGAAGATCACCAAAAGTGGTCAATGTAAGCCTTAATAAGCCAACTTTGTGTTGCAGTAGTGAAGTTTTGTGGGTACCATCCCCACCCGAATTTTAATTTCTATTTGGAAGGTTTATGGGTCAACAAAACATTGTGTTATTTTGTGTGATGAATGTTTTATCTTTCAGTACAAATGTATGCAGTAGTATAAATGGATTTGTGGTGAATTTAAAGAAAAGTTTTGAAGTTATTGATTCACCCCTCCCCTCTTAGTAACTTATCTAGTCTTGAATATTTCCAAAAATTGGTGTTAGAGCATTGTGGTTCTCAGGATAAATTTTAACAGCTTGAGCAAAGATCTAAGGTTAAATGGAGATATTTAGACTTGATAAGGAAATTGAAAATGAAAAGCTAGATCTAGAGATGGCCACAATTCAACTCAAGGAAGCAAAGGAACATCTTTCCTAATCCCTAAAAAGAAGAAAAGAACTTGCAAATCAAATGAATGACCTCAATTATGTTGAAGAAAAGATTGAAGATTTTTTTCCTTCAAGTAGATCAGATGAAGCAAATAATGCAATTAAAGAACTGCTAGAAAAGAATGGATCTCTATAGGAGGAAGTAAGGAGACTCAAAAGAGAACAAGAAATTCAATCAGTCAGGCTATGTGAGATTTTGGAACAAAGGAATAAGGTAAAAGAAAACTTGGAGGCAAGAAACAATGAAGAACAAAATCAATCCAATCAGCATGAAGACCTTATTGATCAAATCACTGAAGGAAATGAAGAAATCAAGATTCTTAAAGAACTAAATGAAAGAATAAGAAATGATCTAAATTATGAAAGAGAAATTAATGAAAGAACAATGAGAGAACTGAGATCTAAAGAGAAAATCATTGAAAAATTGACGAATGACTTAAATGCTAAAAAATAAATCAATGAGAGAATGATGAAATCTCAAGAAGACGTGAATCAATTGAATCAGCAAAATGAGTAGAATCTTCATAGGCAAAAATGTAAAGCAAGACTTAGATACAATGAAGAAGAAGGTGAATCTTCCAAGAAAGGTGCAAAAAGGAATCAAAAACCCTCATGCAACCATTGTGGGAAAATTGGTCATACATCAAACAAATGCTAGAGCAATGGAAAAGAAAAATTCAATGGAAAGTGCTACAACTAAAATCAACATGGTCACAAAGCTAATGAATGCAAGCAAAAACCAAAATTTGAAGGTAAATGTCACAGATGCAAAAAGCATGGTCAAAGGCATCTTAATGCAAATCATAATCATTCAATCCAACTGAACAACTTGTAAAGGAAATCTTTGGATGGGACTACAATACCTGGTGCAGATGTCACTATTGTGGAAAATATGGACACACTAGCATAAATTGTGCAAGGTATCACCTAATAAAGAAGGATACTACTATAAGGTGTTACACATGCACTGACCTCAGTCATAAAACTAAAAACTTCATAAATATAAGCAAAGTTGAAGATGAAAAGAAAGCAAGGGCTGACAACATAAGGAAACAAATGAAGCAGCAATGGATTCCTAAATCTACTAAGGATACAAGCTCAAATCATGGAAGTGAAGTCACTCAAGAGGTGGGTGACTCCATCCTCTCAAACTAAATTCCTAAGATTCTGTTGGAGCTATACTTAGCAAGAAAATCATAAGTAGTTCCAACAAATATGAAGAATGCAAATGATCCAATCAGTATTCCAGATACACAAGGATCACAAAAAGGTTATTTTTCATCGAGTTGCATTAGACTTCACTGAGGAAAGCTGGTTGAAGACCTTACCGAGCGAGGTTAGGAGTAAAGGAAATTTGGTTTGTTTGCCAAGTTGATATTCTTTCCAAGTTAGGTCAGTGAAGGATAGTCTATCACGTACTATGTCATTATGGCACCAACAATTAATGAAAATTTCTCAACAAAAGGGGCAATTTTGACTTCATTTTTTCATTGCATCCACAACATTCAAAGAGCAAAGCGATTCGAAAGAGTATTATATTGTTTTTGAGAAATTTAGTAAGGAGATCTTCATGAATTCTATCATCTACCAAGCAGCAATGGTGTCTACCAATGGAAGTAGCACTAAACCAAAGATGAGTTCTGAAATGCTAGTTAAGGGCATCAAATGGAAAGCACCAAACTTCAAGGTCATTCCGACTGTTGCTGAATCACTTGATCCTTATGGTGCTCAGTCACAAATCCCTTCAAAGGTACTCCTAATTAATGATATAAGAACTCATTTTAAATGTATTTTTCAAGAAGTAGGGACATTAGAAATGGATAATGCCCTAGTTAAAATGTGTGTTGATGGAGTTTTGAAACTCGAGCATAAGCATTTGGAAATGAAAGGATTAACTCATATCCCTCACTTGCCACAAAATTTCATAGTAAAATGGATAAGGTACATATTGAGTCGGTTCCAAAATGGACAATTATGGTTGGAGCAACCCTTTTGATTACAAAGAAGATGATACACAAGGTTACGAGTTTTCTAATGCTAAGCAAAGCTAAGACAACCAAAACCCTATGTCGGGAGGAACTACAAAAGAAAACCCTAGCTGAGTGGGATGGTAGAGGTTTGAAAATAAACAATGTCACTAACATAGAGCTTAGGTTTGGCATCCACATCATTGCACACAAGATCTACAGCTCGAGTCGATCGAACAGTGTTCCTTGTGAGGCAATTGACCTAGAATACAAAGTTGTAAAGAATAATATTGAATATGATCTATTAGATGTGTTACTGAAGCAATTGAACAAAAACATTGACATTGTGAAGACTTCCAAGAACAATCCCTTCAAGTTTGGTTAATTTCTTACTTGCTTATTCTTTTATGTTCACAAGTTCTTTTCATCTAAGGGCACAGTCATGTGGAGGAAAGACACCCCTATTCTTTATCAGATAAATGAATTTATTGAAGAAATGGGTGAAATTTTTGAAAGGTTGTTGGATAACTATGTTGAGGTTTTCAAGGAGAAAATGAACAATAGATTCATGATCCCACCCAAGCTTGTAGAAGACTACAAGGATGATATATCTTTCATGGTGGACTATGACAGAGTGCACATTCACGTAGTCATACCAAGAGTGGCATGGATAAAACCATTGCCTTATGAAATTAACATTGATAAAGCTAGAGACATCATTGAGGCATTAGTAAATGAGCCAGCCAATCCTAATCTTCCTACATTTGGCAAATATGAGGGAGCCAAGAAGAGGATAGAGCTTGGTATTAAGATTCCTGAAGCTCTCAGCAGAGGCAAGAAGATAATTGCTAAATTAAAGATAGTTGAAGGTCCTCTAATACTTATCAAAGGAAAGGGTGAGGATGAAGAGGAGGAATCTAAAAAAGAAGAGGAAGAATCAAAGAAAGAGGAACTAGTAAGGAAGAAAGGTAGAGTGCTTATCACCAAACCTCAGAAGTAGCCAACTATAGTGTTCACCAAGAGATCTAGGAAAGGTAAAAATGAACCAATATTCATCTGCTCTACACCTACATTTGAGGAAAGAATGAAACAAAAAAAACTAAGAGTTGGAGTAGGAATTTGTAACTTCAAAGTTCTCAAATATGAGACTCAAACTCCAACTGAGCAAAAAGAGATTCAGAACTTAGTTATGAAAAAGATGGGCATTTGGAAATACTCCCCTGCACAAATGCAACCTCAAACCCATGCAAATCTTTTTGATAAAATCAAAGTTAGATGGGAGAACATGGTGCAAACTATAAAGGACATATTTGAACAACAACTAAGATAGTTGATACCAAATCTAACTGATGCAAAACTGAAGAAGGCAATAAAAGAGCATGAAGATAGAATGATTCTAAAGCTCAATACATGCTTCATATTAATGAAGAATATAGAATCAGTGGTTAAGCATGCCTCAGATGTTTGGAGAGATATATATCATCTCAACAAGCCATCAGAAGAAACTGTTAAAATTAAAGATGATGATAACAGTGAAATTAATGATGATGATGACAATACTCCTTCAATCATTGTTATAGAAGGAGAATTGCATGTCGTAATGGACAAGGAAGAAGAAGAAAAGGAGGAAGAAGCAAAAGAGGAAGAAAAGGATGAAAATGATCTGGTTAGAATAGCAACTAAAGCAATTGCATCTCTTCCTCACACTCCACCAAATACTGTCACATCTATGGAGACCGCTTCTTCTAGTGCGATTGTGAGCACAATAGTTACATCAATTTCTCAATCTTCACCAGCCACCTCCCAGCTCCAGGTATCTACAATAGAAGTGTCAATCACTTCATCCACCAAGCTGACTATTACTTCTTTAGCTATCAAGTTAGCTCCCTCTACTCCTTCATCATCAATAAGTGCAACAATGAGTTCTACAAGTTTTTCTTCATCGATTCCAATTAGCTCTATAGTTTTTTTCTCATCAGCATTATTTGCATCCACTTTGATTCTAGTTAGTTCAGATATTTCTATGGGTATTCTACCGAGTGTGGCACCATTTTTAGTGTTTCAATTTTTTATTCGATTAGTACTCCTATTCATATTCAATCTTTAACTCCTATCCCATTTTTCATTGCTAGCGCTTCTATCTCCACTATTGTGTCTATTCCAAAGGTCAAACCAGTAATAATAGAAGTAGAACAAAGGCAACCATTGAAACTTCTTATCACTGGAAAAGAAATTGAAGAAGACATTGACTTAGACATAGAGATAGAAATACCTAAGATTGACTTTAACACTGCTACTGTTGAAGAGATGAGCTTAGCAAGTCAACTCATAGAGAAGAAAGCTATGTAGAAGTAGTTAAGGTCTGAAAGGGATAAGGAGTATAGAATAATTGAGAATGCCAAGAATATAATTATAGAAGCTATAGGTGTTGAAGTGAATTCCACTCAACACATTTCGATTTAGTTAGAAGAGGCTATACAAAAATATAATGAGGACTCCTCCAGACAAGAAAAACAAATTGAAATGGCTGAAAGGAAGTTTGATGACAAGGTGCTGGAGCATATTGCTGAGCAGATTGCAATCAGACAAGTTGAGTTGTCTGCATTTTTGGGTAATTTTGAAAATTCTTTTAATAGTGCAACATTACTTTTTGCAAAACTTTGTGATGTCTCCAATTTTACTAAAAAAATAAAGGAGAAGATAAATAAGATTGATGTTGATATGCAATCAAGTGCATCAAAGTTGTAGATTGACCCCTCTTCTAGCTCCTCTCATCACACCAAGGTGAAATATCTAATAGATGTGCAGGTAGAACTTCTAAGAGAAGCAAGAATAAGATAAAACTTGATTGATATTTAGAACATGGTCTTACCAATAATGGATATAATGCAAAAATATATTGCTCATTGCAAAATATTGGTCCAAGTTTAGAACTTCTCAGTGGCTGATCACATGATCAAATTATCAACAGAAGTTCAGATTGCCCTCTCCAACTACCAAATTTTGCAAGAGAATTGGCATAACTCATTAGCCCTCATTCTCAAGGTACATAAATAATTTCTATTTCATTTTGGTGTAACTATATAAATAGTATATGTAGCTCTTGGCATCACTGTCAAAAAGGGGGAGATTGCACTCAATAAGATTCAGCATGTATATGTGTATAGTTATGTAAATATGTTTTGGTTTATAAGTGTTTTGTCACTAATTCCAAAGGGGGAGATTGTTGGCATTAAGTTATCATTGTCATTAGTGACAACACTTATCTATATCAATGTAGCTACCAAGCTCAACACTTAGTTTCCTATGCTCACCAAGAATTCTAGTATTAACCAAGCTTTGAAGTGTTCAGCAATTTACATCAAGTAGAATAGTGGCTACCGAGTGAATACAGGCAATGTAAAGACCAGTAATGTCTATTGAGCTTCGCAATGTCTACTGAGCAGTAAGTTTGTGTCATGAAAATTCAATGTAAACTAAGTGTTGGAAGCAGTTTTTACCAAGTGAAGCAAGGTAAACTCAGTGTATAGTATCTACCAAGTGACACTACATCTACTAAGTTACTAGTGGTTAGCACATTCAGAACTGCATTGAGTGATTAGTATGGACTAAGCCATCACTTCTATCGAGTGCATGACAATGTCGTGTAATGCAATGGACGTTGAGTATCAAAAGGTCATTGAGTTAGTTCAGTGAACCTGAGTTATTTACTATTGGGCTGACTTTATAATGTCTTGTTCACTTGTATTTTGGCCAACCTTTTAGTTTTGTAAATTGGAAAAGTATATATGTAAGATGCATTGTATGATATCAATATATTGAAGTACTATGAAGTATCTTTGAGAAGTGCATGCGAAGGTTTATCAATAGCAGTTTAAGGAATGTAACAAGGTCAATACAAAAGCAGAAAAGTCATATCTATCACATAAGGTGATAAGTGCATAAAGGATCTTATTAGCAATCAGTTGTAAGTAGATCCACTGATTCATCCTAATAGGTGAATCCATTTCTAAATCCTTTAACAAGGTAGACTTAACAGTCTTTGTATAAATCTCTTAACTGAGTGCATACTTCATTGTATGTTTGTAAATCCTCTAATAAGGTGGACCTAGCAGTCCTTTGTGCTCCTAACAGGGCAGATCACTAGAAGTGGTTAGTGTAAGCCTTAATAGGCCAACTTTGCGATACAGTAGTGAAGTTTTTTGGGTATTGTCCCCACCCCAATTTTACTTTCTATTTGGAAGGTTTTTGGGTCACCAAAACATTGTGTTCTTTTGTGTGATGAATGTTTTATCTTTCAGTACAAATGTATGCAGTAGTATAGATGGATTTGTGGTGAATTTAAAGAAAAGTTTTGAAGTTATTGATTCACCTCTCCCCTCTCAATAACTTATCTAGTCTTGAATATTTCCAACAACCTAACCCTAAGCCACCTCAGTCTTCTTAAGGAGGACGAAGCCCTAAATTTTCAAGAGATTTGAGAGCATTGTGAAGGTGTGAATGATCAAAATAAAGGAGCAAACAAGAGAGTTTGCAAAGAATTCAAGGTGACTTAGCAGTAAGAATGAACTGCAAAATTAGTTAAGTGAAGAATAGAGGATAGAGGATACAATATTGTTCCATCTGATCTTGAAGGATTAATTAGTGACTGGATAGAGGTGATCTATTATTAGGCAAGCAAGTGCCAACCACAAGATCTATGCTAAGACATTTTGATAGGTGATTTCAATTAAATCTCCTAGGTGGAGTAGTCCTAACATGCTTTACCAAATCCTTTAATAGGGTGGCATTCCAAGTGAGTGACCTAAAGTCCTTTAACTAGGCATACTTCTAACAAGATATTGAAATATTCTAACAAGGTGGGACTTAACAATCTTTGTGAGCCTTTAATAGGGTAGGCATTTCAAAAGGTAGATCATGTTTCATGGTCAAACCATTGTAACCTTAATTGGCTATAATTTATTGTTGCAGTAGTGAAGATTTGTGGGCATCATCTCCACCCCAATTTTTCCTTCTCATTTGGAGGGTTTTTGGGTAATCATATTTGGTGTCAAGTGTGTATGTTTGATTACTTATATGTTTTAGATGTATTTAATTTACATGTTATTTTAGTATGTTAATGCATATGATGTATGAAAGGTGAAAGTTTTATGGGTTGACTTTTAAACTCCTTATTTGCCACCACCCCCCCTCCCCCCCCCCCCCCCCCCCCCCCCTATCAGAAGTTTATCTTTTTCACTTGCAATTCCAATAATTGGTATCAAAGCCAAGGTCTAATAAGGAGAAGCTTTGCATCTAAGAGGAGAGATCTTGAAATGGAATTCTAAAAATTGGTATAGACCATTGAGCACTAGTACATCAGGCCCCCATTTTTGACCAAAATGTTTGACCAAAGGCCTATTTGGGTTGTTAAATTCATTTGTTTTTTAAAAATGGGCCCGATATGGTCAAAATTTTGACCAAATTTTGACTATGGTAAAACTATTTAATTTTCAACCTTTCAAACATAAGAAAAAAGGTCACGATAGTGTTAATTTTGTTTTGGGGTGCATCGTGACTGCAATGGGTAGGAGTTTGGTGTAGGGTCAATAGGAGAAGAGAAAGGAGGTAAGAATCTAGTCATTAGATATCATTCCAAGTTTTTTATCTATCAAAAAGTTGCAAAGGTAGATTCCAAAGCTATTCAATGCTTTTACATTTTCTCTTTCTCTTCTACTCATTACAATTTAAAAAATAGAGCCACTGTTAACTCTTTCAGGTCACAAAGTTGTTTTATAGATGATGTTTAGGTTCAGGGTTAGCATATATTTAAGTGCAAGGATAAAGCTATGGAAAATTTATATTTCTGATATAATGCACTATTCATTTTTTGTATTTCTTTTGCATGCAGGGAATCTCGAGATCTCTTGGTGTCGAAAAACTCTAGATTGGAAACAAAGAATGTAATATGCCATAGCTGCTCCCATTTGCTTTCTCACTCAAATTAGTAGCACTACCTCTAATAGAATTTGATCCAAACCCATTCACACAGGTTTGTGGCCATTTTACTATAGATTTTTTTGCAAGACATTAAACAAGAACTCAATCTTTGGGAAGATTGATATATTGTAGAACATCTATATCTGCATTCCTTTCCTCTTCATTCCAATAGTTTATTTTCATCTTTTTGTATGGCTTGCATCAACAACATGACCTTGTTGAGTCGGGAGTCTTTTTCACTACTTTATTTAAAGAAGAAAGGAAGCTTAGCTTGCAAATTTCAAAAGAACTTCAATGTAGAGTTTGGAGCCCCAGCAATGTAAATACTATGAGGAAACTATACGAGATACATTGTTATAAGTCATACAATATTTCTAGGTGCAATCTAGAAGTACCATTTTAAGGAACTATTTCTCCAAAATAGAAAATGTAATGTAGTGATTCTAGTAGATGACGTGCAGGTGGGTATGCTTGTGTGGGAGAAAAAATAAGAAGAAAAGAAGTAATTTGCTTTATAATCTCTGGCTAAAGATGTAGCTCATACTCTTTAAGATGTGTTATATTCTCTCATAGATAGTCTTGCTATAAATAATTATTCATTTTTTCCCTCATGCTTGTGCTTTGAATGATTAGGAGTAGCGTGTATCTTGTTGGTGTTTCAAACTGCTGAAACTATCAAGCAACAAAATGCTTAATATCACAATGAAATGACTCACACAATCTAGGGATTAGCTAATTCTCAATATCAACTATATGAATGAATCACTATAACCCAACTTCAACAAAACCAAATGATGGTTTCCTACTCTTTTGGCTCTGCTAAACCAAGGCAAGTATACCTAGGGATAATTCTAATGCAACTGTGTATGAAATTATCTTAGTTTCATTCTGGTTCTCATCTATTACCTTCACATACATACATAGCTCACTTCAATTCTTCAATGTTATCAAACTTATACACGTCTCTTATCAACAAATCAGGTCATAATTCTCCTAAAATTTACAAATATTCTTGGAAATAAGAGCTACCTAAGACTCAGGAATTAGATATAAATGAGTTGAGACCAGCATTTATAATTCTTAATTAGGATTGAAATAATTTTGATTTTATAAGATGACTTGATATGCAGCAGCAAAATTCATCCTTTTTTACTTCTGATTTATAAGACCAGTGCCTTATCCATTGGGCAAGAAATTAACTATTGGTGGGAGATATAATTCAAATAACTTGTATAAGAATTAATCAACTGCAATCACCCATCTCCATTCTTATGCAATATCCCTTTTATGAACTCATAAACCCTACTGATTTATTAAAGCATTTATATAATTGCTTGAATTAAAAGCAATAATAAAACCAGCATATAACCCATCCAAATTGCATTCAACCAAATAAACCTTATTTAAATGACTTCAAAGTAAACAAACCCATAAACTGGAGACAGAAATTGATGACACAGATATAGTGTAAATACCCTATTGTATTATCCTTTTCATATGACTAATACAATAACTAATAGAAAAAAAATTGAATGCCTAGAATAGATTGCCATTTCTATCATTTCAATTTGCTTATCAGAAAGTACAATGGAAGAAAACTCAAAACCCATGCATACTATTGGACTTACTATATATGTACTCTTCTTGAAAGAAAACAAAAAATTCCACAAGTCTCAGACCATCACAATGCCTTGAAAACTCATTTATATTGATATGAGTTGCAACAAGCAAAGGGAAAATGTGATTGATAGGTGTCCAAGGAACAAAAAATTACACAAAAGAAAAAAAGGTTACAACAAAATGTCAGGCGTATCAAATATTCTTTTAGATAGGCCTGTTGCTGTTACTATTGTACTTATCAACTTTTGATTTGTCTCTCATTGATTTAGATCCTTAGAATATGTGGCTGCCAGGCTAGCCAATGAGGGGTGATCTTGTGATGCCTTTAGATCAGTTTGTTCCTGTGGGTTTTCACTACTTTTACCTTGAGCAGGCACTATTTCCTTTTCACTTTCTTCTTCCTTCAATTCTGGTGCTGATGTGTTAATGACCTACACCTCATCTTCCTATTCCCTATCATTATCTGAACTGCCTTCCTGCAACTGTTGGTCCAAAGGAATATCATTCATCCATGTGTTAAACTATATGTCAGCTGACCAGCTGAATCATAGGATACCATCTTGTTTCTTTAATATATAATTAGCATCCTTTTCAAAACCAACAAATTCTTGCCTCAAAGAATCAAAAATTAACTGAACTTCAACCAATTCCTCTATCATGGTGGCCCACCAGGCATGCCCCTTTTCATTAACAATTTTATTTATCCTTATGCAAAAAAGGTCATCCAGTTGTTTAATCCATTCATCCTTATTTTTCAATTGGTTCTTTCTATCCAAAGCACAAGGAAACAGATCAAATTTTTTATTCTTGTATTTATTCAAATAAGAAACAATTTTCAGTTGCAAAGCAACTCTCCTATTATCAAAATATATCAAGTCATTAGAATTATCATATAATTTTTCAATATGGTCATTTGAAGACATTATAACTGAATAACATAAAAGGGTGATTTCTTTTTCCCTTTTTCCCCACTTGTTAACAATAGGCTTGAGGATTTCATCATTGGTTATCAGTTGCTCCCATATACTTATTACTCTTTCCAACTGATCAAAAAATAAGGGCCATTCAATCTTATCTACCAAATACATTAGGGCCTTTCTAAGCTTATCCTCATATTGTGTATTTAAATCTACATGTAAAGCCCATAGCTTTTTTTCTTCTTCTTCAAAATCCTCAGCTATATATTATTCTAGCCTTTGAGGTGTGTTTGGTAGTTCTACAAGGGGGGTGGATTTAAAAGGTTCCACTGGAGGATGAGGACATGTTATTCTTGGCCTTGTGGACTTCCCCATTACCTTTTTTTCAAGTTCAATTCTCCTTTTTACCTCCCTATTATAGGCCTCAAGAAGTGTTTCATATTTACCCTATAACTCAGACATGGCATGTTCCTCCTTCTTTGCAATATCCAAAAGAAACTTGGAAGATTCCACATTCCAAGATGTTGCCTGCACATGTGAGGTATCAGCAACTCTTCTCACAATTAAGTTTCTCATCAAGCCAAAGTCATCTAACTGCGATGATGTGGGTCTGGATCCTCTTCTCAGTGACCAACTGACCAATGTAGCTTGATCTTCAATGAATGCAGTGCCTTGAAAGTTCTCTTTATTTTGGTCTTGCAAAGTCAATTTATTTGAAATAGAACTAAAAACTAAAGCATCAGCAATATCCAAATTTGGCAACAATAAAATGTTAGATGCCTTGACCATTTTCCTCCCTTCCTCAGGGCTTATATTCTACAATTCTTTTATCATTTCTTCTTTAGTTTGGTTTTGAATGGAAGTTTACTCCATTTCTAGATGCTTTGTTTTCATCTTTTTACATTTCTCCTCAAAAATGTTCATGTTTTCCCTCCATGCAAACTACTAAAAAGCCCTAGATTTAACAAAACTATCATCACTCAAAAATTTATGACTTTCCTGCTCTAACACAGGGTCCAATTCCCTACCACTATTATCTACTACAGTTAGATCCAAACTTGGGAGGGAAGGTTCTGGAGGGTTACCCTCATCTAATTCTACTTGTGTAATAAAAATACCTCCCTGTGATCCCATTTGTTCAATCTGTACACCAATGAGATGTTCTTCTCCAATCCTCACAGGGGACTGAGTGGGTGAATATTCCTTAACTTGAGGCCTTTCTTCTATTATTACCTTCTACCTCTTAGGACTAGGCTCATCAGGTCTCTCCTCTTGGGCTATATTAGTGGATCCTTTTATTTATTTCCCCTTATCTATAGGAACCCTTTTATTCTGAATTATAGTAAACCCATGCCTCTTTTGTAAAATTATTTTACCAGCTCCCACATTTGGGGTGAAAGCCAATCTCCTTATGACCTCCCTGGCCTTATCAGGATAGGAATCAATAAAATTTTGTTTCTTTTCATTCATGACTTCCATTATTTCAGGGAAGGTATTCATGAGTTTACTTATTTTGTCAGCTTCTATAATAGCATTATCTAAAGGATCATATTTATTATCAAAACAATGAATGAATTCTAAGACCTAGGAATAAACTCTCCACTTTTCCTTTTTATTTTCCTACTCCTGCAATGAGAATTCATTCCTTATAATGTCCTCTGGATAATAAGAATCATGCTTGACTAGTCCCAACTTGATTCTATGTCTCAACATCTGATTGAAAAATCCTTCAAAATCACAAAAATGGGGATGAGAGACAGCCATCATATATTGCTCCAAAATTTTATGCAAAAAGAGCCATTTCCCTTTTGTAATCACAAATTGATGGGCCATTATGCAGGTAGGGAAAATTGACCCTAATTTCCTTTTCAAAAAAAACATCTCTTCAACTCCCCCTAACTGCCACAAAACTTCAGCCACTCCTACCTTCAAAGGTACTTGGTAAGGCAAAACATGAGGACTCCCTTTAAAACCATATATTCTAAAAATAGTAGAAATAGAGTAAGGGATGATATATCCCCAATTATATGAAACTTTCAAGTCATGGGGGTTATCTATAGGCCTAATGAGACTCATTAGTGCTTTAGGGATTTTGGGATTGTCACTCAATATAAGGCACCTCAGCTTAGAAGCAAAATATCTATCAAATCTAACAAAACTAGCATTACTTGCATCCCAAGTCATATCTGCACTCCACAATTGGACTGATAGTATTTCTCCATTCTCCTCTCTATTTAGTTCCATCTCATTACCAAAATATGTCACTCCTTTAAACAAAAACATATGCATTAATAGAGAGTAGTGACCAGAAGTTTTTTCCACCTTGCCCTTCACAATCCCAACCAAACATATGTGAATTTCTTCAGCCAAAAAGGAAGCAAAATAAAAAATAACATGTTCACCAAAGGAAGCAATCTACACCATCATGTACATGAAACCAATGGGCATAAGTTCTTGCTCATCTTCACCAAAAACTCGGCATAAGGTCCTGTATATCTCTACAGCTCAAGAAGTAAAAAGAATCTTCTTAAAAGGCTCTCTAGAGGCTACAATAATTACTGGAAAGGTTTCTATTATACCAATATGTGCCCTTAGTGCACCTCCCCTGATTACATCCTTCTTTGCTTTATATTCATTCTCTAATTCTAGCAGATTGATTTGCACATGGTAATCTAATAAGAGTTCCAGGTGAAAAACTTCTCTAATTTCTTCAGGAGTAATCAAGACCAGAGGCACACCATCCTTTCTTCTTACAACCCTAATGGCTTGGTCATAATTCTTAGCAATGGCTTCAAGAAAATCATAATCCATGGAAACACTTGGGACTACTAACTTTCCCAAATCCAAATTCCAGACATTAGCATACGGGGCAAACAATTTCCTTTCTAAAAACCACTTTTTAAATAGGATAAGCCCAGTTTGAGTAGTTGTTGCATCCCTTACCTAATTCCCCTTGTCATACAAGCCATCTGCAAATTTAAGCCTAGGGTTTAAGGAAATCAATTTTTTAAATTGTGCAGGCCCTACAATAGACTCTGGAAGTAATTCTAATAAATCATCATGGATATTCCTATCCATATAGTTAATTTTCCCAAAAAATGGATTCTTAGGAGGCATTTTGATAGTATTGAGAGAACTAGAATGCCACAGAGGTTATAGTATGAGTACTTGACTTGCTGAACTTTTTCTTCTCTGAACCTCTGTAATTGATCTCGAACAACTAAGGAATAGTTTTCATGTTCTTACCAAGCTTAACATGACGAAATCAATAGGCTCTTGTGCTCAAAAAATCTACAATATTTGTTCATGTGGGACTGGAATTAATGAAAATCTCTTGTATTATACTCTATTTTTTCCACACTTAAAGTTTTCATTTATCATAAATGCATAGGACAAAAAAATAGAGTGGCATCGCATTTTCTTTTTTAAACTTACGCTATTGATCCATGAAAAATCCTACCACCTAGGAATGAAAACTAGGCTGACTAAGCTTTCTTCTTAACACATTGGCAGTCAAACCAATGGAATACCTCCATCTATACCTTTCCTTCAAGGCCAACACTTCAAATTGGGCCCACAAATGACCACAGACACGTATCATCAACTCGCTAAATCGTTATACATAACTCTCGAGCACCTTTCCACAGAGAGCTAGCAATAACCACTGATCTTACTTTAATCATGTGGTAGATAATTGAAACAACATTTAAGAACACAATGGTGGGTCCCTTGCTCATTAACTCGCTATACTTATTTATTGTACATCTCCTCATAGAGAGTTAAGGAGTTTCGTCAATCTAGATTTGATCTTGCAGTCAGGAATTAATTGCAATAGTGGTGGGCCACCACTCGCCAACTCGCTATACATAACTTCCAAGCACTTCTTCATAGTGAGCTAATGATGGCCTTTGATCCTGGCTCGATCTCATGATCAAAATTCTTTGTACTTTATACATAGGAAGTGGGTCCATGATACCATTGTCATTGTGCTGGCTCAACACGTTGGCACATATATATATTTTTAAATCTCTTGATGACATCACATGTCTTGGGCCTCGCCATGTTTATGACTTTCAGGTGGGTCGCTAGGTCACTACAAAGAAAAAACAACAATCTGGCTAGTGACATGGTGAGCTCCAACAAATCAAAGTTTTTCGGCTCAAAGATATTACAACAGGATGCCACCATGTAATTTTATTTACACAGCTCAGCCTTATCATGTCACTCATTCGGGGCCCACTTTTGAGGATTTTTCAGTTACATTACCATTTTTTGAGCAATCGCTACATCGCTACCAACATAAAAACCAAAAATCTGGCTAGCAATATGGTCAGTTTCTGTAAGCACTTTAAAAACAACGCCCAAAAAAAGAAATTACAAAAGACAATAACCTGCAGAGGGACCAAAGTGAAATGTGCACCATATCTTCCTCGAGATCCTCAAAATTACTTATGATCTCAGAAAGACATTGTCTTTGGAAAATTTAGGCATTCGCTATATCGCCATCGACAAGTTGCAAGTGTTTTTAGTTAGCGACTTGGAAATTTTTTGGATAAAAGTAAACTTTGGTGACATCACTTTGGTCTGGGACATAGTACATGGTCAATAGATCTTCTTGCCAACACATTTTGCGGCACTGGAAACCACTTTTTAGTATCACACATAATTCTCCAATGGTCGCTACCTCGCTATGCATAACATACGAGCATCTTGCCATAACGAACATGTGACAACTGTAGATTCAAATCAGATCAGACGGCAAGATTAAAACCCCTTTTTCAAAAGAATTAACAATGGTGATCAAGCAGGCAGGAAAATAATATTCACTCCTTTTTGTTTTTTTTTTGTTTTTTTTTAATTTTGCACCAGGAAAAGCTTAAAAGGAAAAACTTAAGGCTTTTCACAAATTTTTCAAAGGTATCGAAATATACTATGCCAAAACCTAAAGCCCTATGACTTATTAGAAACTTCTCATCTGATTTTTTTATGATCCTAAGAAAATTTGATTCGCAAAAATTCAGACCAACATATCTGATGTACTCATTAAAAGATACTTTGTACTCAATTGGGGAATCATTTTTGTACAATTTAATGTGAATAGCACACAAATTGTATTGCACATTTATCTGCTAGATGTTGGGTACGTTCATTTGACATAATAAATTAGTGGCTACTAGTTCTGACAGATTCAAACTTGTGAAAAAAATTCTAGAAAATATTTTTACTATCCAGCATAGTTAACCTGAGAAACCAGCAAATCCATGGATATATCCACACAACCTCTGTAAGTTTTTTATATGCATAGCTATGGGTATTCTATTTAAATTGTCAAACTTAGTACCATCAACTTAAGTAGTCCTTGATATGTTCTATTGATAAGTCAGTGAGTCACTACTGATATGTAAGACATGGAAATAAATAGATTCTTATTATGGGCTAGCGTATTTATTGCTTCTGGGCACTAACATACTACAGATCTTTACTTTTGCATTAGAAAGCTTGTGACTGTTAAGCAGTACAAACTTAATAATTTTACTACTTGGATCAATGAGATCAAGAATGCTTTCGAGCATAGATCTAGGTCATTTCTTGATTTCCAACTCTTTGACTATTTTTTGTCAAATTTCCACATAAATCTTGTATCACTTCCAGTCCTCCAATAAAATTCCTATTTACTTTGTGTTCTTGTGCTATAACATTTTAAGCTAAGCCAAATCTTTTTGATGTCTGGGTTTCAGGCTTACATGCTTATCTGTTCAGTGAGATACATTATATGATCTTTTTCCTATTGACATGATGAATTTTGAAGAATGCACTAGTTTAGGTCTAGCCCTTTTTCGTACTTCATTCTTGCATTTGTAGAAATGTTTCTTTCATACTGTTACTTGAATTTGTAATAGTAGCTTGGATAGTTATGGATATTTTAATCTATAAAATATATACCCCCACTTGGGTCTACTCACCATGTCATCATTCTAGAAAGTTAATTTACAGCAAGGTAGTGCATTGTAACATTGTACATGTGTATTTTTGTTGTAGGTACATGTGTATTTTTGTTGTAGTTGAGGAGAGGGATTTCTCTTCGAGCATATTTCCATAGGTACATGTATATTTTTGTTGTAGATTTTTATGATACTATTGAAGATGGAAGTGAATATTATTACTATCATTATTATTTTTTATGCCAAAGTTCAGCCATTGTTGTGTAATATAAATGGGAGAGTCTCCGCTCAAGTGTTTTTTCTCAGTGATGTTTTGATGATAAGTGTTAAAAAGAGTCTAATTGCAAAAATAATGTAATGTACTTGTTGTTTCATTTTATTGAAAGTGTGTAGATGTAGATTTATCATTTGGAATTGTGGTCTATTGTAACAACTATTATACTCTTTTTTATAGTAATGAAAGAAAAGAAAGGAAATGTATATGTAGAAGCTGTAGTTGTAAAAGCTTAGAAGAAATAATAATGACAAATTTTTTGTTTTATAAATATAGTTGTGTTGGTATCATATTTTTCTTGTATTTTTGTTTTAATAATACATAATACATGATTTTTCTTGTATATTGTATTGGTATCTGCTACTAGCTCATGTAGTGATAAAAGGTCTTTAATGCACCTCTAACTACAAGTATGCCATGGAAAACTTGTGATGGAGATGACTCTTCAAACTAATAGACTATCATGGAAATTTTTTGATGAAGATGAAACCTACAAATACTAGACTATCTTCAAAAACTTATGATGAAGATGGCACCTAAATTTACTAGACTATAATTAAATTGGTGTACTTTGGATCCTTCACTAAAAGTCTCTATCATTTTGTTAGAAGATGCTTTATCTTCTAGTTCAAGCAAAAAAATTCTCTCCTATATTTCAACATTACATTTAATTATTGCATTGCAATTAGGTCTTCCCTACAAGGGTTTCCATTTGGATGAATAACAAACTATCATGGAAAAATTGTCATGAAGATGCCACCTGCAATTATTAGACTATCATAGAAAAATTGTGATGAAGATTACATTAAAAACTATTGGACTATCATGTGTACAAGTCACAAAATGATTCCAACATATGAAATTAAGTGTACTACATAGGATAGTGATGAATGAATTTCCATGCCCTCCAAATTTGGTGGTTGTAACATTTATACCAATTTGATTTGTGGGATACACACTCTTGATAAGTTAGTTAGCCTTGTGACTAAGGTCGATGGGGAATGTTGACACATACAACCTGAGGATGAGTTTGAATTTGGTATTTCCTTGGGGATATTTACTTATTTGCCAAATAGTAGGTATCATCTCCATTTTTTTTGTCATGATAAGTTGTCACAGGTTTTTTAAATGAATTTATTTTCTTATGTGTATTTCTTCTCATAGAATGAACTTAGCCGAATGAAGGTGAACATGTGAATGCTTGATGACTCGGTTCAAGAATATTGTGTATATAGAGGCCTTGTACATTCTAGTATAATTTCTCCCTCATATAAGGTCACTTATGGATTCAAGAAAATGCACGATGCATTTTCAAAGGGTGTCTTTTGTTAGTTTTAAGACACCAATAGTTATTGAAATAAATAATTTATCATCAGTGAGATATTACTTCAAATTGTCATAATCTATGACTTTTGTTGACACGTTTAGACATCTCTCTCACAAGTAGATCATTGAAGCTAATTACAGATGATACCAATCCAGATAATACATGCTCAGAGGAATTTTCTACTATTAACATTAGGAGTGGATAAGAGTAGGTATTTATTAAAACCATTTCAAATGACGTGGTGATGTATGAAATCCCATTGAATTTCTCACATAAGCATGATTAAGATGTTGAATTGAGATCTCCAATTGAACATGTTCATGGTAGTGAAGCTTGCAGCTCCAACAAGACTTGTCATATTGATAAATTAGGAGTACATCTAGAAAATCATCCTAGGTGGAAAGGGAGACATAATGAGAGTGAATCAAAAGGGAATTTAATGGTGGATTATATGAAACAAAGAGATCATGCTTATCATTTCCTCTAGTAATTCTTACGTAAAACATCATTAAAATAATTGTTCCCTTTGACAGTGTAAAAGAGTGTATATATACAATATTTTTGAAATTTTTTTGTGCTAAATAAACCTTTTTTGATCAAGTCTTGTAAATATCTTGGTTAGTGCAACTGCAGATTTCTTACTGGCTTTGTACTAGTACCCAAGATTACCATTGGTGACATTAGTAGAATTCCAAGTTTTGCTCTTGTATTCCTATTAATTGTACTCGATTGTTGAATATGTTAAAGAAGAAACAAATGCCAGTTAATTTACAGACTAGAACTAACCTAAATTGCTTGATGTATTTTTTAAATGTTGAGATGCATATACTAAGAATTTTTTGTTAATGCAGGCCAAGTCACAGCTGACAGATAGGTCAAAGCTTCTAACTATTGTGGATCATGTGATTAAAGAGTTGTTGAACTTGAAATATCTTCATCAAGTAAGTATATTTTCCTATGAAGAAAGACCATGCTTAACAATATGAACCCAAAACAAAATAATGAGACAATGGCTACATTGTGGGCTCAGTTTTGAAGAAAACCTGATAAATGTTATTGTCCTTGCAAAAAGTGTAAGGGCTTAAAGAATCAAAAAATTCTAATTACAACAGCCCAGAGTCATTAAAGGTAGTATGGTCATATTGAAGGGGGCCACAATTTTCATCCATTGTTGAATGTGAATTTCCTACTGGAGGAACATGGAGGTGTGAATATCCAAGATGAGGATAACACTCCCATGGAAGAAGATGATAATGTGCTAGAGGACATGATTGAAGAAGATGGTATTGAGGCAAGTGATGAAGAGGCTCACAATGATGGTACTAGAAAATCTGATAATAATGATGAAGATAGTCTTGATATACCTTTACTTGAGAAGACACACGAGCCCTTATACGAAGGCTCCCAAACAACTCTATTGTCAGCCATAGTGTTGTTGGTGAACTTAAAGGTTATGAATAGTATATCCAATGTAGCAATGTCACATATGCTAAGGTGTGTCATTTTTGTCATCTTCAATGTTAGCATACAATTACTATTCATTATATTAACAAAGCATATTTGTTTTTGTAGGTTGATTAGTGATTTTTTGTTACCACCATCAAATATTTTGCCTTGTTCATACCGAGAATTATCTAACATTATGGATCAGATTGGAATGAAGTATCAGACAATACATGCATGTCCCAATGATCACATTCTATATTATAAACAACATGAATTTGCAATAGAAAGCCCTGATTGTCATGTTAGTAGATATCAATCAGATCAAATAACAGAAAAATTGCCTCACAAAGTTCTTCAATACATTCCCATTATTCCACGTCTTGAACGGTTATTCAGGTGCACTAGCTTGGTACAATTTATGGATTACCATGCACGCAATAGAAGTCAGGATGACATTATGCGAATGCCTACCAATGGTTCTACATTTAAAGAGATAGAAGAAACATGGTCACACTTTAAAGAAGAACCTCGTAATTTGAAACTTTCATTGGCGGCAAATGGCGTCAATCCATATGGAGATATGAGATCTGTTTACTCAATATGGCCTATTTTTGTTATTAACAATAACATTCCTCCTTGGATGTACATAAAGAGGGAGCATATAATGTTTTCAATGATTGTGCCAGGTATTTTTTTTTATTTTATAATTATCTAAATTAATTTATAAATAGTGCATGAAAATAGTTATAATAATTACGTAATGTTTATGTTCATTCAATTGCTAGGTAAATACCAAGTTAAAGATATGAACGTGTATATTGAGCCCCTAATTGATGAGTTGTTGAAGTTATGGAATGGCATTACTATGTATGACATATCTAAACCGATAGGACATCGACAATTTCAATTCCATGTAATGCTTGTATGGACAATACATGATGCCCCTAGGCTAACTCATTTTTTTAGTATGTTATAGTGTTAAGATTACATATTTTTGGTATGTTATAGTGGTTACACATTACTATCGAATGCTTAAGTTGCACATGATCATTGTACATGATCCAATTATACATAATCTTTTAGGTCTTCAGACAAAAGGAAAATTTGCATGTCCAGTTTGTAGTCCAAAGATGAAATGTCGTCATTCAAGAAGTTTAGGAAAGTAGGTGTTTGATGAGTTTAGACACTTTCTCCACCATAATCATAAGTATCAAATTGCCAAAAAACATATTTTCAATGGGAAAGAAGAGACAACATCAAGGCCACAAAAAATGACACCTCATTTATGGAAGTTGGAATATGATTGACTAAATCGTTGAGGTAATGTCCAATTGGTCAAATTTTACAATTTGTATTTCGATATTGTCTTATATTTACTAATGTTGTAATTGATGCTCGTGAAGGTCATCAAGGCATCAATGACCAACTTCCTAGAGGAATGAAAAGTTATCCTACTCAATTTAGTAGGTTACCATACTACAAGGATCTCTCAATCGCACATTTGTTTGATGTTATGCATATTGGAAAGAATGTAACAGAGATACTATGAAAAATGTTGGATGGAAGTGGGATTGAGAACAAATTGCTAAAATTTGTACTGACATTCATGAATCTAATCATGCACTAAAATTTTTCATTGAATCAAATAGGAATGGAGAACGCATAAATAAAAGTGCCCTTCCTTGGTTATTAACGGAGCAACAAAGTGATGCATTAAAAGAAGTCATTAAAAAAAAGAAATTCCAACAGGATTTGTTGCAAATATAAGCATTCTTCTATCAAAGAAAGGTGATTTTGGGCCAGGGTTGAAGACACATGATCGGCATACCTTCCTCAAGGTAAGTCATGTTTTCTATTTACAGTATATTTGTAAGATTGAATGTAGTACTAGTTGCATTATTTAATAATATATTGAAATGATCATATTTTAATGATTGCAGTTTGTCCTACCTCTATCCCTTCCACAACAATTTGACAATAATATTAAACAAGTTATATATGATCTTGGAAAATACATGAGGTTAGAAGAGTGTTTTTCTTAGATTTGTAGCTTTTTATTTGAAATCTATTGTATAATTTTATTAGAAATATCTTCTATGTATTTTTGAGTGTTGAATCTCTTTTAGGTGGTTATCATCTAAAGAAATTGATAAAAAAGATATAAAATATTGGAAGAGAAAAATTTTGCAGCTTATGTGTGAAATGAAAAAGTGTTTACCTCCAACATTTTTCAATGCTCAAGAACACTACCTCATACATCAAGTTGAGGAGATTGAATTGTGTGGACCTGTACAAGCTAGATCAATGTGGATGGTTGAGAGGCACTTGAAATTTATGAAGGGCTTGGTTTGACAAAGAGCACATCCTGAGGTTTCTATGATAGATGGATATATTATATACCAAACCATGGTGTATATCAGTGAATATCTTCCAAAGTTTGGAGCAAGTATCCATGTAGATCGCATTTGGGATCCCAACTGTAATGACAAATTCAAAGGGGAGTACCTAACAGGGAAAGGTAGATTGAGGAGGGTGACAGGTAATTATAAGTTTTTTTTGTAATTTAACAATTTTTATCCATCATCAATATATATAAGTTGTTTCTAACTAGTGTAATTGTCTTCTTAATAGTTGGTCATGAGTGAGATGCACTACACTTGTACATTGCAAACAATCTTGATTGGATGACAATGTGGATTGAACAGTCTCAAGAAAATGGTCGCTCATTAATATGGGATGGTGTTGCATCGATGGTTAAGAAGCTTATCATAATAGAGATCCTAATGTTACGCCAATGGTACTTGATATAATATATCACTTAAGAGATAAAAAGGTATGCATAAGATTACTAATCATGAGACATAAGTTTAATATAAACTCATAGATCAGTGAGAAGATTCTTGATATGTTTGAATAATTTTAGGTCAAACACCACAAAGCTATGTACTACCATGGCTATAAATTCTGCACAAAAAAGTTAGATGAAATGAAGAAAACGTGTGATTTCAGGATAAGTGTTGTCTTTGCAATCACCAATATTTCATCTAGAATTAACATACATCCTCAACAATCTGAAAATTGATACTATGGCATTTTGGATGATATACTTGAGTGTGACTTTGATTTATTCAAAATAGTTCTATTTTTCATCAAATTGTTTAGGTTATGACTGAATCGAAATGATCCTGATAGGACTATTATTGAACACAACAGTGGATTTACTATGATTAATACAAGGTTATTTGAGCCAGTCAGAGATGAGCCCTATGTTCTTCCAAGTCAATACGAGCAAGTGTTTTACTTTGGTGTTCCAGAAAAACCAGGTTGGTCATTTTTTGTTAGACATGACCCAAGAGGAAGGCCAATAAAGTATAATTTGATCGAAGAAGAAGATATTGAAGAAGCACAAGAGGAAGTAAATGATTATCAGGAATGACAGTTACCCATTGATGAAGAAGAAGAAGATGGTGATGATTTTGGTCATGCTAACGATAATGGCGATAATGATGATGATGATGCTGATGATGATCATGATCATGGTGATGAAGATGGTGATGGTCATGATGATGATAGTGATCAAGAGGATGATGATGGTGATGAAGATGGTGGTGGTGATGACGACGATCAAAGTGACAAGTTTGATGATGATGATGATGATGATGATGATGATGACGACATGGATGAAGATTATGATGATCAATGAAATATTCATATACGATCAATGTCAACTATGATAGGATCTTGTATGACCAAATATTTCTTTCCAAACCATATGTGCACATATAAACATTAAGTAGAGCATGTCAAATATTTTTTTAGATATAAACATTAGTTATGCTAAATTTTTAACTTAAGACAAATGATTTACATATACAATCTACTTTATTATTTATTTATTTTTTGGTAAGTCTATTACTTTAATTTCGCTGCTGATTTTTAAGACTTACTAATTTTTTTCACAGGGTGATATGGATGCACCATCTCAGACACTTTCAATAGAGGCAAACATTAATTATTGTAAATTTTAATGTTAATATAGAAACAAATGTCCTATTATTATGTTATTTTCTTTATGGCTTTGGAGTTATTTTGATGAAAGTATACAAATATTTGATGTCACAAATGATAGGAAAAAGCTACAATGACCGTTGATCAAATGCAATCTAAAATATGGGCATCATATCTACATGACATTGGCCTTAGTACTGACCCTGTATTCATCACCCAACAAATTACGCAAAGATACACTGATGAGCTTGTTAGAATTATCATCAAGGGTGACAGAAGTGACGAGAAAGAGGCACTGAGAATAGAATTGGACTACAGAATCCAATCTTTGAAAGTAAGCAGTAATAGAAGTTCAATAGATATTAATCTTTTATAGTATCTTATGGATCATGATCTCTAATTTTATGTGTTGTTTTATAGAGATATGTGCTAGTTGTGAGGTCACATGGTGAACATGGTCAAGATTGTTGCACAGTACCTTCGTGTAAGTAGCACTTTGTTTGTTTTGATGAAAATTATAACACTTACCTTTTTTTTGTGTGGATGTTTCTCGCTAGTATCCCATTTGATATTTATCCATTGCAAATGTCTTTGCTAACAATATTCTATTCTTCATCTCATGATAAAGTGAAAACTCCTCCTTTAGTTGGCGATCCACTATTGTCAGCAGCATTGTCAGCAACAAGGACCATGCAAACATCATTGTCTATGCCTAGTAGAACTGATAAAACCTTGTTTTGCTATATTTTGTAATGTGTTATATTTTGTAATGTCTTTCTACAAGTTGATGAACAACTAAGTAGCATATTAGTTCTTAAATGATGTCTACAGAAGCTTGCATACACACAAACACATGCATACACACACCACGCATACATACATACATACATATATATTAATAGCCACACATAGAGAGACATGGACATAGGCAGGGAGGTAGACCAACAGAGAGCAGTACTAAAATTTTCATTTAATTGTATGATGTTTCAGTTGATAGAGCAATAGAGAGCAGTACTACTGAAGATGATCCATTTCTTGGAGCAGTTTGTGTGATTAGTACTAGTTCGTATGGAGGCACATTGTTGCTGAATAAGAAAACTATGTTTCCATTAAGAGAACAAAAGCTTCCAGGTGCTTTAAAATTGATATTATTTAAATTTTAAATGTAGTTTACTTTTACATTACTCATTTTTGACTGATAAATGGTTTATGTTTTGTAAGTAATAATGCTTTCTTTGAACATCTTTTTCATATGACATTGAGACTATTTGGACCTACCTTACGTAAAAGGTACGTAGTTTCATATCATTGTTACATAATTTTTGTTTTCTTCTATTTATTGTAATATATTAAAGCTATTAATCTAACAATCTATTTTTTTTTAAAAAGGTGGAATTTACAAGTTGTGGAATTAAAAAATTAGCTAATTGCATCCATTGAGGAGAAATTTGGGAAAAACATTTTTGACACTAGCCTACTTCTAAAAAGAGCACCAAAGCATATAAAGACTATGAGAGATCAATATAGAAGGGCTCTTAAGGATAACCCAAAGTATGACCATCCTCCTATGATTCCATCGATGGAGTGGAATGAAATAATAGAAGATGCAAAGGAGAAAAGGCTATGTGAAGATAGAGATAATGAAGCAGCACAGGGCAAAAAGAGGTATGTCATTATAGTATTAAGTACATTGTAATCATTCACTAATTATTGATATTTCTAAATATATAATCTAAGATGTTTGAAAGTGTTCATAGACTGCAGGACACATCCGTGGCTACAAAAGCAAGAATAGAAAAGGTTGGCCAACACAAACTTGGCTTTGGTGGCTATATGAATTTGCAGTCTCAACTTGTAAGTAGAGCAATGAATTTTGTATTATTTTTTTAATATAATGTTGCAAATAGTTTTTTTTAATGAAACCATACATGGAAAACTGACATTATCAAGCAAAAAACATAGGGCATAGATTTCAATGTGGAGGTCACAGATGAAGATAGAAAAATTGCCTTGAAGGAAGGCTATAAAGTTGTGGTTGCACACCTACGTGAAGAATTTGTAAGCCTTGCCCAAGAATCCAGTGCACTAAATGATATCTCATAGGTAAATTGGTTAGATCAAAAGTAAATGAAATTAAATAGTTGAGAAGATTTTTTTTTGGTATTAGTTTTAAACATAAATTGACTACATAACAATGTGCATAACATTTTACTGCAGCCTTCATATCCTACCACAAAACCTACTCCTGATGAAGTCCATGATGTGCATTATAGTGGTGGAGATATTAATTTTCTATTGGAAATTAATTATGCAATTATGAATACAATTTAACATCTTCAATTGGAATTTGACATGTATCCTTTTTTTGAATATTTCAGAGCATGTTGAACATCATGCTAAAGTAGTGGACCATGTTCCAAGTGTTCAACATGTTGATACAATGGCAGATCAAAATGTTAATGTAGATGATGTGGCATTTTCAGGTAAGAAAAATGCATTTTATGTTGTACTCATAATTAATTACAAACTTGTAACAGTTAGAAAAAAGAAAAAGAGTATTCCAATTTATTGCATTCACTTGTTCTTGCAACAGAGCCCCCTTTAGTGCAGAAACCTCCTGCTCCTCCAAAAAGAAGGAGCCATCATAATTTGACATTACACGTGCCAGAAGAGGAGGAGAATGAAGTAGATATGGATACTCCTATGAGCGCTTTTCTTAAGAGAGCTCAGAAAAACAAAAATAAATAAATGATGTTTTAAAAATCTTCTTCGATAAACCTTGTTGGATAATGAAAGAACTTTGTTTTAAGTAATTTTGTATGAATGATGCGTATTAATAGAAATTTTTAGTTTATTTTAATGAATATTGTTATGTATTAATGAATTTTTGATTAGTATTGTGTATTAATGAATTTTATATCATATTAATGAATGTTATGTGACTGAATGTTATAGTTCATAAATGGATGAATGAATGAAGTATGTAATTAAATGATAATGGGTACTTTAGATTGGTGTTAGGGGGGGGTGAGGCCGAATGAGCTTCCACCTTCACATGGTTGGCCTTGTTAAGTAGAGAATATTATAGTATTCTTGAAACCAAGTGAAGCTCAAATTTGTTAAGTCTTCAAACACACATCCCAATTCTCTTTAACAAGACTGAAGTTTTTTTGCTTGTAATAGTCTTATTGCAGTCATCTTTTGGTTCCTTGAACATATAGTTCTTTCTTAGTTTAAATCCCAATTATTATATATTTTTCCACATTGGAGTTAGTTTGGCATAGAAACCTGCATATTTTATTATATATATTTAGTCAACTCAAAGCAATGTAGAAAGCATTCGCATAGTTGATGTCTAACAAAAGAAGACAAGATGCATATACCATTTAGCATGAAAATCCTTGTAGGTGAATTGTGTGTGTATGTACACACACACACACATATGTATGTATGTACATAATTTCAAAAAAATGTGTAGACTCAATTAGCAAGAGACACCAACCTCAAATCCTGTAATGCAGAAGGAACTGACCTTTGAAATGCAAAGTGTTTATAATGTAGGTAGATTTTCCTTAGATCTCCTTCGAGGTCTTCAAAAAAATTTCCTTGTACTTATGAATAATCCACCAAGATTTGAAGTAGTGTTTTTCAATAAATGCTCTAAACTTGGAATATACCTCCATAAAAATTATGCCTTAGATCTGCTCATCATATTCAAAATAAACCTTCACATGTCTATTCACTTAGGTCTTCCACAAATTTGGCTTATAATTATGATCTTGAATCTCTTAAAATCTTCTTTGTATTCAAATGATATTTAATAAATTGATTGATACAAATTTCCTCATACTTGAATCCAAATATCATTATCATTGTCAAACATAACACAAACAAAAATCATTTTGGTTATTCTCTTGTTATACAAGTTAGTCTTATCTTTTGGTTTTCACAAGTCATGCATGTATGCATCTTTGGGATATCCACAAGCTATTAGAGATGTTTGGATGGTTCATGTCCTTTTTTTTTTTTTTTTTTGGAGGGTTTTTGGCATGAAGTCTAAGGACAGACATGTTGGATGTTTGTGATAGATATGTCCACCTATAAGAAAAGTATCAAATGTAGACAAAATGCAAAGAAAAGCTTGTAAGAGTTTTAGGTGTCTTTAAGCCTAGTACATCTTGTAAGAGTTTTAGGTGTCTTTGGAAGGGTTAGTGAAGTTATAAAACCTTTGAAAAGGTTAGTGAAATATATTAAAGGCATATATGATTGTAAGTTGTCAAAGTTGACACTTTGTGTCAACTTAGACAACAAATTTTAGTTTATAACTAACTGGTAACAGTCATATAGTTAGATAGAAGTGGTTGTTTACTATTGTTTGGTTATTTAGAAGGGATTTTTTGAGTGTCTGGGGGAGAAGTAGAGTTGGGGTGGTGAGACAAGGCATTGCGAAAAAAATTTAATCAATAAAATAATCATATTCTCTGCAATTCAATCTCTGTCCCATGGAATAGTGAGTTCCTATGATGTATCAAATGCATTTTGACTAATATTTAATGTGAGAAAATTTTATTATTTTTGTTATCTTGTCCACCCATTCTTTTAATTTTCACTACAAACCAATGACTAGTTAGGCACAGTCAATTGTACTTATTCTAAAGTTTCAAATGTAGATTCTCTCCTACCACCTACAGTAACTGTTATTGGTGGGAGATAATGAGGTTGTGATAATTTATTTGCACTATATTAACAAAATGTAGGAGATTGGGAAAACTTGGTGTAAGTGTAGTGTTGGATGGTAATTGTTGATGGAGGTTTAGCTTGGATTAGACACCAATCTAATAGATAGTGGATCATTTCATGTTTGAAGATGTTTGGGGGGTGAATTGTAGTGCCTCTCGTGTTTGCAATTTGTACCTTGTCTATTTTGATTCAAGAGATACTTGATACTCTTATTTTGTGCCTTATGATGACTCAAGGGTTGGATGTTATACTTTGATTCAGTTCCATAGATGCTATATTGCTATGCTATTCAGTTTACCATATTTGCATTTTGATGCTACTTTGAGATGACAGTAGATCTATGATGATATCTGGTTATATGATGTATTGGACATGTTGATTATATTATGAGATGAATTTTATGCTATGTGTAAGAATTTTCCTAAGGGTAAAATTCACCCAAGAACTAAGAACTCAAACACAAGCACAACTGTAGACAAAAAATGGAGAGAGAGTATGATCAAAATAAAAATGTATTCAATAACTGTCACATTAACAGTACACTAGGAGTGCTTGAATATAAAGGCCTTAGGAGAGCTTCTAGAATGCATAGAAGTTAGCACCATGATGTGTCATACAACTAAGCACATGTCCACTAGATATGGATTATCCTCCATTAAGCACGGAAGTAAGTGCAGTGATGTGAGGATAAGTCTACAAGAGTGGGACACGCAAAATAGTGTTGTAGACACCATGTGCTCAAATAGAGTTGCGTACCCCTGTGTTGTAAACATGACAAATAACAAGGTGTGCAAACTCCTAAGTGTCTCATAATAAAAATAATCAAATAATGCAATATAATTAAATAATGCATTAACCTAAGTAAACTTAAGTAAGTGTAAATAGTAAAGTATGTATTTACACCAACACCCCCCCTTAATTGTAACTTAGGGGAATGCCCTTAAGCTTACACACTAGGATGAAGATGCATAATGGGTCCCAACTACTAGGCCATGTAAGGTACCCATGTACATAATGAAATGCAATCTCCCATAAAGTAGGGAAAGAGGGAAAACCTCATGGGAAAAACCCTCCCCCAAAAAGAGAGATGAAAGAGGATGCATCGGTGGATGGAGTAATCAAGACCCCCCCCATTACGACATACATCCAATATATACAAAAGAGAATGAGAGAAGGAAGAGAGACAGAATATGCTCCCCCCCAAAAGAAGTTTGCCAACAAGTGAAAGCTGCTCCAATGAAGAAGCTGGTCCAAGATTGTAGAATGGTGTTCCTCCCCTTAGGAAGAAACAAAGGCAAAGGTACACTCCTAAAGATGTGTGCTAGCCCTAAAACCTGCTCAAGTACCCCTGTACTAATGCTGAAGTTCACCCCTTCTGACTGTGTTGAAAAGAATGAAGGTAGATCTGTTAAGGATGTTTGTTGAACCTGTTCCACTGAACCATCTATCTCCTCTACTGACAAAGAGATGTCCACTAATTTTTGTTCATAAGGATCCACAATCACACCAACCTATTCAGATTGATCATTTAGAGAATGGACATGAGGATCAAAGTGAGCCCTCACAACAACTATAGAAGAATCATCATCAATGAGAAGATTTAAGTCCTAAGGTCTATCTCCCAAGTCAAATGAAGTTGAAGCTAGTAGACGAGATGTACCATGTTGTGATGGACCTTTCACTATGGCAATATAAGCACGTGGACTAGATTGATGTGACCTGTCACTACAACTGTCGATAGAACCCCATGTGTCTGAACCTATTGAAGCATTATCGCTAGTGTCACTATCAGTTTCCACTATGTATGAAGTGCAAAGAGGAGTAGAGGATAAGCTAGGAGAACTTTCCTCAAAACAAACATCCTTCTCCACAAAGATCTCATGAGTCTCTAGATCCATAAGTCTGTAAGCCTTCACATTGTCTTCATAACCAATAAAGGTACAAGGCCTAGTTGTCAGTGCCTTGCAACTCCTAGAAGAAAGGTTTGCCCATGCTAGACAACCGAAGACTCTAAGGTGACTCACAACTAGTTTTTTGCCACAGCATGCCTCAAAAGGAGTCTTGCCATCTAAGGTTGGATGAGGAGACCTGTTAAGTATGTGAATAGAACTTCTAATGGCTTCAACTTCAAGTGTAGGATCAAGAGACTTGGCCTTAATCATGCAAATTACCATGGTCTTGAGAGTCCTAATCCTCATAGCTGCAACATCTATCTTGTGCGGACTAAATGCTGGTGAGTTCTAAAGATCAATCCCCTCAATTTTGCAAAAGTTCTTAAGTCTTCTATCAACATATTTGTTCTCATTGTCCACTCTTAATACCTTGATGGCTTTCCTTGACTTGTGTTTAGCATGAGCCTTGAATTCTTGAAGTTTATGAACTACTTCATTCTTATGATGAAGGAAAAAGACCCAAGTGAATCTTGAAAAGTCATCAACAAATGCAAGTATGTAGCAGCCTTCGCTGACTGAAGTCACTGCAAATGGTCCTGCTAATACCATGTGAACAAGCTGAAGAACAACTGGAGCTCGAGAAGACTTCCCTTTATCATACTTCTCATTGAGATGCATATCCATTGAACAAGATGAACATTCCCCCTTGGAAAAGTTGATATTGGGTAGATCTTTAACCATGTGTCTTGAGCAAAGTTTTTGAAGAGAGCAGAAGTCAAGGTGACCAAACCTCTCATGCCATAAGTTGTTTAAAGTAGAGTGAGTTAACAAGGCTTGGGAAGGACTCTTATGCATAAAGTGAGAGAAGGAATAAAGCCTCCTGCTATAATTGACTTTCCCAATTGCTACCGATGAATCATCTTTGAGACTTCGCACCATGACTGAATCGAGAAGGAACTCAACCTTATGACCATCTCCAAGGTGAGTGATTTGGTAAACTGATAGTAGATTAGAGCTTAGATTTGGAACATAGAGAACATTTTTGAATTCCCCATCTTCCATTTCTACATGTCCTTTCCCTTCAACTTCCATTTTGGCATCATCTCCCATGAAGATGTGTGGTACCTTTGACTGCTTCAATGAAGAAAGATCTTGCTTTGAAGAACCCATGTGGTAGGAGGCACCTAAATCAAGTATCCATTTTGAAGAAGAACTTGTGTTTGCCATAAGTGCTTGACCTTTACCCTTTGAAGAGGTTGGAGATCAATCCTTTGAAGTACTTGGCACTTGAATCTTATTCTTCTTGAGTAGATTTTCTAACTCATTGATTCTTTTTGTCTTGCAACGATGCTCTTCATGATTTGGCTTTTTGCAATACACACAAAAGAGCTTGTCCTCATTTTCATTACTTCCTTTCTTATTTGAAGAAGAACTGCCTTGTTGAGAGGAGTCATGTTGTGTCTTAGATTGTGTTTTCTGCTTCCACTACTTCTTCTTGTTGTTTCTTTTTCCCCCTTGACTAGATTTATAATCATCAATAGCCACTAAGGCTTTGGTCTTAGATGACTTGAGAAGGCCAAAATCCACTAAGTGAGATTGTTCAACAATCAACATATCTGCAAATCCATCAAAGGAAGGCCTCTGGTAAGTAGGTCCCATGGTCAACTTGTGAGTATTAAAACTCAAAACAAAGTTGGCATACTTAGTAGGTAGCTTTTTTAGGATGTGATGAATTAACCTATCATCCTTCATGAGATTTCCACAATCTTTAAGAAGTGCCCTATACTTATTGACTTTAACGATGTAATCCTGAATTGTGTCATAATTTTTAGGATCTAAGAGAAGTAGATCATCCTCAATCTGAAATCCCTTTTCTTCATCCACTTTACCATACAACTGTTCAAGTTTATCCCAAGCTTCCTTAGATTCTGAACAATTTTTAAGGTGGAAGAGAATATTGCTATGTACACAACTCCTAATTACACCTAAAGCCTGTTGGTCTAGATTTTTCCACTCAATAATGAGTTCTTTAGCATCAATAGGTTTGGTAATTGTACCATCAACATACAAACTATATCCTTTTTCCATTAATCTACTCCATGCAATATCTTTCCATGTAGAATAGTTGCGTGAAGTTAGAGGAGGACATTTAAAACCCATGATGTAGAAATGAAAGAGCATAAAATAGAGACACAAGAAACACAGTACACACCCCCCCTTTTCACTCAATCAAAAGACCCCCCCAAAAAAGATGTTGTTGGCACTTTAAGAGTAGTGTGTTTACAATGGGGCACTTGTCAAAATGAACAAAGTGGACTTTCTAATTTTCCTTTTACAACTGCCTTATGAGGCTAAAATCTATCACTTAACCACTGTAGCTTAGATTTACAACAATTCTGAAAACAATCAAAGATTTACAATGCCAAAGAAGGCCTAATTCTGAAAGTGAGAAATTGGTCCATACAACCCTAGAATCTGACTTCAAATCTAAAAATTAGATGAAAAAAAACACACTTTCAAAAAAATGGAACCTAAAAAAGTGACTAGATGTGCCAGTACGGAGCTTTTGAAGTTGCGAAACACAAGATTATGCAGGTACAATCACCAAACAATGCAAATTCTACAAAATTTGTGCACCAAAACTAAAAGAGAACACCAGCACTAGAAAATTCAAAATTTTTTACCAATTTCAAAAAAAATTGCACCTGAATCGGAGTCTATATGTCAAAGTTATGAGCTCGCAAAGTTAGGCTGCCAAACTGAAAATCAATCTAGAGAGAGGTCTGGAGCAAAAACTTTGAAGTTAAATTTGATGGTCAAATGGCCATCGAAGTAGTTCTAAAATGCCCCAGAATGATGTCTAGACGGGCATCAAATTTAACCCACTGAAATGATGATGTCAGCAGAAATGACCTGCTTGGTTGACTTGGCAAGGCCATACTGTATGGAAATGTACGGATCCATATAATGTGCACAAAAAATCCATGTGGCTTCCTACATGCCAGTACGAATGTAGATAATGTGTTAGCTGAGATGGCAATTGACTAGGATGCTGACAGGCGATGAATCAGCGTTGAGTTGTTATTTACGTGGTAGACAGTTGAATCCTATGTGGTGCATATGACTATAGAACATCTGCATGGCACCTGCGAATGTGTCAGAGGGTTGGCTGTGGCATCAAAAAACATTGTCGCCGAATGGGAGGTTTTCGACAATGTGTTTGGTTTAGTACCACATTTGTGGGGATTGTAAATTTTGTGCTTTTTAAATGCAGACTAGCGCAGGTTGAAAGTAAATGACTACAGAGTCCCCGAGGTGGATGGGATGTTGTGGATTCTGTCGGTCACTGCACTGCAGGTATGTTATGCCAATATATTTTGATCGTCGATTTGGTGGAGAGGGCTGGTTGTAATTTTTGAAGTTGCAGGAAGTAGTATGGCCCGTGGATTTAGATGAAATATCTCACAGATTAATAAATAAACCCTACAAATAAATAAATACTCCACCAACACTACAAATCTAGGATTTGATCACCTAGGTCTGTCTAAAAAATATTCTCTACCTAATGCTAATCTGAAAAATAATTCTGAAAATAGCTTGAAATAACAAAGAATTTAGATCCAAAAATCAACTAATCATATCAATAAAAATAATCATACCCAGTTGCAAATCGGTGCCTTCGAGTGCCGGTTTGCAAAAAAAATTTACCTTGTGATCAACTTTCACCTAAGATAGGTGAATTTATAGTCAATATTCACCAATTCAATGCTCTGGATGCAATGGAGAGGTCAGATCTAATGCTAGACACTCCCAATTTCTGAAGCACTCCAAATTTAGGCTGAGGTGATGAAGAAACAAGAGGTCTCAAAAAACTTGTGAAGAGAAAGTCTCCAAGCTCTGATACCATGTAAGAATTTTCCTAAGGGAAAAATTCAACCAAGAACTAAGAACTCAAACACAAGCACAACTATAGACCAAAAATGGAGATAGTATGATCAAAATAACAATGTATTCAATAACTGTCACATTAAGAGTACACCAGGAGTGCCTGAATATAAAGGCCTCAAGAGAGCTTCTAGAATGCATAGAAGTTAGCACCATGATGTGTCATACAACCAAGCACATGTCCACCAGATATGGATTATCCTCCATTAAGCACGAAAGTAAGTGTGATGATGTGAAAATAAGTCTACAAGGGTGGGACACGCAAAACAGTGTTGTAGACACCATGTGCTCAAATAGAGTTGTGTACTCCTATGTTGTCAACATGAAAAATAACAAGGTGTGCAAACTCCTAAGTGTCTCATAATAAAAATAATAAAATAATGCAATATAATTAAATAATGCATTAACCTAAGTAAACTTAAGTAAGTGTAACTAGTAAAGTACGTATTTACACCAACACTATGGTTATTTACTTCATTTATGTTCTTTACACTTCTACGAACATGAGTGATGTAAATGGATTAAATAGTTATTTTAATTCATGTTGCTTCAGCTATGATATTATATGCAATTGCACTTGATCGTGTGTTTTAGTGTAGGAATTATATCCCTGGGAGAGGCATATGGAGTTAGTGATTCAGCTATTCATATTTACCAATGTCGTCCCTGTATGGTCAACATATCCTTATTTTAATTTTTTTAATCAAAACATTTTGGTGATTAGTAAATTTGAACTCATCTGCATTTTGTAACTAGACCAGTAAGTGTGTCTGTACTTTTAGAAGTTTGCTTTTGTCGTGAAAGTGTTTAGTGATTTTCTATGATTTTGGGTTTTAAATCTTTTTAGATTTAATTTTTGGTAGCTTTGCCTTAGGTGAATTGCAATTATGGATAATAACCTATTTTCGTTTGGCTCAATTTGGAGTTTAGCCACTCCAGCTAGCTATTTTCTAGAATTGACTATTCACTCAAAAAGTGAATAAGTATTAAAAAAGTGAATTCATTATTCACTTCTCACATTTTGGAAATTGAATTTGGAGAGAAAATTTTCAAATCCTCTTCTGAATGATTATTTTTTTGTTCGTTGTGAGAGCTGTGAGTGTGGGATCTTCGCGAGGTTGGTCTCATTGGATTTAGCTCAAGGAGTTTTTACTTTGCCATCAATTTCATCAATTTCGGTGGAGTATTTATTTTATTCTACAAGTTTCAATTTTGACCCTATTTTTGCTTTTGTTTCTTGTAGTAATATGTTAGGAGGTTGTGAACTAGTCTTCCCCTCTATTTATGTGTGCTAGTTCTTCCTGGTTGGTCAGGTATGAACATTTTTTTCTATTTTTGAAATGGGGGTTTGAGATTTTGAGCCGTTATGCTGGCCATTTTTGCATACGATGTTCGATTTCATTTATTTTTGAATTTTTGGGGTTTTTGAACCCAAAGGTCAAATGGATTTTTAATTTTGAAATTATTCAAAATTTGAGAGTTTTACCTCATTTTGCATGCCACCCTATTTTCTCGAGTTTTCTTGACACATTGTGGTTCATGGACCTAGATGATCCATTTGGATACCAGTCGAAACACTTTTGCATCTTTGTTGCATTGGGATGCATGTAGCATCTGTCATCTCGAATCATGCTTTCAGTCGATTGACTTTTGTATGCATTCTCATCCTGTCCTTGTGTATGATCTCTGTGATGGTGGTGTGCCACGCACTTGTACATCTGTCAGGTGACCTATGGGGCTTGATCTTCTGTGGTACTTTTGGAAGTTGTGATCATTGGGGTTCAGTCAGGAGTTTTCATGCCTATGGGCACTCATCGTTGGATGAGAATGGGTAGGGTAGGGTAACATATGGAGGGGCTTCTATCTTGCAACCTGGTGACTATTTCCCAGTTGGCAGAGGAAGTTTTATATATGTGATAATTAAATTAAAACATTGGGTGGTAATAAATATAAGATAATAAAATGTGTGTGGGTTGTGTGCCTTTCGTCGTGAAGAGTAGCTACCCTAGGTTGTGCGCCTTTTGTTGAGAAGAGTAGCTTCTTATACTAGCTTGGGCTTGTCGATGCCAAGAAACTCTTCATGATGTCAGTCCCTACATAGTAGCCCATTGAGATGTCTAACCAGGGCCCATAGTCTATGCATTTTCTTTGTCTTGGATTTAGTCATCATATTGCTTGGCATGTATGTTAGCCATGGTTGTTGTTTTGTGTGTGTGTGTGGTTGGATCATTATCTCCATCAGCATGGTGGGTTTGGACCTACGGGTGCTGCATGGTTGGGAGGCATAGCTACCTTCACCACTACTAGGGATCGATGTACATAGATGATCTATTATTCTAGCATGATCATTACTGGATGTGTCACTTGGTACTTTGATTTGCGGAGTATGCTTTCTAGTGATTTATGCTTTCATTAGGATGTTGTTTCCATGTTTACATGATGTTGGTTTTACGCATTACTTATTATGATGTTTAGCATATAGTAGATGATGTTGTCTAATTACAGGGTTATCTTATGCTTTCTACTAGCATGTTAGAGTTCATTTACTTATTTTGTAGCATGTTTAGTAGTGATGTCCCTATCACGATAGCATCGATGATTAGATCGGTGGCTTGGGATGTTACGCACGGGGGATGGCTAGGGCCCACGATGGTCCTATGATGCCATTGATGGTTGGGAGGAACCGCGTACTTATTTGGTTATACTATTCATTACGATGTTATTTTAGTTGTTGTGATGTTTCTTTTATGTACTATTTCCTTTACTATTTGGTAGATGGTGAGATTCCTTTTTTGTATTTCTATTACTCAGTTTTGGTTCGAGTGTTCTAGCCTCTAAGTGTGGATTTGATACTCCCCAATGTGGAGGTTCTTTGGTCTATTTTTCCCTTTTCTGAGTTCTAGAAGTGTCTTTATTTTCTATGGGCAACATTTGTTCAGCAATGTGTGACATTTAAAAAGTATTGCACACCCATACAAACTGAATCCTATGATACTATAAAGTATCACACGCCTTCTTGAGAAATTTTGTGCGACACTGGACGAGTATCACATGCCCTTTTGAGAAGTGTCACGCGACACTTTCCAGTATCACATGCCTCTTAAATAAATGTCGTACGACATTATTAAAGTGCTGCACACCTTAATAAAAAGTATCGCCCAATCCCTGAAAGTGTCGCACTCCTTCATGAGAAATGTCGCGTGACACTTTTCTACACTGCATTAAAGTATCGCACAATTTTTTAAAAACCTGTGCGAGCCAGCAGCAGGAACTTTTTGAGTTGATCCAAACTTTTTGAGAGTTGATCTAGATACCCTTTGGGGCATTCTTTGACCCTATGTTGTTGCATTTTGATTTCAAATGGTTTTTCTTGAAATCCAATTTTTGAGTTTCTATTATAGTTCCTCAGGGTTTAAAATATATCATTTAAGTATAAGTTTCTTATACTTAAGATGTATTTTAATATATGCGACGATTCATTTGAGATGGGTTTTAGACCTCTACGGGCTAAGATATAGATTCTAAGAAATTTCAGGGCTTCAAAATTCAAACTTAGCCTATTTTCAAGAGTGTTTTGATATTTTAGCTTGGTCGATCTCTTATGTTTTCTTGTTTGTGTTTTGGTTAGTGGTGATGTTCGGAGATCTGTTGGGTGTCAGGATGGTCATTAAGTCTTCCATTTCCATCTCTATGATCCATGTATTTTTTTGTCATGTGCACTTACACTTGTTAAAAAATATTATTCTAGCTTGTTTTCATCCTTGTTTCCAAGGATCTCTAGGCAGGACATTACATCTAGTATCAGAGCCCATGTTGCAACATTGGGATCTCTATATTATGCTTCCACTATGGTTTTTTTTTTTGTTGTGTATTGTTATATTATGTTTTATTATTTGATATCTTATTGTTTCATGTTTTAACTCTTATTCTTGTGATCCATTTGTCTTGACCTTATCTTGTTGTTCCTGACCTTATCTTGTTGTTCCTATAGTGATGCCTCCTATACGTAGACCTGGTAGCCATGGTGGTTCTCATAGTGGTAACCATGGAAATGAACACCATGAAGAGGAATGTTAGGGAGGAGGGGGAGAACATGGTAATATTGGTGATCAAAATGGCGTAGGGGTGATGATGCCTATTCTCCAGCAGATTCTTGCTCTTTTTGTCCCTCGTGTTGAGGAGCACCAGCAGGATCAGAATTGGGAAAAGGGATCTCATCATGGAGATTCCCATCACTCTTAGCATAGAGAGGAGGAATGTGAGCATGAGCATTCTCTTACTCCACCTAGTGGCAAAGGGCACCATCGGGGAGGGCGAGACCACAACAGTGAGGATTCCATTAGATTGGATATCATGAAGTCCCTTCAGAGTTCTAGACCACCACCATTTGATGGTAGGGGGAGTGGCCTCAAGGCTGAGACTTGGTTGTTGGACATGGAGTTTTGCTTCACCATGTATCCATTTTCAACCAACATGAGGGCCCATTGTACAATTATGCAGTTGAGAGACCACGGATCCATTTGGTGGAATATTGAGAGTCAAAAGCTTTAGATTAGCATTGTAGATCTCACCTGGGAGATCTTTGAGGAGAGATTTTGAGAGAGATTCTTATCTCCTCAGTTTAGAGAGGCTCGTGATGATGATTTCCACTCACTTCGACAGGGAAATATGTCAGTGGATCAGTATGAGATCTGATTCTTTGAACTCAAGCATTATTCTTGTTACAATCATGATAATTTACTCTTAGCACATCATTTTATCTGAGACCTCAGGATTCTCTCATTGGAGAAGTCCACATGCATCATCCTAGGACTCTTGTGCTCATAGTAGAGAAGGCACATATTGCAGAAGAAAATTTGGCTAGAGGATTTAGTATCAGATCTGATTTTGAGAACCAAAGTGCAAGGTATTCAAGACAAAATTCTCAGTATTCTTAGTCCACTAGGAAGCGTCAAGCCCAATCAGAACCCCCTCATGGTGGTAAGAAAGGTTGTTATCATCATAGGGCTAAAGGGGGACAATATTCTGGTACCTCAAAGAAGAAAGGAGATAATCAGAATCAGGGATAGAAGTCCCAGCAAGACCATCCTCCTCAAAGTAATCAATAGAATTCTAGCAGAGGTAGTGTACCATATTCTAGTGCTACTCAGGCTAGTTGTGGGACAAGACCCAACTTTTCTAGGAATTGTTATTCTTGTGGCCAACCTAGCCATAAATCTTATGATTATTCCATCAAACCATCTACAGGACTTGGTAAGAGCGTAGCAAGATCTAAGCCTACTCTAGGAGATGTGGGTCAGAATCATAGAGTCTTTGTAGTGGTTGACAACTGTCAAGCTAAGCATCAAGGTACAATAGTCGAGGCTATAGGTATGTTGCATGGTATTTCAAATTCAATTTTGTTTGACTCTAGTGCTTTCAATTCTTTCATTTCACCATCACTTGTTTAGTGATGTGGGCTAGTTGGTTAGGAGTTGTGTTTTGAGTTTGGGAACCTTCACCACCACAGTGGACTTACGCATTCTACCTCAAGGATCATATGAAATTGTGTTGGGCATGGATTGATTAGTCACCCATCATGAGAATATCAATTTCCATCACAAGGTGGTACAGTGTGTTGATGACACAGGTGGGCAGGTAGAACTTTGGGGAATTCAGGTACCAGTCTCTCTTCGTATGATCTCGGCTAATCAGCTAAAGCAAAGTCTACAAAAGGGTTTCCAAATGTTTCTTGTGTCTCTTAGTGATCTCAAGGAAGCTGAGAGTCATACATTGACACTTGATGATCATCCACTCCTTCATGTGTATGTAGATGTGTTTTCTGATGAGATTTCAGGTATGCCACCATAGCGTGACATTGATTTTTGGATTGATCTTGTACCAGGAGTAGAGCTGATTTCTCGAGCTCCATATCACATGACCACTCAAGAGTTGAGTGAGCTTAAATTGTAGTTGCAGGAATTATTGGCCAAGGGCCATATTCATCCTAGTGTATCCCTGTGGGGTGCACCAGTCATCTTTGTAAAGAAGAAAGATGGTTCTTTGCATTTGTGCATTGACTACCGACAGTTGAATAAGGTGACGGTGAAGAACCGTTATCCTTTGCCAAGGATAGATGACCTATTTAATTAGATGAAGGGAGCACGAGTGTTCTCAAAGATTGATCTAAAGTTAGGATACCATCAGCTTCATATCCAAGAGGTTGATATTCATCAAACGACATTTCGTACATGATATGGGCATTATGAGTTCACAATTGTACCTTTTGAGTTGACCAATGCACCATCAGTGTTCATGAGTTTGATGAATGGGGTATTTTTTATACCCCTCAATTAGTGTCTCATTGTATTTTTGGATGACATATTGATCTACTTGAAGACTATGGAGGAGCACAAAGTCCATTTACATCAGGTATTGCAGTGCTTGAGAGACCATTAGCTGTATGGCAACTTGAGTAAATTTGGGTTCTTCTAGTCAGAGGTGAAGTATTTGGGACATATCATCACTGGTGCTGGTATTGCAGTGGACCTGAAGAAGATTTGTGCTATCATGGATTGGCTGGCACCCACTAATGTCTCAAAAGTTCGTAGTGTCATGGGATTAGTGGGTTACTACCATTTCTTTGTGAAGGATTTTTCACGAGTAGCCCATCCCATCACTTCTCTTTAGAGGAAAGGGAAGAAGTTTTTTTGGTCAAACTAGTGTGAGGTAGCATTTAATGCTCTTAAGGAGTGTTTGACTTGTGTAACAATCCTTTTAGTGCCTAATCCTATAGGTGATTTCATGGTTTGCACCGATACTTCATTGGAAGGTGTGCGTGCAATGTTGATGCAGGATGGTTGAGTGATTGCATATGAATATAGAAAACTCAAAGACCATGAGCTTAACTACCCCACTCATGATTTGGAACTCATAGCCATAGTGCATGCCCTTGTCCGTTGGAGGAATTTTCTTTTGGGACATAGGTTTGAGTTGCATAGTGATCATAGGAGGTTGTAATATATCTTTACTCAACCAAACCTGAATGCACGACAGTATCATTGGATGGAGTTCTTGTGTGAGTATGACTTTGATGTTCATTACATTAAAGGGAAGGAGAATTTCATTGTAGATGCTTTGAGTAGAAGGTGACATGAGGTATCAGTGTTATCATTGGGAGTGGATTTGCGAGAGCATATCTTGGAGGCTTTTCTTACTAACACTTGGTATCAAGAGGTGAGGGCAAAGATCGAGTATGAATGTACCCTTGAGGGGAGATTTTTAGGTTATGTAGTTGAGTCGGATGGACTACTACATCACATGGGGCATATCTATGTACCCTTGTCAGGTGATCTTCGTACCTTGGTTTTTTCAAAAGTGCATCGTGCACCATATTTTGCACATCCTAGATTCAAGAAGATGCATGTTGATCTCAAACAACTGTACTTCTAGGAAAGGATGAGATGCAATGTCACTGACTTTGTTGCTAGATGTCTTGACTGCCAGAGAGTGAAGGCAAAGCATCGGCATCCGGCGGGTCTTTTGCAGCCACATACCATTCTAGAGTGGAAGTGGGATATGATATCTATTGATTTTATCATAAGGTTACCTATGTCATCACAGAGACATGATTGTATCATGGTGATAGTGGACAAGTTGTCCAAGGTAGCACATTTTTCACCCATGAGAGCATCCTACACTGCTTCTTCAGTAGCGCATGTTTTCTTGGTAGATATTGTTTATTTGCATGGGATTCCTCATTGGATCATTTCAGATAGAGATCCTGTGTTTAATTTTGCACTATGGACGTCTCTACAACATGTGTTGGGTGCTCAGCTCAATTTCAGTTCATCTTATCACCCAGAGACTGATGGTCAGACTGAGAGAGTAAATCAGGTTCTGGAGGATATGCTTCACATGTATGTTATGGATAGGTAGGTGAAGTGGGAGGACTATTTTTACCTTGTTGAGTCTGCATACAACAATGGGTATCATAGTTCTCTTGGCATGTCACCTTTTCAAGCCTTGTACGATAGACCATGTCGTACACCTTTGAGTTGGGATCGTTTAGAGGACCGAGTTCTTTTGGGTCCAGAGATGCTTCAAGATATGGAGTAACAAGTTGTTCATATTAGGGAGCATTTGGTTATTGCTCAAGATAGGCAGAAGAAGTATGTTGATGCCCATAGGTTGGATCGTCACTTTTCTATTGGTGATAGGGTGTTTTTGAGAGTACAGCAAAGGAAGAACCCCATCCATTATGGGAAAGGCTCTAAGTTGGTGCCACATTTTGTCAGACCTTTTGAGATCCTCAAGAGGATTGGTCATGTTGGTTATCGACTAGTGTTGCCACCTAGCCTATTGCACATTCATGATGTTTTCCATGTTTTTGTGTTGAGACAGTATATTCCAGATGTGACCCATGTTCTTGATTGGGATGCTTTGCAGGTAGTAAACAAGTAGCTTACGTTGGAGCCCATTCGTATCCTACAACATCAGAGGTTGACCTTGCAAGGTTGGGACATAGAGCAAGTAAGGGTCCAATGGGACCCGAGAAATGAGACCTCTGTGACTTGGGAGGATGCTACATGACTGAGGGGATTGTACCCCTATCTTTTTCCTGGCTTCAAGGAGTAAGCCTACGCTAGTGGGGGAGGATGTAGTGCCTCTTGTGTTTGTAGATTGTACCCTATTTATTTTGATTCGAGAGATACTTGATACTCTTATTTTGTAACTTATGATGACCCGAGGGTCAGATGTTATACTTTGATTTAGTTCCATAGATGCTATATTGCTATGCTGTTCAGTTTACCATATTTGCATGTTGATGCTACTTTGAGATGACAGTAGATCTATGATGATATTTGGTTATATGATGTATTGGACATGTTGATTATATTATGAGATGAATTTTATGCTATGGTTATTTACTTCATTTATGTTCTTTACGCTTCTACAAATGTGAGTGATGTAAATGGATTAAATAGGTATTTTAATTCATGTTTCTTCAGCTATGATATTATATGCAATTGCACTTGATCGTGTGTTTAAGTGTGTAGGAATTATATCACTGGTAGTGGTATATGGAGTTAGTGATTTAGCTATTCATATTTACCAATGTCATCTCTATATGGTCGACATATCCTTAATTTAATTTTTTTAATTAAAACCTTTTGGTGATTAGTAAATCCGAACTCATCTACATTTTGTAACTAGACTAGTAAGTGTGTCTGTGCTTTTAGAAGTTCAATTTTGCCGTGAAAGTGTTTAGTGATTTTTTGTGATTTTGGGTTTTAAATATTTTCAGATTTAATTTTTGGAAGCTTTGCCTTACGTGAATTTCCATTACAAATAATAACCTATTTTTGTTTGGGTCAATTCAGAGTTTAGTTACTCCAGCTAGCTTTTTTTCAGAATTGACTATTCACTCAAAAAGTGAATAAGTATTGAAAAAGTAAATTCATTATTCACTTCTCACATTTTGGAAATTGAATTTGGAGAGAAAATTTGGAAATTCTCTTCTAAAGGATTACTATTTTGTTCATTTTGAGAGCTGTGAGTGTGGGATATTTGTGAGGTTGGTCTCATTGGATTTAGCTCGAGGAGTTTTTGCTTTGCCGTCAGTTTCAGCAGTTTTGGTGGAGTATTTATTTTATTCTATGAGTTTCTGTTTCAGCCCCTTTTGCTATCAAGTAGGGCCTTTCCATTTTAATGCTTTTGCTATGTTTCTACTTCCATTTCTTGTAGCAATATGTTAGGAGGTTGTGAACTAATGTTCCCCTCTATTTCTATGTGCTAGTTCTGCCTGGTTGGTCGGGTATGAACTTTTTTTCTATTTTTGAAATGGGGTTTTAAGATTTTGAGCCGTTATGCTAGCCATTTTTACATATGATGTTTGATTCCATTTATTTTTGAATTTTTGGGGTTTTTGAACCCAAAGGTAAAATGGGTTTTTAATTTTGAAATTTTTCAAAATTTGAGAGTTTTACCTCGTTTTGCATGCCACCTTATTTTCTTGAGTTTTCTCGACACATTGTGGTTCATGGACCTAGATGATCCATTTGGATACCAGTTGAAACACTTTTGCATCTTTGTTACATTGGGATGTGTGTAGCATTCGTCATCTCAAATTATGCTTTCAGTCAATTGACTTTTGTTTGCATTCTCATCCTATCCTTGTGTATGATCTCTGTGATGGTGGTGCGCCACACACTTGTACATCTGTCGGGTGACCTACAGGGCTCGATCTTTCATAGTACTTTCAGAAGTTGTGATCATTGGGGTTGAGTTAGCAGTTTGCATGCCTACGGGCACTCATCATTGGATGAGCATGGGTAGGGTAGGGTAACATGTGGAGAGGCTTCTATCTTGCAACTTGGTGACTATTTCCCAATTGGTAGAGGAAGTGTTCTATACATGATAATTAAATTAAAACATTGGGTGGTAATAAATACAAGATAATAAAATGTGTGTGGGTTGTGCACCTTCTATCGTGAAGAGTAGCTACCCTAGGTTGTGTGCCTTTTGTTGAGAAGAGTAGCTACCTATACTAGCTTGGGCTTGTCAATGCCAAGTGACTCTCCATGAAGTCAGTCCCTACGTAGTAGCCCATTGAGATGTCTGACTAGGATCTATAGTTTATGCATTGTCTTTGTCTTAGATTAAGTCATCATACTGCTTGGCATGTGTGTTAGCCATTGTTGTTGTTTTGTGTGTGTGTGGTTGGATCATTATCTCCATCAGCACGACGGGTGTGGACCTATGGGTGCCACATGGTTGGGAGGCGTAGCTACCTTCACCACTACTAGGGATCAATTTATAGAGATGATTTATTATTCTAGCGTGATCGTTGCTAGATGTGTCCCTTGGTACTTCGATTTACAAAGTATGCTTTCTAGTGATTTATGCTTTCATTAGGATGTTGTCTCCATGTTTACATGATGTTGCTTTTATGCATTCCTTATTATGATGTTTAGCATATAGTAGATGATGTTATCGAATTACATGGTTATCTTATGCTTTCTACTAGCATGTTAGAGTTCTTTACTTATTTTGTAGCATGTTAAGTAGTGATGTCCCTATCACGATAGCACTGATGATTTGATCAGTAGCTTGGGATGTTACGCACAGGGGATGGCTAGGGCCGATGATGGTCTTATGACACCATTTATGGTTGGGAGGAACCACGTGTACTTATTTGGTTATACTATTCATTACGATGTTATTTTAGTTGTTGTGATCTTTCCTTTATGTACGATTTCCTTTACTATTTTTTGGATGGTTAGATTCCTTTTTTGTATTTCTATTAGTCAGTTCTGGTTCAAGTGTTCTAGCCTCAAAGTGTGGATTCGGTACTCCCCTGTGTGGTGGTTCTTTGGTATGCTTTTCCCTTTTCTGAGTTCTGGAAGTGTCTTTTTTTTCTATGGGTGACATTTGTTCAGCAATGTGCGACATTTAAAAAGTATCGCACGCCCATACAAACTGTATCATACAATACTGTAAAGTATCGCACGCCTTCTTGAGAAATGTTGCGCTACACTAGAAGAGTATCGCATGCCCTTTTGAGAAGTGTCACACAACACTTTCCAGTATTGCATGCCTCTTAAAGAAATGTTGTACCACACTGTTAAAGTGTCGCATGCCTTAATGAAAAGTATCGCCTAGTCCCTGAAAGTGTCACACTCCTTCATGAGAAATGTCACGTGACACTTTTCTATGCTGCATTAAAGTATCACACAATTTTTGTAAAAACCTGCGCAAGCTGGCAACGGGCACTTTTTGAGTTGATCAAAACTTTTTGAGAGTTGATCTAGATACCCTTTTGGGAAATCTTTGACCCTATGTTGTTGCATTTTCATTTCAGATGGTTTCTCTTGAAATCTAGTTTTCAAGTTTCTGTTATAGTTCCTCGGGGTTTAAAATATATCGTTTAAGTATAAGTTTCTTATACTTAAGATATATTTTAATATATGTGATGATTCATTTGAGATGGGTTTCAGACCTCTACAGGCTAAGATATAGATTCTAGGAAATTTCAGGGCTTCAAAATTTAGACTTAGCCTATTTTCAACAGTCTTTTTTGATCATTTAGCTTAGTTGATCTCTTATGTTTTCTTGTTTGTGTTTTGGTTAGTGGTGATGTTTGGAATCTGTTGGGTGTTAGAATGGTTGTTAAGTCTTCTGTTGCGATTTGGATGATCCGTGTATGTTTTTGTCATGTGCACTTACACTTGTTAAAAAAAATTATTCTAGCTTGTTTTCATCCTTGTTTCCAAGGATCTCTAGGCGGGGCATTACATGAATCCTTCATGTTTGGGGGGTGTCTCTATTACCAAAAATGAGATAGTAGAGTACTGCTAGTGTTATGATGGGAAAATTTTGTCTTTCATTGTGATAGACTATTTCTAAGTCATCTGTATTGTTTCCTGCTAGTGTCAAGCAATCTTTGTTTTCCTTGAGATCATGAACAAAATTATCTACCACTTTTGCTAATGATAAACTTTTGACTTGAACAATGATAAAGTTTATTATTAATCATTATAGTGGAACAACTTTTGACTTGTTTAAAAATTTTAGTCGAAGGTGTTAGAATTGATAGTAAACCCCAAGCTCCTAGAAATCACCTGCAACCAAAATGCATGTTACATCTGTGTCTGAGAGAGAATATGATCCAAAAAGCATGCCTACTTTGGTGATTTGGCTATTATTGCAGCACTACAAAGTGTCTTATAGTGTTTTTCATTTTCTTAAATAATAGGCAATTAGTTCATGATTTCATCATATCTTATAGTGGAACAACTCCAAGAATCTTGGGTAAATTACTTGCTATAATACTTTCTTGTATAGGACACTCAATAATGTGGGCTAAGTGGTGGGCACAAAGAGGAACAAGAAAGGATCTCTATAAGTGCACGGTGCACTAGAATTCAAAAATAAAATTGAAGTGCTCTCATATATTCATTATAAGAATCTAGTCAGGCAAATTGGCTTTCAACTCCATTCATGATGAAACTTATAATGATGCATATCCACAACAATCTTTAACTTCCAGCAAACAAGTTAAACCTAAAGATAAGTTGGTTGAAGACCTGGTTGACTTTGCCAAGGAAAAAAGTAAAAATTCACCCAATAAAAGTGAATTTTTTTTAAAATTAAAGGTTGTTCTCTGGGATGGTTTGTACTACATATCTTCAAGTAGCTTGCTACAAGTGATGGTTTAGGTGTAGCATCAGTTTTAATGAAGCCACTGTTAGTCTTTTGTTCAATTGAGGTTTAGTATTCATTATGTGTTATATTATTCCTAGTGCACTGCAATTTAATTTATTTCTTGTTACTTCTTTTTCTAATATGAAATTCCTTTTGAAGATTTGTATATTGAAACAAACTTATGTTCTTACCTAGAAGGTAAACTATTTTAGTAATAGTGCCAAAAGATCCACATACATACATACATACATACATACATACATACATACATACATACATACATACATACATACATACATACATACATACATACATACATACATACATACATACATACATACATACATACATATATATATATATATATATATATATATATATATATATATATATATATATATTGCAATGTATTGCTGAAGCTTGTTCTATTTCAGATCTCAAGTAGTGTGTGAGCTATTGGTGTTTCAAACTGCTGAAACTATCAAGCAACAAAATGCTTAATATCATAGCGAAATGACTCACACAATCTAGGGATTAGCCAATTCCCAATATCAACTATATGAATGAATCACTATAACCCAACTTCAACAAAACCAAAGGATGGTTTCCTACTCTTTTAGCTCTACTAAACCAAGGTGGGTATACCTAGGGATAATTCGAATGCAACTGTGTATGAAATTATCTTAGTTTCATTCTGATTCTCATCTGTTACCCTCACATACATAAATAGCTCACTTCAATTCTTCAATGCTCTCAAACTTATACACATCCCTTATCAACAATCTGGTCATAATTCTCCTAAAATTTACAAATATTCCTGGGAATAACAGCTACCTAAGACTCAAAAATTAGATATAAATGAGTTCAGACCAGCATTTATAATTCTTGAATAGGATTGAAAATAATTTTGATTTTGTAAGATGATTTGATATGGAGTAGTATAATTCATCCTTGTTTACTTCTGATTTATAGGACTAGTGCCTTATCCATTGGGCAAGAAATTGACTATTGGTGGGAGATCTAATTCAAATAACTTGTATAAGAATTAATCAACTGCAATCACCCATCTCCATTCTTATGCAATATCCCTTTTATGAACTCATAAACCCTACTGATTTATTGAAGCATTTATATAATTGCTTGAATTAAAAGTAACAATAAAACCAACATACAACCCATCCAGACTACATTTAGCCAAATAAACCTTATTTAAATGACTTCAAAGTAAACAAACCCATAAACTGGAGACAAAAATTGATGACACAGATATAGTGTAAATACCCCTTTGTATTATCCTTTTCATATGACTAATAAAATAACCAATAGAAAACCAAATGAATGCCCAGAATAGATTGCCATTTCTATCATTTCAATTTGCTTATCAGAAAGTACAATGGAAGAAAACTCAAAACCTCTGCATACTATTGGACCAACTAAATATGTACTCTTCTTGAAAGAAACAAAAAATTGCACAAGTCTCAAACCATCACAATGCCTTGAAAGCTCATTTATATAGCATGAGTTGCAATAAGCAAAGGGCAATTGTGATCTAACAAGTGTCCAAGGAACAAAGCATCATACAAAAGACAAAAACAATCACAACAAAATGCCAGGCATATCAATTATTCCTTTAGATAGGCCCATTCTAGTTTTTGTTGTGAATCATCAACTTTTGATTTGTCTCTCATTATTTCAGCTCCTCAGAATACGTGGCTACCAAGCTAGCTAATGAAGGATGATCTTTTGATACCTCTGAATTGATTTTCTCCTATGGGTTCTCACTGCTTTCACCCTGAGCAGGCATTATTACCTTTTCCCCTTCTTTTTTCAGTTCTAGTGTAGAGGTGTCAATAACCTACACCTCACCTTCTTGTTTCTCATCATCATCTAAATTGTCCTCCTCCAACTGCTTGTCCAACAGAAGATCTACCATCCAAGTGTCAAATTGTATATCATCTGACCAGCTGAACTATAGGATATCATTTTTCTTAAAATATAACTAGCCTCCTTTTCAAAACCAACAAATTCTTGCCTCAAAGAATCAAAAAATAATTGGACTTTAACCAATTCCTCTATTGTGGTGGCCCACCAGGCATGCCCCTTTTCATTAATAACTTTATTTATCCTTGTGCAGAAAAGGTCATCCAATTCTTTACTCCACTATTCCTTATTTTTTAATTTCTTCTTTCTATCCAAGGCACAAGGAAATAGATCAAATTTTTTATTCTTGTACTTATTCAAATAAGAAAAAAATTTCAAAATTGCAGAGCGACTCTCCTGTTATCAAAATCTGACAGGTCATTAGCAATATCATACAATTTTTCAACATGGTCATTAGAAGACTTTATAACTAAATAACATAGAAGGGTGATTTCCTTTTCCCTTCTTCCCCATTTATTAACAATAGGCTTCAGGATATCATCATGATTTTTCAATTCCTCCCATATATCTATTACTTTTACCAACTGATCAAAGAATAAGGGCCACTCAATTTTGTCTACTAAATACATTAGAGCCTTTCTAAGATTATCCTCATGCTGCATATTTTACTCTACATGTAAGGCCCATAATTTTTTCTTCTCTTCTTCAAATTCCTCAGTTGTATAATATTCAGGCCTTTGAGTTGTGTTTGGTATCTCTATAAGGGGGGTGGATTTAAATGGTTCCACTAGAGGATGGGGGTATATTATTCTTGGCCTTGTGGATTTCCCCATTACCTTGTTTCCAAGTTCAGTTCTGCTTTTTACCTCCCTATTATAGGCCTCAAGAAGTATTTCATATTTATTCTCTAACTTAGACATAACCTATTCCTCAATCTTAGCAGTGGCCAACACAAACTTAGAAGAATCCAAATTTTATATTATGCCTGTACATGTGAAGTGTTAGCAACCCTTCTTACAAGTATATTTCCCATCAACCCAGACTCATTTGATTTTGATGGTGTGGCTCTAGATCCCTTTCTCAATGACCAACTAACCAATGTAGCTTGATCTTCAATGAATGAAGTTCCTTGGAAGTCTCTTCTATTTGGGTCTTGCAACTCCAATCTACTTGAAACAAAATTGAAAATTAATGCATCTGCAATATCCCAATTGGACAATAATAAAATGTTAGATGCCTTTATCATTTTTCTCCCCACTTTAGGGCTTATATTCTGCAATTCCTTCATCATTTCTTTTTTAATTTGGTTTTTCATGGAAGTTTCATCCATTTTTGGATGCTCTATTTTCATCTTTTTACATTTCTCCTCGAAAATGTTCATGTTTGTCTTCCATGCAAACTGTTGAAAAGCCCTTGATTTCACAAAACTATCATCAGTCAAAAATTGATGACTTGCCTGCTCTAATACAAGGTCCAACTCCCTGCCTCTATAATCAGCTATTGTTAGATCCAAACTTGGGAGAGGAAGTTCTGGAGGGTTACCCTCATCTAATTCTACTTGAGTAATAAAAATATCTCCTTGTGATCCCATTTGTTCAACCTGTTCACCAGTGAGCTACTCTTCTCCAATCCTCAAAGTGGACTGGGTGGGTGAATATTCCTCATCTTGAGGCCTTTCTTCTGTCTTTACCTTTTGCCTCTTAGGACTAGGCTCTTTAGGTCTCTCCTCTTGGGCTATACTGGTAGATCCTACTATTTGTTTGCCCTTGTCTATAGGAACCCTTTTATTCTGAAGTATAGTATATCTGAGCCTCTTTTATACAATTATTTTACCAGTTCGCATATTTGGAGTGAAAGCCAACCTCCTCATGACCTCTCTGGCCTTATCAAGATATGAATCAATAAAAAATTGTTTCTTTTCCTTCATGACCTCCATTATTTTAGGGAAGGTATTCATGAGCTTACTTATTTTGTCAACCTCTATAAAAACATTATCCAAAGGATCATATTTATTATCAAAACAATGAATGAATTCTAAGACCCGAAAATAAACTCTCCATTTTTCCTTTTTAGTTTCCTACTCCTACAATGAGAATTCATTCCTTATAATATCCTCTAGATAATAAGAATCATGCTTGAATGGTCCCAACTTGATTCTATGCCTCAACATCTGATTGAAAAATCCCTCAGAATCAAAAACTAATGGGCCATTATGTAGGTAGGGAAAATTGACCCTAATTGCCTTTTCAACAAAAATATTTCTTCCACTCCCCCTAACTGCCATAAAAATTTAGCTATTCCCACCTTCAAAGGAACTTGGTAAGGCAAAAAATGAGGGTTCCCCTTGAAACCATAGATTTTAAAAATAGTAGAAACAGGGTAGGGGATGATATCTCCCCAATTATGTGAAACTTTCAAGTCATGGAAGTTATCCAGAGGCCTGATGAGACTCATTAGTACCCTAGGGATTCTAGGATTGTCACTCAATATCAGGCATCTCAATTTAGCAGCAAAATATCTATCAAATCTGACAAAACTAGCATTACTTGCATCCTAGGTCATATCTATGCTCCACAACTAGACTGGCAGTATTTCCCCATTCTCCTCTCTATTTAGTTCCATCTCATTACCAAAATATGTCACTCCTTTAAACAAAAACATATGCATTAATAGAGAGTACTGACCAAAAAAAATTCCACCTTGCCCTTCGCAATCCCAACTAAACCAATGTGAATTTCTTCAGCCAAAAAGGAAGCAAAATCAAAAATAACATCTACACTGAAGGAAGCAATCTGAACCATCATATACATGAAACCAATGGGCATAAATTCTTGTTCATCTTCACCAAAAACTCGGCATAAGGTCCTCTATATCTCTAGAGCTTGGGAAGTGAAAAGACTCTTCTTAAAAGGCTCTCTAGAGGCTGCAGTAATTATTGAAAAAGTTCCTATTGTACCAATATGTGCCCTTAGTGCACCTCCCCTAATTACATCCTTCTTTGCTTTATATTCATTCTCTAATTCTAGCAGATTGATTTGCACATGGTAGTCTGATAATGGTTCCAGGTGAAAAACCTCTCTAATTTCTTCAGGAGTAATTAAGACAAGAGGCACACCATCCTTTCTTCTTACAACCCTAATGGCTTGGTCATAATTCTTAGCAATGGCTTCAATAAAATCATAATCCATGAAAACATTTGGGACTACTAACTTTCCCAAATCAAAATTCTAGACATTAGCATGTGGGGCTAACAACTTTCTTTCTGATAACCACTTTTTAAACAAGATAAGGCCAGTTTGAGTAGTTGTTGCATGCCTAACCTAGTTTCCCTTGTCATATAGGCCATCACCAATTTTAAGCCTTGGGTTTAAGGAAATTAACATTTTAACTTATGCAAGATGTACAGTAGATTCTGGGAGTAATTCTAATAAATCATCACGGACATTTCCATCCATATAGTTAATTAGTCCAGAGAATGGTTTCTTAGGAGGCATTTTGACAATATTGAGAGAATTGGAATGCCATAGAGGTTATAATATGAGTACTTACTTGACTTGTTGAACTTGTTCTTCTCTAAACTTCTAAAATTTCTCTCGAACGACAGAAGAATAGTTTCACATCTTTACTAGGCTTAACACGACACAATCAATCAGGCTCTTGTGCTCAAAAAATTTGAAACCTTTGTTCATGTGGGATTGGAATTAATGAAAATATCTATGTTATACTTTGTTTCTCCCACACGGGAAGCTTTCACTTATCATAAATGCATCAAACAGAAAAATAGAGTGGCGTCACACTTTCTTTTTTAAACTTGTGTCATTGATCCTTGAAAAATCCTACGATCTGGGAATGATAACTAAGCTGACACAGCTTTCTTCTTAACACATTGGCAATCAAGCCAATGAAACACCTCCACCTGTACCTTTCTTTCAAGGCTAGCGCTTCAAATTGGGCCCATGGATGACTATGAACACGTTTCATCAACTCGCTAACTCGTTATACATAATTCTCGAGCACCTTTCCATAGTGAGCTAGCGATCATCACTGATCTTACTTTAATCATGTGGCAGACAATTGAAACAACCTTTAAGAACATGATGGTGGGTCCATTTTTCGTTAACTCGCTATACCTAATTTTGGCACATCTCTTTATAGCGAGTCAATGAGTGTCATCGATCCAGACTTGATCTTGTGGATAGCAATTTTACTTCAACAGTGGTGGGCCACACTCACTAACTCGCTATACTTAACTTTCGAGCACTTCTTCATAGTGAGTCAACACCACCCTTTGATCCTGGCTCAATGTCATGATAAAAAATCTTCATACCTAGTACACAAGAAGTGGGTCCATGATATCGTTGTCATTGAGCTGGCTCAACATGTTGGCACATATATATATATTTTCTAATCTCTACATGACATCACATGTCTTGGGCCTCGTCACTATATCACTACCAACATAAAAACTAACAATCTAGCTAGTGATATGGCAAGTTTCGATGAATCAAAATCTTCCTGCTCAAAGATTCTCAATGGGATGCCACTGTGTAACTCAATCTACACAACTTAGCCCTATCACGTCACTCATTCGGGGTCCACCTTTGAGGATTTTCAATTACATTACCATTTTTTGAGCAATCGCTACATCGCTACTAGCATAGATACCAACAAACTTGGCTAGAAATATGGCGAGTTTCAGTAACCATTTTCAAAATGGCTCTAGCTAATTAGCCACAATAATGCACCAGCTAGCCAGTGCAATTATATTTCCATCCGTTAACTATCTAGAACAAAATGTACTCTGACCTACCAAACGTACTCTGACAGTCCTGTTTGATCCAAACGTACTCTGATAGTGAAAATGTGATCCACGTTGTGATTTAAAAATATTAAATATTATTAAAAGTTCGATAATGATTATTGACTATTTTAATAGTTTAGTAGAAAACTTTTGAAAGAAGCAGGTTTATATATTACTACTATTTTTATTTAATAGTGTATACATAAAATGATGGGGTATGACCATCAAAATATTTACGAAAGGTAGAGTAGATAAAACATTTCTTGTAAATAAGTTATTTAGTTGAAAATAAGTGTGCAGATTTGTGTATTAATTTAGTCCATTCTCTTTGTAATGTTGCATGTTTTAGTTTCAATTTTTTTATAAATTATAATAAATATTTACCATCTAAGATAAAATTAATTCAATTAAATAATGAGAATATGCAATAATTAGTAATGTAATGATAAAAATGATTTTTAATTTATCTTAATTTGAGCTACGCATTTTTTTATTATGTGAATAGTGTTTGATAAGATAAACAGGTTTTAGCGGATCCTGAAACCCATAAGTTTTACAAAAACAAGGCTATAAATGCTATAATTTGTGTGTTTTGTTTTTTTTGTAAATTGATTAATTATATATATTAATTATATATATAAAAATGCATATTATCTTAGTTTAATTTATTTTCTTATAGTATTTGAATATTAAATCAATTAAAATAATCTCTATTAGTAATCTGATATACAGTTCCTTACTCCTAACATTTTCTACTAACCATTCCTAAACTATACTATAACTATCCCTTACATCTTGCTTTACTTCCTACCACCCCTTATCTAATTTTATCACTAATTCCCTATCCACTAGCTATTAACCCTTATATCCTTTAAAAAATAACAATATTTAAGCCAAATCTTTTATTTACTACATTTTACTTTACTTATACATCTCCCCATACAAATAACATTAACCCACTTAACATCCCTATAATCCCAACCTGACGTCAACCTTCCCAGAATTCATGTGACATGGGGTCAAGTGAATCATTACTTTTTTTGTTTTTTGTTTGATGAAATTGGCTTACTATTGGAGTTGAGGAAAGCTAACTCCAAAGACGCCCATGATCACTTGCATGCGAGAATCTATCAAAGAGAAGCCAAGAAGAGGAAGAGCATGGAGCAAGGGAAAAAACCCTAAACGGACATGAGAGACCACATATGCAAATATAATAAAAATGTATTTACAATATACAATATGTGATATGTTATGATGTGATATTATGAAAATACAATGAGAGAGCCCTCTTATAAAGAGCTCATCGAAGCTTGTAGAACAAGCTAGAAGGTGGTAGAAGATAAGATTGACAACTCAGCACATATCCACAAAAGGTGGAACATGCTAGAAGGGAACAAACTCTCGTGTTGTCAACAACTAACCACTACATGAATTAAATACAAAATATTAAATAAATTCATTTACCTAAGTAATCTTAAGTAATAGAATAAATAATTATTTACTCTAACACTTATTGCAGGGAGGTTTGTCAATAAATATATGATAATACTAAGTCCCATAAAATACTTGAAAACTTCATCCTTAAAATCATTCGCTACACATCCATCTCACAATCTATGCATGTAAACTAAAATACCAAATTAAACATAACTATTCATAGCTTGAAAGTAAATAAACATTCACACATATGACACAAGATATGATTACCCAAAAACCCTCTAATGAGAAGGTAAAACTGGGGTGGGGATGAGACCCATACATCTTCACTACTACATTTATAAATTATATCCAATGAACGTTACAATATTTGATCATGAAATATGATCTACCCTATTAATGGTATGCCCTATTAAAGGCTTACAAAGCCTATTACATCTTACCCTATTAAAAGATTTCAAGAACCTATTAGAAGTGTGCCTAGTAAGAGGACTTCAACTTACAATGAAGTAAGCACCCTATTCAAGGATTTATCTCAGCATGTTAGGAATACTCTGTTAAGATATTTAAATGATTCACCTATTAAAATGTCTCAAAAATGATCCTTTTTTAGCACTCTACTACTTGATGTTAGATCACCTCTTTGCATGTATTCTTGATCCTTCTTTGATTAGATGCATCTCTTCTATCCTCTAACTCCTTTACTATGTTCTTCTCTAACATATTCTATAATTCATGTCTCTAGATCACAATTCCTTAGCCACACCTTGATTCTCTTTTTGCATGCACAAAATTCTCTCTCTACTGATCTCCTTACTTACATTCTATATTAGGGTTTACCCTCCTTATGAATATCTTGGTGACTTAGGGTTAGGTATGAATCAACGATTGTGATTCACCTATTGCTTAATCCTTCTCTTTTTTTTGATTGGTTGTGTGTGTTGCATTGGGATAATAAATCAAGATTCATTCTTATCATCTAGGATATCAAAATATATCCTTAAGTTGGTTCCAAAATAGTTTACATAGGAGTTTGTGCCATTACAAACAACTATGTCAAAACTATATAACTCGACACTAGAAGTCCCTAATGCTCAACATCAACTACAACTTCAATGCTAGAACTCAACATCTAAATAACTCAACATCCTTTGATTACTTAGATCTTGAATCACTTGACATCATCTATCTACTCAACACTTGAGTGGATTGGCACCAACTATTTACTCAACATACACTAAGAATCTCACTTGATATGCACTATCTGACATGTTATGTTCCAAATGTATTACTTGTGCGACATGAACTAATCTTGTAAATGACTTAATTGTATAAACACTCATATGTCAAAACCAATTTGAGATTAACAATCTCCCCCTTTGACATGAGTGGAAAAAACACTTGGTCATGCATGAATATCTTTAACTTATAAGCATAACTTAGATAATCGCCATCTTTACTCGATATAATACAAAATTTCAAATTTTCAAAATTTTGAAAAACTTGACTTTACTATCATACCACAAAATCTTATAAATCCCTTTGAGTTGATTATTATATCTTGAATCTTGAATCAATACTATTGCTAAGTAAATATGCATATGCTATACTTTGTTTATGTCTTTGACTCCCCCTTTATTTTGTCTTCCCCAAAACTGTATCTATTCATCACTTGGAGTCAATGTCACTAAAAAATTTACTATGCATACTCCCCCTTTCTTATTTCTCCTCCTATCTTATTACTCCCCCTTTTTTGACACTTATGTCAAAGGGTTATACCTAAATAGTGTGTTTATCCAAAAAAGATTTATGGATCTCAAGTATTAGCTTCAAAGCTACATCCCAAATATCACAAGCTACCTCCAATGATTTGATTTGGATGGCCAAATTGGCAACAAGATAAACTAAGCCTTCTAGTATAGAAAGATGGGGATCTTCTTGCATTAGCGTCTCTACAAAGGCTAGCTCCTTGTGAAGTATTTCCATCTATGGGGTCAACATGGATTGGATGCTAATCAGTGAGGCCCAAATATTTTCTTCTTGAGCATGCAGGTCAACCAATTGACCTTGGGAATTCATCAAATTCTTGAAGTGCTTCTAACTCTGAGCTAAAGAATTGGGTAGAGTAATTCCTGTTAGCTTCATTTTTGCCTCAAAATTGTTAATATGGCACTGTACTTCTTGTGTGAACAAATTTGTATCACATAGATTGGTGTAAAGTAAGAAAATATTCTCTAAGATTTTATTTACACTTTTAGTCTTGGTTGCTAACTCAACTCGACTAAGTGTAATAGAACTTGATACCTTGTCATTTACCTTTCCTTGAAATTTTCTCTCAAACCATTCAAGTAGTTTGACATTTGAATCTAGGTCTACATCATTGATGTGTTCTACAATGATTACCAACTATTCCATGATAGGCTTGTCTTCTTCAGGTGCTGGCAGGCTGAATGCATCAATAAATATATTCTTGATGTCTTGCAATGCTTGCTTCTACCTATGCTCCCTTTTGAGTAGCTCTTGATGCTTTTTCCTTGCAAGTGCATTTTGTAGTATGCCCATTTGTTCAATTGTGATTGTTGCAAGGCCAAACTTTGGTAGGATAATCACTTCATCCAAGTTGACATCAATAAATGATGTAACCTCACTTACCTTGGATGTACTAGACCTTGGTGATTATAATGTTGTCGGTTCTATACTCGACCTTTGAAGTGCTTGACTTGGGAGAGTAGTGGTTGGTTGTAAGGTAACTAGTGTTTTTATTGACAATTTCTCCTCAGGCTTATTAGAAACAATAGTCCACCAAGATAACTGAGGGAGGGAGTGGGGGGGGGGGGGGGGGGGGGGGTGGTGAATTAGTTATCCAATAATTAAAACACTTATCTTCTTTAAACAAACTTAACTATTCAACCAAAGTAAATAGAAACAATAGAAAGATTCACATAAACAAATACACTAGATATATTGACTAGGGAAACCCTTGATCAGAGGGAAAACCCCAGTGGGAATGATGCCTGCAAGATGATGTACTAATATAAATATTCCTTGTTAGAGTATAGACCCTGTTAGGAGTCTGTTACAACATTTAGTAAAATCAGTCCTTTTTAGGAGACTTTGAATCCTTGTGAGGAGATTCCAACCTTGTTAGGAGTTGTGGTACAATGTATGCAAGAAGATCCCATTGCCAAAACATGCAATTTCAACTATGAGAAGAGCTCATTGCTCAAACAAGTAATTTACTATTATTTATCTTCCCTGCTTGTTCTTTCCTCTATCCTATCAACAAGACCAATTACTATTAGACCTTGTAGACCAGGTCATAAACCTCAAATCCAAATACCAAACCTTAGATCACTCAAAAAAACCTTGGCAATAAAGTTTCCTTTACTTTAGCACTTCTTTGCTCAACTTCACATTCCATACTCTCTGCTACTTTCCAAACATTCATAATTCACATATATCCATACCATGATAAAGGAAAATATCCTTCCTTTATACCAAGTCCATTAAAAAATTTCTTGAGTTGGCTGTTAATCCTTCTCAATTAATTATTATAGGACCACATTAAGAGCATGTTACACTTAGTGATAACACAAATCTTCCACCTTGCAACTTGAATAACTTTTTTTATACATAATATTATTACAAGTGAGCCTAGCCATGCCATCCTTAACATGTCTTCTCCAAGTCCTCAACCTTGATCCTCAATATATCAAATCTAATAAGAGATATAACAAGTTTACACAAACATGCCTCTATAAACTCTATCTTAGAACAAACATTACCAAAACTTACATAACTTCTTCTAGACTTAGCCTTTCTACTTTCGATGTTAACTGAATATGCTAGATACTCAAATGTATCTCTCATAACCATGAGTGGTTGTTATGTTCAACTAGTCAAGCATATCAAATTGATCTTTCCATTGCTCTTCTGTCAGATACCACATAAAACATCAAACATGCTATATTGACATCAATGCCAAACTCAGTGATGAGTGAACATTACATATTATCATCAAACCTATATTCCAAAAATCTCTCCAATATTCCAACAAGGCTATGTAGTAAAGTTTGAATCTTCCATCATTCCTCTTCTTTCTTTTCAATTTCAATTACATCTTGAACTTGTGTTGTAGGTAGATGAGTATCTACCTGTCTTGTTTGAACTTGTGTTCCATCCCATGCTTGAGTAGAAACTTTTGGCGCTAAAAAATTTTGCACCAATTTTTTGATGTTAGCCATGGTGGTTGTTTCTTTCCTTTGATACACTACAATGGGTGATGTAGGTTGCATCATAGTAAATTAAGGGGTTTTTGATGTCTCGAGTTTCCACCTCTATAAATATCTTCTCTGCCTCCTTACGTTCATCTGCACTGACCAATATAGGGTGACTAAATAAGTTTTCTTTGGTGGTGGTGTCTAGTAGTATCTTCTTCATGTCCTCCTCTATTAGTGAATTAATGTTTTGAGTCATAGTGTCAGAAACATCCTTGATCTATATGATTTTAGTTTTTACTTTTGTCACATGTAGTGGATTGGCACTCAACATTTGTATATTTGGTATTGTGTTGCATAAAATTGTAACCAAGATTATGCAAACCTCAAACTATGAACATAGCAATGGAGAAAATGTTCGGTATGCTCTTCAAAACACGATAATGGATGAATCTCTTGGATGTATGAATACAAATGGAAAATGTACCTAGACTAGATGATATGAGAAATCAAAATAACAAAATGATGATGCAACGATAAGCAATTCTAATGGACCTCTAATGATTCCCAACCCAGCCGGGGCTCTCTTCATGTGTGTGTATGTCTTGTGTCACCTTATAGTGTCAAATTCTTAAGACAAGATGTCTATTTAAAGTGGATGGAGGAAGCATCTAGAATGTGCTTAGAACCACTAAGAGATAAGGATAAGGATTTGATGACTAAGCACAGGAGATAAGGATAAGAACTGACAACTAAGCACCTTATCTCACATTCTAGATAGATGGATAAGACTGATGAGATGACATGTGTGTGTAGAAGATTCCTATGGTGTAGACAACATGTGCTTAAAATATGTGATGACATCTCATATGAATGCACGTACTTCTAGGTGGTTTGAATAAAGATTAAATTAAATAAAATTTAATTTAATCAAGGTCTAGAAGAATTAATGGGAACATGGAGGATTTTAAATAAATAAAATTTATTTAAAAAAGAAATACGTGGAGAATCATGTGTTAATTAAAATTAACACATTAGAGCTAAGAAGTATTTAAATTAAATTTAAATACTTAGGCAAAAATGAACTTATTTAATTAAAATAATTTAATTAAATAAGTAGAGGAATGTGACTAGTATTAATTAGATTAATATAGTCATTCGGGATAATTTTTAGTGTATACATTTTTCGCCTCTTTGATGTGATGTCGGCATGGCATCATATCAAAGAAAATACAGGTTGCCCCAGAGAAGGAAGGAGAATCCTGATGCCCCCTCATGAAAATTGCACAAGAAATACAAATTTGGGAAATTTTTATGAAAAGGTCTTGGAACGGAAAGAAGGGAAGGAAAGAAGAAAAATAGGATGATGGAAACTGATAATCTAAATGCAACTTAACTACATGAATGCAGGAGATTCAATTGTGTTCATATGGAGAGCAAACCTTATTTTAATATTGCAAGAGGAGTTATGCACCAAATGCTATAGAAGCATAGATGACAAGATTCCTTTGCGTGTATTAGACTCTTAACACAATGGATGTAGGTTTCAGAGTCATCGGGGAACAAATGACATATACGCACTGGAGAGGTCTGGGCACACCCAAAGTCTTTTTAAGGAGCTTGGTGGAAAGTGTGCTAACCCGTTGCCCCCAGTGAGCAATGCATTATCATAACTTGAAACTGACATAAATGTGCTAAAGAATCATGAAAATAGATCATATTGCAAAATAACATGTGTAATCAGGATAAGTCGTTCAAATGATACCAAGATATGGAAGATCGAGGCACACTTGAGAAAGCTATCACTGACACACAAAGATAAAATTAACAAAAAGACATTATGACTAAGTAACCATTCAATTCACCATGCTTGCCATGAACCTGATAAATTGTTAATTTTGTTAAGTTTGTGAAGCCTGTGTAGGAAGGACTCATCCTGTAAGGGAAAAAAAATTGCTTGATTGAATTGAAATGAGATATTTGTGATTGGTTGCTGGCAATGACAGTAAAAGGAATGATGTTCTCAAATCATTGAGTCTAAATGTGAATTTGTGTAAGCTTGTTTGCAATCACTATTTGATGAGGTTGGTTTTATGGATGGAAGCTCAGTGTGGTGAGAATATGAATAAGACAAGATAATGGATGAATTGAATTGGAATGGAATGAATGAAAATAATAAATATATTCTGTTAGAGGAAAATATGTTAAATGGAAGACTAGAAATTTGATCAAGGTAGATGCAAATATAATGAAGAAATTGATTATGGAAATGATGTGAATGAAGTGATTGGAAGAAAAGAAAATATGATGAGATTAGAGGATAAATGAATTGAGTGAATAGATAGTATGGATAGAAATGAATCGATTGAATGATTGCGGAATAGACATGAATGAATGTGGAAGATTTAGATTGAATTTGATATGAATGAATGAATATAAGTGAATGAATGTGGAATAGAATGGATTGAGACCAATGACAAGGGAGAGTCATGGTATGTAAATGGATAGGAAGGTTGGGTAGATATATGAATGGAGGAATAATATGAAGGACCAACGGATATAGTGTCAGATAATGGGGAACCTAGAACCATATTTCAAAGAAGTGACCAACAATGCCCCATTCCAAGGAAATGAAAATGGAAGGAAATAATGGTGGGGAAGGATCGCATATGGAGGAAGAAAAGGGATGCGCTCTTCTTAAGCATGTATGAGCATATTTGTTGTGGTGCCTCTAGTATTGATTATGAGCATGGGTATGAAAGTGGAATAAAGGAAGGCATGAAAAAGGGATAATAATACGAAGGATATGGAAGAGGGATAATTATATGAAGGATATGAATTGAAAAGGGATAATGAGATGACGGATATGAAGGAAATGTGTGATAAGAAGTGGATGAAATGAAAGGGATAACCAAGATCAAGGGTATATGGAAGAAGGATAGACGTGCATAGGATTATGGATGGAAAAGATATGAATGAACATGAAAAGATGATGGGAATATGTATGCATATGGATCGAAAATGGATGTGACACGTACTATAGGATAGGAATGGCAAGATCAAATATATGGAAGAATGTAGGAAGTATATAGGATAATGTATACATAATGGACAAATGAAGGAAAGGATATGTATAGAAGGTTTGTATGGATGAAGCGCAATGGAAAATGGAAAGTGTCAGTCAAGATCAAAGATGGGAATGTCAATGGATGATAGATGGAATATGGAAGATAGGTAAGGAAGAACAATATGGATGGAACTTGCCCCTAGTGTAGAGTGCAAGAAGGAAAAGGGAAGTTAATGGATAGGTAAGTGAAAGTGGAAGACAATGGATACATAGTAGGAAAATGAAGGGAGGACTCAAGCATCTAGGTATATGGATGTATCCCTTGATATTTATGCTTCTTTAATTTGTTTATTATTTTTTTATTTTCAAGGAATTGTCAGTATTTTCTTGTAGATGTTGATAGGGTAAGGAAAAGAATGCTAAAGTGAATTGGGGAATAGAAGACAATGACCTATGAAAAAGTTTGGATTAAGGGAGTTGAGTAGGTAGGAAGAAGACATGATTAACAGATACTAGATTGGAAGATTTGTGAAGGAAGTGGAAAGATCTTCATTGGCACACACCTTGAAGGGTGGTGGAAAGGAGTAAATTTTGAAGGATATGTAGGAGAAAGTTGGAATTTTGGGATATAGGGACCCAAAATGGATGAAGGAGATGATAGAGTTGGGATGGCAAATTTGGGTGTATAAGTACCCAAAAAGGATTTGGAAGATGGAGGTTGAGAGAATTTATGAAGGAGGGAGGCTTTTGGATTAGCAGAATTGGATGTCATTTGGAATCTTTCTTTGAGATTTATTGCCACATTAAGTAACTTTGGTATCCACATAACTTTTGCACTTTTGATTTTTAGCCTTTGTGGCTTTTTTATTGCATTTTGGATCTGATTTTTCTTTTCTTGGACATGTCGCTTAGATGGGACATGTTGATCCTTATGCTTTTGTGGATTTTTGACTTTGTTTTCTTTTTCTTTGGCATCCAATTTACTTCCATTGGCCATGGTATGAGTGCGTGAAGGTAAATAAGATGGAGAGTTTATGGAAGGTGAACATTGGAAGGAATTCAAGGATGTGTGCCTTTGTTGATCTTTACTAAGACTATGAGGGGATAAATTGGAAGATGTGGACAAGGTAGAAGGATGTATATAAGGACCCAATATGGAAGGAAGGGAAGAAAAGTTTGACGATGGAACATAAGGACCTAGAATGGATGGACTATAAGAACCTAGAATAGATGGACTATAAGGTCCTAAAATGGACTTAGAAGATGAAGGAGGAGAAGTTTTAGATGTGGAAGGAAGAGTTTCAGAATTGGAAAAAGTGGAAGGTGTACCAACATCTTGAGGAATTTTTTTTTTAAGGGGATACTTACTATTCTCAATGCAAGATGCGAGTCTAGGTGTATGGGGTTCAGGAGGAGATTGGATAGGTGTGATAGGATCATGTGAAGGAGTAGGATTATGAGGGGGATCATGAGGAATAATAGGATCATGAAATGGAGAGGGATCATGAAATTTGGATGAAGGGGTGCATGGATCTTGACTTGGAAGAAGATCATTGAGTGGAATGAATGGAATGTGAGATGGAATAAGTTCATGAGATAGAATAGAGGGAGTGGAACTATGAGATGGAGTACTTTGATCGTGACATGAAAGAATATCATATAGCTCAAGGAGTGGATCATGAACTGGACTAGAATCATATGAGGACGTGGAAGGAATGGAATCATGTGGTGAAAGAAGATCATATAACATGGTTAGTAGATCATCATATGTAGGCATGGAGGAAATGGAATCATGAGATGAAGTAATTTGATCTTGACATGGAGGAGTATTAGTGAATGGAGTGGAAGAAAATTTTTCATGAAGGAGAATATCTATGGATGCTAATGCTAGAGATGGAATGGAATCAGTAATGTGTGTGGTAGATGTAATGTCTTGATCTTGATTAGGAGGGGAATTAGAGGATGGACTGAGAGGGATGGATGAATCTTGAGGGATAGTGGAATGATGGGATGAATAAGTGCTCAAATCTAGAGGATAAACATCATGCTTTGAAGGAAGGTCTTAAGATGGAATTGGAGGTGTGGCTTTAGGTGATTGGCTTACATTATGCTGAATTTTCAATCTAGCCAAAAATGATGTGAAATACCCCTGACGAGGTGGAGATGACATTATTGAAGGCTTAGGAGATGATGTTGGTGGAGGATTAGGGTTGTGTGGAGGTGGAATTATGGATAAAGGATTTGTATTAGGTTCATAGTAAGGGGGATTACATGGAGGATTAGGATTGGATGGGACATGAGAACTAATGCCTTTGAGATATGAGAGACAATTCTTCATTTCCTCCATTTTCTTGGTAAGGGTTTTTACGTCTGAGGCATTGTGTGGGCTGTGAATGGAATTGTATGGAGGGATATGAGGGCTAGAAAATGAAGGACACATAGCAAAGAAAATGACCCTTTCCTGCAGACTTATTTTGTTCAAGAGCGTGTTCTTTAGTTCCTCAACTTCTATGGCGAGGTCATTTATGACGGAGGAATTATATTGGCTATGGATGGAATTGTCTATAGATGAAGGATAAGGAGATGGATTTCCCTTGTCAAAGGTAGGAGAATGGTGATCATGAGATAGATTAGAATTGAAGTGTTGAAAAGGAATTTGATATGGAGGAAATACGAGACCATGTTGTTGTGTAATGTTGTCAATCATTGAAAGGAGCGGATTTGAATCCATGGATGCAAGATGAAAAGATTTGAAGAGGGAATATGAACTTGGAATTAGGAGCCTTGTGCTGATTGGACTTTGATTTGATTTGAATTGAAATTGATTGCACTTGAGATGATTCGATTTGATTGAATTTGACTTGATTTGATACTGATTCAGTTTGGATTTGGATTGGATGAGGATTTGATTTGATTTGATAAGAACCCTATGATAGTGCAAATAAAGTGAATGTTTGATTTAAATGAAATTCCAATGATAAGACAATGCTCCTATGTCCGAAGTAGAATATGTGATGTCAAATTGAAATAGAAGAAGACGTGAATGAAGTTTTTGAAAGATTGATTATGACTTGGATGACTGAATTTGACAAGGGATTGGATTAGAAGAATGCTGATTTGAAGAATCGAATTAAGAATGCATGATGAGCTTGACTAGGGAAATTGAATATGAATAATGATGAATCATAACTAGGATGAAGATTAGGAATGTGATTGAATGACCAAGAAAATGGTTTAGATAAATAAAGGAGATGAAGATGTCAAGTAACGTTTGAATGATGAAGGTAAGATATGAAAGAGGGAACGGTGTCTTGGATAGAAGAAATATGTGACGTGAAATGATTTGGAATGATGATTAAGAAGATGTTTTTTTGTGTTTTTTGAAAAAAAAAAAATTTATTTTTTTGGATTTTTGAACTTTTATGATTTTTTTTTTTAATTTTTAGGTTTTAAGATGCAAAAGCAAACAATGAAATATGTACAATGCCAATGTGCTTCAAACATGCCAAACACACCAAAAATCCTATAAGGTTGAACTAGGTTTTACAAGGCTCAACTAGGGGGCGTCCTCGATATACGCAAGGTACATGAGGCTCGAATCTGTAGATGAAAGGAAATACTGCCACAGCTAGGGGGAGATGGTAACCCAATCTCCTCCTTCACTTCCCAAAGGTATAAAGTTCTTTGGGGATTAGCCAAGAGTGACAATATTATGCTTCCAAGAAAGGTGTCTTTTGATTCACCTCCCAATTTTTATACTCCGCCAGAACACTGGATTTGAGGTCATCCCAAGGGGTGATGAAATCCCCAAGCAGGCCTCTTAGAAAAATAAAAACAAGTCCACTTATTTCTTGTGCACCCAAGGTCACCCAAAGGCATGAGGGGAGAGAATACGTAAATAGACTTGGGTTTAAAAGACACGCATTCGCTACCAAAGAAATTTTAAGTTTTCTAATCTAATTAAAGACACACGTGATTAAAATGTACAATATTCGTTCAATTTCACAAAAATCAGGCACACGAAAAGCAAATTTTTTTTTAATTTCTTGAATGTTTTGGCTAAAAATAAAAATGAAGATCTAAATGCACAAAATAAATTTAATTCTAAGTAAAGGAAATAAACAAATTTTGAAGGAAATAAAAAAGTAAAATTTTATATTTTTTTTATTTTTTATTTTTTATTTATTTTTATTTATTTTTTATTTATTTATTTTTATTTTTATGTTTATTTTTTTATTGGAGGAAGAGGTGAACAATTACAAGCTGAATGTGCTAGTGATTGACATGGAGAAGAGCTCAATGGAGGACGTGCAGTGTTAATGCATTAGCCGCGGGAAGAAGCTGGAGGGTTTGCATAGTGGCGGCCGTGGGTGGTTCAGGTGCCGTCAGTGACAGGCAAAAGCAGTGCCATGGGATGGAAGAATAGCGTCGTGGAAGAAAAGAGCGGCCATGGGAGGAAGAATAGGGTCGAAACAATCTACAGGAGGATAGCAAAGGGAATATGAGTCCTAGGGTTTTCGCAGGCGGTTCCTATGATCGTGGGCAGAGGAGGAGCTTAGGAGGAGATGGGGGCCACGCCAGGTTGAAGATGGAGACGCAGGTGAAGATGGTGGCGGTGGCCACAGGCACTGATGGAGGCGGCGACGACCATGGGTAAACAAAAAAGGTGGGCGCGATACTCATTACTCAGCAGTGGCCATGGCCACGGGAGAGGACGTGAGAGGAAACAACGGCCACGAGGAGAACAGCACCGCAAAAGAAAAGGAACGACCGTAGGTAGAGGAAATAGGTGGGGGCACGGAGGTGAAGCCATGGGCGAAAGTGGCACCAAGAGGAAGGAAGAGGAAGGAGAAGCCGCTGGCAGGGATGGCGGTGCGACAGAAGAGAGAGTGGCTGGGGCGGCAGCGGCGGCACCAAAAGTAAGGGGAGCCGTCGGCGGAGGTGGCTCAGGGTGGAGCGGTGACAGTGGCACCGGAAGTAGGGGGAGCCACCAGCGGAGGCGGCTCAGGCTGGAGAAGAGAGGGAGCCGCCGGCGGTGGCGGTTTTGTCTTTAAAATTTTGTATATATATATATATTTTTTTGAATTTTTTTTTTTAATTTATATTTTTAATAAACAAAACCCTCCTAATTTATATATTTTTTTAAATTGTTGTCTCCCCTCCCCATATGCAAGAAAATAACCCCCTATCTTTTTTTTTTTTTTTTTTTCAATAACCTAAATAGAAAATTGAAGAAAACCTATCCCAAGCCCCTATACATTTTTTTTTTCGACAAAGAAGAACAAAATATAGGGTACTCACCTCATGCACTCCAAAGATGGTGACGAACCTCATGGCTTGATTTGACGCTCCTTACGCAAGTTATTCTCCAACCCCAAGCCTCCAACCTTAGCTTGAACAAATTTGAAACCCACGAAGTGGGTCCCACCAGGCGTGCCAAAATGTGTTGCATAAAATTGTAACCAAAATTATGCAAACCTCAAACTAGGAACATAGAAATGGAGAAAATGTTTGGTATGCTCTTAGGAACACAACAATGGATGAATCTCTTGGATGTGTGAATGAAAATGTAATATGTACCTAGACTAGATGATGTGAGAAATAAAAAATGACAGAACAATGATGCAATGATGGACTTCGAATGACTCCTAACCCAGCCAGTATCAGGCCATTCTTCTCATAGTGTCTCGTGTGTGTTTTCTCATCATAGTGTCAAATGCTTGAGACAAGATGTCTATTTAAAGTGGATGGAAGAAGCATCTAGAATGTGCTTAGAAACCACTAGGAGATAAGGATAAGGATTTGATGACTAAGCATAGGAGATAAGGATAAGAATTGACAACTAAGCATCTTATCTCACATTCTAGATAGATGGATAAAACTGATGAGATGGCATGTGTGTAGAAAATTCCTATGGTGTAGACAACATGTGCTTAAAAGATGTGATGACAACTAATATGAATGCACGTACTTCAAGGTAGTTTGAATAAAGATTAAATTAAATAAAATTTAATTTAATCAAGGTCTAGAAGAATTAATGTAAATATGGAGGATTTTAAATAAATAAAATTTATTTAAAAAAGAAATACGTGGAAAATCATGTGCTAATTAAAATTAACACATTAGAGCTAAGAAGTATTTAAATTAAATTTAAATACTTAGACAAAAATGAACTTATTTAATTAAAATAATTTAATTAAATAAGTAGACGAATGTGACTAATATTAATTAAATTAATAAAGTCATTTAGGACAATTTTTAGTGTATACAGGTATACTCTATTCGATTTCCTACTCATCTTCAATTATTGCCTATTTTTGTTCCCATTCTTTAGTGCATTCCATATGTTCATCCTTCTCAATATCAACTTTAGTAGCCTCAATTATTTCTTGCTCATCTTTATCTTCACCTACCTCAATACGTTTCTCCTCAATGACCTTAGATGTTGTCAACCCATAAATTACTTTCCAGATTTGGGTACTTTTCTGAACAACATCTTCTATTTTAGTTTGGAGAATATTAAATGCATGATACATAGGAGAAAATCTCCCTGCATACTTCTTTATGGCCTTAGTCATCTTAGCTTTACCTAAATCTGGCATCACTCTTACAAGTATAGTCTCTCTAATATTCCTTTCTATTGTAAGATTATATTCCATCTTTTCTCAACTCTATCATATAAAGTATTTGGTAGAGAGTTCAAAATCTCAATTAGAGTCATCTTAAATGTTACCATCATGGCATATATTGACTCTTCTACTTTATCCATTTCTAGCTTTCCAAGTCTATCAAATCCAATATGTGAAAATCCACTCAAATCTACATTATTCTCTATATTTTCACATAGATAATCTAAATTAGAAGGACTATGACTTACCACTTTAAATTGGCTATTATCATCAAATTCTATCCTCTCTTCATATGATTTAGTTGGAGCAATGTACTTTCTCCTTTGTCTCTTCTCAGACACATCAACTTGTATAGCTTTCCTAGCTTTGTTTTGTTTTTGCTTGGCTACTTCTTGAGCTTTCTTAGTAGTAGGTCTTGTGCTAGTTTGTGTAGCTAGAACTGCAGGCTTAGGTTTTACAACCTTCTTTAATTGTTGACTACCTTCTTTTCTTCTCTATGGCTATAGGTTCTTCACTAACTTCTTCTCCTTTGACACCTTCTTCAAGATTGACTTCCTCTTCTCCTTGATCTTCTCCCTGACCTTGTGTTAGGGCCAATGGTGCTTGGGCTAGTACATCTTCTTCTTCTTCATCATTATCATCTTCATCATCTTCCTTTCCCCCTTCACCATATTTTTCTTTCAATTTCTTGACAATCTATTTCTTCTTCCTTATCACTAATGTTGTCTTTAGATCCATAGTTATCTTTGATTTGGCAACATCACAATTTACAAAGTTAGTAGCCTTATTATCTACTTCGTCTTCTACAAGAAAGGATGAAATTACTATAGATTCCTCATCCACATTGATTTCATATCCTAGTGATCTCAACCATTAACCCTTGGAGTTACAACTTGTACATTTGTGAAATCAGTATCAACTAGAAAGCAAACATCATTGAAATGTTTCTCAACTAGTGACACTGGTATCTTGTGTCTTTGTTTCATTGACTACTTAAAGTCCTCAAAATAGATAGTCATAATAGACTCAAAGGTCTCTCCCATTTTCTCAATGAATTCTCCTATTTGTACTACAATGGATTTGTTTTTCTTCCATGAAACTTTTCCAAAGGAAGGAAATGTGTTCTACACATAGAAAAGTATACATACAAGTATTGATCCAAACTTGCATTGTGCACTCTTGGTTTTCATAATGGCTCCCAAATTTTTTGATAGTTGTTGCAATTGAAGCTTGATAAGCTCATTAGTACAATCCTTCTTCACTATCTTTTATCCTACATCAACATCAATACAAGGTACACTATTTAATCTGCTTGATTGAAAGAACTTGTGTGCAGTAATACTTACTGCAAAAGAAATGAGGAGATCTATGATAGTATCCATTGTCATTCCTCTTTTATTCCACACTGCCCCTATGTTTTTCTCAATAACTTATTTTGCATCACTCCTCATGGTTTTAGGTCTATCTATGGTTGGATACCCTATTACCATTTGCACAATATTCTTGGTTATATTGATAGGTCCATCTTCTAGCCATACTAAGTTATCATGAATTTTGATTAAAATAATCTTAATCCACTTAGTCTTGAAAATATTTGGAAAATCTAGGGCATGATTAACCCTTTTATTTCTACAATTTTGTATTTCTCCTTTAGTATTCCATTTTCACATAGTTTTTCATATAGGTCTTTGATTTCCATGTCACTTATGCTACCCACCTTGCATGTGAACAAAATTTCTCATCTTGAATCATTAAGACTTGTGGTGGTATCATGGATAACACACCAAATCGATCTTGTTTATATGCAATATTAGGGATTGCTTTGAAATTTGGTTGTCTAATCTCAGTGTTAATTAGTTGCACATTCAAGACCTCCTTTCCCTCTTTAACCTTGGTAGTAGAAGAACTAGGCACCATAATTATCACCTATGGTTTATAGAAATTCAAATAGTGTAACTCAACATGCAATAAATGCCTTCAAAAATTTGATGAAAAATGTTGAATAGTGGTTGAATTCACTTTGAAATTTTTTAGAATGATTTGTTCAATTTTCCTTTAGCTCTTTGTTCTCTCTCCAAATTTGAATGATGTCAAATGAGTAAAAAATTGATCATATAGACCTTAAAACTTTGTAATTAATGCCCAGTCTTTACACAACTGTAAGCTCAGCTTGAATAGAAATTTCAACTCACTCAGCTTCCATGAAGTTTACTTCTTTCTCAAAACCCACTATGAGATTGGTCAACACTATCACTTATAATAGCTTAGTATCAACTAGATTTCACTGAACAACTTAAGTGAAAATTTTCATGCTTGACAGTAACATGAAAATTGAAAAACTAAAAGATTTCTTCAAGATTATAAACAAAAATTTGCATCTTTCTTCATGAAAATATAATATTTTCAAAACTAAGTCCTTGGAAATAATTATGATATATTATTTAAATATCAGTCCCACACATACCTCTTGATTTCTTAGTTGAAGGTGGTGTCATCAACCGACCCATTGGGTGAAGAGATCCCATCAAAACTTGATGTGTTGCAATCTTCATTTCTCTTCCATGTATTTTTCATTTCATCTTTGACATTCTCAACATTTTCCTTTTCTTTACCTTTGTTGAATCACTGCTTGGCACTTTTGACCTTATTGGGCAATTCTTACTTATGTGACCAATCTTCAACCAACTAAACCATGTAGTTGACTCAACCATTTTTTGTAGTCACTTCTAAAGTGTGTTCTTATGTAATTCTTAGGAAAATGTCCATACTCTTGATAGTAGTGACAACTATACCTAGTATTGTGATCCTAATTATAAGATTTTCCATTATGATTTACCTTTGTCTATTTGTTTGATGACCACTTAGGCTTGGATCTGCACTCATATGCTCTATCATCATACTTTTGATAGTTATAGGAGTATCCTTCAAAACTTTGTGTGCTCAAGGTCTTGGTTTTGCATTCATGTGCCTGATGTCCTTGTTTGTTGCATTTGTGGCAGTGACCCATGAACTTCTACTTAGGATTCTAATTTGTAGTCTTGCTCTTGCAAACATTAGTAGTAAACTTGTAATAAATTAAATTTTAAATAAGAAATTAGGATATTTGGCAATAATTTTAGTATTATGGGTTGTTAATGAGTAGTATCAGATTTTAGATAGGGAAGTTTATTATATAAATTTATTTTTAAAATAATTTAAAAATAATTAAATTTAATAATTAGAGTATAAAATAAGTTTATTAAAGTTTTAGCTAAATATTATATCATTTTTTATTAAGAAAACTATTCACATAGATTTAGCATAGTAGTTCTCCAAGAGTTTATATCAATTAGATTTTAGAAAATTTATTTCAAAAAATTCCTATTTAAAATTTAATTTATTACAAGTTTACAACTTCACTATATTAATTATTAGTTTTTTTTGATAAAGTTTAATTAAAAATAAGAATTAATAATATTTATAAGAATTAATAATATTTAGATTTTGCAGTGGACTGGGATGTGCATGTTTGTTTCTTGCTAGTCCAAGTAACTAGCCTTTTTCCTAGAAATAATGCACCTCCACTTGTGCTTTTTCTATCATCAATGTTGCCTCCCCAATCTGCATCTATATATGCATTTAGCTCAAACTTCTCATTCTTTTTGTAATATAGACCAAAGTTATCAGTTCCTTTGAGATACCTCATTATTCTTTTTACTGCTATGAGATGATTTTCTTTGGGATTAGTAGAGAATCTAGCCACTATTACAACTGCTAATGCTATGTTCGGTCTACTATGTACAACATATTGTAGTTTTCCAATCATGGATCTGTACATTGTTTGATTGACTTCAGTTGATTCATCATTTTTGGATAGCTTATTTCCTATTGCCATTGGTGTGCTGACTAGTTTGGATTCCCCTAATCCAAATGTTTTAAGTATCTCTTTGATGTACTTTAATTGTGTCACAAATATACCATGTTTTAGTTGATGTACTTGCAATTCAACAAAAAATGTAATCTCTCGAAACACAGACATCTCAAATTCATGTTTTATTTTGTCAGCAAAACCTTTACAAAGCACTTCCTTTCCTCCAAAAACTATTTCATCCACAAAGATTTTAGATACAATAATATCCTTACCTTCTTTTGATTTGATGTACATGTTGTTGTTATCATCAATTCTTTCAAATCCTATTTGCACTAGATACTTGCTAAGTCTCTCATACCATACTCTGGGTGCTTGTTTTAGACCATAGAGTGCTTTATGTAATTTAAAAACCATATCCTTGTTGTTCTCATCAAAAAATCCCTTTGTTTGTTCAATATAGACTTCCTCTTCCAATATACCATTTAGAAAAGCAGACTTTACATCCATCTGATAGACTTTAGTACCTTTATATGTAGCATATGCAAGCCAAGTTCTTACTCCTTCCATTCTAGCAATAGGTGTGAATGTTTCCCCATAGTATAATCCTTCTTCTTGAGCATAACCCTTGCATACTAAGTCTAGCTTTATTTCTAGTAATCTCACCATTCTCATCTAACTTGTTTCTGAATACCCACTTGGTGCCAATCATAATTTTTGTCAACTGGTCTAGAAACTAAACTCCAAGTTTTGTTCTTCTTTATTTGATCAATCTCTTCTTCCATAGCTTTATACCAGTCATCATCTTGTAATGCACCATATACTATCTTAGGTTCAAGTTTGTTGATCAGACATGATTCATGTCTTAGTCTATTCCTTGTCATTGGTCTTACATCTTTGTCACCAATTATCTATTCAGCAAGGTGATGTCTTTTTACATATTTGGATAATCTTGGTTCTGTTCTTGTTTCCATGTTTGATCTTTTAGATTCAAGGTCACTATGCACTTTGTTGTCAGGTTGTTCTTCATCTCTTTCATGTGTACTAACTTTAGGATTAGAATGTGCATTTTCTTAATTCTACAACTTGGCTTCTAAATGTAACTTAGCATTCACTGGTTGTGACTTGGTTGAAACTAAAACTTGTTGTTGAATCCCAATTTGATTGACAACAACCTCATCAACATGCATTCCTTCATAAGAATACACAAAGGTTTTGTATTCATCCATTCTCTTTGGTTCTTCAACTTGGACTTCTGTATGCTCATCAAAGTTTACATTTGCACTTTCCACAATTTTGTTAGTGTTAGTATTCAAACACTTATATGCTTTACTTCTAGTGGAGTAGCCAAGGAATATGCCTTCATCACTTTTTGCATCAAATTTCTCATTTCTAGCATCTTTAAGGATAAAGCATTTGCAACCAAATACTTTGAAATGTTTTACATTGGGTGAGTGACCATAACATAATTCAAAAGGTGTTGCACTAGTACCTTTCTTGACTTGTACTCAGTTCAGTGTATGAATAGCTACACTTACAACTTCTCTCCAGTATTTTAGAGCAACAGTCTTTTCCATCATTAATGTTCTAGCATAGTCAATCATAGATCTATTTCTTCTTTCAGCAATTCCATTCTATGGGGGAGTTCTAGGAGCTGACGTTTGTCTCTTGATTCCTTTTTCATTACAAAATATCTCGAATTCATTTGATGTGAATTCACCACCTCTGTCTGATCTCAGGCATTTTAAACTCTTTCCTATTTCCTTTTCAACTCTAGCCACATACCACTTAAACATTTGAAAAGCATCAGATTTTTGCTTTAAGAACATAATAGTCATCATCCTAGAATAGTCATCAACAAACAACATTATATATTTTTCTCCTTTGTAGCTTTGTACTTCCATTGGACCACATAAGTCAGTATGAACTATCTCAAGTACTTCTTTAGATGTATAGTTTTTACTTTTGAAACTTGACTTTGTCATCTTTCCTAGCTGACATTGTTTGCACATGATATTGTCAGGCTTTTTCAGTCTAGGTAAACCTCTAACTTTCTTCATTTTACTGATATTGACCAAATTTTCAAAGTTGACATGACATAGCCTTCTATGCCATAGCCATTCATCATCAAATTTTGCAAAAAAATAAGAAACATCATCCATATCAAGGTAAAATAGATTACTTCTTGTTTGATCTTCTTTTCCTATCAATTTACCATTAGTATCATAGATTTTTGCAGTTTTGTTTCCAAATTTTACTTTGCATCCTACATTGCCTAACTGTGAGACACTCAACAAATTGTAGTTTAGTCCTTCAACATAGTATGCATTATCACATGAAATTTTCTTTGTAATCTTGATGGAGCCTTTTTATTTTATTTGACATGGAGCATCATTACCAAATCTAACACTATTTCAATTATATTGAGTAAAGTTAACAAACTTACTTTTGTCTCCTATCATGTGATGTGAGCATCCACTTTCTATGATCCATCTGTCATTCTTGTTCATACATGTTACCAGTGTTGTAGGTCCTTCTTCATTAGATTGTCCTTCATGGCTACATAAACAACTTCATCATCATTATCATCAAAATTCTCTTCAACAATATAACACTTCTTGCCTTTCTCTTTGTAATCTCTCTTATCATCTTCTTTTCTATATTTTTACTTGTTTCCTTCCTTGTAATCCTTATTCTATGTACACCTTGAAGCAATATGTCCTACTTCATTACAATTGAAACAAATGATAGGTATCTTACCTTTGAATTTTCCTTTGCCTCTATGAAATCTTCTAGCTAGCAATGCTTCCAATTGTTCCACATCTTCCTCATTAGTGTTATTGTCACTAGATACATATTTCATTTTTCTTCCTTTCTTTGATTTCACCTATCCAACATATTTTAGTGATAGCTTGGCCTTGAAAGTAGATTCAACATTCTCAGGTCTATAGTTGTCAAAGTTAGATAACTCAAATGCAGTCACTCTACCTACTATACCTTCAAAACTTAGATTGTTTCCTAGCACGCATCTTAGCTCTTGTATTGCAGATACTCTAATAGAATAGATAGGGAGCAAGGTTCTTAAGAACTTACTATTGATAGTATCTTCATCCAATTGACCAGTCAAACATCTTATTACACTTACCACTTCCTTTATTCTAGTGCCATACTGAGCAGCATTCTCACTTTCCTCCATTTTCATATCATCAAACTTTCCTTTGAGGCTTTCTCTTTTCTCTCTTTGGACATTCAGATCTCCTCCATAAATGTCTAACAGGGCTTTCCACATCTTGAATGCAGTGTCACATCCTTTCGTATCATCAAATTCAGCATAGTTGAGTACAAAAGCAATCTCCAGCATTGTCTAATTGTGTTCTTGTTTGTTCTTCAAATCTTCTGTAGTAAGAGTACCAGTTGGATCAACATGTTCAATAACAATTGAAATTTGGGCATAATCTCCTATGGATCCAAGATGTAGCTTCATCAAAATTTTCCATGCAACAAAGTTATCTTTGCTGAGCTTGGGAACTTCTGTCTTAGGCATTTTGATCTTTTCTACTTCTAGTTCCTTTAAACTTAATTAGCAGCAAAGCTCTGATACCAATTGTTAAAATTCTTTAGAATAACTGAGAGGGGGGGGTGAATTAGTTATCCAAGGTCTAAATGCCATAATAACACTTTTTCACCAATTATAGTGAGCCCATTAAACTATTCATCCTTACAAGCTTAGATCAATCATCTTAGAAAGTTACAAAAAATCAATATGCATAAATAAAACATGCAAGATCAACACATGACACAGTGATTTAAATGGAAACCTAATTTGGGAAAAACCACCAGTAACATGCTACTTAATTTTCACTCTTCTAAAGTGATGCCCTATTAAAAGCCTACCCTGTTAAAGGCTTACAACACACTGTTAAATGTGACCTTGTTAGAGGATTTCACCATACTGTTAGGAATGGGCCTGGTAAAAGGACTTTAGAACATTCACTTGGAATGTCACCCTATTAAAGGATTTACAACATGGCTATTAAACCAACCTAAGTCCATAGGGTTTAAACTATCTATTACAATTGCTAGAGAGTAACAATAATGGCTTGTTGATCTGATACAACTTACAACATATCTTGCAAATTTCATATCACACTTCAGTTCAATCCTTTGCTTGGCTTTAATCACTTCAGCTCTGGCAGCTTGTCATCTCAAGCTTCATCTCCTTGAGTCTTCTTACTCATCATGCCAATGCAACCATATATGTGGTCATCTGTTGAAGCAGAGTAACTATGCTCTCTTACTCCTTAGCACCTCCTTCAGCACTTTATGCTTTCATGCTTGACCTCCTCTCTTTGCTTCATGACCTTATGATTCCTTAAATAGAAATCTGGATTGCCTTTCTCACTCGATTCTCCCTCTCCTACTTTAGGGTTTCAAATGGATTAGGTAAGATACAATATATCTACCCCATATCTTGCTCTTATCTAAAAACTTCTTCTAGAGTCTAGTTGTATTCTCCAAAAATGTTTTACATAGTGTTTTGTGCCACCAGCTCATCACTCTTATATTCTATTTAATTCATAGAATTTTAGATAACAACCTTGTTAGTTTAGATCTGACAAATCTTCAATTTTTGAAATAATGCAACAAGTCAGCAGTATTGGTTTACTGATATTTGGCACCTCTGTGTTACTCGACACTTGTATTTTCTTTGCACCTGATCTTTGCTAGGCATCTGATCTTTACTTGGCACCTAATCTTTACCTGGCACCTAATCTTTACTCAGCACCTAAAGATCACTCGACATATATTCTTTACTCGGCACATACTCAAGTTGAACTTGCTCAGCTTCAATTAAGAATCTGTTTGACACTAACTAGCTTGCTCAGCTCTCTCTCTCTAATGATCTTAGTTAGGCTTTATAAATGACTTAGCTAAAACCTTACATCTTTGATGTGTTTTAGTGTGCCTATTCTCTGTGTCTTAGAGTATGTCATCAATACACTATTTCATCAATGGCTTAGTTGATCCTTGTACTTCATTACATCATCATAACTTCAACCTTTCTCTAGGTGTTCTAGTTATATCTTAATTATTGCCACCTCCTTGTCAATCAACCAAGTGATAGTCTTTGGATCACTAAAGCAATTGTCATTCCTGCAAGTAGCAAGTTTGACATCAATGACAAAACAATGATTGAGAACATTCTTTACCAGTTCTATTACTTTCATTCTTGAGCTTGTTCACTCATTTCCAACAATCTCCCTCATGATCATTTCATTCATTTCCAACAAAAATATACTATAAAGGTGAATAGATAAGTAAATTTATTATTGTGTAAGAAGAGATAATTATATGTTGAATTTGGTCTATAAGATACAATCCTAAAAAATAAATTAACAATGATACTATTTAATAATACTAACACAACTATGCTTTTAAAGAAATTATATTTGATTCCACTAAAATATATATATATATACTAATTAACATCATTTAAACTAACACTTTATTTAATACAAAACAAACAACTCTATTGTCAAATATCCTAATTTAAAAACATACTAAAACCTAATTTTTTTAAAAACTATCTAAAATCTGATACTACTCATTAACAACTCATAATACTAAAATTAATAAAAAGTAAAAATAAAAATTAAGACATTAACACTACTAACTTAACTTTCAAACAATAAATTTTCAATGTTTTAAAACATTTAAATTTAAACTACCTAACAATTAAAATCTAAATTTTAAACTTATTTTAAATAACTAATCTATCTGTAAACTAAAACTAAATTAATTATCACAAACAATAAATTTAATTAAGAACTAAAAACTAAATTAAATTTATACTAACTTAAAATTAAACTAATCTAAAACTAATTTAAATTTAAAACTAATCTTAATTTAATATTAATTTAAATAATTTTAAATAAAAACAAACTAACTTAATTCTAAACTAATTTTTAAAAGACACATATTAATTAAATTATATATATATAAATAAAAACATAATCAAAACTAACAAATATATATATAAACTAACTTATACTAAAACTATAACTTACACAATAACCCCAAACCCCTAACACTAACCGCCCACGACCACAAACTTCCAACTTCCAACCACGTGGGCTCAAGGCCCCATAAATATTTTTCCCCACCCTCACGCTGCCCCAGGCCTATTTAAAAGGACACGGCCCAAAATCATGCAGGGCAGTACATTTTGTAGGAGCTGATGGAAGTAAGGGAGGTAATGGCACAGGCTATTTAGTCGGTGCATTTTCGTGGCTACTTAACTAGTATTCGAGCATTCGCTATATCACCACCAAAAAATTACAAGTATTTCCCATTAGTGACTTGGCGAATCACTGGATAATTTTGAACTCCAGTAACACCACTTGCAATTTTTTCCCACATGCATTCCTTCTTGAAACTAATAGGTCTAGGACGTATTACGTGGTCATAAGATCATCTCGTGAACACATTTCACAACATCGGATTCCACTTTTCAATATCACAGGTAATTTTTTGTTGATTGATATCTCGCTATGAGTAACATATGAGAAGCTTGCCCTAGCGAGTATGCAACAACCGTGGATTCAAATTGGATCTGATGGTAGGACTAAAACCCTTTTTCATAAGACTCAACCATGACGTCCAAACAGGTGGGAGAAGAATATCCGTTCTTCGCCCCTTTTTAAAAAAAGTATTTGTGCCAGGGTAAATTTTAAAAGCCAAACTTAGGGTTTTTCACAGACTTTCAAAGGTATCAAAATACACTAGACAAAAACCTAAGACCCTATGACTTACTAGAGGATTCTCATCTGATTTTTTTTTATGATTCAAAGAAAATTTGATACGCAAAAAATTAGACCAACATGAGCATTATCTTTTCTTATCATATTATTTGTGGGAAGTAATTGCATGTGTGGCCTTCCACTATTCTCTAGTTCACAATTTTATTGTGGCATCTTTTTTGAAGCAAAGCTTTATAATTACAAATCTAGGATATTTTAATAGATCATTTACTTGTGTGATGGGATAAAACTCATTTTGGTGCCCTAAAATAAGATAACTATATATAGAAACTCAATCATTGAGACATTTCGTATGGACTTGAGCTATCTTGATCTAGGCTCAGATCTATTTTTATGCATTTGCTATAACTATTTTTGGGCTTTAATCTGCAATGTGAGATGCTTATTTTGTTGGCAAGTAATTTAAATAGGAAGCATTTTCTACCGCTAATGTTTGAGAATTTGTTTGATAAATGATATCTAAATTTATTATTATCAATATGCATGAAATCTTTAAGATCATACAAGATTTTCTTTCATCTAGAGTTTCATAGGTGTTGAAACTCCTTTATTATATATAGGTTGTTGCTGGAACTAACTGTTTGAAAACATCATAATGTGGGTTATTTTCATATTGCAACACTATTAGCCAATCAGAAAAGATGTAGATTTGAAATCTGTTTCACTTTTTTTTCATCCTAAATTAAAATACATCTACATTATTAATAGTCATTTTATTTTTATGTTTTAGGTGCAATTTATCAGATAACCCCCTTTTTGATATGTCTTTTGAGTTAGTCCTTTTCTCAAAAAATAAATTAAAAGATCATTTTATTGTAGGGCCCTGAAGTCAGAAGTGGAGATCTACCATAGCCTATCATGCTCACAAAGGGCCAAGAGTTGACTTTCACAATCAAAAGAGGAGTTGGCTCTAAAGACTGTGTAAGTGTGAATTATGATGATTTTGTGAATGATGTGGAGAAAGGAGACACACTACTTGTTGATGGTATGTTCTCTTGTGCTGGCTTGAAAATTCATTTATTCGCTAAAAAGAAAAAAGTTACTAATATATTTCACAACATTTTCATAGCTTTCTATTTCTTATTGTTATTTGAATTTCTCTAGGGGGGATGATGTCACTACAAGTGAAGTCAAAAACATTAGATTCTATAATTTGTGAAGTAATCGATGGAGGAGAGCTTAAATCACGATGCCACTTAAATGTGCATGGAAAAAGTGCTACCCTGCCTTCCATTACAGGTTAAGACCATTTTATCAACTCTCAGGCATGCATAGAAAATTAGATTTTTGTTGCTTATTGACATGTACATCTCAATCTGCTTCTTTCTTAGGGACTTTGATTTCATTGTGATTTCTTTTTTTTGTACCTAATATTCATTGATTGAAGTTACCTAGAATATAATTGAATGATATGTTTATCAATCTTGAAATATGTGTAATATTTGTATTTTTTTGTTACTTGTATATGTGATGAGTTTTTTTGACCAACATAGCATCTGAGATAGCTTAATTTTGTATTTGATAAAATCTATTTCTTGTCTCTTTTTTTTCATAGATAAAGATTGGGATGATATTAAATTTGGAGTTGAGAATGGCATAGACTATTATGTTGTTTCCTTTGTTAAAGATGCTAAAGTGGTGCATGAGTTGAAATATTACCTTAAAAGTAAACCTTTGAAGTAAAATTTTAACTTTCCAATGTAATATAATCCTTTGCATACAATATTGGGCTTGATATAGCATGTTCCCTTAATTTATATTTTAAATCAAAATTTAAAATGTGATAAAATATCAATGCATTTGTATTTGTAATTATGTGAAGGTTGTGGTGTAGATATCCATGTGACTGTGAAGATTGAAAGTGTTGATTCAATACCAAATCTTCATTCAATTCTTTCTACATTAGATTGGGTAAGTACAGTCTCCCTAGATCAGAGGTTTTAGTTGGATAAGTTGTTACTTTATGATTGGTGATATTGCTTTGAATAGGGTTAATAATTATGTGAAGACATGCTTGTCAAGCATTATATAGAAAGTTAAATGCACATGCTACTTTGTTTACTATATAGTCATGCATGTATTTGTTTGGATGTTGGTGCTTTTCCATTGTTGGTTTTTTATGGTTTTTGTATGGCTTTGATGTAAAATACAAAATATAAAAGCTTTACTTGTGAATATGTTATAATCTTCTTTAAATTGTTGGCAAGGACTATGAGCTTCAGTAAAGATATTTTTAAATCAATTTTTTTGATTGTCTATCATTCAGTGAACTTAACTAGAATGAGACCATCATTTAGTACCCTAACTGATTCCTAGCTATTGAGTTTTCAGATTGTAGTTTCCTCATAGAGCTCAAGATGGTTCTGTCAAGAAACAAGAGAGCAAAACTTGAACGTCGATAGTAATATCTAAATTGACACTTTGAAAGAAGGGATAGATATATTCTTTATGCTATAATTTTCACATGAAATAAATTAATGTGATTTTTTTCTTGTGTGAGTAAAATCTATGAGGCCATATAGCCTTTGGAGATTTTTCTAAATGTGACATAAGTTGGTTAAAATGGCATAACTCTCAACTATAAAAATCTTGACATCTTCCTCATTCTGTATGTCATCACAACTTCTCATAATTGATTGTACTAGGTACATTCCCATGCAAGACTTGTTGGTATCTTATGCTTATGAAATTTTAGTGTATGTCTTTAAACATGGCATTCTCTTCAGATTCTACTATCATAATTCATAAATTTGACATTAGTTCAATCTCATAAATTATGCCTTTGTTATCTTTTTCCTCTCCATCTTTTAGCTTCACAACAAAGGTCTTAGAAGTTGTGAACTGTCAAGAAACATTTTTCTATGAGAGGAAATGCACTTTTTCAATTCCTAACAGAGATGTAGTGGCATGCAAGGGCTTTGGGTATTTTCATGCAGCTGGCATACCATGCATGGGAAAAGATCTTCTATTTGCCATAATTTTTGTCAGTTCTGCTTTGAGAAGAATTTAGGGTTAGCTTTAGGTTCATTCTAGCTCTGATTCCATCTTGTCACCTTTTGTTTGGGTATGAGATGCTAGATTTTGAATACATAGGATAGAAGCTGGGTTTTAAAAGCTAAGAAACATTGTATTACAAGTTAGATTTCAACAACTAAAAAATAATGATCTTATTGTTTTGTTAATTTTTAACTTCTTTTGAACTTTGTATCCAAGATTTGTTGTTTTTTCTCTCGTAAACACCACTTAATAGTATTTGGCTAGTCTCTAGCATATCTCACACACCCAAATATTCAATCGGCTCAGTTAAGGTTGAAAGATACCACCTAGAGGACTAACCAAGATAGTCTCCCAAACAACAAAACCCTTGTCTTTTGTCCCTATTTAGGTAAATATTTAGCTTTCTAGATGTCCAAAGTCCATATAGCAGTTTATATGTCAATCTGATTAAACTGTGAATGATCATGCATCTCTTAGTATTCAGGGCTCCACTATTTGTCCAGACACTAGTGTCAGAGTGTAGAATTGTCATGGAGTAGTGTTTTTGCAAAATAGTTTGTCTTCTCAGTCTATAGGATCTCCATTCTTTAGTACATGTGTCCAGTTTTGTGATTTGTAGAGGGAAGGGCACCATTCTTTAATGCAAGTCTCCATTTTTGATGGCCATACAAGGTTGGAGCACCCAGATATTGTGCAAGTGACTTGTAGTGTTGAATATAAGTTGTGTGTCTTTGTCCTAGTCTCTATCCTGTAGAAGCATCCATCTTGAATGCTAGTGCTCCATTTGATTCTCCAAAATTTAAAAAAAAATTGGATCCTTGTTCCTGTGTTTCTATTCCCTTTTCTTCTATCTGCTACTACCTACAATATATAGTTGTATAAGCTTACAATTTTATGCAAGTACTTCCTTGGGGGTTTTTTGATATTTATATGCTAATGGTCCCTTGGACCATTATCATCAGTTCCTTTACCCCAATAGGTTATAACTTCTTCAAACACCAAAAAATCTTTATACTTCAGTTGTTTGACATTTCGTCAAACACTTTGCAAGCAAGCTCTGATACCACTGTAATAACCCACCTCAAATCTGCCCTCAAAAAAATGCTGATGAAAGCTCAAGGAATTTCATCAAATAATTCACATGCAAGGGACGTATGACTGATATAGTATTTCAGCTTGCTTTAAATGACTCCTTTTCAATTTTCATCAATGAAAAGCTTGTGCTAGAAGAATCCAAATAGACTACACAATGGCCTAACATGAGTGTGCTACTAATTTTGACAATATTTAGTGCATATATATGATCTAAGCATGAGAAATGTACACCTACAACCAACTGGCATTTTTACAAACAGTTGGTGTGAAAACTAACTAGCTAATAAATAATGATATTAAATTGTTTAAATGACACCAACAACTATTATCTTCTTAATTTGCAATGAAATTTCTAATACAATGCTCATGAAATATGGCCAAGACTTTTGGCATTTACATGGATTACAAAATGATAATGCTGATATAATGCATACCCTAAAAAAAAATACTAATAAAGGAACCTGGTTATAGATGGTTGTAATAATCTTCTTCAATGCTGCCCCTTCTGAGTTGCTTTTTTTGAACTGCTTTTTCGGACTGCTTTTTCGGCTTGCTTTTTCGGTTTCACTTTTTCAGATTGCTTTTTCGGCCTGCTTTTTCGGTTCCACTTTTTCAGATTGCTTTTTCAGCCCGCTTTTTCGGTTCTTCTTTTTCGGACT